>CM054810.1:22797190-23397190 GCA_028984105.1 Lavandula angustifolia | reverse complement strand
ATGAGATCGGCTTGCCGCCAAGGAACCGACATGTTCCCGAAGTTGATTTTCGGTCGATTCTACATCCCGCATAGTCGGCATCGAATAACCAGTTAGTTCAATATTATCATCACCGGATACCATAAACCCATGTCGGGTGTTCCTCGTAGATAGCGGAGAATCTTCTTTGCTGAGTCCATATGACTCGCTTGGGATTCGCCCGAAATCGAGCACGACCACCTACGGCATAAGTTATGTCGGGACGAGTAGCCGTTAGATATAATAAAGAACCAATTATAGCACGGTATTCGGTTTGGTCTATCGATACTCCCTCTTTATCAAGATCTATCTTCATATTCGTGTTCATCGGGATCTTGATAGGTTTGCTTGGATGTGCAGCCGAATCTTTTGATGAGGTCTCGAGTGTATTTGCCTTGGTTGATGAATGTTCCCTTTTCGATTGCTTGACTTGAAAACCAAGGAAGTAGTTCATTTCACCCATCATCGACATCTCGAACTTATCCTTCATCATCTTTTCAAATTGCCGACACATGATGACATTCTTCGAACCGAAGATAATGTCATCCACGTAGATCTGCACAAGTAATAAGTCTTCTTCCGGTCGAATGCTTGAATAGAGTGCGGCTCATCGTGCCTTTCACGAAAACCTTTCGAAGAAGAAACTCGGACGGGGGTATCGTACCAAGCCCCGGGTGCTTGTTTTAACCCGTACGAGCCTTTCCGAGTCTATATACTTGATGTCCCTGCTGAAAGCCGGGCGGTTGTTCCACATAGACTTCTTCTTTCAAGCACGCCATTCGAGAACGCAGACTTCACATCCATTTGATAAACTACGAATCTTTGATGTGTTGCGTAGGCTAGGAATAGTCTAATTGCCTCCAATCTTGCAACCGGAGGGAACGTCTCATCGAAATCTATCCCTTCGGCTTGACAAGTAGCCTTTAGCCACGAGTCTTGCTTTGTTCCTTACTATAACGTTGTTTTCATCTCGCTTGTTTTTGAAGACCCATTTGGTTCCTATGACATGTTGATGCTGGGGTCGTCTACAAGCTCCCATACTTCGTTTCTCGTGAACCGATTTAGCTCTTCTCGCATAGCAATGATCCAGTCAAGCATCTTTAAGTGCATCCTCAATATTCTCGAGGTTCTTTAGTAGACAAGAAGCGGGAAAATAATGCGCTTTCTCCTTGACGAATCCGGATCTTGTCTTGACATGTCTTTGAAGGATCTCCAATTATAAGATCGGCGGTGTGAGCATCTAGCCACGATCTACGATGTTTTAACTCTTCATCCGAAATTTGTTCAACACGGATAGTAGGTGAGTTAGGCATTTCGGTTGTACTATTCTCGAGATTGAAGTAATTCATAGACAAGAGTATGATCTACCGAGTCACCGGGTTCGGGGGCATTCAGCTCGGGAACATTACTAGACGTTCCCCCCCCGAGTTGTTATTCTCGGTAGTGTTGGTCTCGATTACCTCTACGGTTTCCTCATCGACCCGAGTTACACCGGGATTGATTCCGTTCGGGAGAATTAATCTGCTCGGCTACTTGCTCACCGTGGTTGAGATTCGATAGATTTGTCTTCGGTTTCTTCGTCCGAATCATCATCCCAACATAGCCTGGATCTTTTCGCATTTGTCTTTTAAGCTTAGATCCCGTAGGCGCTTCGATGTCCTCGGATTCGGAATTTGAGTTATTGCTCCCGTCTTCGTAGCAAACTCGTTAAAGACAACATGAGGGCTTTCCTCCACGCAAAGAGTCCGATAGTTGAATACTCGAAAGCTTTGCTTGACCCGAGAGTATCCTAAGAATACTCCCCGATCCGACTTGCTATCAAAAGTCTTCACTGATCTTTCCCATTATTGTGGATAAAGCATGAACAACCAAAACTATGGAAATAAGATAGAGAAGGCTTCCTGTCGTTCCATAGTTCATATGGTGTTCTCTTATGCTTTGCTTTGTCGGTAGAGATCTATTCTCGAGTATAACATGCGGTATCGGTAGCTTCCCGCCTGAATTTGGTTGGGAGTCCCGAGTCTGCGAGTAGAGTCCTAGCCGCCTCTTTTAGAGTTCTCGTTCTTTCGTTCAAGCAACTCCATTCTCGCCGAGGTGTGCGTGCGGTGAAGTCTCATGCTCTATTCCTTCGCTGCGTAACTCCTTTACCATGGAATTAAGGAACTCGGTTCCTGCTGTCGAACGTATTTTTCCCGATCTTGGTGTTCTTTTCGACACCGAGCTTTTTCGAAGCGTTGGTAACTCTGTTTGACGTCGACTTGTGGGCAATGAATATGACCCATGTGTAGCGCGAGTAGTCATCTATGACCACTAATGCATATTTTACGCCTCGATCGTCACTGGGGAGACTGGACCGAACAAATCCATATGTAGCAGTCGAAGGATTCCATCCGTGGAAGGCGATGGAACCGGAGGATTTTGATTCCTTGTTTGCTTTCCCTTCGGACATGCTTCACACTGAGTGTCTTTGCTTGAATACTTCATTCGGCGGTCCCCTTGCTAGAGTGTTTCTTGCAAGCTTGTTGAGCGTCTTAAAGTTGAGATGGCCGAGTCTTCCGTGCCATAGCCACCCCGTGCGGTTGTCATTCTTCGCCAATAAGCAAGCTTCGTGTTCACCGAGTTCTAGTCGGCCACATATATGTTCTTTCTGCGCGAACCCGATAACATTGTTTTCCCCTGTGGATTTATCAATAACATCACGAAACCAACGTCAAAAAATCACTCTATTTGAGTTATCACAAAATTGACTAACGAGAGAAGATTATGCTTTGAAGTCCTTCAACATATGATACTCTTGGAACTTTGGCGG
The DNA here is from genome assembly GCA_028984105.1 of Lavandula angustifolia. Lineage (NCBI taxonomy): Eukaryota > Viridiplantae > Streptophyta > Magnoliopsida > Lamiales > Lamiaceae > Lavandula > Lavandula angustifolia. The sequence goes on along the minus strand of CM054810.1, from coordinate 23,394,363 downwards.
TTCCTATACCGAGTGTCCCATATCCTCTCGTGTAGCCTTTGGCATTATCTCCAAACTCAATTCGGGGTCCTTCTTCGGTGATATAATTCTTCGCAGACTCCTTTGGTATGTCATGTGTCTTGAGCATCCGTCGTCCACATACCATGGGTCTTTACGCACCCGCAAAACGAATTATATTCGGGTACCCTTTATTTTTGATTTTGGGTCCTTAGATGTTAGTTTTCATAACCCAAATCTGTCTAACAACCCCGGTGGTTTCGGACATCTTCTTTCCACTAGAGTCAACATATCCGACCACCTGGACCGGTCAAAGGTGACTTCGAAGCTTCGAGGTTCGGGAGTCCCGATCTTCCGAGTTGGTGGATGCCGACCTTAGCCTTCGTGTGGCTTTCCTTTTCTTCGACATTTGGAGCCTCTTCCGACTATAGGTTCATAATAGTATGACCCATACCGAGCCGGATGTGTCGGCTTTGGAGGTCCATACTGATCCGCCAATTTTAATTTGCTTTGGTTCCCCCTTGACCGTGTCTTTGGGGTTTCTTGGCACCGATCTTCTTGTCGAATGCCGACGTGTGGGATGAGGTGCTTTAATCTTCTCGTTTGTTCTTTGCTAGGGGGTTCAGTATATTTGCGTTCATAGTCTCCCCTCGAACAAATCTATCGCCAAGCCGTACTTCCGAGTGTCTTGGGGGCGGATGTGGAAGCTCCCCCGGCTGAATCCAAGTCCTTCCTTGCGGTGCTTTGACTTATGCTACTAGCCTCTAATTTCTTTTCAGCACCCATGTACCTCTCGGTCATCAAGCTCCTCCGGACATCATCACTCTTCTTCGGTGTGTCGTGCTCGGTCTCGAAGTCCCGACATTTCTTGCTTCGGCGAGACTTAGTTCGATATCTTTACCGAGTCAAGTCATTGGTCAAAACTGAAATCCGATCTTCTTGATGCCGAGACTTGGCCATCGAGAGAGTTTATTTCCTCCCCGAGTCTCAACACAAGTCCTTCGGCCTCGGTAGCGGCGACTCTCCCGAGAAAGTCTCCGATTCTCTACTTTCGGGGTATCCAACTCCCGAAGAGTCTTGCTTGAGCTGCGAGACTCATCCGAATTTGTTCGTCGAGCAGTTCTTCGTATGCGGTTGCGACGTCCAAATTCTCATCCGCACTTTGAAATAGTGTCGTGTGTGCGGTGTGAAGAGAAGTTAAGTGGTTCATGAGAATTTACCTCATCCTCTTCGCCGCCATCATGCACTTTTCACCGATTCTTCGACTTCAAGCTCTAAGGCCATGAAAGCCGCTTCATCGTCCGATGAATCCATAAAAGAGTCGACCTCTTCCGAGTCGTCCGAGATTTCACCAGCTATGTAGGATTGTCTTTTAAGGGCGAATTTCTCTCTCCTTGCCTTACGTGCTTGCGTGTTCAAGACTATCGAGCTCGGGACAATCATACCGATAATGTCCCGGCTTCTTGCAGTTGTAACAAGCGATGACTCTTTCTTCTTTGCTTTCGCTATTCTTTGATGGTTCTGAGTCATCTTTCTTTCTGCATTCAGAAGATTGTGAGTCAGGAGCGTGTTTCGACATATAATTTGACTTACCTTTCGTTTCCCGATAGGCTTTAGTCACTTTTCTGCGTCGCTCCTTCTCCTTCTGATACTTTACAGCGAGCAGCGCATACTTCTGAGCGAGACTTCCTTCTTGTAGATCATTGAGTGAAGGTTCAGTCTTACTCGTCGTTTTGCTCGTTCTTGGAGATTTGTCGTGGCCGACCGATGCTTTGAAAGCATGGTCGATTTTTGTGTCGGCTTCAGCTCTGCTTTCTTTGAGGTCCGTCGAACTCAAACTCCTCTCGCTCTGTAGTTACGAAAAGATATGGTCGGGAGACACATCATCTAAGTCGAATGTCGCAATAGAGTGGCAAAAGGTGTCCAGTGTCCGTCCGGCAGTGCCCTCAGAATCTTAAAATTCATCTCTCGGTTGCTGAATGTCTTTCCCAGCCCATTGATAGAGTTCATCAGATTGGTAAATCTGACGTTCAGATCTTCGATTTTGTCACCAGGCATGAGAGACAAGCTTTCCGGCTTTTGGAGTTCCAAAGCTAATTTGTTGGCTTTAATCTTCTCGAGTCCCTCGACTCGGTAGTGCAAGAGCATCCCAGAGTTCTTTAGCAGTCTTGCATTCCTGAACCCTGCCAAGATAAGAATCACTAAGAGTGGTCGGTATGGCGTTTCGGCAACATGGTCTAAGTTGTGAAGCTTCTTCTCCTCGGGAGTGAAGAGACTTCGTCTTTGGGAATCTTCTTCCCGGTCACCATTCCTCCTCCTTGAGCTTGGTCCCGAGTCACGACACTATCAATCATAGGAACGATAGGTCCATCTTCAAGCACTTCGATCATACTTGTCATGGAGGGATGTCGAGATGTGCTTCCATTCCGACTCGCCATACTCCATAATTCTCCACCGAGAACATGGGTACCATCCTTATACCCGACATATCAGCCATGAAGAATATAGATATGAATGTAGAGTGATATGCGGTGAAAACGTTTTCCCTCGGATCCGTTCGAATAGACCGGTCTCAAAGATAACAAGAGTCAAAGAACTCCTGCTCTGATACCAATTGTTGGTCCCGAGTGTACGGTCAGGTGTAGAGGGGGCGGGGGTGAATACACCTGATTCGATTTCTCGATTTCGAACATGAACAGTCCTATTCAGGATGGTGTGCATGCAAAAGCAGTTCAGCGGACCGGACAACTGTTACCGAATCGAGTTAAAGGCTAAAAAGAGTACTGACTCACCGAGATCCGCTAACCGACTAGGTCGAGAATTCGGTATCGTTCGGTGAGAGTTCGGTGTGCGGAATTGTGTAGGCCCAAATCAATTTTTTGTGAGAAAACGTTTTAAGTCTCGGTTCGGTAGATTTAAAAGTTCGAGTATCTTTGAGACAGGTTGATTGATTTAAATATGATGTTCGAGTATGAATAGTAAAATCAATGCAACGGTTAAAGAAAGCATAAGAAGAGACAAAGGATTTTTAAAGTGGTTCGGATATCGCTCAATTCTACGTCCACTGTCCCGAATGATCGGGAGGCTATTTATTATCCCGAGTTAGTCTCGGTCGGCTTGCAACCGGGCAAAGCCGCGTCTTGGTTTTTTATACGATCCAAGTCTCGGTTACAACACTATCAAACTTAAAGTGTTTGACAAACTTCTCCAACAGTGAAGGAGTCCTTATACAATAAGGATTGGGTTCAAATGTGAACTCCTTCGTCTAAGCTATGGATATAACAAGTGAGCTTAGGGTTAGAGGGATAAGGAACGAGAATGTAGCTATCTAGAGCGACGAACAGTCGAGGGTTTAGCTATAGGTTCGTGTCGGTCGCTTGGATACTAGAAGCTTATGTCGGTTCGGCTTGGTTCCTTTTGAGCCGGATGTAGTCTTTCGCGGAGATAACTCGGTTGTTTCTTGCGGAGGACTTAGTCGTTAATTTCGCTCGTTTGAATGCTTTCTCGTGTTCTAGGCGCGCATTCTCTCTTAAATCTTGAATGATCCCTCTATTTATAGAGCAGAGATTGAAATAGATCCGTTGGAGACGATCTTCTTCTCTCTCTCTCTTTTTGGTAGCAAACGGCTCTTTTGGTGTAGGTAACGTGTACTTTCCCACCTTTTTAGGTAAAAGGTTGACTGCAGCTTTAGCAGGTGAGAAGACACGTGTATGTTTGTCATTCGTTGAGGTGAATGAAGTGGTTGAGATAGCACAAACTTCGAGACAGACTGAAGCTGACTTCTCTCTTCCTCGTACATGACAATGCTGATTGTCTTTCAAAAGATTCTCGACGATCCCGAAGACTATCCGCCGTTGCTTTGAGTCCGACCTTGTATTCGTAGATAGATGGCGCCGAGATAAGTCTACCGAAAATCAGCTCCGAGTTCGATGAACTACTCTCGCCGGAGTTCGGTTCAACCGACTCTCTCGGATATCGCTGCTCTGCTGAGTCCAATATCACTGAGTCTTTCGGATATCTTCCCGCTCTGAGTCCAAGATCACCGAGTCTTCTGCATCGGTGCCGAGGCAAATAAGCTGCGAGCGCCTTGACCGGAGCAGAGTGTCTACCGAGTCCGAAACCTCAGAGACAAATACAAATACAAAAAAAAGGAATGGTTCACCAATCAGATAGGGTTTTGGGATCTTCAAATCTTCTCAACAGTTCAAAGCACGAGGCTACTGAGCATGATTCAGTATGGAAGATAAGAGTCATTTCCCACAAGTATGGTCATGCTGAGGATTGAATCATCACCCAACAAGCTTCACACTTGTTTTTGTTAAACTCATTACTTTAAGTAAATCGAGATTAACTAATCTTTTTATCGCATTTAGATTAACATTTCCTAATATATAATGCCATAAATCAGAACACTCATTTAAGTAGGAGGAAGTAGTTTCATTCTCATTATTCTTGCCCTCACGGGGCTCTTGGCATAAAGCCATTACACTCTACTTGAAAAGGCCCTTAGAAAGGTAACATTTTCCTAAAAATATTCCAAATTTAGAAAGAATAAACTTGTCTGACTCACATACTTTTCTAAAACCTCTCTTAACTAGTACAGATTCGGACACCAAATTTTTTCGGATATCGGGAACATGCAGCACCTCTCCAAGAGTAAGGTTCTTCCCGGAGCTCAACCTTAGCACCACAGTACCATAGCCAACTACCTCAGATGAGGCTTGATTTCCCATATTCAACTTCCTCCCTTGACAACTCTTGTACTGAGTGAAGCGGCTTCGGTCACCATACACATATGCCGCGGCAGCGGTATCAATATACCATTTCCCTTCATTCTCCACGACATTTGCTTCTTCAGTAACGACAGCCGCAAGGTTGTCTTTAGTGAGGTCTACCTCTAACATATTGGCTTGTCGAGCCCTCTTCTTCTTCGGCTTACGGTAGTCCTTGGACATGTGGCCGGTCTTACCACAGTTGTAGCACTCCCCTTCAAACTTGCGGGCTTACACCTTGCCCTTTCCTTTGGGGTTGCTGTTTGGACGCGCTCTTTTCATTTTGTTGAAGTTTCCACCTTTCTCTGCGAGGTTAACTCTCGTTTTCACGGGTAGGGGTGTCAATTTGGTATAACCAAACCAAACCAAACCGAAATTTCGGTTAACCAAAGTTTTCGTTGTATATTTTACAAAACCAAATACCAAACCAAAGAATTTCGGTTCGGTTTGGTTTTCTATCCAAAATTTCGGTTTGGTTCGGTTTGGTTTCGGTTATAACCAAAACTTTAAAGAAAAAAAAGCATAACAATTGACAAACAACAAAAATTGCAATGTCAAAACTAATATATGTGTAACGCATTATATAATTGCCATCCCAAAAATCAATGATGCTCAAACCATTAGAAAATAACGTACTTTGTAAAGTTCAAACAATAAGCGTTTATCACTAACCATTCAAATGTCGTTAAAAATAAACAATAAAGAAGTGTTTAAGAGCTTGGTTCTTTGAGATCTTCATATCATAATCAAATTTCATGATCCAACAAAAGAAATTAACAAAAGTTAAATTATTTTATACTTGTAAAATTTAAACTTTATTTAAATCATTAGAGAAATAAAGATATCAAACACCAGCTAGCAACTATATTATCGTTGATCAGTAACTTCAAAGTCCAATGACAATTAACTCCAAACCAATATTGACAATCAAAGCTGAAATAAGACAAAAAAAAAACAATACATATCAAATGTTTGAGAACTTGAAGTCTTGAACCACCTTAGTGAACACATTAAATTAAAACTTACCAAGTTCAATTTTTTCCATCGCATCATAATAATATATAATACGATACTAATTAGGTTAGAAGGTAAATTTGGAACAATAATAATATATAATACGATACAAATCTCGGCCAATCTTCCAAATAAGTCAAAAGAATGCTATGTTTAACTATTTTATAATTTTTTTAAAGATATAAAAGTTATATAATACTAATTACACTTTTAAAATTATTATAATATTTTCGGTTCGGTTTGGTTCGGTTAACCGATGCTTAAACCAAAAACTAAACCGAAAACCAAAAATTCAAATAATGGAAACCAAATACCAAACTAAAAAGTTTTGGTTCGGTTCGGTTCGGTTAAAAAATGTTTGGTTCGGTTCGGTTCGTCCGGTTAACCGACCAAGTTGACAGCCCAATTCATGGGTGCTTTTCCCTTACCATCTCGATTCCTCATGTCGGTCTCGATACGGAACTTGACAACAAGATCCTCAAGTGTCATTTCCTTTCGCTTGTGCTTCAAATAGCTCTTAAAGTCCTTCCAGCTCGAGGGAAGCTTCTCTATTACGGTTGCCACAGCGAAAGCATCTGGCAAAAGCATTCGTTCGGCATGGACATCATGGACAATGAGTTGAAACTCTTGCAGGTGCTCCTTGACCGACCAAGAGTCCACCATTTTGTAGTCCAAAAACTTGGCGACTACAAACTTCTTGGTACCTACATCATCTGTACATTATTTCTTTTCAGGTGCCTCCCAAATTTCCTTGGAGGTCTTTACATTCGAGTACACGCTATACAAGCTATCCTTTAGTCCACTTAACAAGAAATTATTATAATAATAATCCGAGGTAAGCCAATGCTCATAAGCAATGCGGACTTCGGCATTCGGCTCGGATTCACTTGGAGGTGCAGGTACGTTCTCCCTCAAAATGGTAGTGAACCATAATGTTGTCAAGTAGAACAACATCTTTTGTTGCCACCTTTTGAAGTCGGTACCTCCAAACTTTGGTGGCTTCTCGGCTGCTGGAAACACTCTAGACGAGTGTAGCGGTGTCGTCATCGTTGGGGTCGAGCCCCCCACCATACCAAGGTGGCTCACATTCCCGAAAGGGACATTAGTCTGCAAGGCAGAAGACATAGCAGCGAAGTTATATGCCGAGTTAGTGGTATTGCACGGTTAAGTGCGATTCGGGAGTCAGTAGCGGCTGACATGGCGGCAAGTGTTGGATTCAAAAAAGACAAAGTTGGATTCAGAACAAATATCAATGGGACGACATTGCCGAAGGAGGCAATGACGTTGGAAACATCGGCGGTGGTAGCGGAGAGAGCGGTAGTGGCGGCGGCGGTAGCAACCGCGACTTTGTTGGTGGTGGCGGCATAAGAAACGGTTGCGGCAGCGTCGGAGATGGCAGCAGATGAGGAAGACATGTTGCAATTTTGTTCATTTTCTGGTTAACTCCAAGCATCTTAGGTAAAGTAACTATTTCGTCTTGAGATTGTTGTAAGCAAGTTGCTATTACAATGAAACTGGTAAGTCAGAAAAACAATAACAAACATAGTACAAAAATGGAAACTTCGTCGAGTCGAGGAGTCCTCTCTCCGCAAGACAAAATATGCCCCAGTAGTGCCCTCGGTTTTGGCGTCTCGTCCCCAAAGATGAAACGATGTTCGTATCGAAGATTGCAATACCACAAGATCGTCGAGCTCCGGCGAACTGGACAAAGGCGAGGGCAGAAATGCTGGACAACTAGAGCTAAGAGATGCAAAAGAGAATGCTGATGTTGGTATGTTGAAATGCAAGTGAAGACTGCCTATTTATAGGCTCTTCCGCCCAGGTGAAAGGTGTTGGAGCCATTAAGGTAGGTGGAGACATGGAAGGAAAGTGGAGAGGTGGAGAGCTCTCAATAGTCTCATTCCAGAGACTTCCAAATAGACGTAATCAGGTGCAGGAGGAGCACTGCACCACGAGCTGGGCTAGCCCACAAGTACCCCACCAAGCCCAATTTCTAAAGCTCAACTGACAAGGCCCAACGGATGTTGAGGTGGCAGACGCGATTTGGGGGTTAAAAGACTGATTTTTGGACGAAATTGTAGAGAAGGGAGGTTTAGGATAAGGGAAGAGAAGATATGAAAAGATTTAGATATTATATATTTAATTAAAATCTTTCCATAATTGATGACAAAACCCTACTCCTATAAGGAAAAGGGTGCAGCCGTATATAAGGTCGAAGGGTGAATGAAAATCACAACGTTAATTCATCATTATGACCGAGAGAACACACGAGAGAGGAGAGCAGCCGAGAAGGAAGATCCGTTCATCATATTTAGGAGATTGGAAGAAACAAACACTTTATCTTTTGTTTTATTTAATCGCTTTTTGGAGACTTGAAGTTTATTGCTTTCGAACCAAGGATCAGATTTAATAGTTCGGTACTTTTGATATTTTAATTTCGTTTCTGTTCTTCGTCGAGTTTCAGTTTTGTTGATGTTCGTTGCTTTAATTTCGTTTATGGTATTTTCGAATTTTAGCATGTTTTGCATTCTGCCCAGTTTTGTCGTCCGCCTGCCCAGTCGGACCAGTATGAGTAAGGGGCCGACAGGATGTGAAACACACACTTTAATAAATTCTTCAGACTTAGGCTTTAATAATTAATCACTTAGGTTCCAAATTAATCTTGGTTAATTAATTAGATTAGTTAATTTAGGCTTGATCACCCTAGATTAGTTTAATCCATAGCTAATTTACTACTTCCATCGTTTCTCGTGGGATTAGGATAAATAAGTAGCACAATTGTTATAAGAACAATATGATTAATCTGGTAGGAGACTATTAGATGTCCACCATACAAGCAGACGCCTAAATCGGGTTCCCTTAGTTCTTAAAGTTGATTATGTATTAAATCTATTGATTGTCCACCAACGTAGGTTGCATCTAATTTAGAAGTAGTCGTTTCAATGCCCACCAAGGCGATTACCGAATAATTAAGGGGGAATAGGGGATGTGTCAGTTTAATTACGGCGTCCTACAACTGATTGATTTATAGGGATTAATTTATCTTTAGTGTCGATGATCGATTGTGTGTGTGAATCATCTTGCTGAACCCATTTCTTTGCTTATGGTTATTCCGTATTCATTTTAGTTATTTACTTTCTTGCATTAGTTTAGAAAATTCCCAAAAATTGCGAGGTCGCTAACCAAGCTCATAGATTAATAGGAATTTAATGTTAAAATCTATGTTCCCTGTGTTCGATACTTGTTTGCTATACTAATATAAGTTCAAGCATTTTGCAGGATTTATTTGGTGAAACAACGATCCCCAAATTAGCTCCATTTTCCGGGGAATGGTGTTACTTTTAGCTTTTTTTCTATTGATCTTTTGTACTTTTTAAGTGTTGCATGAGCAGGTCTTCCCGCGCTTTTCTACACTTTGATCCGGAAATCGAAAAAACTGCAAAAAGGAATAGGAAGGCAACAAAGTTGCAAAAGCAACAAGTTCTTTCGCAGGCAGGAACTACTTCAACTACCCAAACAGAGGACAGAACTGTGGCTGGTGACGGAACCAGCGAAACAGAAGCTGAAACTGCTCTGATTGGCCAAAAAGAGCATTGTTCTAACGAAAACAGTTCATAATCTGAAGGAGAAATCATGGCCGACGAAGAGGCAGCCAATCCGAAGATTAACTCAGGTTTGAGAAACTTGGGAGAGGACTTGCCCGGACCAATTCACATAACCACTAGTGAGCAGATCGACGTGAAATTAAATTTAGTCGCGGCATGTCCAAAATTCTATGGGAAACTGAACGAGAATCCTTTCTCTTTCTTGGAGGGATTCAATCATGTTTGTGACTTGCATAGGCAGGGTCATTTGGATGCTTTCAAACTTAAAGCATTTCCCTTCACTCTTCAAGACGGAGCTCGTGCATGGTTTTATGGTCTTCGACCTAGGACGATTACTACATGGGCTAAGATGCGTCGGACTTTCTTAGATAACTATTTCCCTCAATCAAATACCAATGCTCTCAAAAAGGAGATTTCAGGAATTGCTCAAGAGCTTGATGAATCATTTGGAGCTGATTGGGAGCGCTTTAGGAAGCTAGTTGATAAATGCCCAAACCATGGCTATTCTGAGGTAGATTTGTTGCAGTGCTTCTATCAAGGGATGACAGATGAGTCAAAAACGATGGTGAACGTCGGTTTGAAAGGTAACTTTGCTAATAGATACTATAATCATGCCAAGGTTATCATTGAAGGTCTTGTCGAGTCAACATCACAGTATAAAGGTCCAAGAATGCCAAGAAGATCTGTCAATCTTTCAAGTGCAGACTTCCTGGACAATCTCGACATGAAAGTTGGACTCAAAATGGAGGAGAAGTTCAGCCAGCTTGAATATAAATTAGATCGGTTGTTCAAAGAGAATAATCTTTCTTCTTCTTCGTCATCGCAGCTGATGGCAAACCACACATGTGGAGCATGCGGATAAAAGGGATACACTTCATCGCAATGTCATGGAGAGGATGCTAATGCAGTTGGTATTTGGAACGGACAACACAAGGTTCATCCGAACCTAAGGTGGAGACAAGAGGATCAAGTGCCGCAACCGACAAGAAACCCTCCACCACAATCATACCAGCAGCCGACATATCAGCACCAAATATTCCAGCCACCGTCGCAGCAAGGGTATCAACAACCCTACAAGCCTCTGCATCAAAGACAATTTCAGTAGCAGAGACAGTCGTCTGCCCAGGCCGACCAAAGTAGTCCATTGGAGAGAATGATGGCGGATATGATTAATTCTCAGAAGAATGCCAATGGCTATTAACAACAGATGCAAGAAGAGATTGATCAGTCCAAGAGGGATAATCAAAACACCTTCGAGAATTTGTCTAAGCAAATTTCCAAGTTGAATTCTTCAATTCAAGAAATGAAGGCAAATCAAGGGTAGTTACCGTCACAAGTCCAGCCGAATCCCAATGCTATGACTAATGTAAGTCGAGTTAGTATGTACGGTAAGAAGGGAAATAAGTTCGAGCAGGAAACTGATGGAGAGCAAGGTGCCCGAACACATAAGCACGTGGAATTTCCACAAAGTCAAGTACAACACTCTTCCACCGCTATGACAATTTATATCGGACACCTACCCTTGGTACTGAGCAACTCTACAGAGTTTCACATCAAATTACTCTCCAGCCGAATACATCAGTCGCGCCTCTGACTGGACAAGACAACCAGAGATCGTTTTCGCTTAAAGAACTAATGTGCGAGATGATTGCTTCTCAAAAACATGCAATTGCATATCAGAAGCAGATGTAGAAGGAAATAACTTCAAATCATGGTTAGATCCAATCCATGAAGAGAGAGATACAACAATCGAAGTGGGAGCAACAAAATATCTTAGAAAATCTGACCACGCAAATCTCTAAGTTGACCACTTCACTTAGTGAGATGAAAGGAAGCCAAAGACAATTACCTTCTCAAACTCAGCCTAATCCGAACTCTCACAATTACAGTCATATCATGTTAAGGAGTGTAAAGGAGTTGCCAGAGCCAACACCGAAGGCGAGCCCTCAAAAGAATCAATCTAAAATAGGACAGATCGATAAACTGGCCAAGCCGAGCAATTTGGCGGAATCTGCAGCAAAGCTGATTGTAGAAGTTGAAGAACAGACTGATAGCGAGGGTCGAACTGCCCAGATAGAGCCTGAAATTGTGCTTCCGCCACCATTTCCTGAGGCGTTGGAGAGGAAATGGACCCCGAACAAGGAGTACATGGAGCTTTTCGAGAAGTTGGAAATCAACATTCCTTTCTTAGAGGCCATGAAAATTCCCCAATTTGGGAAATATGTCAAAGACTTCATAGCAGGTAAAATCCAACAGTCCGGGAGGGTGTTGATGGATACTTCGGTATCGGCTATCATCCAAAAGATGTTGCCCGCCAAGTGCGTGGACCCAGGTATGTCTACTTTACCTTGTCTTATGGGTAATGTGATGGTTAAGCAAGCTATGTGTGACTTGGGTGCATCTATCAATGTTATGTCATTGTTTGTGTATAATCAATTAACTGGAGTTGAGTTGGTATCTACTAGGGTGATTATACAACTTGTTGATAGGTCATGCATTGCTCCAATAGGTATACTAGAGAACATCCTAGTAAGAATCAACAATTTTGTCTATCCTACTGATTTCTATTTTATAGATACAAATGATAAGCAAGTTGAGGGTATTGCGGGTGTTCTGTTAGGTAGGCCATTTTTGAAGACTATTAGGGCAGTGATTGATGTCGATGAAGTTTCCATAAGTGCTAAGTACCATAATGAGATTTATGTTCATTACATTACGGATGTACTTAAGAAACTTAATGATCATGAGAATGAAGTTGCACTTTCTACTGACGCAATTGAGAGCTTTGTCCAAGAATATCTTGAGACGCATTTGATGCAGGATAAGATGGAACTCACTCTCATGCATGGATTTGCTGATTTGGATGCCAAAGACAAGAGGGATGAAGAGATTAAGGAGAGCATCATGGCACTCTATGACTCACCCGAAACTGCTACTGTCGGCAGTATCGCTCACTTGCCCAAGCAGGCGGATTCTGACAGAATTTTACCATTTAAAGGGAAACCACCAGATAAATCTTGTTATTCTGCCTCTGTACAAAATGTGCTTCACTGGCCCAGGTAGAGCATTTACAGCTGACTGTTATCTTTTGATGATCAGCCATGCATTTCAAAGCTGAAGCCCCAACCTGAAAGAGACAAGCAAAGGGCAGCAAGGGAGCATACTACCATCATTTGACAAGTGGATAAGTCATCAACCAAGTGTGAGAAAGATTTTTGGAGAGAGGCCTATGATGATTCCATGTGGTATAAAGACTGTGGTAAGAGATTGCATCGGGTGTTCAAGGTAGTGGATGAGACTCCACTATGCATACCTCCACAAAATTGACCCTTTAAGAGGAGGTCTAGCCAAAGACTTTAAAGAAAGGCACTACCGGGAGGCAACCCGAGGTTACTTTCGTTTATTTCCTTTGATTTTATCATTGTTTGGTCTTTGTTTTTGTGTTGTTTTTCCAGATCTTGGCTAAGAAGGTTGTTGAGGACTTAAGTGTGAGGTGGAAACATCTCAGCTGATTTAGTTGCATGGTGAGCTTACAGCCCTTTGTCGCCGGTTTGATGAGCTAAAGTAGACTGTCCTGTCCCGTCTGCCCAGGCGGGGCACTAGGTGATGCCTTTCCCCCTTTGTTTTTGTTTTCTGTTTATTGAGTATGTGATTTTTCTTTTAATGTGTTTTGTCGTATTTGATGTGTCTACACTTCATCTAAGTAGGGATCAAGTGTAAGGAAGTTTTGTTCGTGTTGTTCTATGCTTTTGTCATGTTTCTTCTTCTTTGTTTTTGTTTTTTTTTTTTTTTTGTCTTTTCTTGCTTGAGGGCACGCAAGGTTCTAAGTGTAAGGAGGGAGGTCTTTACGTCATTTCACTTTGTGTCGTCCTTTCTTTTGTATCGTTGAAGCATGCCAAAATTTAAAATTTTTTATATACTCTTGTTCTTTGTTTAAGCATGTTTGATTTGTGCTTTATGTTTCTACATGCAAGCATGTTAGTTGTTGTGAAGAGTAGGACTTGGTGCACATTTGCATGTAATTTAGGATGATGAATAATAAGTAATTAGTGGATCGAATTTTACACACACTCTGTATATTAGACTTGAGCCTTTAAAGTAGGACACATCCTACTAATTTCTATGAGAGTGTTTGTCCACGAAGTTGCAATAAATGTGAGTCACTTGTGATACGTGATAGGAGGCACTAAGGATTAAACCATTTGGCCGCGACAATATTTTCCTACCTTACATTATCCCCTTGTGAACACATTTGAACCTTGACCGAGTCTTTGATTTAGTCAGAAAATATTAGCCGAGACCTTTTTAGCTTTCTCTTTTCCCGTGTCATTGCATGTTTTAGACGCTTTATTGAGATTAATCTTATTACGTATCCTTTGCCTACCTAATTGTGCATACTACGAAAAATAAGTGTTGGCCAGAATTGTGTATGAATCGCAGCATTTATGGTCAATTCGACAGATTTTGTGAATAGTGAACAGTTCTGATCCACAAAAAAAAAAAAAAAAAAAAAAAAAAAAGTGGGAATTCAAAATAAATTAAAGGAATTTGTGATTATATTGGTAGCATTAGATGTGTAATTTTTAGTGGTGGGTGTTGTTTAGCTATTCTTGATTATCTCATTATAAGCAAGTATGACATGCATGATATTAATTCACATTTGATGGAGCTTAGAACCCCTATGAACCTTACTAACGAAAATTTGTCTAAGTCCTAAGTCCCATTACAACCGAAAGAGAAAGACCTCCTTAATGTTGCAGTTGTGACAATCTTTTATCGTGATAGAGTGGACTATGTTCTTTGAGTGGCTTGACCGGACCTAAACTAGAGAGTGTTGAGTGAACCGTGAGGATGATCCACTTTTGCTTAGGTTTTTGACCAAGTCGATATTTGTGCGCCTTGTCTAAAATTTGCAACTCTACTTGTTTGATGAGACTCATATTTACATGGTTTGGCATGTTTGGCTAGTTCCTTGAGTGTGGGGATTATGAATATGATTGGTGTTGCTTCTTGTCTTTATTCTTGTTCTTGTCTTTGTTCTTGTTTTGTTCTTGTCTTTGTTCTTGTTTTGTTTCGAGTCTTTGTCTTTCTCTTTTCCTTGTCTTTTCTTGTCTTATTTTCATCCTGTGTCATTTTATTTTAGAGTCTTGAGCCTTGGGATTGACTAAATTTGAATAGTACGTATTCTTTTGTGTTTCTTATGCTTGAGGGCAAGTATAGTTCAAGTGTAAGGAGGTTTGATAAGTCTAATTCGTACTATGCAAATTCTGTCTGTTTTGGCACCCACCTGGGCAGTTGGACCGTATTTTTATGTTGTTTTGCAGATTTTAGTGCTGATGTAGCGATGACGAGATGCTGAGGTGGCAGACGCGATTTGGGGGTTAAAAGATTGATTTTTGGACGAAATTGTAGAGAAGGGAGGTTTAGGATAAGGGAAGAGAAGATATGAAAAGATTTAGATATTATATATTAAATTAAAATCTTTCCATAATTGATGACAAAACCCTACTCCTACAAGGAAAAGGGCACAGCCGTTTATAAGGCCGAAGGGTGAACGAAAATCACAACTTTTATTTATCATTCTGACCGAGAGAACAGACGAGAGAGGAGAGCATTCGAGAAGGAAGATTCGTTCATCATAGTTAGGAGATTGGAAGAAACAAACACTTTATCTTTCGTTTTATTTAATCGCTTTTTGGAGACTTGAAGTTTATTACTTTCGAACCAAGGATCAGATTTAATCGTTCGGTACTTATTTTAATTTATGTTGGTCCCGAGATAAACGTTCAGGTGTAGAGGGGTGGTGAATACACCTGAAAACTTTCTCAACTTAAAACGCGAACAGTCCAATTTAGGAGAGTGTCTGCTGAATAAATTCAGTAGACCAGGCAAGCTGTTCTGGATCGCGTGGACATAGTGACTGACTATACTGAGGCCTGCTAGCTGACTGATGTCAGAATTCAGTACCGTTCAGTACGAGTTTAGTAGCGTGCGGAATAGTGTAGGCCCGATTCAGTTGAGTTGAAAACGTTTTTATTAAAATTGTTTCAGTAAGTTAGTGCACTCAGTTTAGTTTTGCTGAAACTCTGGTATATGATTTTGTAAAATGATTTTCAGTATGAACAGTAAATCAATGCAACAGTAAATAAACACTGCGATTTTAAAGTGGTTCGGCTATCAAACAATCCTACGTCCACTGTCCCAAAAAGATCAGGAGGCTATTTTATTATACTGAGTTAGTCTTAGTTGGTTTGTGCACTGGACAAACACGACCTTGAAGATTATACTGAACACGTCCCAATTTACAAGGATCAAACTATAAAGTTTGAAAAACTCTCCAATGATAAAGGAGTTCTTTACAATAAGAACAGTTCAAGATATGAACTCCTTCGGGTCTAAGTTATGGATATTGCAGTAGAGCTTAGGTTAGAGGGAAGGGAACAAGAAGTGGCTTCTAGAGTGATGAACAATGAGGAATAATATCTCGGGGTTCGTGTTCTATCACTTGGATACTAGAGGCTTTGATTCTATTCAGCTTGGTTCCCTAGAGCAAAGTAGTCGCCTTTCGCATTGAGTATTTCTCTGAAGTTCTTGCGAAAAGCTTGTAACTTGTTGTTCGTTGCTCGTAAATTGCTCGTTCTGTGTTCGATGTTATGTCTTCGATTTGATTTTCCTCTATTTATAGGGGTGAGCTATGGATAGATCCGTTGGAGATGAACTGTCCACGTATCACTCTCTTTGGGTAGCTAACGGCTCTTTTAGAAATCGCGCAGAGTCTTTTCCTCCATTTCTGGAAAGTTGTTGACTTGCAGCATTTACCAGAACTTTGACAGCTGGCTGCTTGTCATTGGTCGAGGCGTAGAAAGTTGTTGAGACATACAGATTTCGAGGCAAATACTGAAGCTGACTTCTCTGATGTGAACTACCTCGGAGGACTCTACTGATTTAGCATAGAAGATCATGTGACAATCAATGAGACTGTCAGGTCGTTGCTGAGTCTGACCTGGGCATCAATAGTATACTCTTGCTGAGTCCAACTCTACTGAAGGTTGACTCTGAGTTCAGTGAACTGTGGTGATCGTTGTTTTCACCAAATAAATCCTGCAATAATTGCTAGAACTCAGATTAGTATAGCAACAGGTATCAAACATAGGGAACGGAGAATTTTGAACTTAAAATTCCTATTAATCGAGATTTTGGTTAGCAACCACGCAATTTTTGGATGCACTAAACTAGGCACGAAAATTAAATCACAAAAATTAAATGTTCGAATTTAACAAGCAAGAAAAACGGGTTCAGCAAAATGTTCCACACGCACGAACAATCGATCATCTACACTAAAGATAAATTAATCCACTTAAATCAATTAGTTGTAGGACACCGTAATTAAACTGACACATCCCCTATTCCCCCTTAATTAATCGGTAATCGCCATGGTGAGCATTGAAGCGACTACAACCCTAAATTAAATGCAACCTACGATGATGGGCAACTAATAGATTTAACACCTAATCAGCCTTAAGAACTAAGGGAACCCAATTTAGGAGCCTACTCGTATGGTGGGCATCTAAAAGTCTCCTACCAAATTAATCCTATTGTTCATAAAACAATTTTGCTACTTATTTAGCCTAATCCCACGAGAAACGATGGAAGTACTAAATTAGCTATGAATTAAATTAACCTAGGGTGATCAAGTCTAAATTAATTAATCCAATTAATTAACCTAGATTAATCTAGAACCTAACTGATTAATTATTAAGCCTAAGTCTCACGAATTAGGTTGTGCGTGTTTCACATTTTACCAAACCCTAAAAGGAAATTAGCTACGCATTTCGGTCCAACTGGGCAAGCAGACCGTAAAACTGGGCAGATTAAATAACATGCTGAAAATCGAAATTAACTTGTACGAAAAATACGAGAATTTAAACTACCGATTGAACAACAAAGAGCATCAAATTAAACACGAAATTTAAGTCTAATCAACTTCGAAAAATCATAAATCCATAAACCCTAATTATCCAAATTAATCCAAGCAACATAATCCCAAATCAAGTATCGAAAAAATAAATAACATGAGTTTGTTTTCTAGAACTACACCTACCGATCAAACGGAAACAAAGGATGGCTGATATCAACTCGGAATCTCTCTCGGCATGGAACTGGAACTGCGACGGTGATCTCGGTTTTCGAACTGGAACGGCGGACGGTGGCTTCGGCGGTGATCGATTTCCTCACAGTGGTCGGCGGCTAAGAATCGTGCTGGAGTCTCCCTAGGCTGTTCGGCGATGATGATGAACGAAAAATAGGATCTGATCGTGTATATCTCGCGGCGCATACAACACATATATATAGCTAGGGTTTTCCTTCTCAATCCTTGTGGAATTAGGAATCTTATCTAACAAGTATGGAAAGATTTTCTTGATATCTTTCCATATTGTAAACCTTCCTTATCCATTCCTTCCTTCTACGTAAAATTGCGCCAAATTAACCCTTTAATTCCTTAATTTTTTGCATTCCGCCACATCATCAAATCATTGCCACATAAGCTCGGGAATCTGCAAAGCAGCACAAAAATGCAATCCAATCGCCAAAAATGGCGCCAAAACAACGGAATTTGAATAGTACGAATTTAGACTCATCAAACTGCTCCTGCTGGGTCCAGTTCTACTGACTCTTTCAGTATGCTACTTCTGTTGAGTCCAGCACTACTGAATCTAAACACCTCTCAATATGCTGCTTCTGCTGAGTCCAGCACTACTGAGTCTTCACTCCATGGTACTGAGGGATCAGCAGACAGAACTTCTGAGCCTGGACCATGCTGAAGGAAAGTCTACTAAGTCTTAAACTCTCAGAGAGTAAGGCGTTACTATTACAACGAAATGGTTCACCAATCAAATTAGGGTTTTGGGATTAGCCAAATCTTTAAACAATCTACTACTGAATCATCTCCCAACAATTTCGTTTATGTTTGTCTTCGTGTTTCAGTTCTGTTGTTGTTCGTTGCTTTAATTTCGTTTATGGTATTTTTGAATTTCAGCATGTTTTGCATTCTGCCCAGTTTTGCTATCCGTCTGCCCAGTTGCACCCGTATGAGTCGCTAAATTTTAAGGAGCCGGCGGGATGTGAAACACACACTTTAATGAATTCATGAGACTTTGGCTTTAATAATTAATCACTTAGGTTCCAAATTAATCCTGGTTAATTAATTGGATTA
Organism: Lavandula angustifolia; assembly: GCA_028984105.1. Lineage (NCBI taxonomy): Eukaryota > Viridiplantae > Streptophyta > Magnoliopsida > Lamiales > Lamiaceae > Lavandula > Lavandula angustifolia. The sequence goes on along the minus strand of CM054810.1, from coordinate 23,375,761 downwards.
GTTAATTTAGGCTTGATCACCATATGTTAGTTTAATCCATAGTTAATTTAGTACTTCCATCGTTTCGCGTGGGATTAAGCTAAATAAGTAGCACAATTGTTCTAAGAACAATAGGATTAATTTGGTAGGAGACTATTAGATGCACACCATACGAGTAGGCTCCTAAATCGGGTTCCCTTAGTTCTTAAAGCTGATTAGGTGTTAAATCTATTGATTGTCCACCAACGTAGGTTGCATCTAATTTAGACGTAGTCGTTTCAATGTCTACTATGGCGATTACCAAATAATTAAGGGGGAATAAGGGATGTGTCAGTTTAATTACGGCGCCCACAACTGATTGATTTACTTGGATTAATTTATCTTTAGTGTCAATGATCGATTGTGTCTGTGAATCTTCTTGCTGGACCCATTTCTTTGCATACGTTTATTCCGTATTTGTTTTGGTTGTTTACTTTCTTGCATTAGTTTAGAAAATTTCTAAAATTACATGGTCGCTAACCAACCCCATAGATTAATAGGAATTTAATGTTAAAATCTTGGTTCCCTGTGTTCGATACATGTTTGCTATGCTAATCTAAGTTCTAGCATTTTGCAGGATTTATTTGGTGAAAACAACGATCACCAGGACGTTGTGATGGTCCAGAACCACTGCCACTACCATCACTTAAATTGATATTAAAGGAAGAAGGTAACCTATCAGGTGAGGTAGGACATTCCGGTGGAGTGTCTGATCGGAATGAAGACCTTTGTTTTCGAGAGCTTTGTAGATTGCAATCAAACTTTGCAAAACCTTTCATAACATGCCACACATGCTCGAACTTAAATCCTATTGGAAATCTTTCATCGTCCGTCATCATTTGTTTTGCACGAGTAAGCTGCATAATTAATAAAACATGTTATACTGCATTCTAGAAATAAATGAAAAAACATCAAACCAAATAAATGACTCGTCCTTACAATATCATGTTCAAAAGCCCCACATGGATTGAGAGCTTCCATATGTTGTATACAACATTTAAAGAATTTAATAGAACTCGTAATTGATTGCATGCGAGTTTCAAGTGATCTAGAGCTTCGATCAACCATATTTGTAGAATGTTTTTCTGAGTTATAGAGCTCTGTAATACGAATCCACAATTAAGTTGATTTTTGGTATATTCCTGTTACAAGATCTTGGGATATTTCCAAATTACAATGACAAAGATGTTTATCTTCATCAATTGTGTAATTGAGATTTCGAGACGAAGCCATGTATTTTTAAAGAGAAGAAGTGAGATGGAAAAGAGTGTTGTGTGTATTAAAATGTGTTGGAAAGATCTCATTTATATAGAGGGAAAGATTATCAAGATAGGATGTGGGTTGGATGGTGCAGATTTGAAGAAAATCTGAATGGATAGTGATGATTTGTTGGCCTGATTTTGAAGTTAAAAGATGGTGATAGATATCTGCAAAGTGGCTCAATTAATTTGATTGTGGATAGATGTCAGCAAAAAGTTGATGGATGATAGGTCTCTGCAAAGCTTATACAAAGCATGTACAATAAAATGGGTTGTGTTTCAGATTCCAAGATGAAAATATTATCGAATCTTTTATGGGGCTTGGGGTAAGTGCATTGAAGATGTGGGGGGAATTAATGCACTTATGGGTCTAGGGGCTAATGGCCTAGAGAGATGGAGACAAGTAAAAAGAGGGATGGGGTCCCATAATGATATTATGGGGCTAGGGGCAAGTTTTCGAGAGTGATGGACAATTAATGTGGTTATGGGGCGAGGAATCACAATTAAGGGGATGGGTTGGCGACAGTTATACATGGGTTGACGACAGTTGTACATGGGTAGGCAACACAATTGCCATATCTATTTAAGATGTTGCATTCTTCATATCAAAAGTATTCATCTATTTTCCCCCGTTAGTAGCATGACTACATTTTCTTCTTCTAGCTCGAGTTCATCTGATGAGTCTGAACAGTTCATGAACTTGAACAATTCATCAATGAATGCGATGATGATTATCCAATCATGGGTCAACATATTTTGAATAACAATCTTATTGTAGCAAATATCATCGGATCTCAAGCTGCAAGACGTCACGGAGGCTCAGTTGTTGGTCACAAGGTGGTCTACCGTGATCTAGAAGGAGCAACTCATCGTCTATTCAATGACTATTTTTCTGAAAATCCAACATTTAATGAAGGGATGTTTCGTAGACGTTTTCGAATGTCTCGGAGTTTATTCCTTCGAATTGTTGATGATGTCAAGAATCAGAATGGTTTGTTCGAGCAACGCCGAGATTGCACTGGAAGATGAGGATTGTCCACATTGCAAAAAATACCTGTTGCCTTTTGGATATTGGGGTATAGGATCCCTGCAGATCTACTGAATGAGTACATTGAGACTCCATTGCAATTAAATGTGTCAAGAAATTTTGTCGTTCTATTGTGGAAATATATTCAGATCAGTATCTTAGATCTCCTACTGCCAGTGATGTTACTAGGCTACTTTATATTGGTGAACAACGTGACTTTCCAGGAATGTTAGGTAATCTAAATTGTATGCATTGGAAGTAGAAAAATTGTCCTACTAGTTGGCAGGCTCATACGCAAGTCGTCGTGGATCTCCATCAATAATTTTTGAAGTCGTCACTGATTACGATCTTTGGATATGGCATCCTTTAAATTAGTTATATGTTAATTAATTTAATAATCTAATTTCCAATTAAATTATAACATATGTTTATAATAATTTAGTGGATTAAAATTAGAAGGTAGATTGAAAAAAATAATAAAGAAAGAAAAAGAAAAGGCGGGTGAAAGGTCAATTCGCTAGTAAAATTGATTTATATTTTTTTTTTCCATGGCAAAGGCGAAATCAAATTCTACTAAACTTGGTTATGTCGATCCCAAGTTCCCAACACGATAGTGGGTTGGTGATAAATTCGCTTTAATACCGACATCTACCGAAATATATATCAACTCTGCCCCAAAACTATTTGGTCTTGTGAGTTGTGAGACACTACAAATGGCTGCGATATTTTGACAAAATTTACAACTTTTACTGTTACTAAACAAGTTCAATGAATGAGGAAATGATAAAGAAGAAAATATTAAAAAAGAAAGGGGACCGACCTCAAAGCATAAAACCTCGTGATTAGGTGGATGAAGCAGTTTCACTAAGATTATACCATCCAAGTACAATACAAGGGAATAATTGTCCAAAAATGGTTCCTGAAAGTTTGCAGCTTTCGAAATACTATTGCCGTTTGTAAATCAAAACGCAAGCTACGATTTGTTTGTGTTGATTTAGTACCTTATTTATATATTCTTTAGGTTCTTCGAATCAAAAGGAAACAATAATAGATATTAACATAAGTAGGAATAATTTAACTTAGTTCGATTGAGACATATATTTAAGTATAGAAAAGAGTTACAAAATGGGCCTTTGGAATATAATATTAAAAGCATATGCAACAAAAACAGGTCAATAAGTCGAACTGACTAAGGCCCTATTCGATAAAGTAATTTAAATAAGGATTTATGGCAAAATGACTTATTGTATTGAAGCTTATTGCATGAGTTCTTACGTTCTTTACTTAGTTGTTCGTGTTTGGATGCAAGCATTGATTATAACTTAAACAATATAAAAAAAAAAATTCCTAGTGTAATAAATTGTAGTAGTTGGAATTTGATGGATAAATTTCTATATAAATTCCCTGTAAGTTACTCATAAGTTATAAATATTAACTTATAAAAATAAATCAAAAGTACTCCCTCCATCCCATTATTAGTTGTCATCTTTCTTAATTCGGATGTCCCGCTATTAGTGGCGACGTCCCAAATTGGTAAAAAATTACCACTATCTTTCCTACTTTATCATCTTATCTCTCCTACTTTATCATCTACTTTATTATTATACTTATTTCTCTCTCCTACTTTATCATCTTCTCTCTCCTACTCTCTCATTATTATACTCATTTCTCTCTCCTACTATATTATCTACTCATCTCTCATAACTTTATTACATATTCTCTTAATTCCCGTGCCGAAAAGAAAGGCGCCACTAATAATGGGACGGAGGGAGTAACTTTTAGGCCCCGTTTGGTTATCGGGAAAGTAAAATTATTAAGGAATATGATTATGTGGAATCTAATTCTGGTGAAAATGAATTAGGAAAATAAAATTGTCGGGATTGTGATTATGTGAAATATGATTTCGAGTAAAACAGATTCCTTAAATCGTGTTTTGGAAAATACAAGAAAATTGTCTTATTCTGCCAATGAAACCGACCGCTTGCAAATCACCCTGGTAAACAAAGCACCCTCCACTCTGACCTTCCTATATCTGCCGCTCAAGAAGAGAGAAAAATGGGGAAATTGAAGAATCACATGGCTCACAACCAATCCTACAAGGTACACATGAATGGTGAGATATTCGAATAACTAAATATGTCAAAGAAACCCCTTTACAACCAGCAAATTAACATCACTTCAAGCAAAAGTATTTACACAAATTGATTTATGCAATTCACAAAACAGAACACTAGATAACATAACTAGAAGACAAAAATGGTTGTCCCCTTGGGATGACATAGCGGTGAAGGTGGGTGGCCCAGGACCGATAGGTCATGGGTTCAATTCCCACTGGACACGCTATGTGTGAGCCTGTCACCCTGTCACATTAAGGGTGGTTTAACTCTTCTGTGTGGTTTGCAGGCTATTGCACAGGAGCGAGATTTACCCTGTGCGCAAAAAAAATAGAAGACAAAAATGGCATTAATTACGTCGATTCCAAGTTTGTCTATTTTTGGGTTTGTTTGGATTGGTTTGGTGTAGTGTCGTGTCGAAGAAGAGAATGTCATCTGATTTATTTTGCCTGCCGTTATGAAAATTTCAAGAGCCGGAGAAGAGAATTAAGATAAACGGTGCAGGAAGAAGAAACGAGAGGGCAAAATGTATTAAAAACTGAAAAATAGATGACTTTTGTTGTTAACGTGAATCGATATGTAAAATCCTGTGTAAGGAAAATGAATAAGTTATAGCAGGTAAAAAAATCAGAAATATCTAGTTATTTTCTTTAATTTTAGGATTCTTTTTACTTAATTTTATTAAAATTAAAACAAACATGAGATTTTAAGTTTTCGGAATTAGATTACATTCCTAATTCTATAAAACATAGGAATTTAATAATTCATAATCAAATTACTTTTTTCGACCAAAATCCGTGCAAATCAAACGAAACCTTAGTAGAGAATAAATTATTTCAATAAGCTTTTTCAAGGGGTCCATGTACCGACAGATGATCGTTTGTTAATGAGATATATAGTCTAGCTAATATAGATATAGGTAATAGGTTAGTGGCGAATCCATAGAAGACTTTAAGCAGTTCGTGTAGCAGATAGTGGTGGATTCTTTTGTTAGTTCCAAAGGCAAGTAATCCATTACATCCGTATTTAGAATTGGATGACGAATCTGCATGCACTCTTTACATCTGTCTTTGTGCGTTATATCTTAATTTGAAAAATGGGAAATTAGACTTAACAAGCTATACGAAAGATCGAAATGACGAAAAAACTTCAATAATATATCATGGTATAGTATGTTACAAATCTTGAAATAATAACTTGTGGGTCCCCAATTATATACTACTAGTATGATATTGTATTTATTGATCAAATCAAATATAATTTACAAATTGACTACAAAATTTTCAGTGTTTACCGACGGATTTACCGATGGACAAAATACGGGTCGGCAATTACCGACGGAATATCGACAAAAATTCAAAATGTCATTTACCGATGGATTACCGGCGGAATTTTCCGTCGCTATTTCATCATCTCAGCTATTACCGACGGATTTAGCGACGGAATTTTCCATCAGTATTTAGCGTTGGAAAATTCCGTCGGTAATCCGTCGGTGAACTTAAAATTTTGCATCCCCACATCGAATTTTTGACAAACATTTTCCACCTTTATATATCAAACTATCTCATTATCTATTAAGAATCATGCTATACACGTGCGCACGCGCGCGCACAAGCCTCCATCGACGGCCACGTCAGCGTCCGATCTCCGCCGGCCACGTCTCCGGCCGACCGCCGCCAGCTACCAACTCCGATAGCCGGCGGATCAATTGTCGGCTTAATTTCAAAAAATTCGTCGACAAGTTTGCGACAGATTACCGACGGAAAATTCTGTCGGTAAATACCGATAGACCTAAAATCCGTCGGTAAAATTTACCGACAAACTCTATAACGACGGCTCATTTTCCAACGGTAAATCATTTACCGACGAAATTTTTCGTCGGTAAAAGACAGTTTTTTTGTAGTGTATGGTGCACCAATTATTTGAACATGCTGAGAAAATTATAATAGATAACTGCAATGTGTATGGTTGTGGTGGGGCTGAATGTCAATGTCATATTATTTTGTTGCCACAGTTTTAAGGTCTATATATCGGAGAATTAAATGTTGTCAACTAAGTTTGCTTGTAGAATATGAATAATTCAAGAAAATGACAGCATCAAAATTTTAAATATAATTGAAAAAAATATACAGTAATTCTTTTGGGCAGAAAAGGATGTATGTGAACTAGCAAACATTAGCATGAAAATGAGTCAATAGTTTAGCTAGGGTTCGTGAGTTCACATAACATTTGGAATGAGAATCGGATCCAATACAGACCTCAGTTTTAGAAATATCAGTTTTTCAAAATAATATAATCTTATATACCAAAACCCTCTAATCCCTTAATCCATCATATGAAAATTGTCTCGATTTTCTAGCTATTATTATTGTTATCAATCTATTTTGGCATGCTGATATTTTCATAGTAGTGTGTCAAATAAGAGAGACAATGCCCTCATGCTGGATGTCCTTTTCATCGAAAGTGATCCTATAATTGCAATAAAAAGGGGAAAAGCTAAAAGAAGAATATCAATCTAAGAAAATAAATTACTTGATATAGACCCACATAAATTGTACAGCAGAAATGCTGAACCCCATGCCCCCACACTCTTGTTAACTTCCAATAATTTGCAACATCGCACATTTAACAATTAATCAAAATCTAGAAGACTGTACGAACACGGAATACGACAAGAGACACTTCATTTCTCATTACAGTTAAAAGATATTTTATTTCTCATTGACGTGTGGGACAATATGACATTACAAAGAATTATTGCTTGAGTGGGTCATATAGTGGAATATTTAGGAATTACTATATGATGGGGATAACGGCCACATTAATGGCGTTAGGAGTCTTCAACTGGAGATGACATGTACAGATAATAAATAACATAATTTTTTCTCTCATTTAATTTAATGTACTAAAGCGGTAGTTGTTACAATTAAACGCAAAACGAGAAGTTAGGTGATACAAAGAAAAATGGCTCAAAATCCCAAAATTCAACAAAGGAAAATTAACCACAACCCTATTCTACTCAGAGTCAACCCAGTCTCTTCTGTGGGTTGGTATTCCAAGGATTTGACCACATAAATATATACTACAACTACTTAAGTAAAAAAGCAAAAAATTAATCAGAGAGAGAGAGAGACTATTTGGCAGCGGCAGCAGCAGCAGCAGAAGACTTCTCAAAAAAGCCCAACCTATTATCACCCAACCTTGTCTTGTAGGCTGAATTCTTATACTCACACCATGTGAATTCATTATACAAACTCTCTTCGCCTTCCTCCATCACTGTCGGTAACGGCGTTATCTTCTCGCTCAACGCCGCTCCGCCAAAGTATATCATCGACACTCGAGACTTCAAATTGTCCGTCAAAACTCTATGCTTCACGCTCCTAAACCTCCCATTCGTCATCACCTAATATCAAAACACAATTCTTAATTAATTCTTAACTAATCAAACATGCAAGTGTAATTTCTTAAACAAAAAAAAAAAAGACTTACCTGCAAGGAATCACCGACATTGAAGAAAAAGGTGGCGTGATCGGACGGTACGGAGAGCCACGTACCGTCCTGGGTGCAGATTTGCAGACCCGAGGCGTTGTTGGATCTCAAAACGGATATTATTTGCGGGTCGGTGTGCTCGCCGAAGCCGATTAGGGTCCGCCCGCGCAATGCTTGGAGCTCCGGACACGGGGGATAGTGGTTTAGCCGAAAACACGAATCACTCCTCTCGTCCCTAATTAACCTACTCAGAATATCCCTCTCCTCCATCTCCATCTCCTCCGCTATCATTTCGAGAACTTCGCACGCCATATTCCGAACAGCCTTCACATACTCATCCACCATAACCCTACAATTTCAACTACTTTTATTTAATCAACATGCAAGAAATATGCGAATATATATAATTAAAATTAAGATTACCTTAATTTTTCGGGGATGGAGGAGTTGGGATTGCGAGAGGAGAAGTTGCGATTGGTGGAGAAGAGGAGATACTCGACCCACCCGACGTCGCCGTTTGGGCCGATGATCTTGCTGCCGTAGCCGAACGGATTGGGCGGTCCGGATTTCTCCTTCTCTTGCTGAGGGAACTTGAAGAATTTAACGGCTTCTTCTTCTAACCTATTCAAGAACTCCATTGATATTCCATGGTTGATCACCTTGAAGAAGCCTAGCTCTTTGCAAGCCTCCACGATGAGGGTTTTGGCGTTGGCCGCCGATAGATCCACCACCGGGATGGGGAGGGCGCTGGGCGCCGCCGCCTTGCATGTCTTGATGTTGGCTATGTTGTTGTCCACAATTCTCTGAGATAGTACCACCATGATGAGAGAGAGAGAGAGAGAGAGAGAGAGAGAGAGAGAGAGAGAGAGAGGTGTTGAATTAATGGGTTTATTTGTGAGAGAAGGGGGGGTTTATAAAGTGGGATGCATGGAGGAGGGGAAGGAAGGCGTTATAAACTAGAGATAGACATCTGGCTTAGTGTTCGAGCTTGGCCAATTTTTACACTATCGAGAAAAGAGAGATAGAAGAGACAAGATACCAAAAATATTCATAGAGTGGGTCATCATGTTCACCATTTTACATTACCATAGCAGTTGGGGTATTTAATTTGTGATCGAACTTTTATTTAATTTGTGATCGAACTTTTATTTATTCAATGAGTACAACGAACTTTTATTCCTATATTAATTAATTAATTAATTAATCTTTTGGGTTTTTAATTATATCAATAAGCAAGTTTTGTAATATTAATTTTTTTCTCTTTACTAGGTCCTAGTTGGGGTAATGGTTTAGATTATACTCTCCGTTCGGATGACATAGCAGTTAGGGTATTTAATTTGTGATCGAAGATCACGAGTTTGAAATTCACCAAGGTTGTTACATCTCTTATATAATTTACAGGCTATTACATAAAAGAGAAGTTAAATTACTTAATGAAACACTTTAGTAGCAGTTGTGAGTTTTGCACATCATTAAATAAATGATTTAGATCATCTAGTAAGGTTAGTTGAGAACTAGGACTAAAATAATCTCAAACTTACAATAGGACCCGAAAAATGGGAATAAATCATGGAAAAAGTTGGAGAAAAATACTGATTAAGTCAGCAAGACAGAAAGTATAAAAGAAACATAAGAAAAAAGTCAACTAGGTATTATTAATTGTTTCAATTAGTTAATTGATAAGTTCATGCCTGATCATAAGATGCATCAAATTATCCAAGCGAAATTAAAGAAAAGCATTTGCACCGAGTCAAATTGATATTTTCTTAATTCATATAGCAACTTAATGTATGCATTAAGTAAATCTCAACAGAATTGTCTAGTCAACTATTGGCTCATTATAATGAAACTAGCACTAAATTCTTTTTTAACTATTATAAATTGCTTTTGATTTTTTTTTTTGGATGACGAGACTAATCTCAACCGCTAAAATTCAAGTTTATAAGCTTTGACCACAGAATAATCTATTCAACTATTGGGTCATTATAATGAAACTAGCATTGAATTCTTTTTTTTAACTATCATAAACTGTTTTTGAGTTTTTTTTTTTTTTTTAGATGACGATCGCTAAATTGGGTAAACATCGCTCATGTGCTCTAGTCTGCAAACAAAACAGGAGGGTTCAACCACCCTAGGCTAACTATAGGTGACAGGTTCACACATAACGATCTTGTAGGTTTTGAATTCATAACCTTCCGGCCACAGGATACCCACCATGTCATCCTAAGGGGGCTAAACTGCTTTTGAGTTGGTTCTGGTGGAAGGAAGACTCGTTGTCATGTACGTAACTTTGAACACAATTTCATTGTCAACTCGTTTTCTTAATTTTCAGAAAACACATCAAAATTAATTACGTCCCAACCAACACCCATGGCCCAATTTTTCTTTGCATCTGTAAAACGAGCCTCCAAAACTTTATATATTTCCCATTAATGCATAATACCTAAAAATGATCATAATTTACCAAAGCACAATCTTTTGTTGCTAGATCTCGAATTATCTGAAAAACAGAAAAGTTTCTCTACACTTAACTTTATGTGCCACGATTATAATGATTTTGCAAGTATCCCATAATAAATATTCAATGTGTTACACTGTTTAGGATAGATGAATCTTTTCCATCTAATTAAAAAGGAATCAACCTTTCTTTACGACTTCAACTCATTTTAAATTTCTATTACAAGGTCCCATTTTACCAAGTCAACTCCATCATACAAATTTCATAATTCATCTACTTCTACATGTATATACATAATATATATATACACACAAATATGCATGGCCGGTCGGAACCGGTCTTCCTCCTTAAAATTCAATGTTAATTAACCAGCTATTTTAGTACAACAAATCAGAGCTGGCCTCGATCTTAGTAAAATTGAAGTGTTTGGTTCAGAATATTCTCGGCTCTCAAATTGACAATTCATGGGCAAACGGCTAAATTTTAATTAATGAAAGATTCCTACCTAAACTGTAATTTAATTAATCATTGTCACTCAAGAGTTTGCAGTTTATTTTACTGGAGTTGGTATTACGAAAGCATGGGCAGATCATGTTACTAATATAAAATAATATTAAAGTAGTTATATATATAATTAAAGAGATCATCGGTTGCTTGTGTTTTGTCAACTTAGGGATCACCTTGCAATTGATGTCGTTGTCTTGAGGTCCAAATATCACATGTTTGGAACTTACTCACATTTTTAGATCAAAATTTCTATTTGAAACTGTTTTCTTCTCTACAATTTTTATATTTGTGGCTTCTTGTGTGTAGTTTAAGTTCTCATCTCGTTTATAAGTGTGGCGTAGCTAGAAAAGGGTAAGCACCTGCTTGAATTTTCACTAAATTCTACAAAATTTCGCATTTAATTAGTGCATGTAATAACCGAATCGAACTATTTCCAATAGGCCAAGGGGTTTGTCACATAAATTTCAAGCTAAAGCCTTCTGAATTAAGGTCATACTGTAAAACTTAGATATTTCTTATTTCCGACAATATCATACAATAATGTAATACAATTATATTTTTGGCTATATATTTCTTCTTGTCATAAAACAAACTGGCCAGCTTCATAAATTAATACTCCGACTCATGGTCCTGCATTGGGGTCAATGTTCGAATGGGCCAACGGCCACGACTATATGATTTAACGGTACAAGTTGACGGCCAAAATGGTCTAAGCTGCACAATGTTAGAATAACTAAGTCTATAATCAAATAATTATCATATATACGTATAATTATCATAAAAGTTTATATGGCCTACTTGCTTACTTGATAATCCATCTTCAGCAGTCTCAGTTTTAGAATTTCTAAGGTCGGTTTTCAGTTTTCACATTAGGAGCCGTGTGTTAAAGTAATAAATTGGGCAATAAAATACGCAAAAAATATTCGAAACAAGTAGAAATATTTGCCCACACAAGCCTAGGGCCGACCATGCTTCTTTTGCACACAATGTATATAAAATATTAATATTCACGGATATTTTAAAAATAATAGTAAAATTTACTAGCATAGTCATATTTAGTAGGTGTTTGCAACAGCTTAGATTATTCAATTTTTAATTTAATTTAAGAAAAAACTACTATTTTTTTGTGGTGTTTGATACATCTTAAATCTGCAGAGATTTTCTACATTTAACTTGTTTTTGAAGTTGGTAAAACCCAAGTCAACCAACTTATAAGCTTTCATTTTACAAACTTATCTCCATCTTTACTTTAAATTAATTGAATTAGGAGTAAAATGGATTTTTTGATATTACACCTCAAAATAAGCAGGTAGATTGCATATATTATCTTCGCAACTTTTTGTACTAACTTCTCTAATAAGTCACTTTTACCAATTTCTCATTAATTTAAGAACTTAAAAAAAATTAAGCTATTGCAAACGCCCCCTGAGAACTCCAAAATTTGCATTTACTCGAATTATTTAAGTATTTTCTTTTTTTTTTTTAAATTGTACTCTCTCTGTTTCATTCAAATAGTCCAATTTCTTTTCGACACGATTTTTAAGGAGAGTAACTGATATGCGTAGAGTTCTGTAAAGTTGTGAGTCTTCAAAAAAGTGTTTATGTTGGTCCCGAGATAAACGTTCAGGTGTAGAGGGGGGGCGAATACACGTGAAAACTTTCTCAACTTAAAACGCGAAGAGTCCTATTCAGGAGAGTGTTTTGCTGAACAAGTTCAGTAGACCAAATATGTTGTTCTGAATCATGTGGACAGAGTGACTGACTATACTGAGGCCTCCTAGCTGACTGATGTCAGAATTCAGTACCGTTCAGTAAGAGTTCAGTAGAATGCGGAAATGTGTAGGCCCAATTCAGTTGAGTTTGAAAACGTTTTTATTAAAACTGTTTCAGTATAGTAGTGCAATCTCTTAAGCTTTGCTGAAACTCAGTTGAATGATTTTGTAAGATAGTTTTCAGTATGAACAGAAATCAATGCAACAGTAAAAACAGAACACAACGATTTTAAAGGGGTTCGGATATCAACAATCCTACGTCCACTGTCACGAAAAGATCAGGAGGCTATTTTATTATACTGAGTTAGTCTCAGTCGATTTGTGCACTGGACAAACACTGGTCTTGAGGATTATACTGAGCAAGTCTCAGTTTACAAGTATCAAACTGAAGTGTGTGACAAACTCTCCAACTATGAAGGAGTTCTTTACAAGTAAGAACAGTTCAGGGATGAACTCCTTCGATCTAAGCTATGGATATATTCAGTTGAGCTTAGGTTAGAGGGAAGGGAACAAGAAGGTGGCTTCTAGAGTGACAAACAATGAGGAATAAGCTCTCTGGGTTCGTGTTCAGTAGTATACTCCTGCTGAGTCCAACTCTACTGAAGGTCAACTCTAAGTTCAGTGAACTGCTCCTGCTGAGTCCAGTTCTACTGACTCCTTTCAGTATGCTGCTCCTGCTGAGTCCAACACTACTGAGTATGAACACCTCTCAGTATGCTGCTCCTGCTGAGTCCAGCACTACTGAGTCTTCACTCCATGGTACTGAGGCGAATAGTCTACTGAAGGGTCAGTAGATAGAACTAAGTGCCTGAACCATGCTGAGGAAATGTCTACTGAGTCTGAAACTCTCAGAGACTAAGGCATAACCATTACAACTCAATGGTTCACCAATCAAATTAGGGTTTGGGATCATTCAAATCTTCTAAACGATATACTACTGAATCATCTCCCAACAGTTTATAATAATTTGTCCAAAAAGGAAACTGGACAATTTTAATAAGACCGTTCGAAAAAGTATACTGGACTATTTTAATGAGAAGGATGGAGTATATTTTAAAAAAAAAAAATTTGTTTTCGGAGTACTTGCTATTTTGCTCCGCTAAAGTTATTGATTTTTTTCTCAATTTTTAAAACTGTGGATTTACATCCGAGAATAGGAGATTTTGCCCCTAACATGAATTATGAATTTGCCCCTTATAATGAGTATTCATAGTCAAAACATGCAAGAGCATAAAACATTCTAATATTTTACAAGAGGCAAATTGGCAAAAATAGTCCTCAAACTTTGCGTTTTTGCGAATTTTGTCCTCAAACTTCTTTTTTTTTGTTTTTTTGACCCTCAACTCCTTGTTTTTGCGATTTTAGTCCTACCGTTAGATTTTCCGTCAATTTAACCGTTAATTCATTTTTTTTTTAAATAAAAAATCAAAATGGCAAAATCGGAATTTTTATTTGCTCGGACCAAAATTGCAAATAAAAAATGATTTGGACCTATTTAGCAAAATAAAATAGTTTAAGGACTGATTTCACAATTTTAGATAAATAAGCTAATTGCTTCGTATCGACGACATTTTGCATTAAATTTTTGATTTTTCATATAAATTTATTGCTTCGTATCAAATATAAGCTAACAAAGATTTCGTACCAATATAAACAACATTTAATTCAAAATGCAAAATATATATTTAATCATTAAAAAACAAAGTTATTATCACCCAAAAATTTTACTTCAAAATAACCATTCTTATTATAGTATTTGCAAATAAAACTAATAGTTTCTGTTATTTACGAACTGATATACATTTTCCTCGTATTCTATTATTCATGAAAAATCGAAAATTTAATGCAAAATCTCGTTGATACAAAGCAATTAGCTTATTTGTCTAAAATTTGTGAAATCAGTCCTTAAACTATTTAATTTTGCTAAATAGGTCCCAAATAATTTTTCATTTGCAATTTTGGTCCATATAAATAAAAATTCCGATTTTGCCCTTTTAATTTTTTTATTTTTTAAAATTAAAATTGAATTACCGTTAAAATTGACGGAAAATCTAACGGTAGGACTAAAATCGCAAAAAAAGGAGTTGAGAGTCAAAAAAACAAAAAAAAAAATTGTTTGAGGACAAAATTCGCAAAAATGCGAAGTTTGAGGACTATTTTTGCCAATTTGCCTTTACAAAATCCTATCGTATGAAGATGTGCTAAGTGCCTTAGAAGTGGTAAGCATGAATATTGTCACGAATGCCACGATGAATGATTGCACAAAATGAAGCGCATGAAGTACATTACAAGATAGCTCCATCCAATTCAGGTCAATTTAAATGATTACAATCAAAATTTAAAAAAATTAAGGGGGTATTTGCAAATATTTATTATAAGCACTTTTATTTGCTTTTAAAGTTGACAATAATTATTTTTAAGCAAAAGATGTGGTTTTTGGTATCAATAATAATAAGCAGTAATATTTGAAAGTTTCGAAAATTATGGTGTTTTAAGTATCAAAAACATCTCAGTTAATGCTTTGGAACTACTTAAATAAGTTGTTTTTGTCCTTTTCACCATATAAAACTTTTTTAATATTTGGAATGCATATTTTTGCTTTTTTGGAGCTTAAAATAAGCAATAATTAGCAAAAGCTCATAGGTTGATTAGGGAGTGCATTTTAAAGCACAAGAAAAAAAAACTAAAAATAAGCTTATGAGAGTGTTTGCATTACTATATTTTCTAAAATTTAGTTGTTTTTTTCTAGTAGTGCAAACACTAACAACTTTTATTTATAAGAAACTTTAAGCAAACTTTAAGCTAAGTAGTTAAAACTCTTTAAAAAAATGATTTCAAACACAGCTTTAATAGCTAATACAAACTGCTTACGCAGTTTAGCTGCTTAATTTTAGAAAAGTTACTGTAATAAACAGATTTTTTAAATATTAAAAATTTATTATTTCGCCCAATAAATAGTGTGATTAAAATAAGTATTTAAAAAACACCTAATTACTCCATAATCGTCCTAAAAAAATATCTGACTCATGTTGAATACAATTTGGACTCTCCAGCTGTCTAGCATATATTGTGATATATATATCATACCTGTCACGTTAAGAATGCAGAAATAATCTAATTACTAATGTGCACTATTAATTTTATACCATCAGTAATTAAATATGAAATGCTACATTCTTTTCTTAAGAAATTGGATTAACCACATAAAGTTTTAATGATAACGGAAAGATGAATTAAATTTTAGTAGGATTGAAGTTTTCAAAAAATTATGCATATGTAGCATAATAATTAATAATAATAATACTCCCTCTGTCCCGCTATTTGTGGGTCACTTTCCCGAAAGGGGTGTCCCGTTATTTGTGACCACTTTCCTAATTTAGTAAAAAATTATTATCATATATTCTACTCTATCATCTTCTCTCACCTACTTTATTACATTCTCTCTCCTACTTTATTATCCTTTCTCTCATACTCTCTTATTATTTTACTCATCTTCTCTCTCATACTTTATCATCTACTCTCTCTCTTATACTTTATCATCTACTCTCTTAATTCCCGTGCCGAAACCAATTGAGTCACAAATAAAGGGACAGAGAGAGTAATTATTATTATTATTATTATTATTATTATTATTATTATTATTATTATTATTATTATTATTATTATTATTATTATTATTCTATAATAGCCTAAGCCAAATAGGTTAAGTGAAACACTATATATATTAGCCTATCACTATCTAAAAACACAAATATAGCTACGAAAGTACACTTTATGGCAGACATAATGATTGGGCGAAAAAGTACACTTTATGGCAAACACTATATGATTGGGAGAAAAAGTGTCTTTACGAAAATACACTTTATGGCAAACACTATATTAGCCTATCACTATTACAGACTTTATGGCAGACATAATGATTGAGCGAAAAACACAAATATGACTATGAAAGTACACTATCTAAAACACACAAACATGTTTTTTTTTAAATAAAGATAAATAAATAATGAAAGGGTCATCGTCTCTCAACATGTAAAAAAAATTGTTGAGAGCCGATGTATTGGTATTGAGATTGATGGTGCTCGTCCACCAGCACCACCACATTTCTCTACATCGGAGCATTAATACGAGATAAATTGAGAAGTCTATATAAATTTTTGGGTTCGTTAGATTCATTTAACTTGTTAGGAATAATCTCTAGCAACACTAGTCACATGGTGCGCTACAAATTAGGTAACGTCATGTCTCACATATTAATACTGAAAAACTTATTAGAATTTCTTTAGGAAAAATCAATAATTCATAATAATAATAATAATAATAATACTTAACTCAGAATTATTCACCTCATTATTAAAAATATGATGATTTTACTCTTCATCGCGAAATACATTTACCATTATATATTTAGTAAATCGGATGAACTTTCGTGTCTCAGAATCATATGGTACAATTATTCGCCGGACTTTTACCCATATCGACGTGGATGTGTGCAGTGTGGTGGAAACTCCTCTGCGTGTGTGCATTTGGTGTAGTAATTCAAATTCAAAATAAATTTAGTCCAAAATATGGCTAGGGGTGAGTCCTATACCAGAGCATCTATAGTACTCTCAGAGCATCTATAGTACTTCCTTAATCCCATTATTTATGAGGCGTTTTATTTCGGCACGAAAATTTAGGTAGTATAGTTATTATAGTTATTAATGTATAAGAGATAATATGAGTGAAATACTGGAAAAGTTAATAATAAAGTATAAGAGAAAATTATTTAAATAATAATAAAATAAATAAGTGAAAAAAATAATTAATATTTTGTTAAATTAAGAATGAATCAAAAATAATGGACGTATAAATAAAAAAAAAGTGAAATAAAAATAACATGCAAATTGAGAAAGTAAAAGGAGTGGCGATTTTTCATCCTTTTTGGGAAAGCGAAATTCTTACCGTACTTTGTCAGACAATATATTTATTTATAATATATATTCATTGAATTCCGACATTCAGGGTTATTTCATAAGATCAAATCAGGTCTCATCTTTGCAGGGTCATTACATATTAAATACTCTCACCTATCTATTCCAATTAAACAATTTTTTTTTACAAAAATTAAAAAAATTGTTAATTATATATAAATAAGTAATAAAATAGTGTAATCCATTAAATTATATAAAATATTAAGAAAAATGGCTAATTAAATGAAATAATCCAAAACAAATATTAGACAATAAACACGTGAAAGCTCTATTATTATTAAAGAAATTCATTTGGTGTAGAGAGTTTGGGGTTTAGTCCCGCAATTTGTCAGAATATATGATTTTTGCGGTCACACTTTATTTGGTTGGTCTCGTTGTTAGTATTATGCTTACCATTATTCTTATTTCAAGTAAACCGCTCTACGTCCCCACTTATCCTATCACTCTGACTGACACTTTAATATTTACGAGAAAAATCAATACTTACTGTTCCACTAAAAAATACTCCATCCGTCCCGTTATTTGTGGCTCAATTGATTTCGGCACGGAAATTAAGAGAGTAAATGATAAAGTATGAGAGAGAGTATAGATATAAAGTATGAGAGAGAAAATGAGTAAGATAATGAGAGAGTATGAGAGAAAAATGATAAAGTAGGAGAGAGAATGTAATAAAGTAGGAGAGAGAAGATGAAAGAGTAGGAGTAATTTTTTACCAAATTAGGAAAGTGGGCACAAATAATGGGACATCCATTTCGGGAAAGTGAGCCACAAATAGCGGGATGGAGAGAGTATTAGTATTACGTTACAAGTAACGAATCATATAACAAGACTTTTTAAAATAAAAAATAAAAATACTATGCACTCTTTATCCTATTATTAGATGATTTGAACTGAATATGTTTTGAAATTATTCTTTTACGGATATTTTTTATATTTTTTATTTATTTGGGTAAAAGTGTAAAATGTACAAGAATTATATAAAAAAAAATACTTAATTCGTTCCATTTAACATGACACGTTTCTTTTCGGCGCGAAAAATAAAAAAATGGATGATAAAGTATAATAGATGAATAAATGATAAAGTAAGAGAGAGAAGATAAATGAGTTTGTGAGAGAGTAAATGATAAAGTAGAAGAGATAAATAAAAAAGTAAGAGATAATTTAATACTCCCATAGAAAGGGGCACGGAGTTTTAGAAGAGTTATTTTAGTTGATAAAGATGTGGAGCCCATACAATTAATAAATTATTTAGAATTGGTTTGTGAGGTAGAGATGTGGGACCCATGTAATTAATTAATTGATTTGAGTTAGTAAAGGTGCAGGCCCCACTTCCTTTTTAAGAAAGGAGACACTTTTTATGGGACACCCCGAAAAGGAAAGGGAGACACTTTCTATGAGACGGAGTGAGTAATATTTTTAAAAGTTATTTTCTTTTAAGGAAATGTGTCATTTTAAGTGGGACGTCTCGAAAAGGAAAACATGTTATGTTAAATAGGACGGAGGAAGTAAGAAATATGTATAAAATATAAAAAGTATGTATATATCCAATATATATTTGTTTGTAAATTTATGTATAGAAATATAAGGAATATGCATAAAAACACCTCATTCCAGTTCCAAATAAATAATTAAGATAAAGCGTCTAGATTGGTTCATAACTTATAGATTCTCATAAGATCAAATCCCTTATTATATGGGGTTAAAAGCCTTTGCGCTTTGTTACTTAACGATGAAAATAACAATTTGCTCCCTAGGCTATTATAGTTATGCCTTTGCCCCTTGAACTAAATTGCATTTATCTCTAAAACTGTCTAATTTATTTGGGAAGAATAATTTTTTATCAAAATTTTCCGGATATATATACATGCAATCATCTTGATTATTAATTCTCTATTTTTTTTACATAAACTATTAGTTTCACTAAAATTATATTTTCTGTAATAAATTAAATATTTTATGAAGTAAAAAATTTATTCATAGTTCAGAATATATTGTATATTTTTAGTTAAATGGAAAAGAGCAAAAAAATAATAGTTTGGAAGTAAAAAAATTTATTCATAGTTCTGCTAATCCAACCCTTGTTGCCATGTCCGCCGCCACCGATGCAAGAATAGCACTTAACCGTGCTAATGCCACTAACTCGGCATTCAACTTCAATGTTATGTCATCTGCCTTGCAGAGTAATGTCCCATTTGGGAGTGTGAACCACCATGGTGTGGTAGGGGGTTCGAACCCAACCCTGACGACACCTCTGCACTCGTCTAGAGTGTTGCCCGCTGCCGAGAAGCCGGCCAAGTTCGGTGGAGCCGACTTCTAAAGGTGGTAACAAAAGATGTTGTTCTACTTGACAACATTGGGGTTCACGACCGTGCTGATAGAGAATGCACCCACCCCTCCAAGTGAAAATGAAGAGAACATGGAAGTCCGCATAGCCTACGAAAATTGGCTAACTTCTGACTACTTTTGTAAAAACTTCTTGCTTAGTGGACTAGATGATAGTCTATACAGTGTATATGCAAATGTAAAGACCTCCAAGGCAATTTGGGAGGCACTTGAAAGAAAATAGTGTACTGACGATGCAGGAACCAAGAAGTTTGTAGTCGCCAAGTTCTTGGACTACAAAATGGTGGACTCTCGACCGGTCATGGAGCAAGTGCAAGAGTTCCAACTCATTGTCCATGACGTCCATGCCGAAGGGATGCTTTTGCCTGATGCTTTTATTGTGGCAACCGTGATTGAGAAGCTTCCCCTGAGCTGGAAGGACTTCAAGAGCTACTTGAAGCACAAGCGAAAGGAAATGACGCTTGAAGACCTTGTGGTCAAGCTCCGCATTGAGACCGATATGAGGACTCGAGACGGGAAGGGCAAAGCAGCAGTGGAACCGAGAGTCAACCTCACAGACAAAGATGGAAACTCCAACAATGCAAAGAGAGGGCGTCTGAATAGCAACCCCAAAGGGAAGCGCAAGGTGCAATCCCGCAAGTTTGAAGGGGACTGCTACAACTGTGGCAAATCCGGCCACATGTCCAAGGACTGCCGAAAGCCGAAGAAGAAGAGGGCTCGTCAAGCCAATATGTTGGAGATTGACCTCACTGAAGCCGACCTTGCGGCCGTTCTCACCGAAGAAGCAAACGTCATGGAGAATGAAGGTAAGTGGTATTGATATCGCCGCCACGGCACATGTTTGTGGTGATCGAAGCCGCTTCACCAAGTACAAGAGTTGCTAAGGGAGGAAGCTCAATACGGGAAATCAAGCCTCTTCCGAGGTAGTTGGCTATGGTACTGTGGTGCTAAGGTTGAGCTCCGAGAAGAACCTTACTCTTGGAGAGGTGCTGCATGTCCCCGATATCCGGAAGAATTTGGTGTCCAGCTCTGTACTAGTTAAGAGAGGTTTTAGACTAATGTTTGAGTCTGACAAGTTTATTTTGTCAAAGTTTGGGATGTTTTTAGGAAAAGGTTACCTCTCTGAGGGCCTTTTCAAGCTAAGTGTAATGGCTTTACACCAAGAGCCCAATGAGGGCAAACATAATGATAATGAAGCTGCTTCCTCCTACTTGATTGAGTGTTCTGATTTATGGAATTGTAGATTATGACATGTTAATCTAAATGCGATAAAAAGACTAGTTAATCTCGATCTACTTAAAGTAAACGAGTTTAACAAGAATAAGTGTGAAGTTTGAGTTGAAGCAAAGTTGACTAAGTCTCCTTTTCATTCTGTAGAAAGGAATACCAAACCTCTAGAACTTATTCACACTGACTTGTGTGACTTAAAGTTTGTGCAAACTAGAGGAGGTAAAAAGTATTTTATGACTTTTATTGATGATTGCACAAGATATTGTACTCTTTATCTTTTAAGGAGTAAAGATAAGGCAATTGAAGCTTTTATTAACTTTAAAGCTGAAGCTGAAAACCAACTTGATTGTAAGATCAAAATGGTACGAAGTGATAGAGGTGGGGAGTATGTAGCTCCATTTGAAGAGTTGTGTAAGACAAGTGGTATCATTCATCAAACCACTGTCCCCTATTCGCCTCAATCAAATGGTGTTGCTGAAAGGAAGAACCAAACCTTAAAGAAGATGATAAACGCATTGTTAATAAGTTCTGGACTGCCCCAGAACATGTGGGGGGAAGCCATTTTGACGGCTAACTACTTATTCAACAAAATACCTCTAAAAGGTAGAGATGTTACTCCTTACGAGTTGTGGAAAGGAAGGAAACCTTCCTATAAATACCTCAATGTGTGGGGATGTTTGGCTAAGGTAGAAGTGCCTTTGCCTAAGCAAGTTGCAATCGGACCTAACACCATCGATTGTATCTTTATAGGATATGCACTGAATAGTAGTGCATATTGATTTGTCATTCATAAGTCGGTTGTGCCCGATATGAATGTTGGAACTACTATTGAGTCAAGGAATGCTATATTCTTTGAACATATCTATTCATGTAAAAAGGATGATAAATTTGAGTCGAGCTCTAGTGGTGAAGCAAGAGAAGTTGCTAGTAGTTCTAGAAATGTGGGTGTAGAACCCGATACACGTAAAAGGCAAGCTGCCGATCTTGAAACTTTAGAACCAAGACGTAGCACTAGAGCAAGAGTTGCTAAGGACTTCGGTCCTGATTATGTAGTTTCTCTTTTGGATGAAGAACCGCGGTCTATAAAAATAGCTCTTTCTAGACCCGATGGCCCACTTTGGCAAGAAGCTGTCCAAAGTGAAATTGATTCCATCATGCAGAATCACACTTGGGTCTTAGCAGACTTACCCGAAGGTTGCAAGCCCTTAGGATGTAAATGGATCCTAAAAAGAAGTATAAGGCAGATGGATCAATTGACAAATATAAAGCTCGTTTAGTGGTTAAGAGTTTTAAGCAAATTGAAGGATATGATTTCTTCGATACTTATTCGCCTATAACGAGAATTACGTCTATCCGTGTGCTTCTCGCGATTGCTGCTTTGCACAATCTTGAGATTCACCAAATGGATGTGAAAACTGTCTTTCTAAATGGAGATTTAGAAGAGGAAATTTATATGGAACAAACTGAAGGGTTTGTAGTGCCTGGCCAAGAGCGGAAGGTATGTAAGTTAGTGAAATCCATATATAGGTTGAAACAAGCACCATTACAATGACACTTGAAATTCGACGAGGCTATGTTGTCGAATGGTTTTAAGATTAATGAATGTGACAAGTGTGTTTACATAAAGAATACAAAGAATGGTTTTGTAATTGTTTGTCTTTATGTAGACGACATGTTAATTATGGGACAAAACCTTCAAGTCATAAATGACACCAAGCGTATGGTTAAGAGAACTTTCGATATGAAAGATATGGGAGTTGCTGACGTTATTCTTGGAGTGAAGATTCAAAGAACTCCCAAAGGGATTGTTTTGTCTCAATCTCATTATATTAAGAAGTACTTAATAGGTTTAATGCCTTTGATAGTGCGCTGGCAAAGACTCCTCTAGAAGTTAATGTTCACTTGAGCAAGAATAGGGGTGATCCTGTTGCTCAAGAGGATTATGCTAGAGTCATTGGTGGTCTTATGTACATCACGAATTGTACGAGGCCTGATCTAGCTTGTTCGGTGAACAACCTGAGTCGCTATACTAGTAATCCTAGTAGAGAGCATTGGAAATCTCTTGTAAGAGTTCTGATGTATTTGAAATACACTCTTAACTTTGGGCTGCACTACTCGAGACATCCCCCAGTACTTGAAGGGTACTGTGATGCAAATTGGATATCCGACACTAAAGACTCGTTGTCTACTAGTGGTTATGCATTCACTATAGGGGGAGGAGCTGTGTCGTCGAGATCCACGAAACAGACGTGCATATCCCGATCCACCATGGAATCTGAATTTATTGCTTTAGATAAGGTCGGTGAGGAGGCCGAATGGCTACGTAATTTTCTTGAAGATATTCCATGTTGGACGAAACCCGTGCCACCTGTGATGATTCACTGTGATAGCCAAGCGGCTATTGGTAGGGCCAAGAGTGGGTTGTATAATGGTAAGTCGAGACATATTCGTCGTCGACATAATACCGTGTTGGGTTATGAGTCAGTAGATGGTATTCAGCTGATTAGTGGTTAAAATAATATTGGGGGAAATCATAGTAGTACTATGGAATTGAAGATCCCAAAACCCAGCTGATATCAGTAGTGTAGCGTCGATAGGATTAGCTGATGTATAGGCTAGACTTTTCGTAGTTGTTCATCTTTTGTCTAAGTCCTGTACGGGGTAAACTGTTGGACTGATCTTCTGACGAAGTTACTTTCCAGAACCCCACGTCATCAATGTAATCGCTTGCATTCTTCTGACTTCAGCTGTATCTGACCTCAGTAGGAGATACCCCATCAGCTGATAGTTATCAGCAGAAGAACATAATGCAAAGCTACGTTACCTTCGCGATCATCGGTGACCCACCAAAGCCCTATCAGCTCGTCAGCCGACTCAGCCGAAGAAGACAGAGACTGTCTTGAGTCTACTGTATCCGACAGAAAATGACCCAATCGTATATGTCTTTTCGAAGTTCAGCAGAAGATCATACGAGGATGTGGACTAGTCAACTCTAATCTCTGACAGATTCTCACCTACCGCAAACCTCGACCAATGAGAAGCCGACACGCTTTATCTGCTCCAAACAACTAAAGCCTGCTCTCATGTACAATATTAACTGCCCTGCTACAACAATTCGAAATTATGGCCGTTTTCTTTGGAAGCTTGTGATACGTGGCATCGTCTTCTCCAACGGACATATGCCTGCTCACAACTATAAATAGAGAAGAAATCCGAGCTCCACGCACGGGATTCACAAGGGAAAACGCTCAAGCATTCAAACACTCTAGCAAACTTGAAAGATCATCCAGCGAAGAACTTGCCTTCATAGAATATTTCTAGTTCTTCACTCTAGAGTTATTTTTAGATCCCTTTCTTCTCTAGCTAAGCTCATTGCCATATTTATAGCTTAGAAATTCGAAGGAGTTCACTTTCTGTGAATTGTTCTTACTATAAGAACTCCTAGTTGGAGATTATCCCTACCCTTCAAACTTCGGTTTGATTTGTAAAGTCGCTAAGGACTATAACTTAGAAGGGTCTGTCCAGTGCACAGATTACTTGCAGAGACTTGCTCAGATTAATCAACAAGTTCTCCTGTCTTGTCAGGATCGTGGACGTAGGATCTTGCGTATCCGAACCACGTTAAATTGCTTGTGTTATTTACTGTTTTATTGCATTGCATACAAACTGGTTTAAAATCATATCTTTGCATAAAACGTATTTATAAAAGCGCACCAGCCAAAAGACTTTGATTTGCGAAAATACGTTTTCAAACAGAGACGAATCTCCGGGCCCCACACACTTATCCGCACAAACGTCTTCGACTGAGTTTCAACAACTGACTTAAGTCAGTAGAAGAGCTTAGTAGCTGACACACTCTGAACCGTGATCGAAGGTTAATATCTGGCACTATTCATCAGTCGCAACCTACAGCTCATCTGTCCTTCACGTTCTGAGAAAAAGAAACTGTGATCAGGTGTATTACCCCCCCTCTCTACACCTGACTATCGTCTCCGGACCAACAATTGGTATCAGAGCATACGGTGTTCTTCTGATCGCCAGTTTTGTACTACTGGTCTTCTCGAACAGATCCTGAAAATGTTTTCTCTGCCCAAGCATCTCTTCATTCATCCTTATACTCGTTCACATAATGTCTGACATGTCAGGTATTCGGATGGTACCGATGTTCTCGATAGAAAACTATATGGTATGGCGCGTGAGAATGGAGGCACACCTCACATCGCTGCATGACATCATGACGGACGTCCTTGAGATAGGACCCATCGTTCCCATGATCGACAGCGTACAATTTGCCACTGTGGGAGGTGTAGGAGCACAGACTGGTGCTAAGATCCCTAAAGAAAAATCAGCCTTCACGCCAGAAGAGAAAAAGCTGCACAACCTCGACCGAGTTGCGCGAAACGCAATACTGACAACGCTCAGTGACTCTCATCTCGGGAGGGTGCAAGACTGCAAGACGGCAAAAGAGCTTTGGGATGCCTTGGCTGTACTGAGCCAAGGAACCCCGCAGATCAAAGAGAACAAGCTCGAGTTAGAGCATCAGAAGTTCGATGCCTTTGCAATGGAGCCCAGTGAGACCATTGACGAGCTCAGCGTCAGATTTACAAATCAAGTCAATGTTATCAATGGGCTGGGAAAGATGTTCACCAACAAAGAGATGAACACCAAGATCTTAAGAGCGCTACCTCGACAGAAGTGGCTTCCTTTTGCTACTTATTTACGTCGCTCTGATCTTAATGCTCTAACTCCTGATGTTATATTTTCAGAACTGAAAACGGAGGAATTTGAGCATAGCCTACCCCAACGATGTTCCAGCGCTCCAGCTGACACTCAGATTGACCATGCTTTCAAAGCAACAGTCAGCAAAACTGGAGCCAAAACCAATTCTTCCAGCAAGGCAGTAGCTGCAGCAGAAACAAAGTCATCTGAGATGTCTGCTACTGAACAACTTGCGCTGATGGCTCTCAAATATCAAAGAGAGAAGGAGAGAGTCAGAAAGCTGAAGAAATACCACAGAGATTCTCCCTCAGGTAAGAAAGATTATCAGAAAAGGGAAGAACTTAATCCTTCTACTGAATGCAGGAACACTGAGCCTGCTGCTAGCCCATCCAAAGAATCAGCTGGAAAGAGCAGCAGAACATCTACATGTTACAACTATAAGAAGGAGGGACATTATCAGTACGACTGTCCCGAACTCTCAGCTGCTCAACAGCAGAACGGCAGGCCAGACGAGAGAAATTTGCCCGTAGGAGGCAGGCCTATATAGCCGGAGAGATATCCGACAACTCAATTGAGGAGGATACATTTATGTATTCTTCTTAGGACGAAGCTGCATTCATCGCAGTTGAGATCGGAGAGACGGTTCCTAAAGAATCGGCTGAATACTGTCTGATGGCCGGAGAAGAGGCTGAGGTAAACTCCAAACTTAACATAAACTCTTCTTCACACAGCACACACGACACGTGCTCGGTCACAGATGATCCTCTAGATGTGGTACAAGCCTACGACGATCTGCTAGAGGAACAGATTCAACTGAGCAGAGAGTTCAGCAGAACGATTTAGGAATTGGAACAGGTAAATGCTGAGAATCAGAGACTTTCTTCTGATTGTCAGGTCTCTACTGAGTCAGAGAATCTGGTAGCTAGACTCAAGGAAGAGATTGAATCTCTTATGACTAAGTCTCAGCTTCAAGAGACTCAGATCTCAGTTCTGACTAAGGACAATTCTGAGAAAGAGACTGAAATAGCCCAACTCAGTCAGAAGCTCATAGACGTGCAAAAACATTATGACTCACTCAGAAGGAGTGACGAGGTCTGGCGAGGACTGATGACTGAACAATACCTAGGAGCTAAGGAGAAGCTGGAAAGCATGCTTAGAGCACAAAGGTCAACTGTCCTGAAAGAAGGTCTTGGCTATACTCACGAAGCTTCCACTTCGAAAAGCTCAGATATGCTGACTGACAGGTTCGTCATAGGAAAGGTGCAAGCTACTGACACCACACCTCAGGCGAAGAATAAACAGAAAATAGTTGCACCTCAGCCGAGCAGCAAGAAGCAACTGACCAAAGGTTCTAGCCCCAGGACACCACAATCAAACTCAGGGGGAACCAAGAAGGTCAGGTGGGCGGAACAGTACAATGAACCACTATATGAGCACCCGGCTCAGTACGGTTCGTACTACTATGAGCCCAGGGTCAGGAGAAGCGCAAATACTCAGAAGAAGAAAGCTCCTGAACCTATAATCATCAGAAAGTCAGTATCTCCAGGTCTTGTGGAGAAGAAAACTGACAAGGTTCAGAAGAAGAAGTCTCAGACTTCTAAGGTTCCTAGACAGATATGGGTTCCGAAATCACCCACTAACATGTAAGGACCCAACTGAACCAAAGGGTACCTAAAAATGCTTCTGTTTTGCAGGTACATAAGGACCCTTGGATAGTGGACAGCGGCTGCTCGAGACACATGACATACCGGAAAAGCCTGGCCGACCAACTACGTACAAGAAGATGGTCCCGCAGTGAGTTTGGTGACAACTCAAAAGGCTACACAAGGGGATATGGAACGTTGAACATTGGGGCTCGCCGGTTCCAAGAGTAACATATGTTGAAGGACTTCAACATAATCTCCTTTCTGTCGATCAATTTTGTGACAATCTTAACGAGTTATCTTTGATGCTGGTTTTACGTGATATTGTTGATAAATCTACGGGGAAAACGAGTGTTATCGTGGTTCGCGGAAGAAGAATATATATGTTGCTAACTGGAAAACCGTAGAACCTGAGGCTTGCTTACTAGCACAGACGAATCAAGTGACAAGTCAGGATGGCTATGGCACAAGAGACTCAGCCACCTGAACTTCAAGACTATGAACAAGCTAGCCAAGAACTCCAAAGTCAGAGGACTGCCCAACGAATCATTTATCAAAGATAGAAATTGTGAAGCATGCCTGAAGGGAAAGCAGACAAAGAAAAGCAATCCACCTATTCCTTCACCTTCCACTGATGGAATCCTTCAGCTGCTACACATGGACTTATTCGGGCCAGTCTCTCCAGTGACTATAAGAGGCAAGAAGTATGCCCTCGTCGTTATTGATGACTACTCGAGATATACTTGGGTCATCTTCATCGCCAACAAATCTGATGTTCAAACTCAGCTACCCAATCTGCTGAAGAAACTCAATGTGGAAAGGTCATCAAGATTCAAAGAATTCGCTCAGACAGAGGAACATAATTTCTCAACTCAGTAGTTAAGGAGTACTGCGATAAAGAGGGAATTCAGCACGAGACATCAGTTGCTCGCACCCCTCAGCAGAACGGACTTGCTGAACGCAAAAATAGAACACTCAAAGAAGCAGCAAGGACGCTCCTAGCAGACTCTGGACTACACTCAAAGTTTTGGGCTGATGCTACTGACACCGCCTTCTATACTCAGAATCGCTCTTTACTTACACAGCAACACATGAAGACACCCTACGAATTATGGAAAGGGAGAATTCCTTCTATTTCTCATTTTCATATTTTTGGCTGTCCTTGCTTTATCCATAATAATGGGAAAGATCAGTTGAAGGTCTTTGATAGCAAATCTGATCAAGGAGTATTCTTAGGATACTCTCGAGTCAGTAAAGCCTTCAGAGTCTTTAACTATCGGACCCTTTGCGTGGAGGAAAGTCCTCATGTTGTTTTTGATGAGTTTGTTACTGAGAACATGAAAAATACAGAGACAAATACTGAAGATGTCAGCAGCAAGCTACAGGATCTCGCACTAACTGACAAAGCTGAAAAGATCCAGCATTGTTGGGATGATGAGTCAGACGATGAAGAGATTCAGACTCAGCCAACAAGCGATGTAGCTGACCTGGTTGATTCTACTGAACAGAATCAACAACAAGTAACAACGGTCGATGAGGAAGCCCCCGTGGTAACTGAGACCTCTATTGAGAATATAAACTCAGAGGGAACGATTAATGTTCCTGAGTTAAATGCCCCTGAACTTGGAAACTCAGTAGATCCTAACCTTCTTACTGAACTGCTACAGTCACAAAACAGTACAACTGAAATGCCTAACACACCTAATGACTGTGCAGAAGTAGTATCAGAAGAAGAAGCCAGACTCAGACGATCATGGCTTGACGCTCATACTTCAGATCTCATCATTGGAGATCCATCAGCAACTATAAGAACAAGATCTAAATTAAGTCAATGAGAAAACTCACTCTATTCTTATTTCTTGTCTACAAAAGAACCTCAGTCAATAGAAGACGCACTCAATGATGATGACTGGATCATTGCCTTGCAAGAAGAGCTGAACCAGTTCGTCAGAAACGAAGTTTGGGAGCTTATTGACAGACCTAGACATCAGCACGTGATTGGCACTAAGTGGGTCTTCAAAAACAAGCGTGATGAAAACAACGTCATCGTCAGAAATAAAGCTCGACTAGTTGGCAAGGGTTACTGTCAAGCAGAGGGAATCGACTTTGATGAAACATTCGCTCCAGTCGCAAGATTGGAAGCTATTCGTCTTTTCCTAGCTTACGCAACGCATCAAGGATTCAAAGTATATCAGATGGATGTAAAGTCAGCTTTTCTGAACGGCGTACTGAAGGAAGAAGTCTACGTGGAACAACCGCCTGGCTTTCAGCAGGGACATCAGGTGTACAGACTTCAGAAAGCTCTGTATAGGTTAAAACAAGCACCCAGGGCTTGGTACGATACCCTATCAGACTTTCTACTTCAGAAAGGTTTTCAGAAGGGGACAGTAGATCGCACCTTGTTCAACATAAATTTAGGAGATGACATCCTACTGGTGTAAATCTACGTGGACGACATCATTTTCGGCTGCAGAAACGTGACTATATGTCAACAATTCGAGAAAATGATGAAAGAGAAATTCGAGATGTCCATGATGGGAGAGATGAATTATTTCCTTGGATTTCAAGTAAAGCAATCACCTGAAGGAATTTTCATAAATCAAGCCAAATACACTCGAGATCTTCTCAAGAGATTCGGCTGCGACTCTAGCAAGCCAGTCAAGATCCCCATGAATACAAATTTCAAAATCGATCTAGACAAAGAGGGAGCTTCTGTTAACTCTACTGATTATAGAGCTATTATTGGTTCTTTATTATACTTAACAGCTAGCCGACCTGACATAACTTATGCTGTAGGTGTATGTGCAAGATTTCAAGCGGATCCCAAGCAAAGTCATCTAGACTCAGCAAAGAAGATTCTGCGATATCTAAGAGGAACACCTGACGCTGGGTTATGGTATCCTGCTGATGATAATCTTATACTGACAGGTTATTCTGATGCTGATTATGTAGGATGCAGGATAGATCGAAAGTCAACTTCTGGAACGTGTCAGTTCCTAGGCAGCAAGCTGATATCTTGGTTTTCAAAGAAACAGCACTCAGTAGCAACGTCCACTACTAAAGCTGAGTACATGGCTGCTGGAAGTTGCTGTGCCTAGATCCTTTGTCTTCGACAACAACTGAGAGACTATGGTATAACTCAGAATGAAGTGCCCATCTACTGTGACTCCACAAGGGCTATTGCAATAACTCAGAATCCAGTTCTCCATACGAGATGAAACACGTGGATATTAGACACCACTTCATCAGAGACCATGTCGAGAAGAAGTGTTGGTCCCGAGTGTACGGTCGGGTGTAGAGGGGGGGTGAATACACCGATTCGATTTCTCAACTTTCGAACACGAACAGTCCTATTCGGGAAAGGTGCCGTCTGAACTAGTTCAACTGGACCAGGCATTATGTCTGAATCGTGTTAAAGGCTAGAAAAGTACTCGGCTCAAAATGAGATACCGCTTAACGACTAGGTCGAATTCGGTTATCTACGGTAAGAGTTCGGTGTGCGGAATAGTGTAGGCCCAAATCGGTTTTTGTGAGAAAACGTTGTCTCGGTCGATAGATATAGAACTCAGTATGAATGGTAAAATCAATGCAACGATTAAGAAAGCGATAAGAGACATGATTTTTAAAGTGGTTCGGATATCGCTCAAATCCTACGTCCAACCTTGTCCCGAATGATCAGGGAGGCTTATTTATTATCCCGGAAGTTAGTCTCGAGTCGTGCAAATTTTGCACACCTTGTTGGCAAAAGCCGCGTCTTGGTTTTTATACTTGATCCAAGTCTCGGTTTACAACACTTATCAAACTTTAAAGTGTTTGACAAACTTCTCCAACAAGTAGGAAGGAGTCCTTTATACAATAAGTGATTGGGTTCGAGATGTTGAACTCCTTCGTCTAAGCTTATAGATAAGAACGGTTGAGCTTAGGGTTAGAGGGATAGGGAATATGAAAGAGTAGCTTCTAGATCGACGTAACAGTGAAGGTAAGCTATAAGTTCGGTGTAACGTCGATTGGATACTAGAGGCTTTATATGTTGGTTTTAGCTTGATTCCCTATGAGCTAGAATGTAGTCTTTCACTGGAGAATGTTCTTCGAGTTTTTTGCTAAGACGTAGTTCTTTGGGTTCTTTGCTCGTTGAATGCTTTCTTGATTTTTGCTCTAGATACGTGCATTCAGTGCATTCTTCTTGAATAATCCCTCTATTTATAGAGCGAGAGATTGAAATAGATCCGTTGGAGACGATCTTCTTCTCTCTCTCTCTTTTTTGGTAGCAAACGGCTCTTTTGGTGTAGGCAACGAATGCCTTTTCCTCCTTTTCCCGGTAAAGTGTTGACTTGCGGCTTTAGCGAGTGAGAAGACACGTGTATGCTTGTCATTCGTTGAGGTGGATGTAGTGGTTGAGACAAGACATAACTTCGAGATAGGAACTGAAGCCGTGACTTCTCTCTTCCTCGATACATGACTTAGGCTGATTGTCTTTCAAAAGATTCTGACTGAGTGGCCCGAAGACTTATCTGCCGTTGCTTTGAGTCTGACCTCGTATTCTGGTAGATAGACTTGCCGAAGATAAGTCTTATCTGATGATCAGCTCGAGTCCAGTGAACTACTCTCGCTGAGTTTTAGTTCGTGTCGACTCTCTCGCATATCTTGCTCTGCTCTGAGTCCAAGATTATCTACTTGAGTCTTTCAAAGTATATCTTGCTCCTAACTTGAGTCCAAGGTATTCACGAGTCTTTCAAAAAGATATCTTGCTCTGCTGAGTCCCATAGTTATCACTGAGTCTTAACATGCTGGTGCTTCGAGGCAAATAAGCTAGCGAGCGCCTTGACCAGAAGCAGAGTGTCTCTGAGTCCGAAACCTCGAGACAAATACAAATACAAAGGAATGGTTCTACCAATCAGGATAGGGTTTTGGGATCTTCTAAATCTTCTCAATAGTTCGGAGCTACGAGGCTACTGTAGCGTGATCCAAGTATAGAAGATAAGAGTCATTTCCCCATAAGTATGATCATGCTTGAGGGATGAATCATCACCCAACAATTTCCCCCTATTTGATGATGCCAAAACCTATCATCTATGTCCTATCAACTATGCTAAACACTAACTTACTCGAGAACGAGCTCCTTACAAATATTACAAGTAGAATCGGTGGAGTTGTCTGGTAAGTGCTAGACTACTTGAGGGAGACAGAGGCGAAACGATTTTCCCTTTAACAATAATTTCCCTTTAAGAAAAAAATACAACAATTTTCTCTTAAGAGAAATAATAACTCTCCAGAAAGTCTAGTCTATCGAGAGATCTAACCGAGCAAAAGCGACAAGTAAATAATCAACGTGTGTGTCGAGTTAATCACTTCGATGATTACGAGTGTTAAAGCATAAAGCAAACACGGCTATTTAGACAACAAGTAGTTGTCGAGCCAAAAGAAGATTTGTATATATATAATACACGAGTTCGAAGACATTACAAATCTTGCTAAGCTAAAAGAAAGAACTAAGAGGGAGAACCCTTAAACGGCACTTGAATCCTATTCATGAAACCTTGAGATTTATCTTCAGGCGGTGGAACTCCATTACATTCGAACGTGTTCTTCCTCGGCCCCAGATATTCGGCGAAGTCCGTCTGGATCATCTTGTTCTAGTCCTCTGTTCAACGCAAGCATTCTTCACTTCTTGTTCAATCATTCCGAGATGTCGAGTCGTCTTGTCTTACGGGTGGAGGAATGATCCTTGCTTCAGGGGAACTCGACTACTACCCCTTCGATTCTTGCTTCTGTGCATATATGGGTAAAGATCGAGGTTCGGTAATGGTCATCCACTCGACATAGGCATCGGCCTTAGGACATTTCGAGCCAGTAATCGCGTAGAAATAATTTCTCTTGATAAACTCTATCTTGGCCGATTCCCATCTCCGATTGAACCGAATAGGCATCCATTCGTCCGATCTTGGCCATCTATGTGTTTTCAGATCGTTTGGCTTCTTGAACCTTAACGTATCGATAAGGAATGTCGGCTTTCGAAGGAATTCTCGGCTGGCCTCTTGTTCGATGCGTTTCTCGAGTGCCTCAAGGTGCGCCAGAAATGTATCCTCACGTACGCGGCCTCTATACCGTCTAGCTTCCTCTCCTCTGTAGAGATATTTATCCATCCGAGCAAATATGTCTTCAATTTACGCATCCCGCTCTTGAGGAACTTCGAGGAGCTTGTTACGATTCGAGCAGGGGTACTAGATCTAGATTTGGATGTACCCTACCTTTCAGTATTCTTCTCGCTGCTTTGCTCCTTTTCTTTTTCTCTGTCCTCTTCATCTCGTTCTATGATGAGCTTTCTCGAAGAGCGATCTAGCGATTCTCTTTCCTCCTCTGGGGTGGGGCTTTAGTCTTTCCTTTGGCGAGCTTAGACTTTGGCTTGTTAGTTGCTTCGGCCTCTGCAATCTCTCGCCGGCTTCTCATCCGCAGCCTATTTGGGCTTCCTCCTCGGCAGATATGTATCTTAATCTCTTTCTTTGGAGGGGTTGGAATGTTAAGCTTTTGTTTGCCCTTGCTCTTCTTGAACCGGGTGGTGGAAGAGGAGCCTCTTCTTCTTCGAGTCCTCCACCGCCTTGTTCGTGCGTACTCAACAACCTCCTTAATGATATCTTTGGGAGTTTGGGTTGCACTGAGTAGTCCGTCTGGGGTCCTCGAGCCACTTGGGCCGGTTTCCCAAGGTTTGTGCTCGCAGTTCGAAACACCCCGGGCCTCACCCTTCGAGACCGTAGTGCCAGGATGACTTCGGTGTAGCTTCCCCTTAGACTTTGGACTTTTGGTGAGGGTCGGCTTCCCAGGTACTCTTCTTTCCTTCCCTTTTTCCTTCACTTTCCCCTTTTTGGCATCATCCCGATCAGGGTAGGGACTAGGACCGACTTCTTCGACTTTTGTAGGAGGTTGACAGCTCATCGAGACGATCGTGGAGCTTAGTCGAGCCTCATGCAACTCGTTCCTCTCCATGGTAAGGTTTTCCTTGTCTTGCTTGTGAGAGAGGTCAGCTTCCTTGAAGTCTTTCAGCTTTTCGGTGATCGTGTCTTCCAAGGCCGGTTGGATATTCTCAAGTCTCTGTTCAGTGGCCTCGGATTGTTCGGTGATAGCGTCGGTATGAGCCTAATTTAGAAGCCAAAAATTCATCAAGTAGCTTGGCTTGGCTCTCCGAAAGATCTTTAGGCTGAGCTTCGAATTTGACTTGCTGCTTGAGCCAACGCTTCGAAATAAGCGCGGAAACATCGGGGGTGGGCTGATGAAGAGACGAAGACTTCAGCCCACGAAGTTCTTTAGACGCTGAGCTTGAGCGATGCGCTTCCATGTCCTATGGATAGCCTTCGCAAGATCTCGATTTTTGATCCCTTGGGCGGTTAAGGCTTTTGCCACTGATCGAGATCTCTTTGCGGTGGGCCGGGCGCGCCGCCGAAGGTCGACGCAGACAAGAGCGAGCGGGCTCGGCCGAGGACGAAGCACCAGCCTTGGGACTTCTCGGGACCAAGGATACTGAGTGGTGGAGCAAGGTTTCGATATGGGTATCCTTGTCCCGTGGATGTCCCTCATCGGCTTTCCGTGGCCGAATCCTGGGTGGGTCGTCCATGGTCCGACCCATCCGAGGGTGCTTTGGCCGGAGGCGTCTTGTCGATCATGAATCATGGCCGCATTGCAGCCCTCGGGATTGTCCATTGAGCCGAGGTCTTCGAGCTCGAATACCTTTATCTCCTCTCTCGTTCAGTTCCTCTTCATGCGTGGCAGACGGGAGTAGTGTAGGACAAGGCGGCCCTAGACGAGGCCACTCCCGATGTCGCAAGCAATATGTGGAGCCTTGCTGTTTTGGCGATGAGCAACAAGTACCGAGTAGTCGGCAAGCTCCGAACTAGTTGTAGAATTTCTCGGGATGCTCTGGATATAATCACCTGAAGCTTCCATCCCGATTGATTCACCTTCAGATGCGATCTCGACTCCAAGTCTATGTGTGAAGTCCGCTCTTCAATTGGAGGGACGAGCCGAGTGGAGGGGACGTAAAGGGAGCGTCTGGGGCGGAATATACGTGCTCACGAGCTTAGAAGCATCCCCTTGGTTCCTTTCGGTGGAAACAATCTTTTCCATCGACCGAGTCTTCTCGGAAGACTCGGACTCATCAACCATTGCATGGGCCGAGTAGTCTTCTCGGAGCCTGTTCGGCGAGGCACTTGTGGAACCTCCTCGTAGGCCGGCACCTCGACGGCTTTCTTCATTTTCTTTGCCGGTGCCTTAGGAGTTTTAGTGGGAGGGGTTCTTTTCTTTATAGGCGTAGCTCTTCGAGACTTTGATTTCGGAGAGAGCCGAGGGTCCCGACCCTATCTGCCTGAAGCGCTCTGTCTTGTTGTGAAATCGACCTTCTTCACATTGAAGTACTCCTTGTCACCTGTAGGTGATAGGCTCGATCCACATAAATCTTCGATCATGATGGACAGAGTTTTGAGTCCATACAACAATTTGCCCTTTGCGCTCAAGCATGTTCGATGCTTTGTCGAACTTAGCGG
This sequence comes from Lavandula angustifolia, assembly GCA_028984105.1. Lineage (NCBI taxonomy): Eukaryota > Viridiplantae > Streptophyta > Magnoliopsida > Lamiales > Lamiaceae > Lavandula > Lavandula angustifolia. The sequence continues at coordinate 23,339,678 of CM054810.1, read as the reverse complement.
ACTGAGCCATGAATTCTCGGAGAAAGAACTCCGTCCAATTTATCCGGGCTCGGTCGTATATGGCCATCATCATCTGAATCTTAGGCCTCGACACTGGTCAAACGACCACTTGGCTTGTCGGTAGGCTGCGTCACTATATAGCAAGTGCCACCGAACGAGGCAACATGCTTTGTTCTTCGGAAAAGCAGCTACGAATGTAGTGGGCTTTCCACGTAAGACGGTAAGATATTCATCAACTCGGTCGTCTCCGTACCCGACGAACTTATCCCTTCGGGAGGGTAGATCAAAACTCCGCTTCAAGGCATCCTTGATGGACATCGCTTCGACTCCGTAGTGGCGTGTTGGATAGAATGTGCAACGAATCTCGCCATTATATCTCCGACACGATTGTCGAATTCAAAGTACGCTACCGCAACCCGTCTCGGGAGGAAGAACGAAGGCCTCCTAGACATGAAATTTCTCCTACCACGACTCGCGGGCTGAGAATACATCGTCCATGTACTCCGGATCGCATGAATAGAAGTCCATGGTGGGTTCACACCATACGCGATCCTTCTCCAAAATGTTCCCGCATATCCGCTTGGAGATATCATAGAGATATTGGTTTCCCGCCATTGTACTTGTGACAAGAAATGAGTCAGTACTATTTTTGGATAGAACAGTGCTGTGCAATGCGATACTGAAACATATAACAAATATATTAGCAGATATAAGCATACCAATGGATAAAATTCGAGATAAGATAGAGTGAAAATTGCAAGTAAGGATTGCGAATGCAGATCTCGGATTTTTCGGAATTTGAAAGTTATGAAGTATGCTAATGGCGGTTCAAGGATATGATCGAATATATATATCAAACTATGAAGGTGAACGGTTTTCGATCGAAGGCTGAATGTAAACTTGCTTTATGATATGGACGGTTAAGATTAGAAGTTAAAAAATAAGCAATGATCACAAAAGACGCCTAAGTCAAAGCCAGTTGTAAAATAGCCTAAGTAGTAACTGTGAAAAGACATGCATTAAATGCGTGCGAGTTCGTAAAAGCTTATGTATGGAATGTCGTGCATTAAATGTGAGTCGTTAATAATAAAGACAAACCAAAAGATATTAATGTCATGCTTGAATCTTTGCCATAAATGCAAAGTACTGTAGTATTAAATTACCCTGAGTAGAGATACGCAAACCCGTCACGAACATAGTAGTCACCGATACCCGTGTAGATGGTTTTCCCGAGAATCTCTATGTACCTGAACTTACTCAGATGCGGAGTGATCATTCCCCCCTCCACGGAATGTTCCTCTCCCGAAACCTTATTACCGACTAGGGTCGGTAGGGTCCAAGCAGACCTAGCTCTACGAAAGTTCTCCGAACGGATTCGCTAGAGGCTTAGTCGGTAATATCGCCCTTTGCTTGTCGATATGGATCTTTTCCATTCCGATATCCTTTTTCGACATGGTCACGAATGAAGTGATGTACCGATGTCCACGTGCTTGCATCTTGTGTGAAGAACAGAATTCGAGTGATTGCAATAGCACTGGTACTATCGCGAAAATCGGCACTTCATTCCGAATGACGTCCATAGTCTCTCAGCCTGTCTCGGCCAAAGGATCGGGCGCAACAACTTCCAGAGCCATGTATTCAGCTTCGGTAGTCGACGTGGCCACCGAGTGTCTGTTTCTTTGAAAACCATGAGATCGCTTGCGCCAAGGAACCGACATGTTCACCCGAAGTTGATTTTCGGTCGATTCTACATCCCGCATAGTCGCATCGAATAACCGATTAGTTCAATATTATCATCACCGGATACCATAAACCCTATGCGGTGTTCCTCGTAGATAGCGGAGAATCTTCTTTGCTTGAGTCCATATGACTCGCTTGGGATTCGCCCGAAATCGGTACGTACACCTACAAAGATAAGTTATGTCGGACGAGTAGCTGTTAGATATAATAAAGAACCAATTATAGCACGGTATTCAGAATTTGGTCTCGATACTCCTCTTTATCAAGATCTATCTTCATATTCGTGTTCATAGGGATCTTGATTGATTTGGGATGTGCGGCCGAATCTTTTGATGAGGTCTCGAGTGTATTTGCCTTGGTTGATGAACGTTCCCTTTCGTATGCTTGACTTGAAAACCAAGGAAGTAGTTCATTTCTCCCATCATTGACATCTCGAACTTATCCTTCATCATCTTTTCAAATTGCGACACATGATGACTTCTTCGAACCGAAGATAATGTCATCCACGTAGATCCCACAAGTAATAAGTCTTCTTCCGACGAATCCTGAATAGAGTGCGGTCTACGTGCCTTTCGAAAACCTTTCGAAGAAGAAACTGGACAGGGTATCGTACCAAGCCCCGGGTGCTTGTTTTAACCGTACTGAGCTTTTCTCGAGTCTATATACTTGATGTCCCCGCGAAAGGGGCGGTTGTTCCACATAGACTTCTTCTTTCAAAGCACGCCATTCGTGGAATGCAGACTTCACATCCATTTGATAAACTCCGAATCTTTGATGTGTTGCGTAGGCTAGGAATAGTCTAATTGCCTCCAATCTTGCAACTGGAGCGAAGGTTTCATCGAAATCTATTTCTTCAACTTGACAAGTAGCCTTTACCACGAGCCTTGCTTTGTTCCCGACTATAACGTTGTTTTCATCTCGCTTGTTTTTGAAGACCCATTTGGTTCCAATGACATGTTGATGCAGGGTCTGTCTTACAAGCTCCCATACTTCGTTTCTCGTGAACCGATCGGCTCTTCCCGCATAGCAATAATCCAGTCAGCATCTTTAAGTGCATCCTCAATATTCGAGGTTCTTCAAGAGACAAGAAGCAGGAAAATAATGAGCTTTCTCCTTGACAAACTGGATCTTGTCTTGACATGTGCAAGGATCTCCAATTATAAGAGTCAGAAGGTGAGCATCTAGCCACGATCTACGATGTTTTAACTCTTCATCCGAAATTTGTTCAATACGATAGTAGGTGAGTTAGGCATTTCGGTTGTACTATTCGAGATTGAAGTAGTTCAAGAACAAGAGTATGATCTACCGAGTCACCAGTGTTCAGGGATTCAGCTCGGAACATTACTAGACGTTCCCCCGAGTTGTTATTCTCGGTAGTGGTCCGCCATTCTACGTTCCTCATTGAGATTACCGGGATTGATTCGCTGGGAGAATCAATGCCGCTACTTGCTCAGTGGTTGAGATTGAGATTTGTCTTGTTCTTCGTCGAATCATCATCCCAACATAGCGGGATCTTTTCGCATTTGTCTTTTAAGCTTAGATCCCGTAGCCGCTACGATGTCCTCGATTGAATTTAAGTTATTGCTCCGTCTTCGTAGCAAACTCGTTAAAGACAACATGAGGGCTTTCCTCTACGAAGAGTCCGATAGTTGAATACTCGAAAGCTTTGCTGACGAGAGTATCCTAAGAATACTCCCCGATCCGACTTGCTATCAAAAGTCTTCTGATCTTTCCCATTATTGTGGATAAAGCATGAACAACCAAAAATATGGAAATAAGATAGAGAAGGCTTCGTCGTTCCATAGTTCATATGGTGTCCGCTTACGCTTTGTCTGAGAGATCTATTCCGAGTATAACATGCAAGTATCGGTAGCTCCGCCCGTAATTGGTTGGGAGTCCCGAGTTGCGAGTAGAGTCCTAGCGCCTCTTTTAGAGTTACGTTCTTTCGTTCAAGAACTCCATTCGGCGAGGAGGCGGCGGTGAAGTCTCATGTCTATTCCTTTGCAGGCGTAACTCCTTTACCATGGAATTAAGGAACTCGGTCCTGCTCGAACGTATTTTTCTCGATCTTGGTGTTCTTCTCGACACGACCTTTTCGAAGCGTTGGTAACTGTTTTGACGTCGACTTGTTGGCAATGAATATGACCCATGTGTAGCGCGAGTAGTCATCTATGACCACTAATGCATATTTTACGTCGATCGTCACGGGAGACCGGACCGAACAAACCTATGTAGCACAAGGATTCCATCCGTGGAAGGCGATGGAAACGGGGAGGATTTTGATTCCTTGTTTGCTTTCCCTTCGTACATGCTTCACGAGTGTCTTTGCTGAATACTTCATTCGGCGATCCCTTGCTGAGGTTTCTTGCAAGCTTGTTGAGCGTTTTAAAGTTGAGAGGCTGAGTCTTCGTGCCATAGCCACCCCGTGCGGTTGTCATTCTTCGCTAAGCAAGCTTCGGTTCTGAGTTCCGCCCACATATATGTTCTTTCGGGAACCGATAACAAGAGAGAAGATTAGCTAAGTCCTTCAACATATGATACTCTTGGAACTTTGGCGCCTTCCGAGTGTGCCGTATCCTCGTGTAGCCTTTGGCATTATCTCCAAACTCATCGGGTCCTTCTTGGTGATATAATTCTTGCAGACTCCTTTGGTATGTCATGTGTCTTGAGCATCCGCCGTCCACATACCATGGGTCTTTACGCACGCAAAATGTAATTATATTCAGGTACCCTTTATTTTTGATTTTGGTCCTTAGATGTTAGTTTTCATAACCCAAATCTGCTAACAACCCCGGTGGTTTCGACATTTTCTTTCCACTAGAAGTCAACATATCGACCACCGGATGGTCAAAGGTGACCGAGGCTTCCGAGGTTAGGAGTCCCGATCTTCGAGTTGGTGGAGCCGACCTTAGCCTGTACGGTGGCTTTCCTTTTCTTCCGACATTTGGAGCCTCTTCCGACTATAGGTTCATAATAGTATGCCCATGAGGGATGTGTCGCTTGGAGGTCCATACCGTATCGCCAATTTTAATTGCTTGGTTCCCCTCGATCGTGCTGGGTTTCTTGGCACGATCTTCTTGTCGAATGCCCCGTGTGGGATGAGGTGCTTTCATCTTACGTTTGTTCTTTGCTAGGGGTTCAGTATATTTGCGGTCATGCTCCCTCGAACAAATCTACGCAGCCGTACTTTTGAGTGTCTGGGTATGTGGAAGCCCCGGCTGAATCCAAGTCCTTCCTTGCGTGCTTGACTTATTGCATGCTAGCATAGCCTCTAATTTCTTTCAAAGACCCATGTACCTCTCAATCATCAAGCTCCTCCGTACATCATCACTCTTCTCAGGTGTCGGCTCGGTCCGAAGTCCCGACATTTCTTGCTCACGACTTAGTTCAAGATCTTTCCGAGTCAAGTCATTGGTCAAAACAAATCCGATCTTCTTGATCCGAGACTTGGCCACGGAGAGTTTATTTCCTCCCCCGAGTCTCAACACAAGTCCTTCGGCCTCGAGCAACCGACTCCCGAGAAAGTCTCGATTCTCTACTTTGGGGTATCCAACTCCCGAAGCGCTTGCCGATGCAGACTCATGAATTTGTTGCGAGGTTCTTCGTATGCGGTTGCGAGTCCATATTCTCATCGCACGAAATAGTGTCGTGTGGCGGTGTGAAGAGGAGTTAAATGGTTCATGAGAATTTACCTCATCCTCTTCGCCCGCCATCATGTACTTTTCACGATTCATCCGCTTCATGCTCTAAGGCCATGAAAGTTGCTTCATCGTCGAATGAATCCATAAAGGAGTCGATCTCTTCGAGTCGTCCGAGATTTGCCGCTATGTAGGATTGTCTCTTCGGGCGAATTCTCTCTCCTTGCTTTGGCTTTGCGGTGACTACGACTCGGGACAATCATACCGATAATATCCCGCTTCTTGCGGTTGTAACAAGAATGCTCTTTCTTCTTTCTTTCGCTATTCGTTGATGGTTCTCGAGTATCTTTCTTTCGCATTCGTAAGATGTGAGTCGAGGTGTTTCGACATATAATTTGACTTACCTTTCGTTTCCGATAGGCTTTTAGTCACTTTTGCGTCGCTCCTTCTCCTTCCGATACTTTACAACGAGCAAGTGCATACTTCGAGCGAGGCTTCCTTCTTGTAGATCATTGAGTGAAGGTTCGTGCCTTACTCGTCGTTTTGCTCGTTGCTTGGAGATCGTTTGGCTGACCGAGCTTGAAAGCATGGTCGATTTTTGTGTCGGCTTCACTCTCTGCTTTCTTTGAGGATCCGTCGAACTCAAACTCCTCGCCTTGTAATTCTAAAAAGATATGGTCGGAGACACAACATCTAAGTCGAATGTCGCAATAGAGTGGCAAAAGGTGTCCAAATGTCCGCCGCAGGCCCTCGAATCTTGATTCATCTCTGTCTTGAATGTCTTTCCCTACCCATTGATAGAGTTCATCGATTGGTAAATCGACGTTCGATCTTCGATTTTGTCACCGTGCATGAGAGACAAGCTTTCCAGCTTTTGGGTTCCGGCGCTAATTTGTTGGCTTTAATCTTCCGAGTCCCTCGTACTCGAAAGGCGTCCCAGTAGTTCTTTAGCAGCTTGCTATTCCCGAACCCCGCCAAGATAAGAATCACTAAGGGTGGTTAGTATAGCATTTACGGCGACTCGATCTAGATTGTGAAGCTTCTTCTCTTACGGAGTGAAGAGACTTACGTCTTTGGGGATCTTCTTCCCGGTCACCATTCCTCCTCCTTGAGCTTGGTCCCGAGTCACGACACTATCAATCATAGGAACGATAGGTCCATCTTCAAGCACTTATCATACTATCATGGAGGGATGTCGATGTGCTTCCATTCGACTCGCCATACTCCCATAATTTTCCACCGAGAACATGGGTACCATCCTTATACCGACATATCAGCCATGAAAAAATATAGATATGAATGTAGAGTGATATGCAGGAAAACGTTTCCCTCGGATCCGTTCGAATAGACCGGCTCAAAGATAACAAGAGTCAAAGAACTCCCTGCTTCCGATACCAATTGTTGGTCCCGAGTGTACGGTCGGGTGTAGAGGGGGGTGAATACACCCGATTCGATTTCTCAACTTTTGAACAGAACCTATTAGAAAGGTGCGCTCAACTAGTTCAAAGCTGCATACTGCTCAATCGTGTTAAAGGCTAGAAAAGTATCGACTCCCGAGATCTCGCTAACCGACTAGGTCGAAACCGTATCTACGTAAGAGTTCACCGTGCGGAATAGTGTAGGCCCAAATCAGTTTTGTGAGAAAACGTTGTCTCGATCGAAGATATAGAACTCGTATGAATGGTAAAATCAATGCAACAGTTAAGAAAGCAAGAGGACAGGATTTTTAAAGTGGTTCGGATATCGCCAAATCCTACGTCCACTGTCCCGAATGATCGGGAGGCTATTTATTATCCGAGTTAGTCTCGTCGGCCTTGCACACCGGGCAAAGCCGCGTCTTGGTTTTTATAACGATCCAAGTCTCGTTACAACACTATCAAACTTAAAGTGTTTGACAAACTTCTCCAACAAGGAAGGAGTCCTTATACAATAAGGATTGGGTTCAGATGTGAACTCCTTCGTCTAAGCTATAGATAAGAACGGTTGAGCTTAGGGTTAGAGGGATAGGGAATATGAAAGAGTGGCTTCTAGATCGACGAACAGTGAAGGTAAGCTATAAGTTCGTGTAACGTCGATTGGATACTAGAGGCTTTATATGTTGGTTTAGCTTGATTCCCTATGAGCTAGAATGTAGTCTTCGCGGAGAATGTTCTTCGAGTTTTTTGCTAAGACGTAGTTCTTTGGGTTCTTTGCTCGTTGAATGCTTTCTTGATTTTTGCTCTAGATACGTGCATTCGTCATTCTTCTTGAATAATCCTCTATTTATAAAGCGAGATTGAAATAGATCCGTTGGAGACGATCTTCTTCTCTCTCTCTTTTTGGTAGCAAACGGCTCTTTTGGTGTAGGCAAGTGCCTTTTCCTCCTTTTCCGAAAGTGTTGACTTGCGCTTTAGCAGGTGAGAAGACACGTGTATGCTTGTCATTCGTTGAGGTGGATGTAGTGGTTGAGACAAGACATAAACTTCGAGATAGCGAGCGACTTCTCTCTCCTCGTACATGACGCGATTGTCTTTCAAAAGATTCGACATATCCCGAAGACTATCTGCCGTTGCCGAGTCTGAACCTCGTATTCGTAGATAGGCTGCCAAGATAAGTCAACGATGATCGCTCGAGTCCAGTGAACTACTCCGCCGAGTTTAGTTCGATCGACTCTCTCGCATACTTGCTCCGCTAGTCAAGATCATGAGTCTTTCGATACTGCTCCTAGAGTCCAGTCACCGAGTCTTTCGATACTTGCTCCGCCGAGTCCAAGATCACTGAGTCTTACATGTTACCGGTGCCGAGGCAAATAAGCTACGAGCGCCTTGACGAGAGAGTGTCTACCGAGTCCGAAACCCGAGACAAATACAAATACAAAGGAATGGTTCACCAATCGATAAGGTTTTGGGATCTTCAAATCTTCTCAATAGTTCGTAGCACGAGGCTACCGAGCGTGATCCAAGATAGAAGATAAGAGTCATTTCCCATAAGTATGATCATGAGGATTGAATCATCACCCAACAAGAAGGATATCGAATGGAGAAAATCCATACTGACAAGCAAAGGGCAGACATACTGACCAAACCACTAGCTAAAACAGATTCAGAGAATTATCAGTTGAGCTAGGTCTACTGGATCCTACTGAATCGTGTCAGTAAAAGACAATCAATTGGTATCAGTAGAATCCAACTACTGATAACAACAATTGGTATCAAGTATAAGGAACCAGTATGATAGGTCAGAAAACTCAGTACAGTGATTCAGTCGGGAGAATCAAACTGTACACTGTAAGGGGAACGTGGTCATCAGCACGTCAACCATCCTCCTTAGTCTTAATGGTAACCAGCTGATCGTAAAAGTTCAGCTGAAGATGTTTGCGTAGTATTACATACTTAAACTTTTTCAGAAGCATGCTCGCATTTATTATATCAGTCGATTGCACTCAGTAGTTAATGAGCATTTATTTCCCGCCATTAATATTTTTAAGGATAGGTCAGTAGGAAACCGTTCTTATTTAAAATGACCTAGTCTTTAATGCTACCTGCAGCGCATTTAATGCATGTCTTTTCACTTACTTTAACTGCGCATTATCCTACGTGGGTCTAGATTATAGGCGGCTTAGGTAATCATTCTTTTTATATCATTAAATCTCAGCCGTCTATTAGATTGAAAGATTAAACCCTAGTCGTTCGATCTAAACGGTTTATTTTGCATGATCTTATAAAATCTTTCATCTTCCTTCTTCGTCTCACTTTCTCGCCATTTCCGATCTTAGAGCTCACTCATCTGCAAATTTTTTTTCTCCGAAAATCTAACTACTTGCATTTGATATCCCTCAAGCTCTAAATATTTCGGTAATATCTTTATCTCTGTTTTAAGCTTATACTGACTTACTCTATTTTTAAGTGCTAACGAGTTTTGATGCAGATATTAATGGCGACAGTACAAACACCCACCAATATCGATGAAATCATCATCTCTCGCATCCAGTTTGAGCCGACCATGGCGCTTCGCCAAGTTGATCTTCCGTACTTGGCGCCCGTATTCACCGCCCTTGAGAATTCTGGACTAGAACTGCTCGTCTCCAAGCAACCCCGTGCTTATTTGCCCAGACAAGTGGTGGAAGTCTACTACAACTAGAGAACCCTAGATTCAGGGGTTGAGGAATCTTCATTTGCCTTCATGAAGGAAGTAGTACCCAACTCGTGGGATGCTAGTGAGCACGTCATCAACATCAGGGATGCTCTGGAACTAGCATTCGATCTTCCTGTCAAAGGAATCTCTCCTATAGGCTATAAGGAGAAGGAGATGAACTCATATGTTCAGAAGTTCTGTGGAAGGAAGGATTTCACCTTCAAGACAGCGCTGCCGAAGAACCTTCTGCTACCACAATATAGAGGGCTCGCATATATCGTATCTCATATCCTCACGAGCTCAGCGGGTTCCTACGATCAGCTGTCCAAGCCGCGCATCTAGCTGATGATGGCCATTAATGATGGAGTCCAAGTTAATTGGACGGACTATTATGTAGCCGAGCTGAAGGCTGAGGCTCAGAAGTTCACAGCCTCGCCCATTGGACAGAGAAGCCTAATCAGTGTGGGGAAGTTGCTGTATGGGATGAAGATGTCCATACTTATCGAGCAATCAGTCTCGAGGAGTTCAGCTTTTGCTGACTCCAGATACTTTGACAGCAAGCTTATTAAATTCAAGACGAAAGCCGCAGCTGAGAAGTCTATCGGGCGAGGGCCGCCTGAACCGAAGAGAGTAGCCTCTGATTTGCCCCCTCGCGCCGACCCATCCAAGAGGAAGAGGCTTACTAAGACTGGACCGTCTGAGGTCTCAGTAGTACAAACTCAACAAGCCTCTCCCCCACCCACTCAAGAAGAACAGGTCCTAGACTCTGACACCGGCATTGAGGACAAAGTTCAGTGCATTAGTTCTGAGGAGACTCAGTCGGACGTCAGGGTACCGACTGAGGAGACTTCCTCTGAGTGGACAGCCTTACACTCCACTCGTCTCCGAGCTACAGGAGAAGTACATGCTCAGATCCCTGAGATCTCTGAGCATCCTGACTTAGTGGAGATAGCAATAAGGGCTAGGACACAAATGCTGCTGAGGTTCCTCAGCTGGGACATTCTCGAGGATATTATCAGGACCCAGTCAGCTTTGTCCTTGCTTACCGAGGAGCAGGAATTGCGGTCAGCCATCGGGTTTGGGGATCCGGCTGACCTTGCGTCCTTTGAAGACTTGAGGGCAGCGATGCTTTATCTACTGAGCATGCGCTCCTCAGTTCCCGGTGACAGCCCTTCGCCTCCATCTCATCATGGCGATGATAAAGATGACAAGGATGATGAAGAGATGGAACATGAACCACCTAAGGATGCAGAATTGGGAGGTTCTGCTGAGGGTTCCACTCCCCCGAAAAGGGCCAATCACCACCTCTTTCCAAATCAGGTGAAGCCCCTATTGCCTCGAAGCCGAGTCGAGCGCAACAACTCGCGATGTCTGAGCAGAGGCTCGGAACCAGCTCATACCAGATAAAACCAATAGGTTTCGTGACCTCCAAGTCGGTCAATAAAGTTATCAGGCGCCAAGGAGACAAGAATCGTCTCCTCGCCAAAGACGTGCATCTCAAATGGGCTCAATACACTAAGGCCCAGACTGAGAGCGTCGACCGACTGACCGAAGGGGTTAAGAAGGCCCCAGAAGCTCCTACTCCTCAGCTTAACATTCAGGAGATCGTTGAGGCAGCCCTTTCAGCTCAGAAGGCAGACTTAGCCGCTCAGAGTCAGCAGCTCTTATTAGCTCAGCAGAAAATCTTTCTCTGAGCAGCTGACTCAAACTTTCGTGGCAGTCCAGGCCACCATGGACGAGAGAAGCAAATTGGCCGCCTCTAGTCTTCAATCAGCCATTACGCAACAGGCTGAGGTACTGAAAGCCATTCAGAAAGAAATGACAGAGTCTCAAGATCAGGCTCTGCTGAAACTCCGTCAGGAGTCAGCTGCTCAAGTGAAGACATTCAGAGCTGATCAGGAGAAAAACTGGGACTAGTATTGCGACCTGGTCAAGGATTTTGAGGCAACTGCTACCCAAATCAAAGATTCTGTATATACCTTGGAAAAAGACGTGAAAGTCATCCGCACTCACCTCTCCCAGGCTGATGATGCCAAAAAGGGGGAAGGAGATGTAAAAGAAGAAACTGAGGCGGAACCGGCTGTAGTAGAGATCATTGAGGGAGATAATAAGGGGGAAGGAACCAGCTCTGCACCTCAAGGAGAAGGTTCAGCCGCTCAGGCTGAAACCAGTTCAGCTGTACTCCTCCTGGAGTATACCCCTCTCCGACCGACTATGACTGAGGCAGTTCCTATCTCATCTGCTCAGCACATCGAAGACATAGCTCGTTTCCTCGATCAGGAGGATAAAGAAGAGCCTCAGCAACTGCATCCACAAAGGTCGGGGAAGGAGACTACAACTGAAATAACTCCTCCATCTTCCCCGACGCCCAAATTCAAAACTAAAGCGGAGCAGGAAGCCTATGATCTACAAATTGCTCAACAGCTACAAGATAAGCTGGATCATGAACACCAGCTAGAAGAGGCGAAGAAGGGTAAGAAGCCCAAGAAGGTAGTTGGCAAGGCTGCCAAGGGCAAGGCCAAAAAGATAGAGGAGGAACTGAAGAAGAAAGCTCAAGAGGAGCTAGCCAAAGCTCTAATTACTGAAGTCCAGCCAACAGCTCAGAGTTACTACACTTCAACTCTTACACCTGAGCAGGAGGCCGAGGACAGAGCTACCTGGGAGGCAACGCTGAAAGGACTAAGTCTCCGAAGAGGAGATGCTAGATCAGCGGCCCTCAGAGAGAAGAAGAGGTTGGCTAACATGGCTAAGATGATTGCTCTATCTGATAAGCCAGCAGTTGATCTGAGAAGGCAGATACCCAGAGGATCTATGTACAGGAGAGCAGCGCCCAGAGCACCTTATATCAAGAAGGCTCATGTCTCTCACAAAGATAAATGGGTGCCTGCTGAGGTGAATGATCAATGGGAGGAACTCAAGGAGGAATTCATCAAGGGCTTTTATGTATGGGGTTACTACCTGTTGGTCCCGAGAGTGAGTTCAGGTGTAGAGGGGGGGGGGGGTGAATACACCTGAATCCAAATTTCTCAACTTCGAACACGAACAGTCCTATTCAGGAAGATGCCGTACTGAAATGATTCAGCAGACTGCATAACCGTTTCCGAATCGTGTTAAAGGCTAAAAGTCTGACTCGGCTAAGATCTGCTAACTGACTAGGTCAGAATTCAGTATCGATCAGCAAGAGTTCAGTGCGCGGAATAGTGTAGGCCCAAATCGGTTTTTATGAGAAAACGTTTTAAGTCTCGGTTCGGTAGATAAGAAGTTCGAGATATCGAGACAGCTTAATTGATTTTAAATACGATGTTCGGTATGCACAAGAAATCAATGTAACAAAGAAGTAAACGACACGTAGATTTTTAAAGTGGTTCGGATATCAACAATCCTACGTCCATTGTCCCGATAGATCGGGAGGCTATTTATTATACCGAGTTAGTCTCGGTCGGCTTGTGCACGTGACAAAGCCGTGGCTTGGGGATTATACTCGAGCAAGTCCCGCTTACACTTCTATCAAACTTAAAGTGTTTGACAAACTTCTCCAACAGTGAAGGAGTCCTTATATAATAAGGATTGGGTTCAAAAGTGAACTCCTTCGTCTAAGCTATGGATATATCGGTTGAGCTTAGGGTTAGAGGGATGGGGAACAAGAATGTAGCTTCTAGAGCGACGAACGGCTGAGGTTTAGCTTTAAGTTCGTGTCACGTCGCATGGATACTAGATGCTTTCTTGACGGTTCAGCTTGGTTCCCTTATGAGCTTAAAGGTAGTCTTTCGTCGGATATAACTCTTTCGATTCTTGCGGAAGACTTAGGCTTTTGGAATTCGCTCGTTTGAAAGTTCGTGTGTGTGTTCGTTTCTTCGTTAGCTCATGAACTCGTTCTTTTTTTTTCAAATCTTGAATGATCCCTCTATTTATAGAGAAGAGATTGAGAAAGATCCGTTGGAGACGATCTTCTTCTCTCTCTCTCTTTTTGGTAGCAAACGGCTCTTTTGGCGTAGGTAACAGTGCCTTTTCCTCCTTTTTCGGAAAGTGTTGACTTGCAGCTTTAGTAGGTAGGATGACACGTGTATGTTTGTCATTTGTCGAGGCGGATAGAGTGGTTGAGACAAAGACAGACTTCGAGACAAGTCGAAGCCGACTTCTCTCATCCTTGTATATGACAATGCCGATTGTCTTTCAAAAGATTCTCGATCCCCGAAGACTATCCGCCGATGCCGAGTCCGACCTTGTATTCGGTAGATAGACAAATGAGATAAGTCTATCGAAGATCAGCTCGAGTCCAGTGAACTACTCTCGCCGGAGTTCGGTTCGATCGACTCTCTCGCATATCTTTGCTCCCGCCGAGTCCAAGATCACTGAGTCTTCTACACTGGTGCTGAGGCAAATAAGCTACTGAGCGCCTTGACCAGAGCAGAGTGTCTACTGAGTCTGAAACCTCAGAGACAAACAACATATACAACGGAATGGTTCACCAATCAGATAGGGTTTTGGGATCTTCAAATCTTCTCAACAGTTCAGAGTACATAGGCTACTGAGCTTGGTTCAGTATAGAAGATAGAATCAGTCCCACTGAGTGAAACAGTGCTGAGGACAGAATCATCACCCAACAATTTCCCCCTATTTGATGATGCCAAAACCTATCATCTATGCTAACACTAAACAGACAGAAACAAATCTCCTTACAATTTTACAAGTAAGATCAGAGGAGATGTTCCATCAGTTCTAGACTACTGAAAAACAGGGCAAAAATAATTTCCCCCATTACATAGAAGCAATACTAGCAGAATCTAACAAAGCAATAAACTGACAAGTAATAAAGAAAGTGAGTGTGTGTCAGTAATCACTTTAGTGATTCTGAGTGTTAAAGCATAAGACAAACACGGCTATTTAGACAACAAGTTGTTGTCAGAGCCAAAAGAAGATTTGTATATATAAGAGTGATTCAGTTTAGTATATTACAAATCTTGCTAGACTATGAAGAGAGAATACTAAGACTATGGGCGCCTAAACTGCTGAATCCGGTCCATGAATCCTTGCGATTGTGTCTCAGGCAGTGGCACACCATACATTCGGTACGTGGTCTTTCTCAGCTTCAAGTATTCCGCGAAGTCAGCTGGGTTATCATCTTGTAAGAATCTTTGATCAGCAGCGTCCTTCACTTCAGCTTCAATAGTCGCAACATGAATTGAGTCATCCATTCTTCTTGGAGGTGGAATGATTAACGGGTCCGGAATCGAATCTCTTTCCCTTACGAAATGGCATTATACAAGTGGATGTAGAGATCCGCTTCAGTAAGCATCATCCATTCAGCATAAGCTTCAGCTCTATACTTGTTCGGCCAGAATCTCCAGAAATAATAGCGTTTGATGAACTCAATCTTCGAATTTTCCCATCTCTGAGTGAATTGAGCCGGCATCCACTCGTCTGTTCTCGGCCATCTATGAGATTTCAGATCAGTGGCCTTCTTTCTGAACTTCCTGTAACGATAGGGAATGTCAGCTTTAGCAGGAGTTCTGTGCCTGGCTTCTTCCTCAGTACGCTTCCTCAGAGCTTCCAGATCAGCTAAGTGGATTCTGTTTCTCGTAGCCTCAATCTGTCACGCCTCTTCACCTCTATATAAGTACCTGTCCATCTGGGCGAATATGGCTTCAGTCTCACCATCTAGCTCTTTAGGTTTCTGGGAGGCATCTTCTGAGTCAGCAGGGGTACTTGATTTTTCTTTCGATGTACCCCCGCTTCTCGGTACTCTCGCTTCTCGCTCCTTCTCCTTTTCCCCGTCCTCATCGTCTTCGATCCCGAGCTTCCTTGGAGGTAGCCTCGGGAGCTTTCTTCCTCCTCTCGCTTGGAGCTTTAGATTTTCTTTTCACGAGCTTAGGCTTAGGCTTGTTTGCGGCTTACGCCTTCGCCAAGAATCTCCCTTGCCGCCTTTTCACCGGCGGCAATCCGAGCCTCCTCTTCATCGAGATGTATCGTTTCGTTTTCTTTGCTGGAGGGGTCGGGAGTTTCAGTATCTTTTTGCCTTTGCCCTGAACAGGTGGAGGGAGAGGTGTTTCCTCTTCATCTGAATCTTCAGCAGCCTCCTCAGCATACTCTGCGACTTCCTTAATGATATCAGTGGGAGTCTGAGTCGCATGAGCAGCTTGGGTTCCTGAGCCACTTGGGCCGGTCTCAGCTGTGCTCGCAGCTGGGACACCCTGGGCCTCACCCATTTCAGTCTGAGTCTTCTTCTGAGTTGCTGTACCCTTAGATTTTTCAGTTTTGGTGGGGGTCAGCTTCTCAGTACTCTTCTTTGCTGTACTCTCCTCTTTTCTTTCCTTCTCTTTTCCTTCCCCCTTTTTGGCATCATCAATTGCAGCCGGGGTTGGGATGAGTACCGACCTTTCCGACTTTTTGTAAGAGGTTGACGGATCATCAAGATGATTATTGATCTTAGTCGAGCCTCATGCAGCTCGTTCCTCTCGGTGGCAAGATCTTCCTTATGCTGCCGGTGTGAGAGGTCAGCCGCTTCCTTGATCTCTTTCAGCTTGTCAGAGATCTTATCTTCCATAACCAACTGAATGTTGTCTAATCTGATCTCAGTGGCCTGGGCTTGTTCAGCGAAGGACTCAGAATGAGTAGACAAAGATGCCTTGAACTCTGCAAGAAGCTTAGCTTGTCCTTCTGGGAAGATCCCGAGCCGATCATCAAATTTCGTCTGGCTTGAGCCGTGGGCTTGAGTGACAATGGCAGAGACATCGTGGGCGGCCGATTGGGACATAGAGGATTTCAGCCCCGAAGCTCGGTAGCGGTGGCTTCGGCTAGTCTTCTTCCACACGTTGTGGACTCGCCTTGGCGAGGGCACGGTTCGAGTGCCTTAGCTTTTAATAGCCCTCGCCACATACTTGGAACGTCGATGATGCGGGGCCGGGCGCTACCTCGAATGCGGACTCCAACAAGAGCCGAGCGGGCTCGCGGATGCCGAGGTACCGGCCTGCCGACTTCGCAGTCCAAGGATACCGAGCGGACGCCGAGCTTCTTCACTATGTTTATCCTTGTCCTGGGATTTCCCTCATCAGGCTTTCCAGGGCCTGAATCACTGGGTGGGTCGTCATGGTCTGACCCATCTGAGGGTGCTGGGCCTGAGGCAAGTTTTCGATCATGTACCATTGCCAGCATTGCAGCCCTTAAATTTTCCATTGAGCTGAGGTCTTCAGGCTCTTAATAGCCTATTTGTTCCCTCAATCTCAGTTCTTCTTCATGAAGCTGCTAACAGGAAAAGTGGAGAACTAGGCGTTGTAGACGAGGCCACTCCTGATGTCGCAGCAACATGTGGAGTCTTGCTGATTTGGCAATAAGCATCAGATCGTAGTAGTCGGCAAAGCTCCGGAATCGGTTGAAGAATTTCTCGGGATGCTCTGGATAGAATCACTGACGCTTCCATCCTGATTGTTTCTTCTTCAGACGCCGTCTCAGATTCCAAGTCGATTGGAGACGTCTGATGTTCAGCAGGTGGCATACTGCTGAGTGGAGGAACTGTGAAAGGGTTGTCTAGGCGTTGAATTTCTTCACTGTGAGCTTCAGTAGCCTCCCCTTGTTCCATCTCTATTGTTTCTTCAGTGGAGACTCCCTTCTCCACTGATTGAGTCTTCTCAAAAGACTCTGGCTCATCTATTAGCCGCAAAGGCTGAATAGGTTGCTGAGTAGCCCGTTCAGCAGGAGTTACAGGAGATACCTCGATTCGCAGGGCACGTCCGGGATGGCTTTCTTCGGTTTCTTAGCCGTGCCTTAGATATTTTTGCTCGGAGGTGTTCTCTTCTTTGAAGGTGCGGCTGTAGCTTAGTCATTGAGCTTGGGGACTTGACCCTTTCCGAAGGAGGGCAGCAGACTGGTTATGGAAGCGCACCTTTTTCACATTGAAGTACTCTTTATCATCAAAGGTGACTTGATCTGAACCATAGTGGTCTTCAATCATTACTGAGAGCTTCAGCCCATACAGTAATTTCCCCTTCGCGCTCAGGATGCGTGTTGACTTGTCAAACTTGGCCGCTTGGATCATGAATTCTCGGATGAAGAAATCTGTCCAGTTGATCTTAGCGCCATCGTATATCGCCATCATTAATTGGATCTTAGGTCGGGAGACCTGATCGAATGAGCCAGCTTGGCTTGTCAGCAGCTGAGTGACAATGTAAGCCAAGGCTCTGTATTGTGGTAGCATGGCGTTCTTGGGAAAAGCAGCTCTGAAGGTTGTTGGCTTTCCGCATAATATGGATAGGTACTCGTCTACTGAGTCGTCATTGTAGCCTACGGTGTTGATTCCTTCATATGGCAAGTCAAAGTTGTTCTTCAGTGCTTCCTTGATAGATATACGTTTCAGCAGTTGGGAAGCATTGTTGATGGAGTAAGTTCTGAACCTCCCAATGATGTCTCCAGAGATGGAGTCTGAATTGAGGTATATTTCAGCCACCTGTCGAGGAAGGAAGAACGTTGGCTTCCTCGATAGAAACTTCTCCAGACCGGACTCCCGAAGAGATGGGAAGATCTCATCCATGTAGTCTAGGTCGCACGCATCGAATTCCATGACCGGGTTCGCACTGAGCACGGCCTTTTGCAAGAATGTCCTCCATGTTATGAGGGGTATCTACGATTATGTTCGCCATAGTACACTTACATAAGAATCTTATTAGTATCGCTTTAGATACAACAGCTTTATATATATTGATACTCGAAGAAACAGAGAATACAATAACAGTTCTAATAAGCATACCAATAAAATCGAGATAAGATATGAAGATGAAGTTGTAAGTAAGGATTGCTTTTGCAAATCTCGGATTTTTCGGACTTGAAATATTTGAAGTATGCTAATGGCGGTTTGAGAAGATATGATCAAATATATATATCAAACGGGAAGATGAACAGTTATTTGATCAAAGGTTGAGTTTAAACTGCTTTATAGAATGGACGGTCAAGATTAGAAGATATATTATAGGTAATGATCGCATATGCCGCCTAAGTCAAAGCCAGTTGTAAAAATAGCCTAAGTAGTAACTGTGAAAAGACATGCATTAAATGCGCGCGAGTTCAAAGAAGCTTATGTATGGAATGTCGTGCATTAAATGAAATCCGTTAATAATAAAGACAAACCAAGAGATATTAATATCATGCTGAATCTTTGCCATAAATGCAAGATTCTGTAATATAAATTACTACTGAGTAGAGATACGCAAACCTGTCAGCTGAACATAGTAGTCAGCTGATACCTCGTGTAGATGGTTTCTGAATCTCTATGTACTGAATACATTCAGTACTGAAAGTGAACATTCCCCCTTACTGAAATGGTCCTCTCCTGAAACCTTTTACTGACTGGGGTCAGTAGGGTCCAGCAGACCTAGCTCTACTGAAAGTTCTCTGAATCTAGATTCAGCTTAGAGGCTTGGTCGGTATGTCGGCCCGTTGCTTGTCGGTATGGATCTTTTCCATCCTGATATCCTTCTTTTCGACATGGTCACGAATGAAGTGATGTCGATGTCCACGTGCTTGCATCTCGTGTGTAGTAACAGGATTATGAGTGATTGCAATGGCACTGGTACTATCGCAGAAGATCGGCACTTCATTCTGAATGACGTCATAGTCTCTTAGCTCTGCTTGTCTCGGCCCAAAGGATTTGGGTGCAACAACTTCCGGCAGCCATGTATTCGGCTTCGGTAGTCGACGTAGCTACCGAGTGCTTTGTTTCTTTGAAAACCATGAGATCGCTTGCTCGCCAAGGAACCGACATGTTCCCCGAAGTTGATTTTCGGTCAATTCTACATCCCGCATAGTCGGCATCGAAATAGCCGATTAGTTCAATATTATCATCACTGGATACCATAAACCCATGTCGGTGTTCCTCGGAGATAGCGGAGAATCTTCTTTGCTGAGTCCATATGGCTCGCTTCGGATTCGCCCGAAATCGAGCACGCATACACCTACAAGCATAAGTTATGTCGGGACGAGTAGCCGTTAAATATAATAATGAACCAATTATAGCACGATATTCGGTTTGGTCTCCATCGATACTCCCTCTTTATCAAGATCTATCTTCATATTCGTATTCATCGGGATCTTGATAGATTTGCCGGATGTGCGACCGAATCTTTTGATGAGGTCTCGACCGTATTTGCCTTGGTTGATGAACGTTCCCTTTTCGGTTGCTTGACTTGAAAACCAAGGAAGTAGTTCATTTCTCCCATCATTGACATCTCGAACTTATCCTTCATCATCTTTTCAAATTGTTGACACATGATGACATTCTTTGATCCGAATATGATGTCATCCACGTAGATCCGCACAAGTAATAAGTCTTCTTCCGGTCGAATCTTGAATAGAGTGCGGTCTCTTGTGCCTTTTTGAAAACCTTTCGAAGAAGAAACTCAGACAGGGTATCGTACCAAGCCCTGGGTGCTTGTTTTAACCCATACAGAGCCTTTCTGAGTCTATATACTTGATGTCCCTGCTGAAAGCCGGGCGGTTGTTCCACATAGACTTCTTCTTTCAGCACGCTATTCAGGAACGCAGACTTCACATCCATTTGATAAACTCGAATCTTTGATGTGTTGTGTAGGCTAGAAATAGTCTAATTGCCTCCAATCTTGCAACCGGAGCGAAAGTTTCATCGAAATCTATTCCTTCAGCTTGACAGTAGCCTTTAGCCACGAGCCTTGCTTTGTTCCTTACTATAACGTTGTTTTCATCTCGCTTGTTTTTGAAGACCCATTTGGTTCCAATGACATGTTGATGTCGGGGTCTGTCTACAAGCTCCCACACTTTGTTTCTCGTAACCGATTCGGCTCCTCTCGCATAGCTATGATCCGGTCGGCATCCTTTAATGCATCCTCAATGGTCCGAGGCTCTTCGGTAGACAAGAAGCGGGGAAAATAATGCGCTTTCTCCTTGACGAATCTGGATCTTGTCTTGACATTAGCCGAGGGATCTCCAATGATTAGATCGGCGGTGTGAGCATCGAGCCGGGATCTACGAAGTTTCAGCTCTTCATCTGAAATTTGTTCAACACAGATAGTAGGTGAGTTAGGCATTTCAGTTGTACTATTCTGAGATTGAAGAATTTCAGTGATAAGAGTATGGTCTACTGAGTCACCAGGTTCAGGGGCATTCAGCTCAGGAACATTACTAGATGTTCCCCCTGAGTTGTTATTCTCAGTAGTGGTCTCAGTTACCTCTTGGGTTTCTTCATCGACCTGAGTTACCTGGGATTGATTCTGTTCGGGAGAATCAATCTGCTCAGCTACTTGCTCTGTTGGTTGAGATTCAGTAGATTTGTCTTCAGTTTCTTCGTCTGAATCATCATCCCAACATAGCTGGATCTTTTCAAGTTTGTCCTTTAAGCTTAGATCCTGTAGCTGTCTACTGATGTCCTCAGATTCAGAATTTGAGTTATTGCTCCTGTCTTCAGTAGCAAACTCGTTAAAAACAACATGAGGTCTTTCCTCCACGCAAAGAGTCCAATAGTTGAATACTCTGAAAGCTTTGCAGACCCGAGAGTATCCTAAGAATACTCCCTGATCTGACTTGCTATCAAAAGTCTTCAGCTGATCTTTCCCATTATTGTGGATAAAGCATGAACAACCAAAGATATGGAAATAAGATAGAGAAGGCTTCCTGCCGTTCCATATTTCATATGGTGTCCTCTTATGTTGCTTTGTCAGTAGAGATCTATTCTGAGTATAACACGCAGTATCCGTTGCTTCTGCCCAGAATTTGGATGGGAGTCCTGAATCTGCGAGTAGAGTTCTAGCTGCTTTGGCAGTTCCAATGTTGAGTGTTCCATATCCTCTAGTATAGCCTTTTGCATTGTCTCCGAACTCAATTCTGGGTCCTTCTTTAGTGATATAATTCTTCAGTAGACTCCTTTGGTATGTCATATGTCTTGAGCATCCGTTGTCCACATACCATGGGTCTCTGCGCACTCCGCAAAATGTAATTATATTCGGGTACCCTTTATTTTTTATTACGGGTCCTTAGGTGTTAGTTTTAATAACCCAAATTTGTCTAACAACCCTGGTGGTTTCAGACATCTTCTTTCCACTAGAGTCAACATATCTGACCACCGGATCGGTCATAGGTGACTTCGAGGCTTCGAGGTTCGGGAGTCCTAATCTTCCGAGCCGGTGGATCTGGCCGACCTTTGCCTTACGTGCGGCTTTCTGTTTTCTTCGACTTTTGGAACCTCTTTTGACTATAGGATCATAATAATATGACCAATACTGAGCTGGATGTGTCAGCTTTGGAGGTCCATACTGATCGGCCAATTTTGATTTGCTTTGGTTCCCCCTTGGCCGAACCGGGGTACTTTGGCTTTGATCTTTTTGTCGAATGCTCTTGAGTAGGATGAAGTGCTTTCATCTTTTGTTTGTTCTTTGCGAGGGGGTTCAGGTATATCAGCATTGATGGTCTTTCCTCGAACAAACCTATCGGCAAGCCGTCCTTCCGAGTGTATTGGGCGCGGACGAGGAAGCTCCCCGGCCGAATCCAAGTCCTTCCTTGCGGTGCTTTGGCTTGTTGCTTGCTAGCATAGCCTCCAATTTCTTTTCGGCGCCCATGTACCTCTCGGTCATCGGGTTCCTCCGAACATCATCACTTTTCTTCAATGCATCATGTTCGGTCCGAAGTCCCGACGCTTTTGCTTGACAGGACTCGGTTCAAGATCTTTCTGAGTCAAGTCATTGGTCAAAACTGAAATCCGATCTTCTTGATGCTGAGACTTGGCCATCAGAGAGTTTATCTCCTCCCTGAGTCTCACCACAAGTCCTTCGGCCTCAGTAGTAACCTGACTCTCCTGAGAAAGTCTCTGATTCTCCACTTTCAGGGTATCCAACTCCTGAAGAGTCTTGCTGAGCTGCAGACTCATTTGAATTTGTTCATCTAGTAGATCTTCATATGCGGTTGTGATGTCCAAATTCCCATCTGCACCTGAAACAGTGTCGTGTGTGCAGTGTGAACAGGAGTTGACTGGTTCATGAGAATTTACCTCATCCTCTTCGCCTGCCATCATGCACATTTCAGTCGATTCATCTGCTTCATGCTCTAAGGCCATGAAGGCTGCTTCATCGTCAGATGAAGCCATAAAGGAGTCGACCTCTTCTGAGTCGTCTGAGATTTCGCCAGCTATGTAGGATTGTCTTTTCTGGGCGAATTTCTCTCTCCTTGCCTTACGTGCTGCGCGTTCAGGCACTACGAGCTCAGGACAATCATATTGATAATGTCCCGGCTTTTTGCAGTTGTAGCAAGTGATGACTTTTTCTTCTTTGGTTGCACTATCCCTTGAGGGTGCTGAGTCATCTTTCTTTCTGCATTCAGAAGATTGTGAGTCAGGAGAGCGTTTTGGTGTATATTCTGACTTACCTTTTGTGTCTCGGTACGCTTTAGTCAGCCTTCTACGCCTCTCTTTCTCCTTCTGATACTTTACAGCGAGCAGCGCATACTTCTGAGCGAGACTTCCTTCTTGTAGATCATTGAGTGAAGGCTCAGTCTTACTCGTCGTCTTGCTCGTCACGGGAGATGCTGTGCTGACTGTTGCTTTGAAAGCATGGTCGATCTTTGTGTCAGCTTCAGCTCTCAGCTTTCTTTGAGGTCTGTCGAACTCAAACTCCTCTGCCTGTAATTCTGAAAAGATATGGTCAGGAGAGACAACATCTAAATCAGAATGTCGCAATAGAGTGGCAAAAGGTGTCCAAAGGTCCGTCCAGAAGCGGTGCCCTCAGTATCTTTAGATTCATTTCTCGGTTGCTGAATATCTTTCCCAGCCCGTTGATTGAGTTCATCAGATTGGTAAATCTGACGTTCAGATCTTTGATTTTGTCACCAGGCATGAGAGACAAGCTTTCCAGCTTTTAGAGTTCTAGCGCTAGTTTATTCGCTTTAATCTTCTGAGTCCCTCGACTCGGTAGCGCTAGAGCATCCCAGAGTTCTTTAGCGGTTTTGCATTCCTGAACCCTGCCAAGATAAGAATCGCTAAGAGTGGTTAGTATGGCAATCCTGGGGACTCGGTCTAGATTGTGAAGCTTCTTCTCTTCAGGAGTGAAGAGACTTCTGTCTTTAGGGATCTTCTTCCCAGTCACCATTCCTCCTCCTTCAGCTTGAGTTACAACACTATCGATCATGGGAACGATAGGTCCATGTTCAAGCACTTCAGTCATACTGCCATGGAGGGATGTCAGATGTGCTTCCATTCTGACTCGCCACACTCCATAATTCTCCACC
This sequence comes from Lavandula angustifolia, assembly GCA_028984105.1. NCBI lineage: Eukaryota > Viridiplantae > Streptophyta > Magnoliopsida > Lamiales > Lamiaceae > Lavandula > Lavandula angustifolia. The sequence goes on along the minus strand of CM054810.1, from coordinate 23,315,955 downwards.
GAGACCATTGGTACCATTCTTATACCTGACATATCAGCCATGAAGAATAATGATATGAATGTAGAGTGATATGCAGTGAAAAACGTTTTCCTCCCGGATCCGTTCGAATAGACCAGGCTCAAAGTGACAAGAGTCTTAAGGAACTCCTGCTCCGATACCAATTGTTGGTCCCGAGAGTGAGTTCGGGTGTAGAGGGGGGGGGTGAATACACCCGAATCCAAATTTCTCAACTTCGAACACGAAGCAGTCCTATTCGGGAAGATGCCGCATCTGAAATGATTCAGCGACGACTGCATAACCGTTCAATCGTGTTAAAGGCTAAAAGTCTGACTCGGCTGAGATCTGCTACTCGGCTGAGATCTGCTAACTGACTAGGTCAGAATTCAGTATCGATCAGCAAGAGTTCAGTGCGCGGAATAGTGTAGGCCCAAATCGGTTTTTATGAGAAAACGTTTTAAGTCTCGGTTCGGTAGATAAGAAGTTCGATATCTTGAGACAGCTTAATAGATTTTAAATACGATGTTCGGTATGCACGAGTAAAATCAATGTAACGATAAGTAAACGACACATAGATTTTTAAAGTGGTTCGGATATCAACAATCCTACGTCCACTTGTCCCGATAGATCGGGAGGCTATTTATTATACCGAGTTAGTCTCGGTCGGCTTGTGCACGTGGACAAAGCCGTGGCTTGGGGATTATATGCGAGCAAGTCCCGGCTTACACTTCTATCAAACTTAAAGTGTTTGACAAACTTCTCCAACAGTGAAGGAGTCCTTATATAATAAGGATTGGGTTCAAAAGTGAACTCCTTCGTCTAAGCTATGGATATATCGGTTGAGCTTAGGGTTAGAGGGATGGGGAACAAGAATGTAGCTTCTAGAGCGACGAACGGCTGAGGTTTAGCTTTAAGTTCGTGTCACGTCGCTTGGATACTAGATGCTTTGTTGACGGTTCAGCTTGGTTCCCTTATGAGCTTAAAGGTAGTCTTTCGCCGGATATAACTCTTTCGATTCTTGCGGAAGACTTAGGCTTTTGGAATTCGCTCGTTTGAAAGTTCGTGTGTGTGTTCGTTTCTTCATTAGCTCGTGAACTCGTTCTTTTTTTTTCAAATCTTGAATGATCCCTCTATTTATAGAGAAGAGACTGAGAAAGAACCGTTGGAGACGATCTTCTTCTCTCTCTCTCTTTTTGGTAGCAAATGGCTCTTTTGGCGTAGGTAACAGTGCCTTTTCCTCCTTTTTCGGAAAGTGTTGACTTGCAGCTTTAGTAGGTAGGATGACACGTGTATGTTTGTCATTTGTCGAGGCGGATAGAGCGGTTGAGACAGCCACGGACTTCGAGACAAGTCGAAGCCGACTTCTCTCATCCTCGTATATGACAATGCCGATTGTCTTTCAAAAGATTCTCGACGACCCCGAAGACTATCTGCCGATCTTGAGTCCGACCTTGTATTCGGTAGATAGACAGTGAGATAAGTCTATCGAAGATCGGCTCGAGTCGAGTGAACTACTCCTGCGAGTTCGGTTCGATCGACTCTCTCGCATATCTTGCTCTCGCCGAGTCCAAGTATCACTGAGTCTTCTACACTGGTGCTGAGGCAAATAAGCTACTGAGCGCCTTGACCAGAGCAGAGTGTCTAATGAGTCTGAAACCTCAGAGACAAACAACATATACAACGGAATGGTTCACCAATCAGATAGGGTTTTGGGATCTTCAAATCTTCTCAACAGTTCAGAAGTACATAGGCTACTGAGCTTGGTTCAGTATAGAAGATAGAATCATTTCCCACTGAGTGAAACAGTGCTGAGGACAGAATCATCACCCAACACTACCCTTCTGAGCAACCAGTTGATCAGGCATTTGATGAATTCATGCATCAATACAACGCCCAACTCAGAGATTAGCTCCTGGAGATAATGAAGAAAGAGAATATCCCTTTTCGAGCTCCAACCTTCAGGCGTATTCCACCTCCGAGGATAACTCGCGGAGTTTTATGCACTAAGGAAATAGAAGACGAGATCATGGCAGCTGCATATCACTTCGATCTGAGCAAAGACCACCCTGAAGATCTCGAGGAAATCCAAACACTGAGAGCCAGAATCTACAAGTATTATGGTCTGGATCCTCCAGCTGATATGTCTGCGGACTTCAAGAAGCGGACGCAGAGATTCAGACGTCAGCAGTGATCTTCTTATCTTTTGTAATAGTAATAGAAACTTTGTAATCCTCTGTCCGTATATATTATCAGTTTCTATTGCTTGCCAGACAATTACTCATTCTCTTACGGCTTTTGATTGTGTTTTCACGACTGATCACTGAAGTGATCTGACACACACTCACACATAACCGTTTCTCGGATTTTGCCTACCTCTCTACTGAACTTATTGAAGTCAACTAATCACTTCATCTTGACTGAATCCTCAGATCAATTAGGGGGAAATTACAGTCAGTAGTCTAGTATTCCTGGTTCTTATTTTATAGGGGTTTTGGCATCGTCAATTAGGGCGAAATTGTTGGGTTATGAGTCAGTAGATGGTATTCAGCTGATTAGTGGTTAAAATAATATTGGGGGAAATCATAGTAGTACTATGGAATTGAAGATCCCAAAACCCAGCTGATATCAGTAGTGTAGTGTCGATAGGATTAGCTGATGTATAGGCTAGACTTTTCGTAGTTGTTTATCTTTTGTCTAAGTCATGTACGGGGTAAACTGTTGGATTGATCTTCTGACGAAGTTACTTTCCAGAACCCCACGTCATCAGTGTAATCGCTTGCATTCTTCTGACTTCAGCTGTATCTGACCTCAGTAGGAGATACCCCATCAGCTGATAGTTATCAGCAAAAGAACATAATGCAAAGCTCAGTACCTTCGCAGTCATCAGCTGACCCACCAAAGCCCTATCAGCTCGTCAGCCGACTCAGCCGAAGAAGACAGAGACTGTCTTGAGTCTACTGTATTCGACAGAAAACGACCCAGTCGTATAAGTCTTTTCGAAGTTCAGCAGAAGATCATACGAGGATGTGGACTAGTCAACTCTAATCTCTGACATATTCTCACCTACCACAAACCTCGACCAATGAGAAGCCGACACGCTTTATCTGCTCCAAACAACTAAAGCCTGCTTTCATGTACAGTATTAACTGCCCTACTGCAACAATTCGAAATTATGGCCGTTTTCTTTGGAAGCTTGTGACACGTGGCATCGTCTTCTCCAACGGACATATGCCTGCTCACAACTATAAATAGAGAAGAAATCCGAGCTCCACGCACGGGATTCACAAGGGAAAACGCTCAAGCATTCAAACACTCTAGAAAACTTGAAAGATCATCCAGCGAAGAACTTGCCTTCATAGAATATTTCTAGTTCTTCACTCTAGAGTTATTTTTAGATCCCTTTCTTCTCTAGCTAAGCTCATTGCCATATTTATAGCTTAAAAATTCGAAGGAGTTCTCTTTCTGTGAATTGTTCTTACTATAAGAACTCCTTCTAGTTGGAGATTATCCCCACCCTTCAAACTTCGGTTTGATTTGTAAAGTCGCTAAGGACTATAACTTAGAAGGGTCATCCGGTCCAAAGCGAGATTCCTTCTTGACGAGACTTACTCAGATTAATCAACAAGTTCTCCTGCCTTGTCAGGACTGTCGACATAGGATCTTGCGTATCCGAACCACGTTAAATTGCTTGTGTTATTTACTATTTTATTGCATTGCATACAAACTAGTTTAAAATCATATCTTTGCATAAAACGATTTATAAAAGCGCACCAGCCAAAAGACTTTGATTTGCGAAAATATGTTTTCAAACAGAGACGAATCTCCGGGCCCCACACACTTATCCGCACAAACGTCTCCGATTGAGTTTCAACAACTGACTTAAGTCAGTAGAAGAGCTCAGTAGCTGACACACTCTGACCCGTGATCTAAGGTTAATATCCGCACTCGTTCATCGGGCCGCAACCTACGGCTTCACTGTCCTTCACGTTCTGAGAAAAAGAAACTATGATCAGGTGTATTCACCCCCCCCCCCTCTACACCTGACTATCGTCTTCGGACCAACATACCGTAAGACATTTGATCACGAGTGGGGTTATCTCTGTAGACTATGTCAAGTCTATAGATAACCTAGCGGATCTGCTTACTAAGAGTTTGAATCGAGATCAAATTTATAAGCTCGTAGAGGGAATGGGAGTTAAATCCACAAGTTAAAGACGATTATAGTGGATGCCCAACCTTGTAGATTGGAGATCCCATGAACTTGGTTCAATGGGAAAACTAAGCTATATGAGTCTATTGATACCACACTCAAATAGTCTATTCCCTAAAAGAGCTCGAGAGTGTTGGTGACCTGTCAAGTGGTGAGGTTAAGTCTTTGACTTTTAATGATTCTTGGATGCCTTGAGAAGGTGGAGTATGACAGGATGTTGGGTTATGAGTCAGTAGTTGATCTTAATAACCACTTAGAGGGTACTTAGTATTATTTATCAGTAGTTCTTATATTAGGACTTAGCTGCTTATCGGTAATGGGGGAAATCATAGTGATTTAATGCTATGGAATTGAAGATCCCAAAACCTTTCTTGTACCCTTAGTGTATTGTTGATAAGAATAGATGATGTAATAGGCTAAGACTGATTGTATTTTCTATTATCATTTTTGTCTAAGTCCTGTAAAGGGTAAGTGTTGGACTGATCTTCAGTAGAAAGTTACTTTCCAAAACCCCACGTCATCATTGTAAGAGCTTGTGTTCACAGGTCATCATCTGACTTCCATCAGTAGAAGATTTCTCTTCAATTGACCCACATCAGTAGAAGAACACAATATCAAGCTCAGTACCTTCAGAGTCTTCAACTGATTCCACTCAGTAGAAGATCTGTTATCAGCAGACTCAGACGAAGAAGATAGAGATCTTATCAGGTCTACTGTATCCGACAGGAAACGACCAGACTTTTAACATCATTCGAAAGTCAGCAGAAGATCATACGAGGAAGAGTGAGAGTCAACACAGATGAAGACTGATGTCTGACAAGTCTCACCTACCACAAACCTCGACCAATGAGTCTAAGCTCTACCTATTCTGACCAACTAAAGCTGCTCTCATGCACAGTGACCAACTACTCTGCGACAACATTTCGAACATATGGCCGTTTTCCTTGGATGTTTGTGACACGTGGCATCGTCCCCTCCAACGGACAAATGCCTGAGTCACAACTATAAATAGAGAAGCCTTTCCGAGCTCCACGCACGGGATATCAAAGGGACTATACACTCAAGATTTTGAAACACTCTAGCGCCTTTCACGAAGATCCAGCGAAGAACTTGCTTCATTAGAATATTTCTAGTTCTTCTCTCTAGAGTTTTCTTCTTTAGATCCCTCTTCTCTATCTAAGCTCCATTGTTATATCCATAGCTTAGAACCTTCGAAGGAGTTCACATTTCGTGACTGTTCTTATTGTAAGAACTCCTTCATAGTTGGAGAACATCCCCTCTCCTTCAAACTTCGGTTGATTTGTAAAGTCGCTAAGGACTATAACTTAGAAGGGTCTGTCCAGTGCACAGATACCTTGCTGAGGCTTGCTCAGATTAATCAACAAGACCTCATGTTCAGTAGGACCGTAGACGTAGGATCTTGCGTATCCGAACCACGTTAAAAATCGCTTGTGTCATTTACTGTTTTATATCAATGCATTCAAACTATCTTACAAACTCATACTTTGCATAAAACGTATTTGAAAGTGCACTAGCCAAAACTATTTGGTTTGCAAAAAACACGTTTTCAAATAGAGACGAAGTCTATCGGGCCCTACACACTTATCCGCACCAAGTCTCCGACTGAGAATCAAGTACTGACAAAGGTCAGTAGGAGAAACTCAGTAGTTGACTCACTCTGACCCGCGATCAGAAGGTTACCACCTGGCACTGTTCATCAGTTGCAACCTACAGCTCAGCTGTCCTTCGAGTTTGAGATAAAGAACTTGTACTCAGGTGTATTCACCCTCCCCTCCACCCCCCTCTACACCTGACACTCGTCTCCGGACCAACACAAGATACTCGAGTAAGAATCACCTATGTAAGTGAGAAGTGAGGGCCGCTTCTATGTAACACTTATGAATCCAAAGAGGTTGTCCATGGCCTGTAAAGGACACAAACGTGAGAACGGACAAGGTTGAGACTTTATAATGTTAGTGCTATTGTCTAAGTATATATTATGGAGGAATAGTTCAAGGCCACGTGTCCACTAGTCCGCCGGTATGCTCGATAGCACTGACTAAGGAAGGTTCAAGGTCACAAGTCATCTACCCTGATGCTTTATTGTCTCTTGAGGACAGAGTTGTGTGTCTGCATGCATGCATTTGGCTATTTCCACTCATGTGGGGGATTGTTGGAAAAAAACGTATAATATATATATATATATATATATATATATATATATATATATATATATATATATATATATATTTGTATTATGGAAATTAAGTGAGCATTTAATGCTACTTTGACATGGGCAAATTTCAGCCCGTTCGATTGCATTTTCGAGCCTCGATACATATTCGATTTGCAAATTAAGATATATAGCGTCGATCTACGTTTTGAGTAGATAATTATGGTGTACTTAATTTCTCAATTCCGTTTTTCGGTGAGTGAGAAATAGTGGCTCGAAGTTTGGGGGACAAAGTTGAGATGTTACCTAAAATGGAGAAACTTACCTTATTCGGGTTTTGGAGAGTTATTACATTAATCAATGTCCCACATTGATTAATGTACAAACTTTAATGTGGTGTTTAAGTCTCTACCACTTTGTAGGAGATAACTAAGTGACATGTGGTGGGCTTGGGCCACACATGCTCATGCGCGCGAGCCTTTTCGCCGTGCCGCGCCGCACCGCGCCCGCGTCCGTGCCCGGCCCCGGCTCCGGCTCCGATTTCAGTTTCGGTTCCGGTCCGTGTCCTTGGACTTGGATCTTGGCAATTGATCCTTTGGGTGGTCCGTGGGCTTGTCCGTCGGGCTTGGCAGTTGGTCTTGGCGGTTGGGCTCGGTGGGCTACGTGTGGGCTGGCTCGGTTGTTGGTGTAGTGCTCCTGCTACATAGGATTACTCTCCTTGGTGTTGTGCTCCTACCACACTGGAGTACACGTTTTTGGAAGGTGTTGGAAGAAGACTCTTCAGCAGCCAACCTTCCATATCTCCACTCCCCACTCCCCTGAACACGTCAGCCTGCCTTAATTGGCAAGAGTTAAGCAACAACCTTACACCTGGTGGGATGCAGCCTATAAATAGGTTGCTGCATTTCATTCCAAAAACACACCAAACATTCTTAGCTCATCTTAGCTGTCCAGCTCCTGTCCTCGCCGGAAAAGTCCAGTTCGTCGGAGCTCGAAGATCTTCCGGTGCTGCAATCCTCGAGACGTCGTCCTTTCATCTTTGGGGACGATACGCCAACACCGGGGCGTTTTTCGTCTTGCGGAGAGAGGTCTTCCTCGACTCGACGCAGTTTTTATTACTTTCAGTTTTTTAGTTCTGTTCCAGACTTACTGTCTTGTTTGTAATAGCAGCTTTTGTATCCAACATATACTAAAACTTTACAACCTCTATCCGATTTGACGAAATTAACCTCGCTTTTTCAGGTGTTTGTGTCAATTTCAAACGGTTAAGGTACTAATGTATATACTAATATTCTATTTTCATGATTAGTGGCAGAATGGCAGAACCAATGGCGGATTCAAGGGGGGCGCCCGACGGCGGCAGCCCCCCGAACTCGTGTCAAAACGCGATTTTATATATGTAATTTATAAGAAATTTTGTATTTCGCTCCCTGAATGTACACTTTATCATCTTCTCTATCGAATTTTTTAGTTTCGCCCCCTCTCTCGTAATCCTGGATCCGCCCCTGAGCAGAACTTGCATTGTTTGCATGGTATGCCAAAAATTAATTGTATTTATCCAAATTATTTTGGGAAAAGAATAAATTGAAAAACGATATTATAAGAATGGAAGTTAATAGAGCCACATCACCTAGGGTAGTACAACTGGGGAGGGTGCATGGTGGGCAGGTGTAGAAGCAGGCAGACAGCGACGCACAACATAAAAGTAATTCCGTCCAGTTCCCACATACATACGGTATAAATAATCGCGGGGTTTACCGAATGTAACGGTTGCGGGTTAGTTTTATCATCTAAAAAAAATCATGATTTCATTCACATGGCTTATTGCTCCATGCATCATTCATTCTGAGTCTAATTAGGCGCACAGATTTTCTCTCTCCCTTTCCCACTCCCTCTCTCTCTCTCTCAATTTGTATATATGCATCACGTGGAGCAGTCATTTTATTGGGTGAGTCGACATTGGGGTTGGGGGGCCATGGGTTTACATATGGTGTGCCCGTGGCTTTACCCTCTCTCTCTCACACTCTTTTCTCTTTCTCTCTCTAAGCCGGTGTAAACTAAAAGACAAGTGATTTAATTATATACTCAGCATTCTAGGGTTCCAACAACCGGTTGGACTTTTTCTGTTAGTGAAACTATTTGTTATGATGTCATCAAACTTTGAAACAAACTTTTATGCTATCAACCGAACGGATATATATCCATTTTGGCCCTAAACTAAAATAAACATACAGATAGTATGAATAAATATGAAGAATAAACATGACTACGTTTCCATGAAAACTAATTCTTATATAAATCTTGAACCTACAGTAGAACTTCTAAAATTTAAAATTCAATAAATTAATTTTTATAAAATAAAAATTTTCTCACATTCTACTCATGTCAATATTAGAAATCATCGAATTCGATAAAATAATAAAATAGTTATTTTCATAAAACTCTAATGTAAATATATCGTCCCGTCAATATCATAAAATAATTATTTAAAATTATCAACAATACTAAGATAATTTTGTAAAATATGATTATAGTGTTATAGCTGTAGAAGTAGGAATAATGACACCTAAGATAATATTGTTTCCGTAAAGTAGAGATCGAGAAATACGTACACAAATACCATCAATATATACTGGAGGATCAGCAATGAAGGCAATTATAAATACAAAAGTTGCGGTCAATAAGGTAGGGATCATCAAAACACCAAATCATCTAATGTAAAGACGGTTTTTGGTGCCTGTTTTTTCTTAAAACTTAAATTTAATTGAATCTCATTTCTAACTTCTCTAATTGCATCAAAAAGTTCTGGTGTTGTTTTCTCGAACTGCACCATAAAATTATGAAGAGTCCTAGATGCAATAAGTGCTTCCTTGCGCATAACTTGTTCAAAAGGAATTGTTTTATCTTTAGTGTTTTTTAGTGTTCATTTCATGAATGTTAACTCTATCACTATACTTATTTTTAAAATGAATAAATTCATTATTTCTTTTAATAAATTAATAAAATTCATTATTTCTATATAGTAATTAGTAAAAATGAGATTAAATATGATATATAAATAAATGTATAACTCTTTTTATTCATATAATTAAAATGCGATTTTATTGAAGTTCGAAAACTCTCTCTAAATTAATAAATATTAACTTATAGAAAATTAATATATCTCTAAAATAATAAATTTCACTGTCCCGACAATATTAACTTAGAAAGGTTTAACTGTAATGCATACCATCTTTAGGCATAATGCATAAAATCCTAATTTGATAAAAATAAATATAAGAATTGTGCAGTAGTGATCATATACAAATCTAACCATGCATCCCTCCTCTAAACATATAATACTCCCTCCGTCCCATTAGTAGTGTCAGGATTTTTTGGTCATATAAATTAAAAAAATAATATTGTGTGGTGTATGTTGTTTGACTTTTGGGTAATTAATTTGCAGTCACAAATTATTTGTCATTTTTAAAGATAAAACATTACTAATGGAACACTTCTTTCATGAATATAATGCATTACTAATGGGATGGAGGAATAACCATTTATCTACTTTTTATTAGTTGAGAGGGTATTTGATCATCATGCCCATGGGGTAGAAGAGATATAAATATCCGAGCCCTATTCCGTCTTTGGGTGTGATTGGTTTTAGATTTTTTTTCAATTGTCAAAATGCCCACCCAATACCAAAATGTATTTGATGCATTATTATGTTTAATTTCATTAATTGAGAATCATGTCTAAGGCCCAAAAATTTATGAGATGAGGCCCCATTAATCTTGTGGTTCACGTGATGGGGGTGCTTCTATTGGGCCCCATTATTTGGAACATGCTCCTTTGTTCTTTTGCCATTTTAAAGAAGAAATCATGAACGAAGATCCTGCCCCTGATTCAAAAATGGGATCCTCCTTGGAACTTGAAACCTCATATTCATCAAAGTTTGGGAGAGTTTCATGTCGTTTTTGGCAATCTCCTACTCCTGCACCTGTACTGTATAATTTAATCTCTCTAAATAAATATTATCGGAATCGTGAAATTTTACTATTTTATAAAAATATTAATGAATTTATAAATTAATATATATTAATTTAAAGAGAGTTTTTGAAATTTTAAAAGATCAAAGTTTAATTAGATAAATATAAAGAGTTATGAATTTATTTTTATATCATATTCAACATCATTTTACTATTTATTATATTTAGATACGATGAAATATATTAATTAGTTAATGAAGCTAAAGATGATACAATTCTTTTGGAACTAGTTACGCGGAAGGAAGCACTTATTACGTCTATGATCTTTACAATTTTATGATGAATAACACCATAACTTTTCGATGTAATTAGAAAAGTTAGATAAGATTTAAATTTAGGTCTTAAGAAAAAATAGGGCACACTAGTATCCATTTCAAAAAAAGTTTTAGTGTTATTAATAATTTTAAATGATTATTAAATTATGATATTGATATGACCATATATTTACATTAAATTTTTCTTAAAAGTATTATCTTATTATTTTATTAAATTTGCTGATTTTTTACACGGCATGGATTAAATAAAAATAATATCTAAGTATTAAAATATAAAGATTATGCAGTATCACCAAATTTAGTGTTAGTTTCTAATTTTGGTGCACATGAATTCTGATCACACCAAATTTAAGGGATAGTCTCAACTTGGAAATATTGCCTATTACGAATTATGAATTTATGATCCTTGATTAACATAAACTATTCAAGCAAAATTTCACTATCCTATCTCTGAATACCTTCAGACTTATTGGTATATAGGTAAAATATATGGACAAAAAAATTCCACAAAATTTTGAGGTCAAGATTGGTTCTTTTACTTGAGCAAATTAAGGTCAAGATTGAATCCTAATCTCTCATTTTAATACAGGTGTCAAAATATAAACTATAGTACGTATTGGTCACTAGTTCAGTACTAGTAGGGTATGGGTAGAGCTGGTCGGTTTTGATTCCTTATTAGGTGGAATTGGGACAGAAGTGTGAACCACATAATCAGGATTACACTTCAAGTAGGAACTGCCGATTTCAGTTCCGTCCATGGTTCCGGTTGGACCTGTCGGACACGGCCTGATGACGTAACGTGATTCTAAGTCTTTGATTTTTAAATTTCAAATACAACAAACTTCTGAACCGAATGTTGTATTGTAACACGGTTCAAAAAACTCAAAACTGAAATCGCACCTTGGGACCTTGGTTGCCTGTTCCTTTTCGGAACCTGGTGAATGGTTCCAAAACAATGGTCAATGGTTCGGAACCCCACCAGAACCGCCGGTTCCGATATTTTTGGACAGCACTAGATATGGGCCAGAAGGGTCCTAGATTGCAATTCTCGTGATCTATGTAGGCCTTGTGCTCCGCATTGAAATAGGCCCATATTAAAACGTTTTAACTATTACATTCTGGCAGTAGTCTGGATTGTTTCAGATTGTTTTTGTTTGTGGTACAATTTAGGCCGGTCTATATGTACTTATTTTATGGTAAAATTACTAGCATACTTATTTAAACCTAGGTTAGTTATAAGTTCTTAGTTAACTACTATGTGAAATGGTAAGAGAGATCAATGGACAGCCGCCCTATATACTGCCTAGCTTAAAGAAAACTTGGCACCATTGTTAATGTCCAACCGATCAATTTATTACAACCAACATCAGACTCAATTTATGTGTAGGCTTATAAAAAAAATTTGTATTTGTGAAATTGCTCAAAGAATTATATTTGTATTCCATTTTTATTAGAATATTAAATATTAAACTCAATTTATATTTGAATCATTCGATTTGGTGTGTTTTTTTAGAATTTTACAAACCATACTATTCGAGTCCATGTTATCCTAAATAATATAGGCATTATCTAATTCATTTATCCAATATATTATCAATAATAAGTATTCAATTAATGAGTCCACGTTTATTTAATATATTACATATATAGACATTGGATATTTGCTAAATTGAGTACAAAAATTTGGTAATATTTGAATACTATTGAAAAAATATTTATATTTGAATTCGAATATATAAATTTGAATATTTACAAATAAAAAAAACAGTAAAGTTATTGAATTGAATAAAAAAATTAATTTATTGACAATATTGAGTAGATTTGTTTTTACCGAAGCTGATAATGTTTTATAAATGACTTTCCCAGAATTCTACTGGTCATAAACACATAATGTACGTATTTATCTTTAAACTTAATTTTATAATCTACGTACCATCATATACTTTCGTTAATTTTATCTCACATCGAATAATTAATCATGGTAGTCATTAATCTCACATATATATAGATATGTTTATTTAAATATTTTAAGTGTGCTTTTACGTAGTATAGCCCACATATTATGGGATTAGTTAATTTGACTAATTGACCAAGTTTATGTGGGCATCAGTATATGCTTTTGGGCCTAAAACTGTACTCCGGAATCCATTTTGTATTCTCCTTTTTATTGGTGGATTGTTTATCCGCCGCCCGTGAATGTGGGTATATTGAACGAACTACGTATTTATTTTCTCTTGTATTTATATTTTGTTATTGTCTCCATTAAGTTCCAAGAACCCGTTTGTTACGTTTTTTAAGGTCCAAAGATCCTAACAATAATAATCTCATAGGCGTCCTAATTAAACAAGTAGCAGCCCACTATCATTTAATTCATGCATGCACTGTTTTACCAACAAAGGCAAAACAACTATAAAGAAAGAACAAATCTCAAGCCAATCAAAGCAAGAATAAGACGAAATGGCAACAGCCAAAATGGTGAGCAACGCAGGCGAGATTCACCGTGGAGAAGCAATCTGCCGAGAGAAGTTTGACAAGATGTTGGATGAATTCTCAATCCCAAGCTGTCTGTTCCACAAAGTCGACCAAATCGAGGAGTTCGGCTTCAACCGATCCACCGGCTTCTACTGGTTGAAGCGGAAGTCGAAATCGGAGCGGAAGATCGATAATCTTGGCACTGCTTACCACGACAAAGAACTCAGCGCTTTCATCGAACAACGCCGTTTGAGAAAGATAATGGGATTGAAGGCGAAGGAGATGTTCGTTACGCTTACGGTCACCGATATTTATGTCGGAGTTCCGACCAGCGATAAGGTTAAGTTTGTTAGTTCTGCTGGGATTTATCGTGTCCACCAGATCGCTGCCTTCGAACCTACGGCCGGAGAAAGACCAATCTAATTGATGCGTCAGATATAACTCTCTTTAGATGTTGTGTGGAATAAAACCATTAATAAAATTGTTGTATTTTGTTTGGATTTGGTCATTGGACTCTCTTTGGTCCCATTTGAGACATTGTGAACGGTTGGTGGAATAGTGGTTACCTACAACTAGAGATATAAAACATGTTATAATTGGCTGCTGCGGATTACTAGCTATAAAAAAGGAAAAAAACCACCTACTTATCCAAGAAAAAGAATACCTTATAGTTAAGTCATCTGCGTACCAAAAAAAGCATTATCCCTTACAACAAATTTATTTACTCTATTACCCCTTGAAAAAATCGAACGGGGTACATTATGAAGGTATTTAGGTAACTTAACCCTCTATAATAAAATTGGTTCAATCACTCTTCCAAGTTCAAACCCAACATATTAGCCGTCAGATCCGACGGCAGATCAATCCACGGTGGGGCGACTGTTGGTGGAGACTCTTGCAGCTTCGGAAATTTCTTACTGCTTTTTTTCGTGTTCATCGGTTCGTAGGGTTCTCTTTATGAGGAAATGAGTCGATGACAACTCATATTAGGTTCAAATATATTATATCAAGTGCAAATTCAATATTCTGTCCATATTCAAATTTAAAAAACAATAAAATTGAAGATAATCTTATTTCTTTGATATAATTATTATGTTAACAAAAACAATGCATGTTTTATTAAAGGAAACACAATAACTTTATCTCTGAAAATATCTTTATATCTCACTCTTCATTTCTGTATATATATCTCTTACTCTCTAATTTTGTCTCAAGTGAATTCTCGAAATATTTTTTTTAAAACAATAATTACCAAGATATCTAGTGTTTAAAGAAAAAATAAATACATATATAGCTGTATAAGCTTGATAATTATTTTAGGAGAAGAAATAGGAGAAGAAACAATTTGAGGCCACCAGTACTGTATGGGTGTTAGCAAAAGTTTATTTTAAACACTTTTCTTTTTTTGATTGAATAAGGAGTTTTTTAATGTTTGTAAAACCAATTTTCTAAAATAAAACATCTAAACTATTTATTTAAGCAATTTATTTAAACAGTAATTGAGATACATTTGGTGTATAAAACATCATCATGTTCGAAACAACAAAAAATATGTGTTTTTTTTGTTTATTTTCAAAACCACCACTTTTACTTAAAATTTATTAATTTTCAATTTTAGACAAAAAAAAATTATAATAAGCATTTGTAATTACATATTTCATGTAAAAATGGACCTTTCCACGATGGAGTCTTAATTGTTCAGTCTGTTGCTCGCGTAAATGGGCCCAGATTGATTTTTCTTCTTTGGGCCATAATTTCATTAGTTCTTGAACTTGTTAAAATTTAATTGACTCCATTCAGTTTTTAGGTTTTAATTTTTGTGTCCATAATCTTGGTGGAAAGTAGAACGGTAGAAATAACACATGTTAGTGTTTCATACTTTATAATCTCTTAATGAGGGCCGACCCTCAAGAAGGTGTAACAGGGGCGGCTGCCCAGGGCTAAAAGCCCATTTTTTTAAAATTTAAATTTTCTTTGTACTGCTAAATAAGTTTTTTATTCAAAAATTGATATATTTATTCATTCTTTTAAGTTAAAGAAAGGGCCCAATCAATTTCTTTAATTAATATAATAAATCTAACCCAAAATTCTATTACAAAAAATATTATATCTAAGTCTAATATAGTAATATAGAATTCAAAATAATTAAAACAATTAAATAGGTAATAAAAAGGAAAATACTATCATCAATTCTTCATCCTATGTGAACGCTTCTATTACTATTTATCTCTATTTCTCTTTTGTTCCCAATTTCTTTGTATACCAAACTATTTGAACACAACTAAGTCACAAAAAATGGAGGTCAGCTTTTTTTTAGATACATACTAAAATAGAAGATAAAAATACAGTTTATAGATATTACTTTATAAAGATGGGCCCATTTTTAACTCTTGCTCCGGACCCATTTTTTCTCAGGACCGACCCTGCTCTTAGTAAAAGGAATAAGAAAATATGCAAAAGAAAGCACGACAATTAAGAATGTTGATAGAAATATTGTTAATAATATTATACTCTATCCGTTCCATTATTTTTTAATATCATAATCTAAGAGAGTTATTAGTTGTTTGTAATGATGCAGACCCCTCAAATAAATTAATTATAACAATTTAGTATTTTAGAAAATATAACAAAAATGGTGGAACTGCACAACAATTAAAACGGAGCATGGGCCGGGGTGAGTGATTTTTAGTGAAAATGCAAACTGATTTTAATTTTGAAATAACTGCTCAATAATTGTGCTTGATTTTTTTGTTAGTTTCCCATGTCGGTAAATGATTGTGACTGGGAACAAGAAGTGGGGGCCAACATAACTAAAAAGCACCAAATCTGATCGCGGTAGTACCCACGTCACATAAATCGGGAATTTTCACCATTAATTGAGTATTATTTGAATTGTTAAATATATAACTAATTAATTAATTAATATTATTTGATTTGATTTGTTTAAGCATAAAAAGACCATGACTGGACTTCTTTAGTGCTTGACTGACACAAACACTACCCTATCCTAAATCTAACAGGACAAAGGACAAAAGACAAAAGAGAAAACGTGGTCAGTTATTATTATTATTATTATTTATTTTTATCATATCAGTTTAATATGCATATCTCACTTCATTTTCATGATTGACCTTAGGGGTGATTGGTGTAATACAAAAATGGGTAAAATATGTCCCCATGGGATGACATAGCGGTGAATGTGGGTGGCCCGAGAACGATAGGTCATGGGTTCAATTCCCATTGGACACGCTATGTGTGAGTCTGTCACCCTGTCACATTAAGGGTGGCTCGTCAACAAAAAAAATAAAAAATGGGTAAAATATATAAATGTACCAAATTTTTATTTCCCCGTTCTAAAGAATGTGTCTTATTTCTTTTGAGTACGGTTATTAAGAAAAGTTGAAAGTTGTATATAAAGTTATGTAAAATAAGGGGTCTACAACTAAAGTTAGTAATGAGAGTTGAAAGTTGTGTGTAAAGTTGTGTAAAGTTATGAGTCTCACAAATACAATATTTATAATAAATTACCATTTATAGAAAGAAGACATATTCTATGAGACAATCCGAAAAGGAAAGCAGTACACATTTTATGGGACGGAGGAGTAGTTTACAACATTATCTATTGAAAATGACACAAATACCCTTATTTTCTTAGAAATGTCACTTTCTCGCCAATCATTTTCGAGTGAATTTTTTAATTTTCAGTGCAAAAAGTGATTGATTTTTGAAATAATATTGTCCGACCACGTGCCCGATCAATGCCCGACCGATCAAAATAATTCCGATAGGGGATTTACGTATCATATTATGTCGGATCATGTACTCTATCATTTGAACGATCGATAGAGCACATGTTATATTATGTACCCGATTGATAGGACACATTTTCTCATGAATCAATGTAGCAGTGTGTCATATCACATGTCCGATCAATAAGGTACACTTTCAAATGAGAATAGTGGAAAAATTGAGGCATTTTGGACATCTTAAGTATATTGTGGATGATTTTTATTATATTGGGTAGTTTTGTCACTTTGTTATAATAGATTTGGGTAGATATATATCATATACCACCACCCAAAATTCCAAACCAGTAGCAACAGTTAAAAACCTCATTTCCATATATTTTCGAGAAATAAATACACAAGATATTTTTTATTGTTTGTAAAATTTGTTTTAAAGGCGTTAGTTTCTTTAAAATTCAAACAGTATACTACTTACTTAAAACAATTTCTATTAAGTATCAAGTGAGACACTTTTAATACATAAAATACCATAATTTTTGAAATTATATGTTGAAAAAAAAATTTATTTACTAATTATCCATCCAATTCCAAACGCGGTTAATAGTTAGTTATTGAATAGTCATCCATCCATCCCTTCCCAATTCCAAAACCTAATCCAATTCCGAACGAGGTTAATAGCTAATTTCTTCATACTCATCCATCCACTGCTTCCAATTCGATCGGTAATTTATTTATTTTTCACTCCAACGAATCCGAATGTTTTATCAACGACAACACCATCATTATTGTTACTACTTCATTATCCCTCTTCCTCCATAGAAATGGGGAGGAAAAAGATCGCGATAAAACTAATCGAGGACAAAAGCGCACGCCAAGTCACTTTATCGAAGCGGCGGAATGGATTGATCAAAAAGGCCAGAGAGTTATCGGTGCTCTGCGATCTGGATGTCGGCTTCCAGCCGAGGCAAGCTTTACCAGTACTGTAGCAACAGCAATAGTTTTTTTTTTTTTTTTTTTTTTTTAAATTTGAATTTTCATGGCCGCTATTTCTAGTCCATTCTGAATTCTTAAGCTTTTTCAAAGCTCGGATCGATCTTGTGTAGATTTTTTCGAACCGTCCAGCTAAAGTTGGCGATTTAGATGCCCTAATTAAGTTCCAGTTTGCCCCAAAATAGAAATTTAGGTTTTTGGCGTTTCATCTTCCTCCCCAAAACCTCTCCATATTATTAGCTTTGTCAGATTGTGTGTAATAGACTGGAGTCTATTAGATGATTTGATCTGCCGAAACTGTATGTGATAGACGATAACAAATTGTAACAATCAAACTAAGATTAATAATAAGAACACAACGAAAGAGAGAGAGATCAAGAGAGATATGGGAGAAAGAGATAAAGGAGAAGAAAAGAGTTGAGGAGAAATTAATTTTCATAGCATAAACCAAAACATTGACTTCACGAGTTTTATACTAGTAATAACAAACCCTAATGAAACTTAACAAAATTAACTTAAGGAAATAGAATTATATTAGGTAATAAAACGGACGCGTGGATACATCCTGTCCATCCACGCGTATTGCCTCTTCTCCCATCCGACGGTTTAGCCACTTTCGCCCACAACCGTTGGATCCCTCTTATGATCATCTACGGCTGGGAAATATTCATCAACATCACAAAATATCTCATCCTCTTCAGTATCTTCATTTCTCGATTCTTCTGAGATTGAAATCCATAGTAAACCCTCTCCTTCATCCGCCATTTCTGTGCTAGCTTCGCCTGCTTCGCCAGTTTTAATGTCATGAACAACCAAATCTGGTTGGTCCATGATATTACTTCCCCCTTTTTCTTTACCTTGTCCCCAAGGTAATAGATCGGAAAAAATATTTCTCTCATATCCACCATTTTGTTCCCAAGGTAGTAGATCGGGAGCGATTTTCTTCAGATACGTCTCTTCCACCCAATTTCTTTGTTTCATACCTTCACATTCCCACTCAATCAAGAATGAGTGAATAGTTCTCCCTTTTCTATTTCTCTCTGACTCCTCTTCCCTTTGACTGTAGGAACACACACCGCCGAGCCTTCGGTGGATAATGTTGGTAGCTCTTCTGAATGGATCTTCTGAGGATCAACGGAGCGCTTCAAAAGCGATACATGAAAAACCGGCCAGATCTTGGCCCCGGCGGGAAGCTGCAGCTTGTAAGTCACTTCCCCTACCTTTTCTAATATCAAATAAGGTCCGTAATAACGTGGAGCAAGTTTTTGGTTTTGTCTTAAAGCCACACTGTTCTGTCTAAAAGGTTGAAGTTTTAGATAAACTTTGTCGCCAACCTTGAATTTTCTATCAACTCTGTGTCTGTCAGCATGTTTCTTCATTCTATCTTGAGCTGTGATTAAATTTTCCCGAAATTTTTGCTGCATTCTGTGACGCTCTTCAGCAAGATTCAATGAATCAGTTGAATGGGCATAGGGGAATGGCCCTATAGAGAATATAGGAGGGTTATACCCATATAATGCTTCAAATGGGGTTAATTGAAGACTGGTATGAAAATTTGTGTTATACCAGTACTCAGCCATAGCCAACCATTTGAACCATTGTTTTGGTGTTTGTTTAACCAAACACCTTAAATAAGTCTCAAGACATTGATTGACTCTTTCTGTCTGACCATCAGATTGTGGGTGGTAGGCAAAGGTCATATCAAGTTTAGTTCCCAGTAATTTAAACAGTTCAGCCCAGAAAACACTGATAAAAATTGGATCCCTGTCTGATACTATACTTAATGGTTGACCATGTAGCTTAGTGATATTATCTAAGAATACTTGAGCCACTGTAGAAGCTGTATAGGGATGACTAAGTCCTAAGAAATGACTGTACTTAGTTAATCTATCCACCACCACAAGTATAACAGTCCTACCCTGTGATTTAGGCAACCCTTCAATAAAATCCATGGTTATATGAGACCATGCTTGTGTGGGAATGGGTAAGGGTTGTAATAACCCAGGGCTCTGTACTCTTTCTGCTTTACTCTGTGAACATGTTGGGCAGGCTTTTACCCAATCCAAAACTTGTGCCTTGAGTCCTTTCCAAGTAAAATATTTCTTCACTCGTTGATAAGTTCCTCCTTCCCCTGAATGTCCACCAATAGCTGAATCATGCAATTCTTGAATGATTGTAGATGTTAATCTGTCATCATTCCCTACTACAATCCTATTCTCCTTCCTTAATAATCCTCCTTTGAAACAATATTCAGGATAGGAATTAATATCAATTGCCTTGGCTGCAATTATTTTCTGCAAATGTGAATCTTTAGCATAACTGTCTGTTATCTTCTGTACCCATAGTGGAACTGCCACACTAGTAGCTAGACATTGATTTACTTCCTTCCTAGATAAGGCATCAGCAGCTAGATTTTCATTTCCCTTTTTGTAGACTATGGAATAATCATAACCTAACAACTTAGGTATCCATTTTTGTTGTAAAGGAGTAGTGATCTTTTGATCTAGCAAATATTTAAGAGCTTGCTGATCTGTTCTTATGACAAAAGGATGTCCCTGCAAATAACTCTTCCACTTCTGAACTGCCATTAGGATGGCTAAAAATTCCTTTTCATAAATTGAGAGGTTTAGATTTTTTCCTGATAACACCTTACTGAGATAGGCTATTGGTCTTCCACCCTGCATCAAAACTGCCCCTATCCCTGTACCACTAGCATCAGTTTCTAATACAAATTCTTTTCCAAAATCAGGAAGTGCTAATACAGGGGCTGAAATCATGGCTTCTTTAAGCTTCTGAAAAGCCTCTTCAGCATCTGATCCCCACTTGAAAGACCCTTTTTTGAGTAAATTTGTCAAAGGTTTACTTATCAGTCCATAACCTTTAACAAATTTTCTATAATATCCAGTGAGTCCGAGGAATCCTCTTAGCCCTTTTAGATTAGTGGGGGACTTGCAATCAGTCATGGCAGCAACTTTGTCAGGATCTGTAGATACCCCTTCTTGAGATCTGATATGACCTAGATAGGAGACAGATTCCTTGACGAATTCACATTTACTCATCTTAGCATAGAGCTTGTTTTCTCTTAAAATCTGTAGTACTTCTTCCACATGTTTTAAATGTAGTTCCCAAGTAGAACTGTAAACTAGTATATCATCAAAGAAAACCAGTACCTGTTTTCTCAATTGTTCTCTGAATATTTGATTCATGAGTGACTGAAAAGTTGCTGGAGCATTACACAATCCAAAGGGCATAACAAGGTACTCATAGTGTCCGTTATGAGTCCTAAATGTTGTTAAATACCTTGATTTAGGATCCATAAGAATCTGAAAATAACCTGACCTCAGATCAATTTTTGAAAAATATCTTGCTCCATTTAATTCATCCAATAACTCATCAATAAATGGAATAGGATAATCATGCTTAATTGTTAACTTATTCAAATACCTGTAGTCTACACACATTCTCCATGTGTTGTCCTTCTTCTTGACTAATAGCACTGGGGAAGAAAAAGGGCTTTTACTTGGCTGGATCTCTCCTGATTCCAGCAATGACTTCACAGTCTTTTCAATTTCTGTTTTCTGAGCATGAGATACCCTATAGGGGTATTGTGGCTTTGGAAGGCTTCCAGGCTGCAGTAGGATCTGATGTTCTACTCCCCTGCTAGGGGGCAGTCCTTTAGGTACTGCAAATACATCAGCATAGTCTTGTAGCAATGGTTCCATGAGAGGATTATTTTGTTCCTTTCCTTCGAGTAAGGACATGAGCATAAAGTGCCCTGGAGTGGTCTGTTTCTCCTGTAATAGTTTATAAATAGCTGCTGCTGTTACAGTTGTGTTTGAATTCTGCCCTCTGGCAGTTTGTATGTATACTCTTTTTCCTTTATGCATGACTGAAAAGCACATATTTTCATAATCCAACATAATAGGAGATCCCTTTCGTAGCCAATCACTACCCAATATCAAATCATAACCTGCCGTAGGTAGGAGTCTAATATCATAATTAAAGATCATGTTTTGCATATTCCAGCTGAACCCTCTGAGCCTCTTATTGCTCACCATAACATTTCCATTGGCTACCAATACATTTAATGGTTTTGCTGGTTCTAGAACTCCCTTCAAATTCTGTGCCACATCAGTGTTTAAAAAACTTAGAGAACTACCCGTATCAACCAAAATCCTTAGTTTCTTGGTACCAGTTTCCCCAATCAACCTCATTATGCGTTTTCCAGAATCCTCTTCCATATATCCTAGGGTAATCATTGCCATACCCAGTTCTTCTTTGGCATCTCTAAATTCCTCATCATCCGATTGCCCTTCTAAACTGTGAAGAAATTCCCCTTGTTCCTCTACACTCATAATCATAAAATTGAGTTTGTTCTTACACTTGTGTCCTGGGGTAAATAGTTCATCACAATTATAACAAAGTCCCTTGGATCTCCTTTGATCCATCTCCAGGGGAGTCAATAGTTTAAATCCCGGTTTCACATTCGAATTGGTACTTGCTGTAGGCTTCTAGTACACTTTCTGATAAGACTTAGGCTCCACCTTCTTTGGAATAGCATTATAAGAAATATTCTTAGTAATTTCTTTTATTTTCCTCATCAAAGAATCATTTAAGTGTACTTGCTGCCGCCCAAGGTGAATAGTAGAATCCAACGTTTTTGGGCTCAACATATCTAACCCTGCTTGTACATCTTTATCCAACCCACTAATGAAAGCTGCAATCCAATATTGTTCATCGAATGCACCACACCGACTATGGATTATGAACGCCTTTAATTCTTCGAATTTAGCAACATACTCTTCATAATTACCCGTATTGACCAATTTATGTAGTTCTGCAATGGCCTTGTTGGTTTGTAAATCTTGGAACCTTGTCGATATCATTTTTTCAAACTGGGCCCAAACTAAATCCTCTCCCTTAAGAGGGAGATTATCATACCATTCCAACGCCTTGCCTTCAAAATGCATAGATGCGAAAGCCACCTTTTGATCTTCGGGAATAGTATTGATCATAGAGAAGTAACTATGGCATCTCAGTAGCCACGATCTCGAACGAGTTCCATCAAATTTTGGGAAGTTTACCTTAGCCACCGTGGGCATAACACCAACATTAGAATTTCCAGAATTAGAAGAATAATTTCTAGAACCACTTCCTTTAAAATTTCCTCCACTAGTTCCCACATAATTTGGAGAAGAACCCCCGAAATTATTCATATTACCCCACGGATTCCTGTTTCCTTCCCTCGCATGCTCACCGCCATCATCCAAAAAACTGGATCCGCCGACGTCTTCTAATCCTTTTCCCCAATTTTTAAATCCTGGGGGTGTCTACGTAGAGAATCTCGGTTGAGCATTAACATAGTGCGGAGTAACCGGCAAAGGAGCAATTGGTGGAACCGTTTTGGCCTGTGATTCCAAAAGCTCTAGTCGGTTCTTTAAAATTCCAATCGTCCCCGTGAACGAATCTTGTAGATTTCGATTATTCTCTGCCATATGCTGAAGTAAAGTTTGAGTTATTTGTGCTGCTAATAACTGAGAATTTGTGTCCAATTTTGCAGGATGCAAAACAGGCTCTTGTACGTCCTCCACCTTGCCGTCCTCGGGAATAGGAGAGAGCCCGGAATTCGCCATGGAATCGAACGCTCTGATACCACTGTAATAGACTGGAGTCTATTAGATGATTTGATCTGCCGAAACTGTATGTGATAGACGATAACAAATTGTAACAATCAAACTAAGATTAATAATAAGAACACAACGAAAGAGAGAGAGATCAAGAGAGATATGGGAGAAAGAGATAAAGGAGAAGAAAAGAGTTGAGGAAAAATTAATTTTCATAGCATAAACCAAAACATCGACTTCATGAGTTTTATACTAGTAATAACAAACCCTAATGAAACTTAACAAAATTAACTTAAGGAAATAGAATTATATTAGGTAATAAAACGGACGCGTGGATACATCCTGTCCATCCACGTGTATTGCCTCTTCTCCCATCCGACGGTTTAGCCACTTTCGCCCACAGCCGTTGGATCCCTCTTATGATCATCTACGGCTGGGAAATATTCATCAACATCACAAAATATCTCATCCTCTTCAGTATCTTCATTTCTCGATTCTTCTGAGATTGAAATCCACAGTAAACCCTCTCCTTCATCCGCCATTTCTGTGCTAGCTTCGCCTGCTTCGCCAGTTTTAATGTCATGAACAACCAAATCTGGTTGGTCCATGACATTGTGGTTGGGCTACCTATGAAGAAAGGCTTTTTGTTTCTCAGACTCAAAAAAAAGAGTTGGTTTTCTTTGATTGATAATGGTGGCTTTGCTTTGTAATAAGCTTTGTCAGATACGTGCCGCATTTGCTGTCTTGGCATGCTTAGTGGGACGAACACGTGCAACGTTCAATTCATTGATTTTGTCATTGTTATTCACACTACAATATCCCAAATTTTAGAATAAAAAGAAAAAGGAGAAAAGTTGAATGAATGCTGAACTATGACATAATTTGTGTTAGCCCTTTCTCTTCTCTCGTGGTATTTACAAAGAGGAATGATGCATTTGGAGGATGTATGTTGATTACAAACAATTCAATACATTCACTATTAAGAGCAAACTTACCATGCCTTTAGTGGAGGTGGTGTTGGGTGGATGAACCCAATTTTATTATGTTTTATTCTAAACTAGACTTAGTAGGTGTTCGCAACGGTTTAATTTATACAGTTAAACCTCGATAAAGTAATAACCTTGGGACCGGAAGAAAATATTCATTTAACGAGGTTATTACTTTATCGAATATTTTTTTAGTGTAATAACCTATATTGGGACCGGAGGAAATTATTATCTAAGCGAGATTATTACTTCATCGAATATTACTTTATCGAGGTTTAAGTGTATAACTTTTAACTTAAGAAAAAGTTTTTTTTTTTTTTTTTTGTATGTAACAACTTAAATTTGATAAAATTCTCTACATTTAAGTTGAAAACGCTGAAGTTGGTTGAGTTGGGTTGAAGCAACTTCTCCAACTTAATGGCATACTTGTAATTTTAAATAAGCTACGATTTGACATTTTAGTCATATTAAGCTATGACTTGATCCATTTTATTGAATCATGATTTATTGATTAAAGCTCTTGCATATGCTAGACATGTATGAAAGATGTATGAAAGAGAGATCATTTCCTTCAGTTAATATGATACTCTCTCTGTACAACCGACACATTTCTTTTGAGCGTGAGAATCAAGAAAGTTGTGTCAGATTGCTTTATTTTTTAGTAGTTAAATGTGATTCGCACAATTTTTGTCATTTTCATAATCTTCGCTATTTTTATAAATATGTCATTTGGAGTGGGACGTCCGATAAGGAAAATGTATCATCTTTAGTGGGATAGTACAATTTTCTTAATGGTGCTTTTCCTATATTGATGGCCCAGTTATTCATCATAACAAATATGGCCTTGTATTAACTCTTGGACTAAAGGCCTTGTATTTCCTTCTGGGCTAAACCATGGCCTTCCATTCTCTTTAATTGTAAAGATGAGAGTGCGGCGTTGAGAAGATGCTTGTGTCTACTTGGTGATGATTTCCACCATGATTTTAATTGTGAAGAAGTTATGTGGGTCCCATCTTTGCTATAGTTGCACTAATTCAAGAGTCCAGCTTTAGTGCAAGTGGGCAAGGCATGCCCTAGTTAACTTATGGTGTTTCTTGTCTTCTTTTTCTTCACTGCTTTCCAAATCTTGGAATCAGTTACTCATTCTTGTGCTGCATCTCAAAGTCTAGAGAGTAGTTTTCCTGGTATAGCTGGAATCTGGTATTTGATCTGTGGACCTAATAAATGGATAGGCTTATAAGGTAATATGATTTTGGCTGTTGATATGATTATGTCTTCTGATCTCATCTTAAATGCTATGCAGCTTGAATGAGATCCTGCAACGGTATCATAATCATGTTGAGGCAGAGTCGACTACATCTACTGAAGTTAGTGTGACACAAGTAAGATGTTTTGTTATGTATGTGAGTGATTGGATTTAGTTCTTGAGCTGTAAAATTATGTGAAAATGTTATACTTCCCATTTCAGGTTTCCAAATATTCGCGTTTCCTGACTTGTAAGGAGCTCCTCCAAATTGCTGAAAGGCAGTCACTTCATCCCTCTACTTTTCTTCATTTCTTTAAGTTTCCCATTAGGTGGCTGAACTCCTAACAAATTTTCCAATTTCAGGCTGCACTACTTCAAACCAGAGCCACTAAGGTGATCTTTTCATGAATTCTCATCTTGAGTATTTGGTGTTATTGTAGATACTTACTTGGTGGGAGAAGCTATACTTGAGTAAAGACAATCTATTCTTAAAATCATAATTTGATTCTAGGATCCCTTCTCTAAGTTGGAGTCCATATCAAGCCTTCATGAAAAGGTATGTTTAATTATTAGTTAAAAAGCATGATCACAATCCATAAAGCTAGAAATGGAGTAATAAATTAATATGTGGAACCTGGGTGCAGGAAAAGATGCTGGAGGAAGAAAAGATGGCGCTTGAGCAGAAGGTGATGATCCGATTCCTCTGAAAAAGAAAATTAAATTAGTAAGAGTGGTTGTTGATCCTTGCTCTCTAATTTGCGTTTCAGATTGCGACCAAGAATAAGGCTTCAGTCGATCTCAACGCCATTCCAGACTGCTGAATGCATATATGCTAATTTATCAACTACTCCTGTATCTGTTGTATCAAACAATAAGGATGGGGATAAAAGATCATCCCTCTGTTTTTCGAGCATGCAAAACTTGTAGGTTAACTCTGGGATGTTTCTCTTCTTTTTAATATAAAAGTGTAACATATAATGGCGAGATGGGATTACTGCAGTTGCAGGTGCACGTGCGCATACGCTGATACATGTGGATCCTCACGTGCCCATTTCTCGCTCTTGCCAACTCCGTATCAATCATCTTTCTTTTGTTTTTCTCTTTAATAAGAAAAGATGAATATGGTTAATACTACCTAATGTTGTCTTAATTTTCTTTTTTGATTGTTTCGTTGTTCTTGTCTTTATTGGTTAAAGAAAATTAATTTGTGGATTGAAATAAATTTAACCATGAGCCACCACTTTAATACACATCAGTTCACTTTCTTAAATTTTGCATTGAATAGTTACTAAAATAAGAATAGTAGAAATGGGACTGAGAGAGTGTATGTATTGAGTACCCACGATGTGTCTACGTATCGTAAGCGTACGCGTTGCTGTAAATGAAAAGCTTCCATACGAAGCAATGCAAACGGAGTCTGCTACGTCATCATACTTATTACTACCTCCGTTTCGTTATTGATGTCCACTTGGGAATGGGCACGGAGATTAAGAAATTTTATTTGAAGATATATTTAATGAGTTTTAATTGTATTAATAAATTGATACGGTTTTCGATGAATGGTTGGTGGGAATGAATGTGAATTTATCTAAATGTTATTAAGGCATAATTTAAGCATTTGATTTAATTTTTTTTATGTTGTAATTAAAGAAATAATCTAAAGTTTTCAAAAAGTTAAAAATCAAAATTTTCTACGTTCGGAGCGGAATCGTGTAAGAGAGAAACTTTTGGAGAGAGAAAGTGTATAAGAATATAAAGTGAGTAATGAATAATGAGGGGCCCACCTCATATGGGTGGATGATGAGTAATTTGTCATTTTAGGAAAGTGGACATTAATAATGGAACAACCCAAAATGGTATAGTGGACATCAATAACGAAACGGAGGGAGTATTTTACTGCACCAGTCATCTGCTACTTTACTTCAGAGAAATTTTTTAATTAAGTTTCTAGTTTTTTTAATGATTACTTTATTTTTTTTAATAAATGAATATCATTCATTTTCTTCTAAATAATTGCTTTAAAGAATTATAGCGGCACACTAAAAATATGAGAAGGAAGATAGGCCCGATGACTATTGCTCCATTGGGCCTTGTTGAAACGAAGCCCAAACTAAAAGTATTGCCACAAAAAAACTTAGGTCCAATCCCTCTTTTTTGTATTATGTGTATATAACAGTATCAAACACTATGAAAATTCAATTGATACAAAATTGTGAAATAATCTGAGAGGGGCCCATTTATATTATTTTCTATTTTTCTTGCAATGTTTATGTCATAAACATAATATATCATCTATTTGATCTAATTACCCAAGCCCTTTTTCGTCTTTTTGTTTCCCGAGCTCGTTTCCCATTTTTAAGCAGCAGCATAAATCAAGATTATGCATTTGATTGAAATATTAATAAATCCCAATTAAAATACATAATTGTAAAATTACTTATAGAATTATATAATTGTCACATTTTTATATGTGAGGACTAGTATCAAACAAACCAAAAAATTCCCACAAAATTATGAGGTTCTCTGATGTTTGATCCTTTACTCGATCTAATTTATCACCCCAATACCGATATTCAAATTCAAACTAAACTACGTATTTTTTACAAATTCAAACACTAGTTCAGTATTACCAGATTTGGCCAGATCGAATAGGTTTAACAACCTAAAGGACCAGAAGGATCCTTGATTGCAATTTTCTTTATCTACAAGCTTACTATAATGTGTCACTACTCTGGACCAAACCTACGATATTCATACCTAATTTGCGGTCACTTCATTTTGACAGGGATTTCTTTGTTTCTTTTAACATTTCTGATGCAATTTAGGCCGGTATCTTTTACTATTTGTATTCCTACTATGATTCATTTTATGATCCTAAAATGAATCACGTAGGAATACTCCTTAAAATAGAAGTCTCATTATTTGGATACTTTGGATTGAATATGCACTAAAATATCGGTTAGGCATATTATAAGTTATAAGATTTATACATAAAAAGATAAAGATTATATATAAAAATTATAATAATTATACATGAAATAAGTTTTAATTCTTAGTTAACTACCATGTGAAATGGAATTAGATAAATCTATAAACAGCCGTCCAATGCACGAGAGACTCAAGAAAACTTGGCACTGCATTGTTAATTAACCATCAATTTATTACTACATCATAATATCAGCCTAAAATAGCCCACCTCTCCCGATGATTGTGGGGTGTAGGGTTGTAAACAAATAATACTATACTGAATAATATGTATTCATAAAATTGTTCGGATGTTCGTATTTGTATATGATCGTTTTCAAATTTCAAATTTATATCAGGTTTAGTATTAATCTTTGAGTTATCTGATTCAATTTAATTTTTTTATTTAAATACTTTACAGACAATACTATTTGAGTATCATGTTTCAGATTGATTCGTATGTAATAATGTTCAATTAGAAGTTTTATGGAAAAAATACTGTAAAACATTACTCTAAATAAACGATACAATCTCTAATATATTTAATATACATTTATTCACACCATAAAGGTTGTTCTCACCCGAATCTATTTACATCTCTCCCTCTCTCTCTCTATATAGAGTGCATCGTATAGGAATCCACATTTAAATATACATATATAGGGTGTGGATCTAGTAGGAACTATATTTAATGTGAGAACTACGAACTATGCATAATTCTTATTTATTTTATGCATAATTCATATATTTTTTATGCAAAAAACTTGTAATTTCATACTTTTGTCCTTTTGTATAAAATATATAATAATTATGCATAAAATTGGTGATCGCTGTATTGCACCAAATAATCCTGCAAAACTTGAGAATTATATCAGTATAGTTCACAGGGTATCGAACACAGGGAATGGAGGACTAGACACATTAATTTTCTACTTATCTTGAGTTTGGTTAGCAACCACGCAAGTTTTAAGATTCTATCTAAACTAAGGGGCCGTTTGGTAAGAATTCGGGAATGGCAATGGTAATGAGTATGATAGTAGGGTGATTAGGTATAGGTATGAGTAATTCCTTTAATGGTGTATGACATTTGCTAGTGAATGGGTATGATAACCAAATATGATGTTTGGTTGTACTTAGGCTTCAATGGGAATGAATAATTTTATATAAAAAATTATGATAATTTTGTGAATATTCTAACGTGATAAATAATATTAACATGAGTCATGTTTTTTTGATTATATAAAAAAGTACATTATCTTTTATTTGATTATTTACAAAAAAAATAATCTAATATTTTAAAAAATAATTGTAATGATACTTTCTACATATTTTTATGACTATTGAATATTTATTTTAATAAAACTTAAAAACATATGATACTTGTTATTTATTCATGCTAAAATATTTTTAACTAATGATACTTGTTATTTATAAAATTGAAAATATATATTTATATCATTATTATTTTTAAATAATATTATAAAAATAAATTTCAATTTTAAAAAATAATACATAAAATATAATTTTGATACCCATGTGGGTATCAAAACTCATACCCACCTATCACTTGGGTTTCAAAAAAATCATTCCCATATGGCTTTGATACCCATAATAGGGTATTGATACCCACGTACCAAACACGATATATGGGTATCAAACCCGAGTGATACCCATAATAGGGTAGGATACCCATGAAACAAACAACCCCTAAGAACTTGTAAAAACTGAAAGTAATTGTAAAAACTGAAAACTGAATTAAACTGTTTTAACTAGGCAGTTGAGAGATGGGTCCAGCAGAATATTCACACACACATAATTCCAATCCTCGGCACATAAAATGAATTAATCTTAAGAATCAATTAGTTATAGATTATCGTAACTTAAACTGCGTAATCCTCACTCCCACTTACTTAGTCGGTAACCGCCATGTTGGGCATCGAAACGGCTACTTCCCTAATTTAGCTACAACCTACGTTGTTGCGTAATCAATAGATTTAATAGCTAAACAGCTTTATCGAACTAAGAGAGCCCAGTATAGGAGCCTACTCGTATGTTGGGCATCTAATAGTCTCCTACCGGTTTAATCCAATTATTCTAATGAATAACTTTGCTACTTACCTAGCCTTATTCCACGAGAAGCGATGGAAGTACTAAGTTAGCTACAAACTACGCAACTTAGGGTGACCAATCCTAAATTACTAGTCATATTAAATAAACCAGAATTAACCCGAAACCCTTCAATTAATTATTAGAACCTAAGCCTCATGTATTGTTCACATGTGCGTTTTACATCCTGCCGGACCACTAAAAGTTTAGCTACTCATGAAACTGTAAGACACTTTGCAAAACAGAACATACATCATTCGTAATCCTAATCCTAGCATGCACGAAAACTGAAAATAATAAAAGATACGAACTAAGACTAAGGACGAAACACGAACTGAATTAAAACAAATCACGAACTGAATTAAAACTAAAAATGAAAATAAGATCAAGAGTACCGATTAGTCTTCAATCTCTCAAACGAACGGAAAGCAAGAAACGAACTAAACTAGCATTCGAAATTTAATAAACTGAAAAATGAAAGTGTTTGTTTCTTCTACTCAAACTAATCTGCTTGCATGAAATGGAATGGAACGGTAGTTGGTTTCTTCTCCTCGGCGATGGTGGAAATCGGCGACGGCGGTGGTGTGGATCGAACGGCGGCGGCGGTATGAAGTCGGAAATGGATGGATCGGAAAAGGGACCTGTATCGTGTATGAAGAGGGTTGTGAGGAGGTCCAAGAGCTCTGAATTTCGTGCCTTCCTCCTCCTTTTATAATGCTCCTAGGAATTAGATCACATCTAGGGTTCCTTTTTGGATAAGGAAAGGATCTATGAGATAAGGTAAGTATCCCATCCTTCCTTATTTATCTCCTTTCCTTCCTTCCTTCTTTCCTTTCTTCTCTTCTTCTTTCCTTCTTTCTTTTCTTGGCCAAATCCGCTCAAAATCTCGCCATTCCAGCTGGAAAACTCGTTGCCACATCATCTCCACGTATCGTGCCAAATCAGCCTATTTTCCTGCATAACTGCCAACAAAAGTGTTGGATATGAGTCAATAGATGATACTCAGCTGTTGTTCGGTTAAAAGAAAATTGGGGGAAATCATAGTAGTACTATGGAATTGAAGATCCCAAAACCTAGCTGATATCAGTAGATTAGTGTGTCGTTAGGATTAGCTGATGTATAGGTTAGACTTGTTGTAATCGTTTTTATATTCTTGTCTAAGTCCTGTACGGGGTAATTGTTGAACTGATCTTCTGTCGAAGATACTTTTCAGAACCCCACTTCATCAGTGTAATCGCTTGCGTTCTTCGATCATCAGCGAGTAAACCTCGGTAGAAGCCAA
The DNA here is from genome assembly GCA_028984105.1 of Lavandula angustifolia. NCBI lineage: Eukaryota > Viridiplantae > Streptophyta > Magnoliopsida > Lamiales > Lamiaceae > Lavandula > Lavandula angustifolia. Next base: position 23,283,853 of record CM054810.1, on the reverse strand, counting down.
CCCGAGCGGTGATAAGCCATCGCGAGAAGAACTCATGCAAGCACGCACCTTCGCGGTCGCTAGCCGACCTACTCAGTAGATGCCCTGTCAGCCGACTCAGCTGAAGAAGACAGAGACTTTTCAGTCTACTGTATCCTACGGAAAGCGACCCAGCTATTCAAGTCTTTTCGAGAAGTTCGGCGAGAAGACATACGAGGTTGTTGAACGGTCAACTCGACATTCTCACCAACTACAAACCTCGACCAATGAGAAGCCGACAACGCTTACCTACTCTACACGGTAAAGCTTGCTCTCATGAACAGTGCATTAACCGCCCGCTGCAACAAGTTCGAATTATGGCCGTTTTCTTGGAAGCTTGTGACACGTGGCATCGTCGTCTCCAACGGACATATGCCATAACTCACAACTATAAATAGAGAAGTTTTTGAAGCTCCGAGTGACGGAATTTCGAAGGGACAAGCTCAAGTTCACAAACGCTCTAGAACACTCAAAGATCATCCAGAGGAAAACTTGCGTACTTAGAAGATTTCTCGGTTTTCTCTCTAGAGTTCTTAGATCCCTTTCTTCTCTAGACTAAGCTCATTGTCATATTTATAGCTTAGATTCGAAGGAGTTTACATTTAGTGAATTGTTCTTATTGTAAGAACTCCTTCTCAGTTGGAGAATATTCCCTTCCCTTTCAGACTTAGGTTTGGATTGTAAAGTCGCTAAGGACTATAACTTAGAGGGAACCGTCCAAAGGCACGCAGTATCCCCGCCGAGGCTTGCTCGAAATAATCAACAAGTTCTCTCGCTTTGTTCGGGACCGTGGACGTAGGATCTTGCGTATCCGAACCACGTTAAATCGCTTGTGTTCTTTTCTTGTTTTATTGCATAGCATTCAACCGACTTGAAAATCATAAGCTTGCATAAAACGTATTTTATAAAGCGCACGACCAAAAGATTTAATTTGCTAACGTGTTTTCAAAAGAGACGAATTCCGGGCCCCACACTTTCCGCACAACAGCTCCGATTGATTCTCAAAGTACCGACAACGGTCGGTAGGAGAGAGCTCGATGGCCGACTCACACCTGTCCCGCGATCGAAGGCTTATTTGGCACTCGTTCATCGGTTGCAATCATCGCCAGGTGACCTTCATTGAGAAAAAGAAACTGAGCTCAGGTGTATTCACCCCCCCCCTCTACACTTGACTTATCGTCTCCGGACCAACAATTGGTATCGAGCACACGGTGTTCAACCGATCGCCGGTTACGAAATACTTGGTCCTCTCGAACCGATCCCGAAAACCGTTTTCACCGCATAAGCATCTTTTCGAGCATCCTTATACTCTTACTCTTACGATGTCTGATATGTCAGGTATTAGGATGGTACCGATGTTCTCAATAGAGAACTACACGGTATGGCGCGTACGTATGGAGGCACACCTAACGTCACTCCACGACAACATGTCAGATGTCCTAGAGTCAGGACCGATCATTCCCATGATCGACAACGTAGTATTTGCTGCTGGAGGAGGCGCGGGAGCACAAACTGGTGCTAAGGTTCCCAAAGATAAATCTGCCTTCACGCCTGAAGAAAAGAAGTTGCACAACCTTGACCGAGTTGCACGTAATGCCATACTGACTACGCTCAGTGACTCACACCTCGGAAGGGTACAGGATTGCAAGACGGCGAAAGAGCTATGGGACGCCTTGGCTGTACTAAGCCATGGAACCCCTCAGATCAAAGAAAACAAGCTCGAGCTAGAGCTTCAGAAGTTCGACGCCTTTCATGTACAAGAAGATGGTCCCAGAATTGAGTTTGGTGACAACTCAAAAGGCTACACAAGGGGATATGGAACGCTGAATATTGGGACTGCTTCAGTTCCAAGAGTAACTTATGTTGAAGGACTTCAACATAATCTCCTTTCTATCAGTCAATTATGTGACAATCTGAATAGAGTTATCTTTGACGCTGGTTTCTGTGATGTTGTTGACAAATCTACAGGGAAAATAGTGTTATCAGGCTCGCGGAGGAAGAATATCTATATTGCAAACTGGAAAACCGCAGAACCTGAGGCTTGCTTGCTTGCACAGACAACATCTAGTGACAAGGCAGGATGGCTATGGCACAAGAGACTCACCCACCTGAACTTCAAAACTATGAACAAGCTAGCCAAGAACTCTAAAGTCAGAGGACTGCCCAACGAATCGTTTATCAAAGATAGGAATTGTGAAGCGTGTTTGAAGGGAAAGCAGACAAAGAGTAGCAATCCACCTATTTTGTCACCTTCCACTGATGGAATCCTTCAACTGCTGCACATGGACTTATTCGGGCCAGTCTCTCCAGTGACTATAAGAGGCAAGAAGTATGCCCTCGTCGTTATTGACGACTATTCATGATATACATGGGTCATCTTCATAGCCAACAAATCTGATGTCATGACTGAGTTGCCCAAACTGCTGAAAAAGCTCAGTGTGGAAAAGGACATCAAGATTCAGAGAATTCGCTCAGATAGAGGAACAAAATTTCTCAACTCAGTAGTTAAGGAGTACTGCGAAAAGGAGGGAATTAAACACGAGACATCAGCAGCTCGCACCCCTCAGCAGAACGGACTTGCTGAACGCAAAAACAGAACACTTAAAGAAGCAGCAAGAACGCTCCTAGCAGACTCCGGACTACCCTCTAAGTTCTGGGCAGATGCTACTGACACCGCCTGCTATACTCAGAATCGCTCACTGCTTACACAGCAACACATGAAGACACCTTACGAACTATGGAAAGGGAGAATTCCTTCTATTTCTCATTTTCATATTTTTGGTTGTCCGTGCTTTATCCACAATAATGGAAAAGATCAGTTGAAGGTTTTTGATAGCAAATCTGATCAAGGAGTATTCTTAGGATACTCTCGAGTCAGTAAAGCCTTCAGAGTCTTTAACTATCGGACTCTTTGCGTGGAGGAAAGCCCTCATGTTGTATTTGATGAGTTTGTTACTGAGAACAGGAAATCTTCAAAGACAAATACTGAGGATGTCAGCAGCAAGCTACAGAATCTCGCACTAAACGATAAAGCCGAAAAGATCCAGCATTGTTGGGATGATGAGTCAGACGATGAGGAAATACAGACTCAACCAACAGGCGATGTAGCTTACCTAGTTGATTCTACTGAATAGAATCAACAACAGGTAACAATGGTCGATGAGGAAGCCCCAGTGGTAACTGAGACCTCTACTGAGAATATAAATTCAGGGGGAACAACTTCTGTTCCTGAGCTAAATGCCCCTGAACCTGGAAACTCAGTAGATCCTAACCTTCTTACTGAACTACTGCAATCACAGAACAGTACAAATGAAATGCCTAACACACCTACTGACTGTGCAGAAGTAGTATCAAAAGAAGAAGCCAGACTCAGACGTTCATGGCTCGACGCTCATTCTTCAGATCTTATTATTGGAGATCCATCAGCAACTATCAGGACAAGATCTAGATTAAGTCAAGGAGAAAGCTCACTCTATTCTTGTTTCTTGTCTACAGAAGAACCTCAGTCAATAGAGGACGCACTCAACAATGCTGACTGGATCATTGCCATGCAAGAAGAGCTGAACCAGTTCGTTAGAAAAGAAGTTTGGGAGCTTGTTGACAGACCTAGACATCAACACGTGATTGGTACTAAGTGGGTCTTTAAGAACAAGCGTGATGAAAACAACGTCATTGTCAGAAACAAAGCTAGACTAGTTGCCAAGGGATACTGTCAAGCAGAAGGAATCGACTTTGATGAAACATTCCCTCCAGTCGCCAGATTGGAAGCTATTCGTCTGTTCCTAGCATATGCAACGCATCAAAGATTCAAAGTATATCAGATGGATGTGAAGTCAGCGTTTCTGAACGGCGTACTGAAGGAAGAAGTCTATGTGGAACAACCGCCTGGCTTTCAGCAGGGACATCAAGTGTATAAACTAAGGAAAGCACTGTATGGGTTAAAACAAGCACCCAGGGCTTGGTACGATACCTTATCAGACTTTCTGCTTCAGAAAGGTTTTCAGAAGGGGACAGTAGATCGCACCCTGTTCAACATAAAGTCAGGAGATGACATCATACTGGTGCAAATCTACGTGGACGACATCATTTTTGGAGAATGATAAAGGGAAATTCGAGATGTCTATGATGGGAGAGATGAACTATTTCCTTGGATTTCAAGTAAAACAATCACCTAAAGGAATCTTCATCAATCAAGCCAAATACACTCGAGATCTTCTCAAAAGATTCGGCTGCGATTCAAGCAAGTCAGTCAAGATCCCCATGAACACTAATTTCAAAATCGATCTAGACAAAGAAGGAGCTTCTGTTAACACAACTGATTAAGAGCTATTATTGGCTCCTTATTATATTTAACAGCAAGCAGACCTGACATAACTTATGTTGTAGGTCTATGTGCAAGATTTCAGGCGAATCCCAAGCGAAGTCATCTAGACTCAGCAAAGAAAATTCTGCGATATCTGAAGGGAACACCTGACGCAGAGTTATGGTATCTTGCTGACGATAATCTTATACTAACAGGTTACTCTGATGCTGACTATGCAGGATGCAGGATAGATCGAAAGTCAACTTCAGGAACATGTCAGTTCCTAGGCAGCAAGCTAATAACTTGGTTTTCAAAGAAATAGCATTCAGTGGCAACGTCCACTACTGAAGCTGAGTACATGGCTGCTGGAAGTTGTTGTGCCCAGATCCTTTGGCTTCGACAACAACTGAGAGACTATGGTATAATTCAGGATGAAGTGCCCATCTACTGTGACTCCACAAGTGCGATTGCTATAACTCAGAATCCAGTTCTCCATACGAGATGCAAGCACGTGGATATTCGGCACCACTTCATCAGAGACCATGTCGAGAAGAAGGACATCAGAATGGAGAAAATCCATACTGATAAGCAAAGGGCAGACATACTGACCAAGCCACTAGCTGAGAACAGATTCAGAAAATTATCAGTTGAGCTAGGTCTACTGGATCCTACTGAACCGTGACAGTAGAACACAACAAATGGTATCAGCAGAGACCAACAATTGGTATCGAGTGTAGGATCAGTCATGACAGGTCAAAGACTCAGTACTTGATTCAGTCGGGTGAATCGAAACTGTACACAGTAAGGGGGAACGTGGTCATCAGCACTTCAACCTTCCTCCTAAGTCTAAACGGTAACCAGCTGATCGTAAAAGTTCAGCTGAAGAGGTTTGCGTAGTTTTATATACTTAACATTATCAGAAGCATGCTAGCATTTAATATATCAGTCGATTGCACTCAGCTGTTAATGAGCATTTATTTCCCGCCATTAATTTTTTTTTAAGGTTTAAGTCAGTAGGAAACCGTTTTCATTTAAAATACTTAAGACTTTAATGCTGCCTGCAGCGCATTTAATGCATGTCTTCTCACCTTACTTTATACTGCGCATTTCCTACGTGGGTCTAGGATAGAGGCGGCCTATGTAATCATTCTTTTATAACATCTAATCACAATGGTCTGTGTAAAAATGCGAGATTAACTTCAGCCGTTGGATTAAAACTGATTGATTCACATATCCTTTAAAATCCTTTTGTTTTCGCCCTAATCCTACTTTACGCCATTTTCGAATTTCAAGAGCTTTCTTCGCATTCAGTTTCCCATTTCTCATTCCTCTAAAACTGCTCTCTGCATCTCTCTCAAGCTCTTTATTTACGGTAAATTCTTACTGAACTGCATTATCTCGTATCCTGTTTACTCGAATTTCAAAATACTAACGAGCTTTTTGCAGATAAAAATGGCTGTCAGTACCCCACCACAAATCGACGAGATCATCAAGTCGCGCATCCAGTTTGAGCCAACGATGGCTCTGCATCAGGCGGAACTTCCATATCTTGAGCCCGTCTTCGCGGCTCTCGAAGAATCCAGACTCGAGCTCCTTGTCTCGAAGCACCCCAGAGCTTATCTGCCTCGACAAGTTGCAGAAGTTTATTACAACGGGAGATCCATAGAAGACACAGGCGCGGAGGAATCATGTTTTTCATATATGAAGGAAGTGATCCCTCAGACATGGGAAACCAGTCATCACGTCATCAATCTCTGAGCCGCCGTGGAATTGACCTTTGATCTTCCGGCTCATGGAGTCTCACCAGTTGGATATAAGGAGAAGGAGATCAACTCCTATGTTCAGAGGTTCTACGGCAGAGACGACATTATCTTCAAATCAGCGTTGCCGAAGAACCAGTTACTACCAGAATACCGCGGGCTCGCCTACATCGTAACTCACATTCTTACGAGCTCAGCCGGTTCATTTGATCAGCTATCAAAGCCCCGTCTCCAGCTGATGATGATAATAGAAGACGGCATCCGAGTCAACTGGACTGATTTCTATGTAAATGAGCTTAAAGCTCAGGCACAGAAGTTCGCAGCCACACCCTCTGGAGAAAGGAGACTAATTAGTGTGGGAAAGCTATTGTATGGGACAAAGATGTCCATACTAATCGAAGAATCAGTATCGGATCACTCAGCCTTTGCTGATTCGCGTTATTTCGACAGCAAGCTCATAAAGTTCAAGACTAGAGCCGTTGCTGAGAAGTCAGTCGACCGGGGGCCAGCCGCACAGAAGAGGAGTACTACTGACATGCCCCCTCGCGCCGACCCACCTAAGAGGAAAAGGCTCAGCAAGTCTGAAACATCTAAAGCCCCAGCAAAGCCTACCTCTCCCCCACCGACTCAGGAGGAGTCAATCTTAGATGTGGACACAGGCATTGAGGGTGCCACTCTCAAAGATAAAGTCCAGCGCATCAGCTCTGAAGAGACTCAGTCGGACACAGCTGAACCGACTGAGGAGACCTCCTCCGAATGGACGACTATGCACTCGACTCGCCTCCGAGCCATTGGTGAAGTCACTGCACAGATCCCAGAAATTGCTGATCACAGGGATCTGGTCGATATTGCTATAAGGGCGAGGACTCAGATGTTACTGAGGTTCCTCAGCTGGGACATGCTTGAAGAGCTGAGAAAGAATCAGTCTGCTCTGTCCCTGCTGACAGAGGAGCAAAGCCTGCAGACAGTTATCGGGTTTGGGGAACCCGCTGACCTAGCCTCGTTCGAGGATCTTCGTGTAGCCATGCTCTATCTTCTGAGCTTGAGATCCTCAGAACATGTCAGCAGCCCTTCGCCGCCATCCCATCACGATGATGATAATGATAATGATGTGGATCAGGCGCCACCCAAGGAAGCAGAACTAGGAGGATCTGCTGAGGGCAACACTCCCAACGAGAAGGGCAAATCACCACCACTGTCTACATCAGGTGATGCCCCGGTTGCCTCGAAGCCTAGTCGAGAGCAACAACTCGCAGCGTCTGAGCAGAGGCTCGGAACCAGCAGCTATCAGATAAAACCTATCGGTTCCGTGACCTCAAAGTGTGTCAACAAAGCCATCAGAAGATAGGGAGACAAGAATCGTCTCCTTGGCAAGGACGTACATCTCAAATGGGCTCAGTACACAAAAGCCCAAACTGAGAAAGTTGACAGACTTGCGGGCGAGATGAAGAAGGTCTCCGAAGCTCCTACTCCTTCTATCAATATCCAGGAGATAATCGAGACCGCTCTCGCAGCTTAGAAAGCGGATTTTGCCGCTCAGAGTCAGCAGCTCCTTCAATCTCAGCAGAAAATGTTCTCTGAGCAGCTGACTCAGAGCCTCGCATCAGTTCAAGCCGCAATGGACGAGCGTAACAAAGTGGCCTTCTCCAGCCTTCAAACAACCATAAAACAACAGACGGAGGCCCTCAAGCTCATTCAGAAGGAGATGACAGATTCGCATGATGAGTCTCTCCTAAAACTAAGACAGGAGTCAGCAGCACAAATCAAACACATACGTGCTGACCAGGAGAAAGACTGGGAGCACTACTGCGACGCCGTCAAAGACTTCGAAACAACAGCCACCTCCATTAAGAATATATGTTACAATCTGGATAAAGAGGTAATTGCCATCCGCACTCGCCTCTCCCTGGCTGATGATGCCAAAAAGGGGGAAGGAGTAGAGGAAGGAGTAGAGAAAGCTGAGGCGGAACAGGCTCAGGCGGAAGAAGGACCAAAGGTCCTAGTAATAACTAAGGGGGAAGGTTCAGCTGATCAAGCTGGAACCAGCTCTGTACCCCCTCCCGAGATCGTCCAAATCCCAACTATCCAAACATCTACTGTGGTTGAGCCAACTGCAGGATCCGGAGAAGGATCCTCGGCTCAACATATTGAGGAAGTCGCACAATTTGTCGACCAGGAGGACGAGCCACTGCCACCGCGAAGGCCGAGGAAGGAGATTACTACTGAAACAACTCCTCCATCTTCCCCGACTGCTATGTTCAAATCCAAGGCAGAGCAGGAGGCATTCGATCAGCGTGTTGCTCAGAAGCTTCAAGATGAACTCAACTATGAGCAACAGATTGAGGAAGAAATTCAGAAGGCAAAGAAGCCCAGGAAGCTTACTGGCAAAATCACCAAAGGAAAAGCCAAACTGCTCCTGGAAGAACAGAAGAGAAAAGCTCAGGAGGAGCTAGCTAAAGCTTCTGCCACTGACACTCAGCCCTTGGCTCAGAGTACTGATATTCAAACACTCACTCCAGAGCAAGAGGCAGAAGACAGAGCCACCTGGGAGGCCACGCTGAAAGGTCTGAATCTCCGGAGATGAGACACTAGATCAGCAGCCCTCAGAGAAAAGAAGAGACTGGAAGATCTGGCCAAGATCATAGAGGTGACTGACAAGATAGCCAATGAACTAGTCATCGACTGGAAGAAACAAATTCCAAGGTCATCCAAGTACTACAGGAGAGGCGCTCCCAGAGCAACTTATCTGAAGAAAACCCCTCGCCCTCATGTAGACAAATGGGTACCTTTGGAGCTAAACGAGCAATGGGAGGAACTGAAGGAGGAATTTATTAAAGGATACTACGTGTGGGGATTCTACCCATCTGGGATCCCGACAGACCAACTGTTTGATGAATTCATCCATCAGTATAATGCCAGGCTCAGAGCTCAACTTCTGCTGATCCTAGAAAAGGAGAAGCGACCACTTGTAGCCCCTGCTTTCAGAAGGATTCCTCCTCCCAGAACGACTCGTGGCGTTTTGTGCACTAAGGAGATAGAAGACGAGGTCGAAGCAGCATCATATCATCATGATCTTAGTTCTGAGTACCCTGCTAACCTCGAGGAAATCCAAACACTGCGCGCTAGAATCTACAAATATTATGGTTTGGAACCCCCTGCTGACAAGTCTGCGGATTTCAAGAGCAAGACAAAGAAGTTCAGACGTCAGCAGTAGTCTTCTTATTCTCTCCTTTTTGTATAGAAGATAGGAACTCTGTAGTCACCTCTCATATATATAACAGTTCCTGCTTCTAGCCAGACAATTACTCATTGTCTCACGGCTTTCGTTTGTGTTATCACAACTGATCACTGAAGCACACTCACACATAACCGTTTCTCTGATTTTGCCTCTCTCTCAACTGCTGACCTCATGAAGTTAACTAATTCAGTTTTACTAAAGTCTATCTATATCAGTAGTTTAGTTGTATTATCTAGAGGTTTTGGCATCATCAATTAGGGGGAAATTGTTGGGTTATGAGTCAGTAGATGATACTCAACAGTTAGTGGGTTAAAATAATATTGGGGGAAATCATAGTAGTACTATGGAATTGAAGATCTCAAAACCCAGCTGATATCAGTAGTGTAGTGTCTTGATAGGATTAACTGATGTATAGGCTAGACTGTTTTTGTTTTGTTTATCCTTGTGTCTATGTCCTGTACGGGGTAAAATGTTGGATTGATCTTCTGTCGAAGTTACTTTTCAGAACCCCACGTCATCAGTGTAAGAGCCTGCGTTCTTGAGTCATCAGCTGATCTTCGCCTCAGTAGAAGACATCTCATCAACTGACAGACATCAGCAGAAGAACTCTATTCAAGCTCAGTACCTTCGCAGTCATCAGCCGACTCAGACGAAGAAGACAGAGACTACTTCAAGTCTACTGTATCCGACAGGAAACGACCCAACTGTTAAAGTCTTTTCGAAAGTCAGCAGAAGACCATATGAGGATTAGGGAGAGTCAACTCCGATGTCTGACACAATCTCACCTACCACAAACCTCGACCAATGAGAAGCCATCAACGCGATATCTGCTCTGACCAACTAAAGCTGCTCTCATGTACAGTATCAACAACTCTGCTGCAACAATTCAAATTTATGGCCGTTTTCTTTGGAAGGTTGTGACATGTGGCATCGTCGTCTCCAACGGACATATGCCTGTTTCACGATTATAAATAGAGAAGAAAATCCGAGCTCCACGCACGGGATATCAAGGGAAAACGCTCAAGCTTTCAAACAACTCTAGCGCATTCAAGATCAATCCAGCTAAGAACTTGCTTAATAGAATATCATTAGTTCTTCTCTCTAGAGTTCTTTAGATCCCTCTTCTCTAGCTAAGCTCATTGCCAAATCTATAGCTTAGAAATTCGAAGGAGTTCACATTTAGTGATTGTTCTTATTGTAAGAACTCCTTCCTAGTTGGAGATTATCCCCTCCCCTTCAAACCTCGTTTTGATTTGTAAAGTCGCTAAGGACTATAACTTAGAAGGGTCTGTCCAGTGCACAGATTCCTTGCTGAGGCTTGCTCAGATAAATCAACAAGACCTCCTGTTCAGCAGGACCGTGGATGTAGGATCTTGCGTATCCGAACCACGTTAAAAATTGCTTGTGTTATTTACTGTTTTATTGCATCGCATACAAACTGATTACAAAATCATATCCTTGCATAAAACGTATTCTTAAAAGCGCACTAGCCAAAACTACTTGTGAAAATCACGTTTTCAAACTGACACGAATCTCCGGGCCCCACACTATTCCGCACTAAGGTTTTTGACTGAGTCTCAACGACTGACAAAGTCAGTAGGAGAGCTCAGTAGTTAACTCACTCTGACCCGAGATCGAAGGTTCTTACTTGGCACTGTTCATCGGTCGCACCAAACAGCTCAGCTGTCCTTCGGTTTGAGAAAAAGAGCAGTACTCAGGTGTATTCACCCCCGCCCCCCCTCTACACCTGACTCTCGTCTCCGGACCAACAGAAGGCATGACAAAATAAACACAAAAAACACCCTCCTTACACTTGGTCCCTACCAAGTGTGAGAACAAACTAAAACTAAAGACAAAAGACAAAAATAAAAAGAAACACCCCCCTCCTTACACTTGATCCCTATCAAGTGTAAGAACAAGAAAGACACACAAGAACAGACTCAAAACATAAAACAAAAACACAAAAACACAAAAATGAAAAAATAAAATTGGGGAAGAAAAGTCACCGGTCGCCTCGCTTGGGCAGGCGAGGCAGTCTGCTCATAACTGTGCGGCGGAGGCGGTCTACTCTGCGTCCAAGGGAATCCAGATCAGTCCTTAGCGTCTGCACCGTATCCTGACCTGCAGAAGTAAAGACACTCGAGATGCGAGGTCCCGGTGGATAAAACTGGATCTCCCGGTTAGGCAGTTGGTACAGTAGGCGAGTATGCCTCAACAAGTTCAAATCAAACAAAGATGGAGGATTCACCCTAGTCAAATAACGAGCATCATATATGACAAGGATTTGGTCAGGCCCAGTTTTTTTCCTCAACTTCAATTGGCCCCAGAATTGCCTATTAATGCAATTAAATCCCTCGGAAATTTTCCGGCACTCAATTGGGTCCTCAAAAGTTGTGAAAACTGCTATTACTACCCAATTTTCTCTTCTCTTCATTTTTTTGCTCCTCCAAAAACCATCTCCTTACACTTAAATCCCAATTCCATACTTAGCCAAAATCTGAAAAAGAAAAGAAACAACACCAAGCATAAAATCAAACTAAAAATACGAAATAAAAGAAAAACGGAAAAAATACGGGTTGCCTCCCGGAAGCGCCTCTCTTTAGAGTCTTTGGCTAGACCTCCTCTTCAAGAGTCAATTGGGTGACGACATGAACAGTGGAGTCTCATCCACTGCCTTGATCACCCGCTTCAATCTCTTCTCACGGTCTTTATACCACTCGAAATCTGCATAGGCCTTCTTCCGAAATTTTTCCTCACACTTGGTTGATGGTCTATCCCCTTGCAAGACGATGGTAGTATGCTCCCTTGCTGCCCTTTTCTTGTCTCTTTCATGTTGGGGCTTTACTTCCACGATTTTCAGCCATTCTGGTATAGAATCGTCCTGACTGGGTAGCTGAGACACACTGCTAACAGTAGCCAATTCTAGAGTTGCGTGTAAGGCCAAGATGCTTTCTCTGATCTCCTCGTCTGTCATATCATCGAGATTTGATTCGATCAGCCCTTGATTCAAGGCGACCTCCATCTTATCCTGCATCACATACGTCTCAAGATATTCTTGGACAAAGCTTTCAATGGAGTCCGTAGATAAAGCATCTTCATTTTCATGATCAAAAGGCATCTTAAGTGCTTCAGCAATGTGATGAACATAGATTTCATTATGATATGCAACACTTATAGATCCTTCATCTACATTGATTATGGCCTTCACAGTTTTTAAGAACGGTCTACCTAATAAAACACCCGCAATACCCTCAACTTTCCTATCATTTGTGTCTATGACATAAAAATCTGCTGGATAGACAAAGTTGTTAATTCTGACCAAGATGTTTTCAAGTAAACCTATCGGGGCAATGCATGACCTAGCCGCTAATTGAATTATCACTTTGGTGGATACTAATTCAGCTCCAATCAATTGATTATAAACGGATAATGGCATAACATTTATGGATGCACCTAAATCACACATAGCCTGCTAATCATAACATTTCCCATCAAGCACGGTAGTGTAAACATACCTGGGTCAGCACACTTAGCGGGTAACATCCTTTGAATGATTGTCGAGACGGAGTGGTCCATGACAATTTTCCCGGACTTTAGGATTTTTCCAGCAATAAAATCCTTCACAAACTTCCCGAACTTTGGAATTTTGACGGCTTCAAGGAAAGGAATATTAATCTCCAATTTCTCGAACAGCTTAAGGTAGTCCATGTACTCCTTGTTTGGCATCTTTTTCCTTTTCAAAGCTTCGGGGAATGGTGGAGGAATCAGATTTTCAGGCTCTGACTGGCCAGTTAGGACGTCCTCTTCGTCCCGTTTTTGTTCTGGATCATCATCATACTGCTTCTTTAAGCTTTCTGGTGGTATGGGCTGATCTGCAGCCTTGCTCATCGCTGCTGACTTCTCTAGGTGTCTTGCCTGTACAGTTGGGCCAGGCAATTCTTTTCCTCCAAGCAGTGTAATTTGGTTGCAGTTTTGGGCACTCGGATTGGGCTGTGTTTGAGCTTGTGAAGGTAAACACCCTTGACCTCCCTTCAGATCTTGGAGTGAACTGGTTAGTCTGGACACTTGCTCGGACATTGTTTCCAAGGTAACTTGTTGGTCCATCTTCAATTGTTGCATCTCTTCCTTCATGGCTTGGATCTCATTTTGATTTGAAATTATCTCCTTCTCCATCTGCCTCTGATATGTAATTGATTCCTTTTGAGAAGCAATCATTTCGCGTATCAATTCTTCAAATGAAGAAGATCCCTGGTCTGCCTGGCCAGACGATGGACCTTGCTGCTGATATATTCGATGGTGCGTAGGCTCGTATGTTTGAGACGGTTGTTTATCACAATTTGTACCATTAGTAGGTGTTTGGTACAAATTGTCATAGCGGTGGATGAGTTGTTGTACTTGAGTTTCTGGAATTTCCACTCGCTTGTGCAGTCGGGCACCCTTCTCTCCATCAATTTCCTTCTTACCACACATACTTATTTGACTTACCTTAGCCATAGCATTTAGATTAGGTTGAGTCTGAGCTGGAAGTTGTCATTGGGTGTTCTTCCTCTCTTGCATTGTAGAATTCAGCTTATTCATCTGTTTGGCCAAATTATCCATAGTAGCTTGCTGATCTTTCTTCGTTTGATTCATCTCTCTTTGAGTTTGGATCATCTCCTTCTGCATTTGTTGTTGAAATGCAGTGGTGTCCTTCTGCGAAGAAACCATTTCGGCTAAAAGCTTTTCTAAAGAACCCTGCTGTTCCGACTGGGCAAGCGGGACACTCTGCTGCTGAAATTGCCCTTGATGCGGGGGCTTGTACACTTGCTGATAATTCTGTTGTTGCAGAGGCTGGTACGGTTGTTGAAATTGTTGCTGAGGCGGATTCCTTGGTTGAAATTGAACTTTCGGCTGCCTCCATCTAAGGTTCGGATGAACCCCTTGTTGTCCACTCCAATTTCCAGTCTTATTCATTTCTTCTCCCGGACATTGTAGTGACGTATGCCCTTTCTCTCCGCAGGCTCCACATGAATGATCAGCAATCGATCGATTTGAAGCAGAAGTGTTCTGCTTAAGCAGTAGGTCTAGCTTGTCTTGTAACATGCTAAATTTTGCATCCACCTTAGTATCGATCTCGTCCATATAGTCGGAATGAGACCAATTGACAACTTTCCTTGTTGTTCTCGACCCCTTGTATTGCGAGGTAGATTCCGCAAGTCCTTCAATTATGTTTCTTGCATCTTCGTAGAGACTTCAGACTTGTATGGAAATTCCCTTTTAGACCGATATCGACCATGACTTTTGGTTCGTCGGTCATACCTTGATAGAAAATTTGTAAAAGCTCTACGTCTGAATAGCCATGGTTCGGACAACTATCGGCAAGTCGTCCGAATCTCTCCCAATATGCGCCGAAAGTCTCGTCGATTTCTTGAGCGATCCCGGAAATCTGCTTCTTAAGTGCATTTGTCTTTGATTGCGGGAAATACTTCTTCAAGAAGACCGTACGCATCTGGGCCCACGTCGTGATCGTGTTTGGCTTTAGACTTGAGAACCACGCTTGTGCTCCATCTTGCAGTGTGAATGGAAAAGCCTTGAGTTTGAATGCATCCAGATTGCCTTGCCGGTGCAGGTTGCAGACTTGGTTGAACGACGCCAAAAAAGAATTTGGGTTCTCGTTCGTCCTCCCATGGAACTTCGGCATGGCAGCGACCATGTTCAGCTTGACATCAATTTGTTCAGTAGTTGTGATTTGGATTGGACCGGGAAGGTCCGCTCCCATGTCAAGCGATCCGGTATTCATCCTCAAGGGTTGTGGATTATGCACTTCGTCATCCATCTCTTCCTCCTCTGATTCTGAGCTAGTTACTGGAGTATTATGCCTTGTTTTGTCGAACAAGACAGCTTCTGGTTCTGAGTCGCTGATCTGATCACCGACGTCTGTTCTGTCTCCTGACTGGGCAGTTAAGACGTTTTCTGCCTCGGACAGAATCTGTTGCTTTTGCAGCTTTGTCCTCTTCCTATTCCTCTTTGCTGTTTTCTCGACCTCTGGATCAAATATGAGGTTAGGGTTGGAAGACTTGCTCATGCAACGCTTAAAAGATCAAAAAGATTAGTAGAAAATAATAAAACTAGTTAACACCGTTCCCCGACAACGGCGCCAATTTGGTGATCGATGTATTGCACCAAATAATCCTGCAAAACTTGAGAATTATATCAGTATAGTTCACAGGGTATCGAACACAGGGAACGGAGGACTAGACACATTAATTTTCTACTTATCTTGAATTCGGTTAGCAACCACGCAAGTTTTAAGATTCTATCTAAACTAAGAACTTGTAAAAACTGAAAGTAATTGTAAAACTGAAAACTGAATTTAAACTGTTTTAACTAGGCAGTTGAGAGATGGGTCCAGCAGAATATTCACACACACGTAATTCCAATCCTCGGCACATAAAATGAATTAATCTTAAGAATCAACTAGTTATAGATTACCATAACTTAAACTGCGTAATCCTCACTCCCACTTACTTAGTCGGTAACCGCCATGTTGGGCATCGAAACGGCTACTTCTCTAATTTAGCTACAACCTACGTTGTTGGGTAATCAATAGATTTAATAGCTAAACAGCTTTATCGAACTAAGGGAGCCTAGTATAGGAGTCTACTCGTATGTTGGGCATCTAATAGTCTCCTACCGATTTAATCCAATTATTCTAATGAATAACTTTGCTACTTACTTAGCCTTATTCCACAAGAAACGGTGGAAGTACTAAGTTAGCTACAAACTACGCAACTTAGGGTGGCCAATCCTAAATTACTAGTCAGATTAAATAAACCAGAATTAACCCGAAACCCTTCAATTAATTATTAGAACCTAAGCCTCATGTACTGTTCACGTGTGCGTTTTACATCCTGCCGGACCACTAAAAGTTTAGCTACTCATGAAACTGTCATGACTGCACAGGTAAGACACTTTGCAAAACAGAACATACATCATTCGTAACCCTAATCCTAGCATGCACGAAAACTGAAAATAATAAAAGATACGAACTAAGACTAAGGACGAAACACGAACTGAATTAAAACAAATCACGAACTGAATTAAAAATGAAAATGAAAATAAGATCAAGAGTACCGATTAGTCTTCGATCTCTCAAACGAACGGAAAGCAAGAAACGAACTAAACTAGCATTCGAAATTTAATAAACTGAAAAATGAAAGTGTTTGTTTCTTCTACTCAAACTAATCTGCTTGCATGAAATGGAATGGAACGGTAGTTGGTTTCTTCTCCTCGGCGATGGTGGAAATCAGCGACGGCGGTGGTGTGGATCGAACGGCGGCGGCGGTATGAAGTCGGAAATGGATGGATCGGAAAAGGGACGTGTATCGTGTATGAAGAGGGTTGTGAGGAGGTCCAAGAGCTCTGAATTTCGTTCCTTCCTCCTCCTTTTATAATGCTCCTAGGAATTAGATCACATCTAGGGTTCCTTTTTGGATAAAGAAAGGATCTATGAGATAAGGTAAGTATCACATCCTTCCTTATTTATCTCCTTTCCTTCCTTCCTTCTTTCCTTTCTTCTCTTCTTCTTTCCTTCTTTCTTTTCTTGGCCAAATCCGCTCAAAATCTCGCCATTCCAGCTGGAAAACTCGTTGCCACATCATCTCCACGTATCGTGCCAAATCAGCCTATTTTCCTGCATAACTGCCAACAAAAGCGTCTCGCCTGCACAGTTAAGAGACTTTCCAGACATAAATAATTAGGTACAAAAACGACTCATCAAAAATAAATAAAGATTATGTATAGTTCATATTTCTCACATGTAATGTAGCTCCAACCAAATCCACACCCTATATATGTATATTTAAATGAATATTTGTGAAGAAAATGGATCACATGAGAACTAATTAGTGAGAAATAAGAACCAATATCATCCCTTGATTTGTTTGAATTAGATATATCCTTAATAAACTAATTAATGTATTTTTTTTAAATGCATCAATATTCAAAAGGTTATTAGAGTAATTGCAGGCTTTTTTATATCTGCCAAAAGATTCATCCGGATATGGTCTTCTTTTTTTTTTTTTTTTTTGACAAGGTAAATTTCCTAATTTTCGGTTGATCATGGTAATTTAATGTTTACGCATTTGTAACCACTAATGAATCGTGAGTATCTAATGCGAGTTGTTTTTGGATTATTTAAGCTTCTTAATATTTAGTTCATTTATTTAATTATCATATTAATGAGTAACAACGGTTGATTAAATAATCATATACTTTTAGAAGTTTATATTATCTGTTATTCGTTAATTACGAATCAGTAAAATATTAGAATTGATATTATGCACCAAAAATCTCATCATTCTCATTATCATATGATTTTAATTAATGTATTTAAAAATAAAATTGATGCATATATTAGTACTAAATCGTGCATTTACATGTGCATATTATATATTAGTAATATATTTGTTAGCAACACTACGAATCTGTATCAAATTAATGCATCATACACTATATAATTATTAATTAGCATATTATATTAATTCTAATCAATAGTTTACTAGTATTTTTTTTTTATTATCATCGGACATCAAGAATTATTGTACTAAACGGTTTGCATATAAATAACTAGTTAGGATTTTTATGTGATGCATATTGTTTTATAGTTCAATGCATTTTACAGAATTAAGATAAGCATTTCAATACCGTGGTGCATTTTCATGTGTTGGAATATATTTGTTGTATGAATAATCAATGTAGAATATTGTAATTAGGCAAAAAAAAAATTATGAACATCCTAATTAATATAACAAAATAATCGATCATACATTAATATAAATATGGATCCGTAAAGAAATAATATTTTGTTAAAAAGTATGAACATCCTAATAATAGATGGCCAAAATATTATTGAAACTAAACTTTAATTCCGCTAACAAAACATCAATCTAGAAGAAAATTTTCCACATCAATTTGTTTTTGAACAATTTTTCTATACAATAGAAATCTGATTCAATATCAACCCAGTCTCTCACTACGTCTGCATTGCAATTGATTATGTAACCACCCATAAATTGATTCATGTTTCATTGTGTAATACCTATTCTCCACGTAATATTTCACCCATAAATGTCTACATATAAACAAGCAATTATTAACAACTAAAACATAAAATCTGTCATACTTATGCATTAATAATCGTTACATTATGCATCAAACAATTTCTCACAATACATTTCACAATGTTTCACGTTGCATAAATAATGCATCAAACTGCATTTCACCCTATTTCACGTTACATAAAAATGCATCCAATAGAATGCATCAAACAGTTTATTAGAATGCATTATATACAAGGAAACGATTGTAACCTTATGCAAGTTATTCGAAAATGCATTCTTTAATATATATTTATGCATTAATAAATACGAATTTATGCATGTATGATGTGATATGACATCTATCTTCGAAAGGCTTTGTCACTGAATAAGTATCTCATATAATGCCATCACGACTACTCAAAACAATTACTCCCTCCGTCCCGCTTGACTTGTTTTGTATTCTTTTCCAGGCCATCCCACCCGATTTGTCTTGATTCCTAAAAATGAAAATAATTACTACACAAACTCTCACTTTCTACACACAATCACCTATTCCTCTACACACAATCACTCATTCACCAAAATATCCATGCTGAAACTAAACAAGACAAATCGGCTGGGACGGAGGGAGTACAATGGAATATCCTATAGGAATATGATTTATCTTAGCATATTGGAGTTCACAAATGCCCTCAAGCACGATGCAATAGAAACATATGCATATTCAAGGTATACAATTGCATTATATTTACAAATAAAGTAAAATCTTAATTCCTTGAAATATATATGTTTCATCATCAAACTATTAAATTATTTTTTATGCATCAAACAAGAAATTAATTACTCCCTCCGTCCGTTATTTGTGGCTCAATTGGTTTCGGCACGTGAATTAAGAGAGTAGATGATAAAGTATGAGAGAGGGAGTAGATGATTAAGTATGAGAGAGAAGATGAGTAAGATAATGAGAAAGTATGAGAGAGATGATGATAAAGTAGGAGAGAGAATGTAATAAAGTAGGAGAGAGAATGATAGAGTAGAAGATATGATAATACTCCCTCCGTCCCTATTTTATATGCCCATTTGTTTTTTCACATAGATTAAGAAAAAATTTAATGATATAAAAGTTAGATAAATGTTGGTATTGGAATTTGAGTAAATTAAAGTAAATTACTAAAAAGTTTATGTCATAATTGTGTTTGCTATTATAAAAGTTGGATAAAATAGTATTTTTCTATATTATCATATTAATTAGATGTTTAAAGTTGGTGAAAGATTTAGTTAGATACAAAAAAAATTGCTAATAGGCATATAAATTTGGGAGAGACGAAAAAGGAAAGTAGACATATATATTTGGGACGGAGGGAGTATTTTTTTACCAAATTAGAAAAGTGACTACAAATAACGGGACACCCCTTTCGGGAAAGTGAGCCACAAATAGCGGGACGGAGGGAGTATATCCTAGAGATGCATTTGTCAACAATAACAAAGTAACTATTAAAAACATAAATCAAAATCAACCAATCAATGGATATTTTTTTTGCAAAAAAAAAAAAAAAAATTGCAAACGAATCTAAGAATCATTCAGCGAAAATTCACATGCAACATCCACCAAAAAATTCAATAAAATAATCAATTTCAATACAAACAAAAAACAAATTAGTTGAAAAATACGCAAAAAAATTATTATTATTATAATAAAAGGATAAACTAACCTTCACAAACAATAGCCTTCTTCTTTAGTATTTACTATGTTTACTGATGCAACGACTTCATAAATAAAATAAAAAACCAGATGATAGTTTATGGGGTTTTCAAGTACACATGCATAGGAAAAAGTAAGAATATGATTTGGTTTAGGGTTTCGAATATACTTGAAGATGGGATATCAAACGATATCTTTGAATAATTAGATCATTACGAAAGAAAGCATCAAATAATTTTCAATTCCGGGATTGGCTCAACACATATTTCGTGTTGTTTTTTCTTCCTAATATACCCTCTTATCATATAAAAAATTAGAATAATTAATTTGATGCATTAATATTGACCATAGATTAAAATAAGATCAATGATCACTATTGGTTCCTATTTCTTATTTAATAGTTGGTTCCTATGGGAACCATACGCTAATCAATGTTGTAATTATGTATTCGTACCTAATAATGACCAGACCTAAAAAATTTTATTCAAATTTGAATATCGAAATTCGAATAGTAACAAATATCAAAATTGGAACACGATAACTGAATTGAATAAAAAATAACATATGAGTTGTTCACAATCCTAGCAAAACATACAACTATCTAACCAAGTGGAGTACAATTTTCACGAAGATTAATTCTTACAGATCCATCATGCCAGTCGCTGCTCAGTAGATTTCTTTCTCCTGAAGCTGATTCTAACGTTAACTTGAGACTATTTTCAGTCGGAGTTCTGCTTGTCATAAAATGAATTCGTTTATAATAATAATCTCATAGGCGTCCTAATTAAACAAGTAGCAGCCCACCATCATTTAATTCATGCATGCAGTGTTTTACCAACAAAGGCAAAACAACTATAAAAAAAGAACAAATCTCAAGCCAATCAAAGCAAGAAGAAGAAGAAATGGCAACAGCCAAAATGGTGAGCAACGCAGCCGAGATTCACCGTGGAGAAGCAATCTGCCGAGAGAAGTTAGACAAGATGTTGGATGAATTCTCAATCCCAAGCTGTCTGTTCCACAAAGTCGACCAAATCGAGGAGTTCGGCTTCAACCGATCCACCGGCTTCTACTGGTTGAAGCGGAAGTCGAAATCGGAGCGGAAGATCGATAAGCTTGGCACTGCTTACCACGACAAAGAACTCAGCGCTTTCATCGAACAACGCCGTTTGAGAAAGATAACGGGATTGAAGGCGAAGGAGATGTTCGTTACGCTTACGGTCACCGATGTTTATGTCGGAGTTCCGACCAGCGATAAGGTTAAGTTTGTTAGTTCTGCCGGGATTTATCGTGTCCACCCGATCGCTGCCTTTGAACCTACAGCCGGAGAAAGACCAATCTAATTGATGTGTCGGGTGTAATGATCTTGCGAATAAAATCACTAATAAAATTGTTGTCTTTTGTTTCCTATTTGAGAAATTATGAACTCTTGGTGGTATACTGGTTACCTAGATCATATTAACAAATCATGTTATCTTCATATAGGATGGCGTAGCGGTGAAGGTGAGTGGCCCGAGACCAAAAGGTCATTGGTTCAAATTTCACTGGAAATGTTATGTGTATGTCACCTTAGGATGGTTTAATTCTCATGTGGTTTGCAGGCTATATATAGTGACTACGATTTCCTTGTCATTAAAAAAAATCATATTATAGTTAAGTCAACTACCAATAAATAAATTTAATTCCTACCCCTCGTAAAATTCCGAATGCCGAAGGGGCTGCTGCCGCTGGACGACGTCGTCTAGGTCGGGCACAACGTGGAGACCAGATTCGTGTGGCTGAAGCAGAAGAAGAGCAAGAAGCATTACTTCCACGGAATCAGCCGCAGCGTCTGGTACGATACAGAGGTCACGGCGTTCGTCTCTGACCGTCGGATGAAGCGCCTCACAGCTGATCTGGATCAGTCTTTGTGATATCTCGATCAAGGATCCGGATTCTGGCAAAATTACGTTCAGTACCCCTACCGGAATCTCCAGATATTTTCCGATCTCGGCGTTCGAAGAGGAAGAGAGGGATAAGGTGAAGAACTGATCGCTTTTTTTGGTCAATAATCTGGTTTAATTGCTCCTAATTTACTACCATTAATTTGCTTTTTCCCCCTCTCTCTCTTCCACTACTGGTTGTTGCTTCAAAATTAAGCCAAGTTAATCGGCTAATTAAATCCAAAATTATGTAAAATATCTGCGACTGTGGAATACATTACTAGTAACCTTATTCGAAATTTAATTTCTTCATCTTTTATTCCAATTTAGCCAAACAAATTGGCCCACAATCACAGTAAAAAGCCGAACCACTTTTAATTACTTTTACCCATTAGTATTTAGGCCCAAAACGGCAAAACCTGCACTTATTTTTCGGTCCTAACTTAACCTTTATGTTATCATCTCAAACGCTCTTCGAAATAATTTGGAGCATTTTAGGAGAAAACTCAAAATGAAATAAATAATTGTTCCAATGGAACCTTCTCTTCTACCGTAGATAGACGAATAAGCCATTAGTCTTTTCTATTGACTTACTATTCAAATAACTGCACGAAATACATATACAAATAGTTAAAAAGTTGAATCGACTTTAACTTGTAGGAATCATTAAATCATGTAAATGATTGTTCTAGTCTATCATGGAAATTCTTTGAAAACAAATAATCAAATAATTTTATGTGGTGAAACAAAATATCTCTCATTTCCCCCTCGAATAGATTTTTTTTTCCATTTCTTGATGAAGGATGTGTTTGCAAGAGTTTATTTTAAATATCTATCTATTTTTACCATATAAATAGTTTATTAATATTTGCAAAATCTACTTGCGACGTTAACTTCTCTAAAATTAAGTAGTTAGATTGCTTAACTAAGCAGCATCTTTTAAGCGTTTATTGAGATGTTTTTTGTTCTTAAAACACCATAATTTTCAAAATTATAAAAAATATTTGATTTTTATGTTAATTTCAAACCTCCTTTTATTTAAAAATAATTATTTTCAATTTTAAACAAAAATAAATAAATAATACTTATAATAAGCAGCTGCAAATACACCCAAAGTATAAGTGTCTTTATGCTGGTATTACCCGCTTAATCTTGATCTATCAAACGATTTTACGCAAGTTTTATATAGAAAATTATCCCATTTAAATCACCTCATATAAAACAAAGAAGTACCCAACTACCCACTCTAAAATTGGATAACGAATATGAATTTATTCCTATGTATTTAAACATAAGAAAACGAAATATATTAATATTTTTTCTTTGAATTAGTACTAAAAAATTTAGAATGGAAATAGTCCGTCCTTTTTCCCATTGGTTTGCGTAAATTGGGTCACTGAATGCATGGAGTAAACGCTAAGGAACGTTGGTTATACATACAAACGCATGCAACAAAGCCCCACAAATGAAGGGAATTCATATGGCTCCTGCACAATCCCCGCCTGTAAGAATTTGTTGAGCCCTCTCCTATCAATATTAAAAGTCACACCAAACATTCTACTACTCCCCAAAGTCAATTCAAACAAACATTAATTCCATTACTACTAGTTAATTGCAATATAATGTAAATATCAACTTATTACTACTAAGGGGTGTTTGCAATAGTTTAAACTTTTTTTAAGTGCTTAAATTAAGGAGAAGTTGGTAAAAGTAGCTTACTAAAGAATTTAGGGTGTGTTTGCAAAAACTGTTTAAAAGAAGAAAAAGTTGAAATAATAGTGTTAGCAAAATTTATACCGTAATAGCTTATTTTATGATTTATAATTAAAATGTCAAATCATGGCTTATCCGAAATTACAAATATGTCATTGAGTTGGAGAAGTTGATAAAAACCAACTTAATCAACTTCAACTTATTCAACTTAAATATAGAGAATTTTTCCGAATTTAAGCTGTTGCAAATACCAAAAAATAGTTTTTCCTTAAATTAAGCTAGAAGTTAAATAAGTTAAGCAGTTGCAAACACCCACTAAATATTCTCACCATCCCGTCTAATTTGGACATGGAGTTTAAAATGAATGATTGGTTGTGTGTAGATGAGTGGGTTTATGGTTGGGCCCTCAAAGAAAAGAGGGATTATGTAGTCATTTTTCATTTTGAAAAAAATGACAAGTCAAGTGAAACAACTCGAAAATGAATAGAAGACAAATCGGGCGGGACATATAGAGTACAATATACATAGATTGTTTCCCTTGAGCTATAATTAATTCTCAAATATTTGAAAGTTTTGCTCTTAATGCGGAAATATAGGTCAATTTTTTACAAGAAATATCTTAAAACAGTACTAAAATCGCACAGGGTTTCAGTTATCGCTCTACGACGAAGCATATAAATTAATAATGGCAAATTGGCAAATTTAGTCCCCAATGTTTGCCACTTTGGATGAGTTGGTCCCTAATCTTTTTTTTTTTAGTTTATTGGTCCCCAATGTTTGCTAATTTGGATAAATTGGTCCTTCTGTCAAATTTTAAGTTAATTAAGTGTTAATCATAGGGGTATTTATGGAATAAAAGTTTCAGGGACCAATTCATCCAATTTTTAAATAAAACTTTAATTTTTTTTAATTATGATTTTTTTTCGGAAAAAAATTAATTTTTCAAATAATTTTTATTTTAAAAATTACTTTTTTTCAACTAATTTTTTTTCTTTTTTTTCAAATAATTTTTTTGGTAAACGAAAAAAATTAATTAATAATAATTTTAGGGACCAGTTCATCTAAATAATTTTTTGAATTAACTTTTTTTCAAATTTTTTTATTTAAGTAAAAATTACGTAAATTTAGATTAACTAATAATTTTGCATTTCACGGTGAAGGAGGGGAGCGGGTCAACACAACGGTTGGGGAATGTGTTATGTTCTTCGAGGAGAGGAGCAGCTGGACGACCCGCTCCTAGTCGTCCAGTTATGGCCTCCCACCTCTTAGTTGTCCAGCTGCTCTTCTCCTCGAAGAACATAACACATTCCTCAACCGTTGTGTTGACCCGCTCCTCTCCTTCATCGTGAAATGCAAAATTATTAATTAATCTAAATTTACTTAATTTTTATTTAAATAAAAAAATTTGAAAAAAAGTTAATTCAAAAAATTATTTAGATGAATTGATCTCTAAAATTATTATTAATTAATTTTTTTTCGTTTACCAAAAAAATTATTTGAAAAAAAAAAAAAAAAAATTAGTTGAAAAAAAGTAATTTTTAAAATAAAAAATTATTTGAAAAATTAATTTTTTTCCGAAAAAAAATCATAATTTAAAAAAAAATTAAAAAAAATAAAATTTTATTTAAAAATTGGATGAATTGGTCCCTGAAACTTTTATTCCATAAATACCCCTATGATTAAAACTTAATTAACTTAAAATTTGACAGAATTACCAATTTATCCAAATTAGCAAACATTGGGGACCAATAAACTAAAAAAAAGATTAGGGACTAATTCATCCAAAGTGGCAAAATTGGGGACCAAATTTGTCAATTTGCCATTAATAATTGATATTACTTACTCTTATACGAGCAAAAGATATACGGGTTCAATGCGAAGTCGATGAAACAAAAAGATAAAGAAATAAGAAAGATTAATAAGGGAAGATCGATGTACAAAATAAAACAAATTAAAAGAAAGAAACCAATCTACTCAAATCTGTAGTTTTATTTAACTGATTTTGATATCATTAGAGGATCAATTCAAAACCTTATTTCCCACAAGTAGACTTTGGATCATACAAAACGTAAACAAAAAAACACAAAACTGTGACACAGTTACAGAATTAATCATGGAGAAAATGAGTTCTTGATCAGTTTAAAACCCTAGAACCATATCGAATACCTTCAAAACTCTCCACCACCAAGTCTCTAGGGTTTCTGCATTCCGGTCGAGTAATCGCAGAAGAAGGAGACCGAATTGGGGTAAACATTGTGGCAGGGCGACGAGCCGGAGGGCGGCACGTAGCCCTTCGGAAGCATAGCGGAGAACCGCCGCGCGTCCAAGTTCTTGGCCGCCATCCTCTCTCTCTTCAATTTTTTTCTCAAGATTACGACTGGAGCAGTTTTCTTGATGAGGGAGGGCGTTTGCGGTTGAGGGGTTGGAGCGTTAGCGTGTTGGATTTCAACGGATAGAGCGGGATAGGCGAAAGCGATCATCAACGAAAGGAGAAGGAAGAGAGAGATTGAAATATTGCTGTTGTAGCGATCCATCAAAGTTCATGAATGGCTTCGATGGTGTGGGAGTTTTTGTGTTTCAAGAAATAACGAGAGAGGGGTTTCTTGATTTCTTTTGGTTGGTTTTTCAAGATTGAGAAGAAGAATTAGAGATTTAGAATGGTTTGTGAGTATAAAATCTGATGTGGGAATTGAGGAATGCAATGCTTAGAGAGAGAGGGAGACTATGTGCCTTACATATAGGGGCGTGTATATTGTATATTTATATCGTATAGTATTATTTAATGAATTTTGGGCTCGTGAGTATGTCAACATTCCGTGGAGCATACACGCTCCCAGATCCGAATTGTAAGAAGAATGACAGAATCCAAGATCTTCTCTGCATGTGTATATGGGAAGTTGCTATTTGAATTTTTTATTCTTTTTTTTTTTTTATGTGAGTATCATTCTTTTTGAGTTTCTAAATTGCTCGGTAGTACTCGTTACTAGGGTTGTTTAATATCGCCGCGTTTATATATCATGATCATTTAATCTTTAATTTACGTACAAAATCATTTACTCTATCGATTAAGTTACTCCAAAAACATTATATGACTTTCATGCAATCAATGGTTAAAGTAGAATTTTAAGGGACAAATAGTAAAACATTGTTAATTACGGAATGACGTTCAAATGCAATGTTAGGTGGTCAAAGCCGATCCTGAGAGTGGGCGAATCCGGGCAACCACCCAGGGCCCATATATTTCTTGACCCAAAATTTTTAAATTTAGTTAAAATATAGGTTAAATGATTTGAATCTTAAACCTTTTAAAAACTAATATGTATTATTTCCAAACAACTAAAATATTTTTCATTAATTTTTTATGCAAAATAATATAAATGTTTAATTTTAGGACCTCAATTCTTATCTCGGGGCCCATTTTTCATTTTCACCGGGATTTTATTTCATGGGGGACGGCGCTGTGGGTCGTTGGAGTTGCAACCTTTTTCAAGTTTAAATCCGACAAATTATACATACCGGTGCATCAAATATTAAGGGAATTTTATTCGATGAATATCTTCATATAATGATGACTACAATCCCTTTTATCATCGAATAGGAAATAGTAATAATTATTAACTTATTTGCAATATAAATTATAAAATTCATTAATTAAACAATCAAATTAATATCATAATCAACCAATTTCAATTAGGGTTCAAATTCTAAAGAGAAACAATTAGGCCCGTTTAGCTGTCATGAATCATGATTAATATCATAATCGACCAATTTCAATTAGGAAAGTAAAGAGAAGAATTAGAGTTGTCTATGGATGAAAGTTAGAAATCGGCAATGACTCCGACCAACGACTGTTGACTTCAAATCTCCCAGACAACCGAAACAACAAACTAAAATTTCCCATCTAAACTAATGGAGTCGTCTTCCTCCAACAATCCAGAGTTGGCGCGTATCTGAATGCGCGCGATCTCCTTTCTAGATTCCCTCGCGTCGCTCAATCTCAATCATACTCACTGGACCCAGATTTGAACTGAGAGTCGCGCGCTTGATTCAAATTGCTAATAAAGGATGTCGAAATCGATGCCGTATTCAATGAAGGATGTACATTACGACAATGCTAAGTTCCGCCAGCGATCCATGTTCAAGGTTCGTGCTGTATTTCTCTAGATCTCCCTGCTTGCTATTTTTCTCGGTTTCGTTTGTTGAAGATTTCAATTATTGCTTTTCTTCGTGATTATGATCGCTCGAATTTGGTATTCGTTATTCGAGATTTTCTGTAATCAAGAAAGTTGGGATTTTTATTTATGGCACGAATTGAAGATTCGTGCAATGGACTTGGGCGCAGTTAAGTTCCAGGTTGAGAAAAGATTTAAAGCGTGCTCTCTCTCTCTCTCTCTCTAAGTAATTTATATTCGGAATTCCAAACACAAGGGGTTTTAGGGGTTTCTGATTGGTCCTTTGAATCAAACATTTGTATTCTAGAAGGATAGAGTTTTATGAGCTTATTAGAAAGTGATACCGATATATCTCTATCTATATATGTAGGTACACTAGATATTGAATTCGTTTTGGTACTAGGTAATCATGGTTTCTTCTTCAGGTAATAACACAATATATGATAAGCAGTAATGCTAAACGTGAATGCACTAAATGCAGTACAGGAAAGTTTATTTTACTATTAATGATCTTTGGTGTATCTTATCTCGTGCTAACACACACAAGCAAGACTCCTCCATCGCTTGGTGTAGCTAGAAACGTTGGCACTGAGGAAGGAACAAATTTCTTCACGGATGGAAGTGGCAGATTTCGTAAATTTTGGAGAAAGCCACCTAGGCTTCCTCCTCTGTTGTCGCCCGATGAAATAGCTGCTAGGAATAAGTCTCTTCATAGCTCGGATGAAGATTCTGGACCTGATTGGAAGACTAGGCAGCAAAGGGTCAAAGAGGCTTTTATTCATGCATGGTCTGGATATCAAAACTATTCTATGGGATATGATGAATTGATGCCTCTGAGCAAAAGAGGAATTGACGGCTTAGGAGGTTTAGGAGCCACGATAGTGGATGCTCTTGACACTTCCATGATAATGGGAGTTGATGAAGTTGTTGATGAAGCAGGTTCTTGGATTGAGAAACATCTTTCTGAGAGGATTGATGGGAAAGGCCAAGTGAATTTGTTTGAAACTACCATCCGCGTTCTGGGTGGTCTTTTGAGTGCTTATTCTTTAAGTGGGAATGACAGTAATGCCTCATGAAAAGGGCCTAAGCCGGTTGTCTATCTTGACACGGCTAAGAATCTGGCTGACCGTCTATTGATTGCTTTCACATCAAGCCCCACAGATATTCCCTTCAGTGATTTTGTTCTGAATGAGCGATCTGCGCATGCTGCTCCTGATGGACAAAGCAGCACAGCCGAAGTTTCTACCGTTCAGCTTGAGTTCAATTATTTGAGTTTTTTGACTGGTGATTCGAAGTACTCGTTGGAAGCTATGAAGGTTTTGGAGCACATGAAAACTTTGCCTAAGGTTAAGGGACTGGTTCCTATCTATATTAAGTAAGCATTTTTGCATTCTCTTTTTATGGGTGTGACTGTGTTTCTTTTAGTGAAAACTGTGCTTTTCCTTTTATTCAGCTCGGATATTGTGCACTGCACTTATGTTCTTCCTATAGATATTAATAAACTTTTCGGCTTTGCTCAGTGCAGTTAGAAGCCATTTAAGTTCCTTATTAGAGTATGGAAGCATTTACTCTAAATGGTTTGGTAAATGATCTGGAAGCATGTACTCAGCTTTGGTAGAACAACAGGGAGATGTACTGAGCCAGGAAATATTACATTGCATTTGATTATGTACTGCACGAAATGTTATTACTCTTTTTTCAGTTCATAGAATACATATGTAAGTTCTCTAGTTAGTTTTTGTAAATAGACAATAATTGGTTGTAGTCATGATTACAGCCCTCATACTGGGGAGTTCAGTGGGGAGAATATTCGACTTGGATCGCGTGGTGATAGCTACTATGAGTACCTCATTAAGTGTGGCTCCAGAGTCCTGGAAGTAATTTTACGTATTTGCACGACATGTACAAAGAATCGATGCACGGTGTTAGAGAGCTTCTAGTTAAGAAGTCTGCCCCCAACAGGTTGGTGTTTGTGGGAGAATTGCCTGATGGTCCTCAAGGTAACTTCAGCCCCAAAATGGATCATCTGGTATGTTTCTTTAGTCCAAATCATGCTTGCAATCATAATTTACTGCTGCTAAGGAGTCATGTTATGCTACACAAAGGTCTCGTGATAAAGCTGAAGTAATCAATAATTTACGATTTTACTTGTAAAACAAATTATGCTACACAAATGCTGCTAGCATGCTATTTTAAGTCTTTTATACTTCGAAAGTGGTGCTACCCAAGTACCCATTCATCGAACTTATAATGCTGAAGCATGAGTTCTGTGTCTACTTTTTAACACTTTTATATCGATGATTATGCAAACATAAACATATTTCTTTACTCTATAATTGTGAAAGAGGAGACTATATTTCTGCTATCTATTTTGTCCTCTTAACCCTGTTACTCTTTATCATAGGTATGTTTCCTCCCTGGGACTCTTGTTCTTGGTGCTACAAAAGGTATTGTGAAGGAAAAGGCCATGAGAGAAAACTTACTCACTTTCGAGGATCTGGAAAATTTGAAGCTTGCTGAAGATCTGGCTAAAACATGCTTTGAGATGTATTCAATATGGAGGTCAGTTTGTTACTCATACCTTGTGTGTGTGAATTTGACAATTGACATTACTTTTTACATTCTTTGTTTCTTGTAGTAAATTGTGGTTCTCAACCTATTTGGGCAATCCAAGTTTTTTTACTTTCCCACTGTTGTGCTATTTATCTTAACATTTTCAATCTAAACTGATAATTTGATATTTACTAGCAATTCTTTATGTTAACCAGGGGCAAAAGGAAGGTGGTCCTGGTGGTGGCAATAATTATTCCAAATATGTAGATGACATTATTATAAAACCTGCTGACCGTCACAATCTCCTGCGCCCTGAAACTGTCGAGTCACTGTTTGTCTTGTTCCACATTACGGAAGATCCCAAGTATGTAGTAGTTGTTTATTAGTTAGGGTTTCTGGCAAGAGTTGCTAAAGAACAGATCCCATTTTCCCGTTTGATGGCTTCGAGATTGATCTTGTCTATATGATTGCAGATATCGTGAGTGGGTTGGGAAATATTTGAGGCATTTGATAAGTACACGAAGGTCGAGTCTGGAGGTTACACCTCCCTGAATGATGTTACTGTTGTTCCTCCACACACAAGAGACAAGATGGAGACCTTTTTTCTGGGTGAAACACTGAAATATCTCTATCTGCTGTTCGGTAGTAGCGATGTCATTCCATTGGATGAGTATGTATTTAACACAGAAGCCCATCCATTCCCTATTCAAGGCAATGCCAGAAGAAAGTGATGCTTCTACTTGTGATAAACAAGATTGATTTGCAGAAGGCAGAACTCCCAAATTGGTTCGGAAAGTAGTTTGTGTAATCCATCCTTTATTATGCCTGCTAGCAAGTTGATGAGTGCAAAAGTGGCTTAAGTTTATGCTCCGATCCGTTAGCCTTCTAAGGATTTTGTATGTGAGCTTTCGATGTATTCAAGAGTTGATTGAGAGTGAGTATGAAGTGGTGAAATGCAGCCAATTTTTTCACTAGTTGACTGCAAGCTATACATTTAGTCAAAATTTACATATCTAGTTGGCTGCAAGTCACCCATGTAATTGATATACAGATTTTTCTACCATTGTTATAAGCATCAAGAACAAATGGAATGATTGGTCAGAGTTAGAATATCCTTATACTATTTATTATTGCTTTGGATTGCCTTGTCCTACATCTGTGATTATACTCATTCTGGTTGTTTATACTTGCTCTTCTCTGTGGCTTGATATAAGAAACAAATGATCGCCGTCTCGTATGACACTTAAGTCATCTATCTCTGCATTTTCTTCATTTACTATGCAGGCAAGACTGTCATCTCCAAATTTTTCACCTGCAGTTTCACAAGGAGGTCAGTACCAGATATACCACCAGGTAAAGCGTCTTTGATTTCGGTTACTAGTGTTATAAGTTTGATTGCTTATAGAGTTTACCTGCTACTTTGAGTAGTTCTTGTAACGAATCCGGTAGGACTATTAGCTTTGGGAGAAGCTTATTCTTTGCAGATTTCATATGAATTGTGACTCTCTTCTTCTCCGCGCCTATTGTTTCTGCATGAGTTGGATATGTGAAACTACTTGAGCTGACACATGAATCCTTCTTGTAATGACTGGTTGTGTGATTGATGGCCCCATCTGTTTTCTCTTTCTTTTCATAATTCAGTATAAGATCATATATGCCTCTGTTTTCATGCATCTTTGCTAACGCTTTCGGTGTCCACCCTTTCTCATCCGTTTTGTTCACATTTGCACCTCCTTCCAGCAGAAGCTTCACCATTTCAAGATGCCCTTGTTTAACAGCAACATGAAGAGGCGTCAGGCCATCCTCTACCGAAGAGGTATCATTACTCGCCACAAATTTTGAATTCGGGATATCTATATCTACGTGCTGTTTCATATATCCAGTGTGAGTACTGCAGTCTGGCTTAGTTTCAGTACTGATACAGTTTCTGATGATTAGACTTGGATCTTGCTGGCCCTCTATGTCGAAACTCCCACATGCTTTCATTTTCTTGAAACAGAATTTAAAAACTGATCAGTTTTAAACTGCAGAATGAAGGGTAAGAACTGATTCAATTCATCGAAGTGCATTTACCAGGAAGAGATTGTTCATGACAACGCGTTCATCTTCTGGATACGCTTGAAGGACGTTGGTAAACGTGCTCCTATTGAGCCGTAGTATTTGAGACACTTCGGTAGTCCGAACCCCAAACGGCTGTGGCTTCCCACATAAGGCCCCTATCTCCCCAAAAATATCCCCTGCAGTTGCTTTTCCAACTACTTGATCTTGTCCATTGATCTTTGCAGTGAATTTCTGCCCAGAAAAAGACCTTCAGAATGTGAAGGCTGAAAAGGTTTATCCATATACTGTTAGGCATATAAGATAGGGAGCCCTAACTTAACCTAAAATCATGGTTGTAAGTCAAGGGTTGACTCTCTCTTATATACCCTTCCACACTTTCATGTGGAAGCGATGTGGGATATCGTAACAATCCATCCCCCTTCGAAACCGTACGTCCACGGACGGCACACGCCGGGTGGCAACCCACATCGAAGGCCCACTTCACGGGTGGCAGGTTCCACATCAGTGGTGGCAACCCCTGGGCCCACACATCGGGTAGCCCATTCCCGCAACGTACGATCCGTCAGTTTCCCACAGACGGCGCCAATTGTTAGGCATATAAGATAGGGAGTCCTAACTTAACCTAAAGTCATGGTTGTAAGTCAAGGGTTGACTCTCTCTTATATATCCTTCCACACTTTCATGTGGAAGCGATATGGGATATCGTAACATATACAGGATTGAAATACTCACCACTGATCCGGTAACAAGTATGTATGCATCTGATGGAGCCTCATTTTGTAGAATCACATCTTCTCTTGGAGGGTAGTACTCTGCTTCCATCTCCGGTACCTTTGAATCCATAAATCTTTCTTCCTTAGGATGAGATAAAGCAGGTAAGGCGGAGAAGGGATAAGAAGAGTACCAGCTGGAGAAGGAAGTCTCTAGAAACTCCATGGAAGAGATGGACATTCTGAACAACAGGGTAGAAGAGATAATGAGCAATGCTCGAACGGATGGCTCGTGGGAGGCCGTTTAACGTCTCGTGCTGCTTCAGTCCCTCCGTCTTGAACTGGAGACATATATGGGAGAGGAGCTGATCTTCAATGCAATGGGGGAGCTGGTTCCTCTTGGCAAATTCCGAAGCAGCTCGGATCGAATCCCTCTACACCACCAATCCAAAACGTATCAGGTACGAAGTCTGTTGCTAATCTTATGAGTAATCCGATGATGATGAAAACTTACGAAGCCTCTCGTGCGGCTGGTCCAGTGGACCACGAGGTTCGTCATGTTTCCGATGATGTACGCTGTCAACCCGAGGTTGAACAGCATGTAGCAGACTCCGAACAGCATCTCTCTCGAATTATCCGCGTGTAGATCTCCGTAACCTGTAGTTGTGAGAGTCACGATGGACCAATACATTGTGGCGATGTATCGGTCCCAGAGGCTCATCTGCTTGAAGTCGGGATAGACCGCTCCGATCCACGTCTTCCGTGGGTCGGGGTATCTGTCCGCTATCATGTAGTTGAAGCAGCCGGCGCAATGCATCGCGAACAGAGTAACCTGAACCCGGCCGGAAAAACACAAATGAGCTACATTGAATCGAGTTCTTTTTTTTCCATCGTATGAGTAGTTTACTTACGGATACGAGTTTCGTGCAGCGAGTCCAGAAGTAGTTGAACCGGATATCCTTCTCGAGTCGGGCGAAGAGGGAGCTGACTCGCCGGAGACGCCAGAGGCGGAGCATGCTCAGTAGCTTAAACCCTAGTCCGCCGCTGTGGTCGGTGAAGAGGAGGCTGATGGATTGAAACGGCACCGTTGAGCAGACATCAAAGGCGAACCACGTCGACACATACCTATAAGTATATGGTTTTCATTTCCATCATATTTTTGAAAAAAATAAAATAAAACATATATAAACTGCATGTTGATTACAATAATTTAATTACCTTATGGCTATCTTCTTATGATCGTCGATCAGAAGATACGACTGGCTGTCCATGTAGGCGACGAAGAAGGTGAGTACAATATCGATGGCGAAGAAGGCGTTGACAATGTTGTCGAGGACGAACAGCGCGTCTTGCTTGTAAGGAAGGAATGCGAACTGAAAAGGCGACAACCAAGCGGAGTAGACGACGAGGAGGATCAGAAACATCTGCCACGCTCTGCAGAAACCAACAGAACATACAAATTTAAGAAAAAAGGATATACATATACATATATATATATATATATATGATGAATAGCTAAGCGTGGTGTCAGTGTCACCTATATCGCGGGGAAAAGGGAGACACGATGTGTCTCCCGAGCTTGGTGGTTTGGTTGATCCGAGCTCCGAGGGAGGGAATGAGGTCGCTCGAGAAGAAGCTGCTCTGCGTTCCGCTCCTCGTCTGAAAATCCTCGACGCAGAACCGCCGGAGGAAGTTCTTGGAGTAGGAAAACGACATCGTATGGAGTCAAGTCAAGATTGGAGCTTTAATTTGTGGAGCTTGGTTGTGAGGTAAGACTGGTTTATATAGCTTCACCCGTTGATGGAGATATAGTTGGATGCTGCTCTTTTTTAGTTCTTTCCCTCCTTTTCCTTTAAAGGAAGTTGCCTTTTGCAATATACTACCGTGAATTACATATTCAGAGGTTGTGCACTTAATATTACTTTGTGACTGACTGATCATCACAACTAGTTTAGGAAGGTGGGTTTAGAGAGAGAGAGAGAGAGAGAAATGTGGGATAATCTGTGTGTAGTGGGATTTGCCGACAAGATTTGAATGATGAACTGATCATTAAACTGGTGATTTCATGTCCTAATCTTTACATGGTGTAAGAAGGTTAGCTGGACGGTCCGCGCTGTGGATGCCGTTCTTGCACTAATGTTTGTTCAAAAATTGATTCTTCGAATTTCAACATGAGATTTGTAACTAATCTTATTTTATATCAAATTACTTCATCACACCAAATTATATGATATCCACAAATAAGTATTCCCTTCCTAGTGAAAGAGATGAATAGATGTGAGTTTCTCTCTCTCCTCTCTCTCTCTCTCTCTCGGCTATGTGGAGAAGCATAAGCATATATTATGGACCCTCAGTTAATGGTTTTCTTGAAATTGTTCCCTCATGTATTTCGTTTAGCCAAACATTATAATAATCGAAATAGACAATGGAGAAAAGGGATTTCTCTTGAATTTTCGAGGAAACAAATGGGTTTGCGACAGACAATCAATGATGCAGGTGGGCTGAAGAAAAATGTAGTTGTTACAAAGCAAAATACTATTTGATTATCTTTATTAATTTAATGAAGAGTATGGGAGTTGGGAGTGCGAACCGTGGATCCGTCGGCGGACCCATAAAATTGAACAATCTTTGAAAGTTAGTATAAAGTTTCTATCAAAACCTAATTATTATTATTATTATTATTATTATTATTATTATTATTATTATTATTATTATTATTATTATTATTATTATTATTGTTAATTATGGGGCAAATCTTTTGCCGACCCATAGTTGTTGTCTTTGTATTCACACACGGTTTTGATTAGTCGGTCATTAGCGATCTTAATCTCAAACACTTTTCACGATTGAATTTAGAATGGACTTAGAAATATTGACGTGATCAAATTTAATATTTGACATGATATATTAACCGCGTGAAGCTAAATGGATTGATAATATTTAGTTGGTGGTGGGGTAGTGAAGTGTTTCTACTATTTTTCTTACCAAGTTTCCACGGGCAATCAATTTAGTCCACATTTATGATTTATGATGACTTAGTAATCAGAATTAGATAAAATATCATATGCTTGGATTTACATAAATTCAAGTTAAATTTAGGAGGGCCCACTTGAAATCCACACGAGACATCCAATACTCTGGGAAAATTGAACTCAAACTGACGTCGACAATTTAATATATAAATTTATATGCATGATCATGAATCCCCAAGTTAGTATTTAAAAAGAATAGTCACAGTCCATAAAAGTAAATCCATGATGCTTTTTCTTATACATACTAACGAAATTGGTAATCGTCCTTTAGGAGTACATAATAATAATAATAATAATAATAATAATAATCTTCTGGATAACTCATTCTTGATTCCATATCTCGAAAATTCGAATATGCTATAATTAAAGTAAGACCATATATGAACTTGGATGCTCTCTCTCTCTCTCTCAACGTGGAGTGTTTGGATGAGAGAGCAAAAAGACAAGCAGTAAAAAGGGGGCTGCGTCGGGTCATGATATGTGTGAACAAAAAGAAGGCTAGCTTCATATATTGTGCATGAAATTATTACTTTTCTGTTCTTCTTGCAGCCACATAACATAAATAACCAATCATCCACCTATATCATCGCACCTCTTAAAAGCTCAATTTTGTTCACATGTTATCCTTTTATGTGGCGTGCATATTTTCCTCGTCATAAAAAATTTACGTACATGTTGATATTCACGAGACCTAAATTCGGGCTGATTTTTCTTTAATCAGAAAACCCTAGCTACTTTCCTATTTGATCAATTTCCTAGGTTGCCAAGGAAAAGGTTTACTCTAGAACATTCCGAGTGAAGATGGTCAAGATTTTTACAGTTAGAAATTCAGTGAACCAAGCAATCTCACTTTTAGGCTCATCAGCCGCATTATTTCCAATCAAATTAAACGCGTAATCCTTCTTGATTGGACCCTTAATTATCTTCGTTCCTTTCGTTTATTGGCTACGATTAGTTTGACTTCAAAGAGGTGGGTGGGTCTAAGAATTAGAACCCACTTTTTAATCATCAAGATATCTCGAGAAAAAGGAAATTAAATTAAATTTAAATATTTGAAGAAAAAGAAAAAGTGGGAAATGTTCCTGATCATAGAGATCAATTTTCTTTGAAATGGGATGCCGTGGTCCTAAAATGAAGGTTGGCTGGTCCTCTCCAAGAAATTCACTCCCTCTCTCTCTCTCTCTCTCTCTCTTGTTTGAAGTAGTAGTGGTCCTTAATTCCAATGATCAAATGTTTCTAGCTAGCTACTCCCCTCCCTAAGAAGCGACCTAATATTAGTAAACGTGTATTGTATACCAAACAAAATACGATATTGAAATATCGCTATAGTGAAAGGTACGTCGTGCCTCAGGAGCATATTCTCGAATGTATTAATTACGAGCTTAATTTTAGGTCGATTAAAGGTCTGCAATTAGTGCTTAATTAATGATCAAATTAGACACCATGTTTATCTACAAGGGGTCGGCTAATTATCCCTTAATTGGAGTATGGCACCTCGTATGTCCAAATTCTTTAGAAATTTGGTTGTGACAACTAAATTAGCCCCTAAGTTTAATTAGTCAATAAGTGGTACCACGCAAGTAGCCTCGTGCTAGCAATAATGCATTTTGGCTCGGAAAATTAAATGCTTTTATGTGATTTTTTTTCGAACTATAATAAATTGTTGAGTCTTAAATACTTCGATCTAAAACTCGTGATTCTTGAATATATCATATAAATTGATGTAATATATAGGTTTTCATGCAAATAATGATTGCTGGAATGTACTAGGAAAGACTAATGGTGGGAAAATATCATCTTTGGTATTTGGCAATTTGGAAATGGTGAGGCCCCTTGTTAGTGATTATGGGTAATTGTCCATGTCCATTCCTCCTCATTGCATCCTTCCATTATTACTAGATTCTGTCTTTTAATCATATGCCTAGGAGATCTACTACATCTCCTCGTGTCTATCCATCTATATTGCCTAAGTGCTTCTCTAATTTTCTTTAACTACTCGATGCTCGTTAACTCAGTTTGAATAACCTAAAAGTAATCGCTCGAAAAATAGGTTAAATAAGCATTTATAGTATAAATAATTAAACTAAATAAGCTATCATTTTGATGCACACTTTGATAATAATTTGTACGAAATAAAAATATAATGTGAAAAATTGGATAGCTTTGGATAAACTATTATATCAATTTATAAAAATAAGCCAAAAATGATTTTCACGTAAGTTTCAGAAGACTTATATAAAGGTTTTTCAAATGCGGGCATATTTTTTAGCATAAGCTACATAAGCTCTTTCAAATGTGGTATAAACCACCCGAATCTGCAAGGGAATTGAATGCGTATGGGGTATATTTTATAGATTTGTGATTATTGTCGTATTTATGATTAATGGTATAAATGTGAGATTAATATATGTGCATTGAATACGTATATAATATATTTGTTTTATTAAAAGTGAGGAAATATTGGAGTGGAATGTGATTGGTTGGGGGGATTTAGTCAACTTGGAGATGAAGACATGAACTTGGTTGTAGTTGAAAAACATTAATGTGGGATTGTCCAATGTCCAGTTGCATGTATTGTTCAGTTTCCAAATTATATTAACTCGTTTTAATTGTAGCTTTTGGGCTTCGCCTCATGTGATGAGATGAGCCTCTCTCTCTCTCTCTCTCCATCCCATGGTCCACTTTTCCTTTATTGCTATCCATACCATCTACTCATCCTCTCACCAAACATAATATTTCCATTTCCACTCGAAAAAAGTTTTCATTTTATGAGGATAAATACCCACATGAGTTGACTTTTGTACTATCACGTTAAATTAACTTTATATACTTTGTAGTTTGGTGGCTTTAGAACTCATTATACTCTCGAAAGCTCCCTCCTACTTAGCTACGGGTATTTGCAAATATTTATTATAAGCATTTCTTATTTATTTTTGTTTTAAAACTGAATAAAATTACTTTTAAGTAAAAACAGATGATTTTTGTATCAATATTAATAAGTCGATAGTTTTGGTATGTCTGGGAATTTTAGTGCTTTAAGCAACACAAGCATTTCAATTGATGCTTATAATTTTAAGCAGTTTAGCTGCTTAATTTTTAAAAAGCTACCGTAGAATAATAAATTTTCCGCACACTAAAAACACGTTTAACTTAAAAGACTATTACACCCAATTAATTATGTAGATAACATTATATTATATTATGAGAGAAATGCGAATTTACCACATGTGGATAAATTTATAAGTTTTATATCAACTTTATAAATAATATTCCCTTCATCTCATTCATATTGTCTTATATATTATATCGAGTTGTCTCATTGATATTATCTTCTTTTCATAAAAGAAAATAAATTAATACTTGAAGTCCTGTGGGAACAAAATATTTATACATAAAAATCAAGTTTATTAAACTTCTTGCCCAAATTTTATATGACAGTATGAATTATGAATGGGATGAAAGGAGTAGAATAATTTTTTAAAGCACTTTTTGAGTTTTTATACAACCCTCGTTGGAGGTCACTAAACCATACGAATAAGTGTAGTTAGTAAATTTAATAAGGTATTTTCCACAATTTACCGTGAAAGTGGCTATATAATTTATATTTTTATGAAGGTAATTAATTAAAATACTTATACACTTATCCAAAAGACTAATTATGTATATTTCTACTTATATTTATTACTATAATATCATGCTCCCTCCGTTTTGTTTGTATTGTTTGGAGTGGAGTTTAAGAAAGATGGTTGGAGGTGTGTTAAAATGGTAGGGTCAACTGTGGTTCACAAATTGTTTTCTTTTTTCGGATGAAGACAAGAATAGCGGAATTGACAAAAATGAAACTAGGACAAAAATAGCGGGACGTAGGGAGCATTATAGTATATTATGGAATCTGTAATTTGGAGAGAAAGGTGAAAAGATGATATGTATGTTGAATAAGTTCTGGAATCTTTTGGTAATGGGGAGGAGATTAGAGCCATGATTTGTGCTTAATTTTCAAAGAAAACTATGGTCCAACACAACTACACACCAGAGACAAATTAAGAATCCATCTCGTATCGGAATCTAAATATGGTTGGCTCATCAATTACGACTTGGATAAAGGCTGATTCGTCTTTCTCATGCAGCCAGCCAAACACGCCCTTGTGGTCCTTTGCGGTATATCAGTAGCAGCCCTCTTGCTCCTCAGTTTCTCCAGTTGAATTTTTCTATTACGGGACCATGCATGTTGCACTTACAATTTGGGCTTCGATTGCGAGGTAACAAGAATGCTTCAGAAACCCTAGAGATGCATGATTGGATTTGAGTGAATAATATGAGATGAATTGTGAACATATTTTGGACCACGAGCTTGAATTTGAATTTGAATTTGAATTCGGATATGATTATATGAGTTGCGAGAAATCTATAATATAATGAAGGGGCACATCCAGAAATTATGATTCAAGGGTAAAATTTAAATTTGTATAATCTAGGTATGTAAAAGTGTAATAGTAGGTGGTGTTGCAGAAGTGGAACAATTATTATCATCTAATTTTAGGGCTTCGAATTTTATTTTATTCTTGTTAAATACTCAGTCTCATAATTCTTGTTCCTCTTTCATTTTCAAGACATCCCACAATTGTTGTCACATATCCTAAAATAACAAATTATTAAACACTATTTTTTAAAGGTTCCGCCATCTTTACTCACAACCAATAACTTTCCTTAAATTCCATGCCGAAAAGTTTGGAATAAATGGTATAGAAAAATTAAAAAAGATAAAAAGAAATATGTCAAATTGGGTCAATCAGGGTCCCGATTGAACTGTTTGGTCCAGCCGAATCATAATGGATCAACCTCAAGAAAGGGTCTTTCATATTGAGCTTGTTTCAAATATCACAGTACGTGTTCAACTGGTTCAACCAATTGGGTCGAGGCAGAGTTTTAAAACAGTGGTATTGATTGATTGAAACACGAGATGTAACATTTTTAAAAAAAATCTCTTCTTATCGGATGGCTGCAAAAGTTACCTTTTTGCTTGATGATGCGCTAATTCATTTGTTGACTGCAGATAAATTAAAGTGCGTTTAACTTTCAAGAAGAATGATTAGTTTTCAAGATAACATCTTCAAATATTGGAGTCATGTCTCAACGTGCTATATTGGTTGCCATTTACAAAAGGTGGTAGCATTAACACCTCAAATTTGAATGGGGGAAATATCTAATGATACCTCAAAGAAAAACTCTTATAGTTGGTAGGAACCAATTAGATAACTAGTTGTACACATTATGATAACACAAATGAGAATGACCCCTTAGTAAATATCACTATTAAGCAAATTGAGATTTGATTTCTTCCATTAGGCCCGTTTGCGAGAGATTATCATTAACTTATTTAAATTTAAAAATTAAGTGTTTATAGGTATACATGTGTACAAGAGAGTTTATCGAAATAACTTTTCTTTAACTTATTCTCTAAGGCTGATAGTAGACGTTTATCGCTTATTTAAACTGTTTCCCCAAACGGGCTTTATTCATCTAGATATCTTCCTATTTTACAACGTATCTGATAATTAGATAAAAAGCTCAAGATTGTTCTCCCCGACCATGATTTGATTGAGATTTTTGTAATAATTTGCAACTTGTTAAGGAAGAAGCATGCGTCGAAAGGCAACCAAAGTCATGCATGTGGAACCGTAACTCCCGCCTACAAACAAAGAACAGTGGTACGTTAAAAGCATGAAAAATCCAATAATTCGATCAACATCAAATCCTAGCAAAACTATAACTTTTCAAACAACAAATGATCATATAATCTGCAAACTATCGTAGGCGAAAACCACACTACCACTGACACAAATAAGAGCGTAGTAATCTGAACAAATTATCGAATTAATTAAACAGCCATTCGATCATATCCGACATGTATCTTTTCCCAATTGAAGATGTTCAAGAATGTCATCATCATAATATACATGAGAATTTATGGAGAAAATGATTGGCATAGTGAGAGATGGATGAGAGATCGAGCAGAGCAGCCATTATGATATTGGCTTACCAGCAGAAGATACATCATACATATGCTGTCTGCCATCTCCCCTTGCCGGTCTGTGGATGTGAATGTGCGAAACTGAGTCTTCACAAAAAATCATGTAATCATCAGCATATTCTTCCTGCAGAAATGAAAATTCCCCTTAATGAAATGCATGTACATGAACATGTCTAGACATCGAGTGATCAGAAGTAAGAGAACTAAAATAGCATGTCTACTACATTTATTCTAGAGATGGGAAAAGAATATTACGCAAAGTAAAAGGGAAGATGCATTTATATATATGTTCGTTTGATACCCAATATGAGTGTTTTTATAGTCATTTTCTCAAAAAAGAGAATTATGGCTCGAACGTCTGTGTGCTTAATTCGCATAAGCTTACAAATTAATGCGTTCAACTGATCAAAAGAGCTTCTGATGATATGGAGAGCTCCTTATGCTAGCTTAGCTAGTTGATTCCTTCTTATCATTGAGCTAAACTTCACCTTAAAGCTTCCTTCCTTATATTCGATTCTAATTATCTAATATCCTAACTCAACCTAAAAGCAGCATATATAATTCTTCCATCTCTATAATCATTTCATGGAGTCGACTAATTTTTTCCTTTCTACTATTAATTGAGGAAGTCAAGATGAGACATAAATGACAAGGAAAGGTAAAACAGTATATAATCTTAAAGAGGGAAAAAATCAATTTTGGCCCATTATGTTGGCGCCCGATTTACTTCAGTCTGTTATTTTGGCAGAGTCCGATTTTAGCCCATTAATTTGTAAAAGTGTCTAATTTTAGTCCGTTTTTTAAAATTGACACAATTTTTCCGATTTTGGTCCATTTATGCGCGTTTACGAGTGAATCACGCGCAAGAAATATTTTTTTTTTAAATTCCAACTCTAATATTTTAATTATATTTTCTTATTAAAAAATCCCCTATTCCCCTATTCCAACTCCATTTTCTATGCATTTTTTTTTTTTGCTGCAGGGAAAGAAAGACAAGACGCATTTTGACATAACTCAGTGTTTGGTCTTGCAAACAGGCAGTATGAGCATTTTGACATAACTCAGTGTTTGCTTCATGTTTTCAATTATCTAATTTGGTAGGGGATTTTAGGATTTGAAACTGTAGGTTTTTGTGATTTGTGAAGTGATTTTGATGTTGCATGGCCTGTGTCGCCAGATGCATTTTGTGGATAATGAAAATTGTGTCCAATTATCCTTAAGAAAATGGAGTAGGCATTTGGTCTCTTAATTTATTATGTATTAGTGTATACTATTAACGAATTTGTGAGAAATATGAGATTAAATAGTATTTAACCAAATTAGAGAAATTAATAGTGAAATAGTTTGATTCACATCTTATAATATAAATGACCAAAATTGATATTAGAAATTAGAAATATGTTTTAAACACAAAAAAATAGGATTTATTAATTTTCTTTTTGAACCAGCG
This sequence comes from Lavandula angustifolia, assembly GCA_028984105.1. Taxonomy (NCBI): domain Eukaryota; kingdom Viridiplantae; phylum Streptophyta; class Magnoliopsida; order Lamiales; family Lamiaceae; genus Lavandula; species Lavandula angustifolia. Next base: position 23,240,111 of record CM054810.1, on the reverse strand, counting down.
CGTGTCTACACGCATAAATGGACCAAAATCGGAAAAATTGTGTCAATTTTAAAAAACGGACTAAAATTGGACACTTTTACAAATTAATGGTCTAAAATCGGACTCTGCCAAAATAATGGACTAAAGTGAATCGGGCGCCAACATAATGGGCCAAAATTGATTTTTTCCCTCTTAAAGACATTATCCAATGAAAAACAAATAGATATAAACGAATTTAAGAGACCAATGCACCAGGAGAGCTATGCTGTATAAGAGAAGTTATTAGTGGCACCATGAAGATATAACACTGAGAATCAAGGCGTCTAGAGTCCTTTCATTTACCTACACAATGATAATATCATGGAAAAAGCTGCAATTCCACATAACAGACCACATCTACATTCAAGCCAACGACACTTGCATATATTAGGCCTTGCCTTTTCCTGAAGAGTTATCATTCTTTGCCGTAGCTTGAAAATCTGAGAGAATTGTATTTAAGCAGTGATGTGAAGAGAGAGTTATGAAGTGGTAGCAGGAAATATCAAAGAAAATAAAAAAAATGCAAAAGAAACAGAAAATCATAGTGACGAGTTAGTATACACTGGTGGCTCTATTCAGCAAAAACTAAAACGAGCTATACTGAACACAACTGGTGCTGGTAATACACTGATCTACCCAGAAATGAATTAAGTTCCTCCAAAGTGGTATAATTTCTAGAATACTAAACAAACACAAACAGTAATCAATTTCAAGGAACTCCACAGAATATTAATCTCAGATCATATACATGACAGCACATTCACTTATTCACATCATCCATTTCAAATAATTAAACCGAACCAATGACATATGCAATCGGTTATTCATATAATTCTAAACTTTTATTACACCTGAATGACAAGTTCCAAGTAGCAGTAAGATATATTTCTTAATCAAATCATAGCAAGACAAAAAGTACAATTACATTCGTTCTTGCTATTGTACTTTTCTTCTAAATCTTGATGAGTAAGAAAAACGATGTACAAAAATGAAGTGCAAAGCAATAATAATCAAAAGGGAAACTCTCAACTCAACATCTTACACCTTACAGAATGCCGTTCCGTTCCAAGATTAATTGAACTCATCAAATTCCGAACATTGCCATTTTGTTCAATAAATATTAATAAGATTAATGCCAAATCATCAGTTGCCAAAATATTGCATCAAGACTATAGACTTTTTTTAAGCAAATGACGTTTGTTTCCCGAGTCCCAATTCCATAAAATTATAAAGCAATTACCCTTCCAATGGACTCAATCTTGCTCTTAACCTCTCTACAACTTGTATATATAGATACCCTAAGAAGTAACAAGTGAACATGTTTGAATAAGAAAAGACACAGTTCTGAATTCTGATCCTCCTCACGTCACAGTTAAAACAACAAACGCATGCTTTCTTTTAAATGCTTTAATATATTAATGAAAAATATAACAATCTTTTATACTATTTCAAATCTTTCAGAATTTTTTTGCATGTAACTAAACCCTGCCTCTTTCAACTGATCCAGACATTGATACCACTTTGGTTTGTATAACAAGTAACAATATAAGATTTAAAATACCAATCAGTTTGTAAACATTTGTATCCTAATTCAGAAGAGAGAAAAGAAAACTGGGAAGAGCATACAGTTCGGCCGATATGTATTCAATTCGCCTCAGCCAACCAAATCCTGCTTCACTAGCACCGGACCAATTAGTTTGTACACATTTGTATCCTCATTCAGCAGATCCAGATCCTTCACCAAAAAAAAAATAAAAAAATCACAAACTCATTGAAACTCCCTGAAAGTGAAATTTCAAACTCGTAACAGAGACGAACTACCTTGAGCACGAGTTCGTTTTCCCCAAACTGAATAGTGTACTTCTTTTTTACTTGATGATTCTTATCACTATCTGCGTATTGTATTCAAATACTTGATTCCAGCAAACAATAGATACAATCCAGTCGTCAAGTTCAAATATTAACCTTCAAAACTGAAGAGGGAACGAGAAATACCTTACTGAAGTTTTTTAATATCGTTAGTTTTATGTAAACGGGAAAATACCTATCTTCCCATCAAAGAGAACCTCACCATTCACTACAGGAAAAATGGCCTTTAGCGAGGAAGTCATTTTTTATTTTTTCGCTAAAAAAATGTTTTAGCGAGAAAATCCAAATTTAAGATAATTAGCGAGAAAATATTTTTATAAAAAATTCAAAATACCAATATTTTTTAGTGAGGAACTTCAAAAAAAAAAAAACCAATATTTTTATGGGAACTTAATTTCTTCTCGCTAATAGTTTTAAGAAAGAAATTCAAAATTAAATAACTCATACATTAGTGGGCGTGTCATTCGATGCATCACTTGTCTGTGAACCAATATTAGGTTCTTCTTGAATCAATTGAGACATCTTCATATAACGGAACTTAAAACCATTTCCAAGCATCTAAATACACAAAGGAAAACAAAATTAGCATAATTATGAGAAATACATAACCCGCAGTAAACACAATTTCCTCAGCGGAGACATGCGTGTGATTCATGCGGAGAAATTGTGTGATTCAGCAAACACAATTTCCTCTTATGACGTGGGCCTCGCCGCACTGCTGACGGTGTGAGTCATGCGGAGGGAAAATAATATCGTGATTGGTTTTAGTTAATCGACGACGCAAATAATCAAATCAAAAAAAATGTGCAGCAAATTTAAACCTAATTACCTCAGCGGCAAGGTACTCAGAGTACAGCGAAGAGACAGACGAGGGTTCCGGAATTGAAACCTAAGTTTCTAGAGCAAATTGGAGCAGAGATTTAGGAACGAGAATAATTTTAGCGGCAAGAAGTTTCTGTGTTTTGGCATAAAAAAATCTTTCGCGGGAGATCATGGATGAAAAGAGAGTATTTTTATGGGGGTTTGTTTTCTCCACTACAGGGTGATCACATTTAGCTTTTCTCCACTAAATTAATGCGAAAAACCATTTTGATAATTATCCAAAAAAATATTTTGGTTTACAAGATAATGGATCTAATTCTATATTGAAGATCAATTTTTAAAAAAATGACATTTCGTGTTAATAGCTACTATATTCATCTATATGTACTGGTTTGTATTATTATTATTATTATTATTATTATTATTATTATTATTATTATTATTATTATTATTATTATTATTATTATTAAATTATATTTATACGTAATTATAATTATATATGTATATATATCTGTTATATTATATCTATTATTATTATATTATTTTTATGCATAATTATATTATAAATATTATTATTCAATGATTTTATAATATTAATATTAGTATATTATATTATAGATATATATAAATATGATATATATATCTATATTATAAATCATTAAAATTATTGTATATATATATATCAATTATTATTTAATATTGGAACTTAAATAGATATAGGAGATAAACATATATGTCGACTGGGAATATTATTATATATAACCTGCAAAACCCATAATCTAATATTAAAATACATTACTGGAGGAAGTATTATATTAGTGTTCTTATTCGTATAATATTACCACATTCATTTTCGTTTTTTAAAAGTAATTAAAAGATGAGTACTACTTGATCAAAATTCTAATCTGTTTGGAGATCTACGAATTCAGGATTTGAAATTTCGTGGCATAAGTGCTTTCATATTCTGCAAAAAATCTAAAGATATTCAATTTTTCTCCCACACGGAATTCGGGTTTGAGCTGAATTTGAGCACCTTCCGGTTAGTTCCTTCCTCTTTCCTAATCAATTGTTACTTTATTTTTCAATCAATTATATCTAATGGTGAATTGCATATCGAGTTGGCTGGAGAATCAATACAATATATTTTTTTTTCTTGACATTCCATTATATTTTATATAAGTAGTAATTCATGCTCAGTGGAAATTTTGATCTAGACTCTTACTTTTTCTTTGTTCGTGTGAATTTCGAATGTTGCCTATATAAGTAGTAATTCATGCTTTAGTTTGATCCTTTCATTCATGATGATTGGGGCTAAGGAATCTTGGTATATGCTAGTTATTGTCAATTTTGTTGCATGGTGCTTTACTGCAAGATATAAAAGTTTTTTTTTAAGCGTTGATCCTTCTTATCTTATGCCGTTAAATAGTTATTGGTCTATAACTTCACAGGAGACGATTACGTTGTCTTATATGAAAACACAAAAGAATTGTGGCACTTTCTTTGTCACTCCCAAATAACAATGTGTTTCTTATCATGCCTCATTTTGGATCTCAAAGTTGACCAATCACTGCAGGTTTAGAAGAATACAGCAGTGAGAAGACCAAATGCTAAGAACATTTTGACATATACAAGGAATGCACAAAAAAAGAGGTATAGGCTTTACTATACTGCTGCTTTTCATTATTTTTTCTTATCTCAATCATTTCATTGGATACTTGTTTCGTTACACACTAATACAATAGTGGAAATGGACAAGCGTTGGATGTTTTTGGATGATAGATGTTGTTATGCGTTTATAAGTGGGCTGCAACAATTTATGGAACACTACAACAAATCATTAATTTAGTGATGAACTTAGTTACGGATTTTAATACGGGTCACTAATTTGTGACGGATTTATGGAACACTACAACAAATCATTAACTTTGTTGTTTAGAAAACTTCATCTATTATCTTCACATCTATTAAAAATTGATGTTATTGCTACGTAAATTGCTTTCAGGTGTGTATTGTCTCATTGGTTTTGTTGAATATTGTGTTTTGTGCTTTTATGGATTGGGGAATTAGAAAATAAAATAAATTCAACTAATAATTCTAAAAAATAGTGACAGAATAGTGACGAAAAAAAGTAAAAACAATAGTAAATTGGTAACGGGATGGTGACGGAAACTATCCGTAACAAAATGGTGACGGATATTCCGTCACAATATAATCAGTTTTTCTCCGATACGACTGAGCAAAATAGTGACGGGCATTCCGTCACTAAAGGGTAACAGACCAAATCTATCACTATTTAGTGACGAAATATCCGTCACCATACCGTCACCCATAGATGTGGGACGCAACGGACGACGTGACCGTGGTGACGGATTTTCCGTCGTTATATCCGTCACCAACCGGTGACGAAAGCTATATTCCATCACCAAATATTTAGTGACGAAATTATTTTGACGGACACAATCTGTCACTAGTCCGTCACGGAAGAGAAATAGTGACGGAATATTTGTGGATGGTGACGGAAAAATCCGTCACTAATAAGTAGATTTCTGGTAGTGGAACTGGCTAAACAACATTGTGGAGCTGGAAAGGATATTAGATGTCCATGCAGATTATGCAGAAATGTGACTTATCACCCCTTTAATGTTGTGAAGAATCATATCCAAAAGAAGGGAATGGATGCAACTTACACAGTTTGGAGATTCCATGGCGAGAAAGCTGATCAATTTACCGAGGATGAGAGTTACGATAGTGGTGTACACAATGAGAATAATGATGAGAATTCAGATCAATTAAATGATGATCAAATAGAGGAAATATTGGAAGATTTAGAAAAAGGAGGAATTCATGAGGACGATCTTCAATTGAATGACAACGATGGTGATCTTGGTAGATTTGACAAGCTACAAAAAGATTCGAAGAGAAAGTTGTATTCTAATTGCAAAAGGTACTCTGTTTTGTTGTTCATCGTAAAATTTCTCCACCTCAAACTGCGAAACCGATGGAGTAATAAATCCTTCAACGAAGCTCTTGAATTGTTCAAAGATGCACTTCCAGATGACAATTTGCTACCCGAGTCGTACTATGCTTCAAAGAAGTTGCTTACAGAAATCGGGTTGGGTTGTGTACAAATACATGCATGCCCCAATGACTGCATCTTGTTTAGAAATCAATATAAGCTTCTGGATTATTGTCCTCAATGCAGCTATCCAAGGTATAAGATGGTGGATGGGAAATCTACCAAAATCCCAAATAAAGTTCTTAGATATTTCCCACTAACACCTAGAATACAAAGGCGTTTCTTATCTAGGAAGACAGCACTGCACATGAGATAGCATAAAGAGAAAAGGGTTGAGGAAGTGGGTTACATGAGCCATCCAGCTGATGGTGAAGCGTGGAAGAATTTTGATCTTAAGTTTTCTGACTTTGCTGCGGATTCTCGTAATGTGTGGCTTGCATTATCTAGTGATGGTTTCAACCCCTTCGATAACATGGCCAACCCATATAGTATGTGGCATGTGGTAGTGGTTAACTATAATATGCCTCCATGGGAAGCTAGGCTTCGGGCAAATTTGATGTTGTCATTGCTAATTCTGGGTCCTCGATCACCAGGAAAGGCAATTGATGTATATCTTCAATCACTGATCGAAGAACTACAGACTCTTTGGAAAGGAGTTAGGACATATGACATGGTTACTGGGAAAGCATTTACAATGCGTGCTGCACTAATGTGGACTATAAGCGATTTTCTTGCTTATGGAGATTTATCTGGTTGGGTTACGAAGGGAAAATTAGCTTGTCCTTGCTGCAATGATGAAACAAGCTTCAAATCATTAAGAAACAAGATTGGGTATTTGGGTCATCGGCGTTATTTTTCGACAGAACATAGATGGAGAAAGTTGTCCTCTAAGTTTGACGGTACTCAAGAAGTAAGATTACCTCCGAGAGAGTTATCAGGTGATGAAATACTAGAGCAGTTACAAGTTGTGAAAGATAGCAATCTTGGGAAGAATCCAAACATTAAGAAGAGGAAGAAGCGTATTGCAGAAGAACGTAATTGGAGAAAAAAGAGCATTTTTTTCAACCTACCTTACTGGCGACATCTGATTTTGCGCCATAACTTTGATGTGATGCATATTGAAAAGAACTAGCTCGATAGCTTATTGGGGACTTTACTTTCTATGAAGGACAAGAACAAAGACACTGATAAAGCTCGTCAGGATTTAAAGGATATGGGAATTCGACGTGAGCTACATTTGATACCCAAGATGAATGGAAAATTTGAAAAACCTTTAGCATGTTTTACTCTATCACCTAAAGAGAGGTCGGGTTTCTATAAATTCTTGAGCGGAGTAAAATATGCTGACGGATATGTTGGAAACATATCGAGATGTGTGAACATAAAAGAGAATAAAATCTTAGGATTGAAAACTCATGACTGTCATGTGCTACTGCAGCGGGTGCTCCCCATTGGAATGCGTGGTTTCTTGAAAAATGACGTGTACACTCTATTATGTGAGATCTCTCTCTTTTTTTAAGGATTTTTGTGTTCAAGGAAGTTAAAGATAGAGGATCTTGACAAATTAGAACGAAACATCGTTGTTATACTTTGTAAGATGGAAATGGTATTTCCTCCAGCTATGTTCGACATCATGATACACTTGGCAGTGCATTTACCACATGAGGCTAAAATAGATGGATGTATCCTTTTGAAAGGTAATAAAATTTCTTATAAATTATTTTAGACTTTTTACTTTCACATTGTTTTTTACTGGTTTCATATTTACTGACATTTAGTTTTATGGTTAAGGAATGTTGGTCATCTGAAAGATATTATTTCGAACAAAGCTCACCCTGAGGGCTCTATCACTGAAACGTATATTGTCAATGAAAGTTTAGACTTTTGTGCATTATATCTAAAGGATATTGAAAATGAGTTTGCTCGACAAGATAGATATAAAGATGGAGGAGTCGATGAGCCAGGGACTTTATCTATTTTTTCAAATAAAGTTTGTCCATTTGGAAAACCGACATATCGTATGTTGGACAAAGATGAACTCGATCACCTAAAGTGGTACGTGCTTAACAATTCTGAAGAGTTCGAATCATACCTAATGTAAGTATATATATATATATATATATATATATATATATATATATATATATATATTTAAATTACAAATTGTTTCATACTAGCTAGCTTTTCAGATATTTAAATAGATATGTGTACTAAATCACTTGAAAATAAGTAATGTTCGGTACTTATGTATTAGTGAACATGAACCATTGTTGAGAAAGGAGAATGAGAGCAATATTTTGGAGAGGCAAAAAAATGAATTTGCGAAATGGTTCATGCAACAGGTAATATTAATTCATGGTATTCACCAAGATCACACAGTACATTCTTTTTCTTTCTTTTTTTTTTTCTTCAAGGAATCAACATATGCATATTATATACAATGGACTTTTATCTACTGAACAACTTGATTGCAGGTGGACTCAAAGCAGAATGGCAACATGGATGAAAGAATAAGAAACTTGTATGCACTTGCGGACGGGCCTGACTTGCGAATAACAACTATAGTGGATGTGTAGTTAATGGAGTTAAGTACTTGACTCAAGATCGAGACAATAATCGAAAAACTCAAAATAGTGGGATCCGTTGTGAAGGGGAGCACAATAATGAGATTATTGAATTCTATGGTGTATTGAAGGAAGTGATAGAGCTAAGATATAGAGGGAATCATCGAGCTACGCTGTTCAAATGTGTCTGGTATGATTGCAAATATAATAAATGTGATGCATTCTTCACAAGCATTAACAGGAGCAAGACTTGGTATCCTACTGAGCCATACATCCTCAGAATCCAAGCTAACCAAGTGTTTTATGTTCAAGATACAAAATGGGGTGGTAATTGGCATGTGGTGCAGTCCGTTGATCATCGCCATACATGGGATGAGGTACTATTCCAATGCCAAGCTGAGATAGAACAAGAATTAGAATTGGTACGTAATGAAAACCATCCAGTATACCAACAAAATCTCAGTCACAATCCAAAAAAAGGTCTACTAACCGCACACATGAACATAACTTTAGTTATGAAGTTCTCGCTCTTGAAAGACCTGTGCGGTTCAACCTCATTTGGAGTAAGATAAACTCAGTGTGAACCTTGTCATGTAAACCATTTCTTATCAATACGGACGATGTTATGCATGCTTTTGAACTTCAACCTCTATACGATTCTATCGAACCGTAATGCCTCTATTGAAAACCGTAACCTTAAGAATTTGTTATCCAATGTGAGGGCGGGCTTTATTACATTAGTGTGTGCTTTGATTAGACCTTCTTTAAACCATCTTCATACCGTGCTCTTACTCACTATTACTCCTTTCCCTAGTCTTCTTACGGTTGATTTTTTTTCAATATGGAAAGACTCTCGATTGTTGGAAGGTCAATGAGAACTCTCCTTGGGCGTATTACCTTCTTCTAGAGAGCTACTTCTTTGATCATGCCTCGCTCGGGTCGACCTTTCTTGCTGTACGGAAGAAGCCACTGTACTATGTTGTTTTTTTCAAGAGTGGACATATATTTTCTCTTCACCATTATGTTAGAATTATAAATTGTAATGTGTTAGTTTCAAAGTTGTAATTTCAGTGGGTACTTAAGTTTAGAAAAAGGAGGGAGTTTTGAAAATGTTTTGAAATTTTTGGTCGAAATGTATTGTACCATTGTCTAGCTTTGTACTATACTCAGTTTTAATTTAATCAGTCTCGATTCTATTATTTGCAGATTGCTATTCTCCATTTCGTTTGTATGGGTTTATTTGATGCTAGGGGGAGAGCATTGCTCCTCCCATCCCAGCTGCCAACATGTGTCCCGGAATTTAATAAAAATCACTTTTCATTTTCTTCTATTTTAATTGATTTTTCCTTTTTCATTTTGCATGGAGACTAACCTGGGTCAGTTAACACACTCTCTCTTACTATGAGTCTCCTAATTCTCAAATTTTAAATTTCAAATTTCAAATCAACTGAAATGGTTTCTCACTACGTCTCTCTCTCCCTCTTCCTGTTACTCTCTGTTTTCAATTCCAAATCCAGATATTTTGGCAAACCTCAAATCAGATTTCAACCACCTTTTGGCCAGTGCTCATCATATTTCGACGTTCGTCGCCATTTGTCCACTGCTACCAGTTCCCAAATCTAGAAAAATCCTCCAATTTATCCCATTCTTCCTCTCTCCTTGTTGCCTCGCCTGTGGCATTCCGAAAAGGCTGTCGCAATTCCTTGGATTTCAAAAGATTAAATTGGTAGTATTTTATAAATTTGTTTCCTTTGGCATTTAAAATTAGTATTCCCGATCCTTTAGAAAATTCCCCTTCAGATATACTTAGATGGTAAACAACGTTGATTTAGAGGAAGTCATGGTAACTAAGATGCGTCTTTTTGTGTATATGCAGCAATACAGTTCCAGGAGTTTCAACTTTCAAGAGGGTTCATCGACCTCTCAACATCTGAATAACGTTTTTTTTTTCAATTTTGGGAAGAAATGGAAGATAGGTCAGATCCCATAGAGATTGTAAAGCTTTCTCAAATCTTGAAGAAGTCCCACGGTGGTTTAAGATTGTGGCAAGAAGATGATGATGATGTTGTTGAGTCTAGCCTCCATTCGATGGCTATAGGTTGCAATAAATATGGGCATCAATTTTTAAAGTTTATGGGCTATGGGAATAGTGTAACTTGACTATAAAAGTCATGCATGCATATTCTCTAGGAACTCCCTCGACAATCTCATTCTCTCTTTCTTTGCATTTCTCTTCATGTTTGTATTTCTTCTTGTGGGTTTGTAAAGAGAAGTTTTATTTACCTGTGGTAGTAGGAGAGTGTTGGAGTGTTAGGGTACAAGTTGTACTCTAAGGAAGGGGTTCTTGTGAGTGCAAAATAGTGAGATGTTAGTAACATCGAGTGTGTCTATTTTGTTGTAACCCTTCTCTCGGTACCTACCATTTATAGTGAAGAAATACTCGGAGTTGTTGTTCCCGTGGATGTAGCTTTAAAAGGGTGAACCACGTAAATTTCCGGTGTCATTTATTTATTGCTTTATGCAAGCTATTGTTCTGAAAATATTAGTTGCAATATATTGCATTATTAAATTATTATAGTAAATTGTGTGTGAGAAAAGTGAGCTTAAAAGTGATCATTGCGATCCTCATTGTGGTGGCTTTGTGTGGTCACTAAGACCCCGGTCCCATAGTGGTTTTAAGTGTGGTCGGTGCGACTCATCCATACTTTACTATTTACTTAGTGTGGTTTAATAATTCAATAGTCCTCTTTTATTCTAATTAATCCTTCTACGCCCCAACAAGTGGTATCAGAGCCACTTAAGATGGAGGCAAGAACCGGAAAAATGGTTAATTTAAATGGCACGAACTATCACATTTGGAGAAACAAGATGAAGGATCTTCTAATGGTGACAAGGTTGCATTTGCCTGTGTTTAGTATAGCTAAACCGAAAGGCAAAACCGATGAGGAATGGGTACTCGAGCATGATCAAGTGTGTAGTTAATTCGATAATTTGTCGATGATAATGTGTATAATCACATCTGTGGAGAAATTCATGCACGTACCCTGTGGAACAAGCTTGAGGAGTTGTATGCCTCGAAGACCGGCAACAACAAATTATTTTATCTGACCAAGTTGGTTCAGACAAAATACAAGGAGGGCACATCCTTGGTGAATCACTTGAATAGAATTCAAGGGATCTTAGAATAGTTGTCCGGTATGGGCATGAAGCTGGAGAATGAGATTATAGCTCTCTTAGTGTTGGCTTCCTTGCCAGAATCATGGGAGACGTTGAAGATTTCACTTACCAACTCTGCTGCAAATGGTGTTGTTAACCTGGACACTGTCAAAAGCAGAATTCTTAATGAAGAGATGAGGAGAAAATTACAAGGTGTCTTCACATCCTCTTCACAGTCAGATATCCTGGTTGTGGATTCGAGAAGTAAAGGAAGAAATGAGTGGAGAGACTCTAAGCAAAAAGGCAAGAGTCGAGGGAAGTCCAACAAATTTGTCAATGTCGTGTGTCACAACTGTAAGCAAAAAGGCCACATCATAAGATTTTGCCCAAAGCCTAAGCAAGATAGGAGCAAAGGCAAAAGTGAAGATAATAGTGACGCAAATTCTCTTGAGGAATTCAATATTGTCTATGAATATGATATAATCAATCTGACAACTCATGAGACAAGTTGGGTTATTGATAGTGCTGCTACCATTCATGTGACATGAAAAACGAGAGTTTTTCTCATCTTACACACCAAGAAATTATGTTGTTGTAAGAATGGGAAATGGTAACCCTTCCAAAGTTATTGGTAAAGGAGATGTCTGTTTGGAGACAATGAATGGTGCGAAGCTAATGCTGAGAGACGTCAGGCACGTTCCAGAAATGCGCCTGAATCTGATATCCGTAGACAAGTTGGGCGATGAAGGTTATTGCAACACCTTCTACCATGGTCAGTGAAAACTGACAAGAAGCTCATTTTTTGTGGCCAAGGGCAAGAAAGAGTCAAAGTTGTATGTGATAGAAGCCAAGCTCTACCAAGAACTTGTCAACTTAGCGGAGAATGGTGATATGATCGAGTTGTGGCACAAACGACTCGGTCGTATGAGTGAGAAATCCATGATGAAGCTGGCTCAAAAGAATATCATATCGGAAGCGGATCATGTCCACCTAAAAAGGTATGTTGATTGCTTGGCAGGAAAGCAAAACAGAGTTGCCTTCAAAAGCTTTCTTTTGGATCTGGTTCACTCAGATTTCTGTGGACCCATCTCCAAATCACTAGGAGGAGCCCAGTATTTCGTGACGTTCATTGATGACCATTCACGAAAGACTTGGGTATACACCTTGAAACACAAGGATCCAGTGCTAGATGTTTTCAAACAATTCGTGGTCCGAATGGAAAGAGAGACTCGAAAGAAGTTGAAGTGCATTCGCACAGATAATGGTGGAGAATACATCGGTCCATTTGATGCATTTTGTAAGGAGCATGGAATACGACATCAAGTTACACCTCCAAAAACACCACAGTGAAATGGTTTAGCTGAGAGGATGAATAAGACCTTAATGGAAAGAGTCAGGTGCTTACTTTCACACTCGAAGTTGCCACAATCTTTCTGGGGGGAGGCATTGCTTGCAGCAGTGTATGTTTGGAATTATTTCACCCAGTGTCCCTTTGAAGTATGAAACTCCAGAGACAGTGTGGAGGGGAAAAGAGGCTTCATACAAACATTTGAAGGTGTTCGGTTATAAGGCTTTTGTCCATATTCCAAAGGATGAAAGATCGAAATTGGATGTCAAGACGCGACCCTGTGTATTCATCGATTGTAGCCAAATCAGTTTTACTATAGATTCTATGATCCTATCCAGAAGAAGCTTATCAAAAGCCGCGATGTTGTGTCCATCGAGTTTGAGACCATCGAATATATTGTTAAGACTAGGAAAGATGCTCCTAGCCCTAATGTTAGCCTGTCAGACTTTGGGTTAGTGCCTCCAACATCGTTACCTAGAGATGTTGGAGTGGAAGTACAAAGTGATCAGGATGAGATAGTTGAACCTAATGCTCCATCAGAGGCTCAACCGGATATTCATGATAATGATGGTCAACCAGTTGCAGAGGGTTCTCCGATTCGCACGAGATCTGGTAGAGTGGTGCGACCCTCTACTCGATATCCACCGAATGAGTATGTGTTACTCACTGACGGGGGTGAACCAGATAGCTTTGAAGAAGCTATGAATGATGAACACAAAGATAAGTGGATGGAAGCCATGCAAGACGAAATGAAGTCATTGCATGAGAACAAAACTTTTAAGGTAGTGAAGTTGCATGAAGGCAAAAGAGCTTTGAAGAACAAGTGGGTGTTCAGAATCAAGCACGAGGAACACAATCGTCAGCAACACTTCAAAGCTAGAGTAGTCGTGAAAGGCTTCAGTCAGAGAAAAGGAATAAACTTTGACGAGATATTTTCACTGGTGGTGAAAATGACATCAATTCGTACTGTACTGGGACTAGCAGCGAGTCTCAACTTGGAGGTTGAGCAAATGGATGTGAAGACAACCTTCCTTCATGGAGAATTGGAGGAAGAGATTTACATGAAACAACTGGAAGGCTTCGAGACGAAGAGAAAGAAGGATTATGTCTGCAAGCTCAAGAAGAGCTTGTATGGCTTGAAGCAGGCACCGAGACAGTGGTACAAGAAGTTTGAGTCGGTTATAGAGGAGAAAGGTTATGACAAGACTACTTTAGATCATTACGTGTTTGTGAATAAATTTCCTGATGATGATTTTATTGTATTGTTGGTTTATGTGGACGACATGCTGATTGTCGGTCGGAACTTTTCCAGAATCAATGATTTGAAAAAGTAGTTGAACAAGTCTTTTGCTATGAAAGACTTGGGGCCAGCTAGATAGATTTGTTGACTGTCATTGTTTTACATAGATGGTCAAAAAGTGGTAAGGTCACTTTATAATGATATTTTTTGTATTCATTAACTTTTGACATATAATCAATAATTCAATTTGAAGGTTACTGATCATTCGTTTCCACGACAAATTGTTTGGTTTCGAAACTGCAGTCTGCTAAGCTAAATAAAGATCTCTCTACTTACAACCATAGTTTTGCTTTAATCCTTTTCGGGTTTTTTGGCAAATAAAGGGACTATTGGAACCGATCTTTCTCATTCATGTAATTTTACAATTTTAATAAAACCATTCATCCTCAAAAACATACACAAGATACAAATATGTCTAACATCCACAAATATCAATTATAACATCCTAAAAACCAAGAAATTGCCCATCGCAGCTTCCTTATACTTAAACCATTCCCTCGAGAATCCCATACTCTTACAAATAAGTATGTTCACGCATATATTCTTCACTATTATCCTTGAAGGCTCTTGCTTCAATTGCACTTATACATGAACTAATGAGATTTGAGAAGTGGGAGATCATCAAATCTTATCACCACACCCCCTTAGATATTACACATCTTTTCTAATAAAAAAAACAAATCACCCACCAAAATGTTATAAAATAAAATCCCCAAATCCCAACATAATACAGCAAAAAAGAGTTCAAAAACCAAAACGTTTCAAGAAAAACCACAAGATCCACACATCGTTTCAAGAAAAACCCCACGCATCCTTGTTCGGCGTCTTGAAATATGCAAAAATCGCCGTGAAAAAAGAGCTTATGGCGCCAGGCCTGATTGAAGGAGACGGAGTAATACTTGTGAGAGATGTTTTTTTTGTAGAAACGAGCTTCTATTACAAAGTAAACCGGTAAGTCGGAAAATAAAACAAACAAAATGTCGAAAAGAAAACTTCGTCGAGTCGAGGAAGGCCTCTATCAGCAAGACGAAAAATGCCCCGGTAGTGCTCTCGGTTCTGGCGTATCGCCCCCAAAGATGAAACGACGAATGTCTCGAGGATTGCAGCACCGCAAGATCTTCAAGCTCCGGCGAACTGGACTTTCCGACGAGGACTGGAGCTGGACAACTAGAACTAATGTAGAGTGTTTGTGTTGTGTTGTGTGTTTTTGGAATGAAATGTAGCAACCTATTTATAGGTTGCTTCCCCCAGGTGAAAGGGTGCTGGAATAACTCCTGCCAATTAAGGCAGACAGTTATGTTCAGGGGAGTGAAGAGATGGAAGGTTGGTTGCTGAAGAGACTTCTTCCAGCACCTTCCAAAAACGTACAATCAGGTGTGGCAGGAGCACAACACCAAGGAGAGTAATCTCGTGTAGCAGAGCACCGCACCAACGACCGATCCAAACCCACAAGTGAAGTTGGGTCACCCACAAGTAGCCCACCAAAGCCCAATGCCAACGCCCAACTGCCAAGCCCAACGGACAAGCCCACGGACCACTCAAATGACCAATTACCAAGATCCAAGTCCACGGACCGGAACCGGAACCAGGCAGG
This sequence comes from Lavandula angustifolia, assembly GCA_028984105.1. Classification (NCBI taxonomy): domain Eukaryota; kingdom Viridiplantae; phylum Streptophyta; class Magnoliopsida; order Lamiales; family Lamiaceae; genus Lavandula; species Lavandula angustifolia. Next base: position 23,224,424 of record CM054810.1, on the reverse strand, counting down.
GGCACGGGTGCGGGCGCGGTGCGGCGCGGCGTGCCGCGCCGCGTGTGAGGCTGGGCGGCGAAAAGTGCTCGCGCGCATGAGCAGATGTGGCCCAAGCCCACCACATGTCACTTTGTTATCTCCTACTAAATGGTAGAGACTTAAATACTACACAAAACATCACACATTAATCAATGTGGGACATTGATTAATGTAATAACTCTCCAAAACCTGAATTAGGTAAATTTCTCCACTTTAGGTAACATATTAGTTTTATCCCCCAAAACTTCGAGCCACTATTTCTCACTCAGCGAAAATCGGAATCAAGAAATTAAGCATACTATAATTATCTACTCGAAATGTAGATCGACGTCATATATCTCAATTCATAAATCGGATATATATCGAGGCTCAAAAAGAGGATTAAACGGGCTGAATTTTGCCCAAGTTTAATTAGCATTTAATGCTAATTAAATTTTCATAATAACAATATATTCATATATATATATATAAACATATATATACTTTCGATTTTTCCAACAATCCCCCAGATGAGTGAAAATAGCCAAATGCATGCATGCAGACACACAGCTCTTTCCTCAAGAGACAATAAAGCATCAGGGTAGGTGGCTTGTGACCTTGAACCTTCCTTAGTCAGTGCTATCGAGCATACTGGCGGACTAGTGGACACGTGGCCTTGAACTATTCCTCCATGGTGTATACTTAAACAATAGCACTAACACTATAAAGTCTCAACCTCGTCCGTTCTCACATTTGTGTCCTTTACAGGCCATGGACAAACTCTTTGGATTGATATGTGTTACATAAAAGCGACCCTCACTTCTCACTTACATAGGTGATTCTTACTCGAGTATCCATCCATACTCCACCTTCTCAAGGCATCAAAGAATCATTAAAAGTCAAAGACTTAACCTCACCACTTGACAGGTCACCACCACTCTCGAGCTCTTTTAAGGAATAGATTAAATTAGTGTGGTATCAACAGACTCATATAGCTTAGTTTTCCCATTAAACCAAGTTCATGGGATCTCTAATCTACAAGGCTGGGTATCCACTATAATCATCTTTAACTTGTGGATTTAACTCTCATTCCCTCTATGAGCTTATACATTTGATCTCGATTCAAGATCTTAGTAAGCGGATCCGCTAGGTTATCTATAGACTTGACATAGTCTACAGAGATAACCCAACTCGTGATCAAATGTCTTACGGTATTATGTCGACGATGAATATATCTCAACTTACCATTATACAACCCACTCTTGGCCCTACCAATAGCCGATTGGCTATCATAGTGAATCATCACAGGTGGCACGGGTTTCGTCCAACATGGAATATCTTCAAGAAAATTACGTAGCCATTCGGCCTCCTCACCGGCCTTATCTAAAGCAATAAATTCATATTCCATGGTGGATCGGGCTATGCACGTCTGTTTCGTGGATCTCCACAATATAGCTCCTCCCCCTATAGTGAACACATAACCACTAGTAGACAACGAGTCTTTAGTGTCGGATATCCAATTCGTATCATAGTACCCTTCAAGTACTGGGGGATGTCTCGAGTAGTGCAGCCCAAAGTTAAGAGTGTGTTTCAAATACCTCAGAACTCTTGCAAGAGATTTCCAATGCTCTCTACTAGGATTACTAGTATAGCGACTCAGTTTGTTCACCGGACAAGCTAGATCGGGCCTCGTATAATTCGTGATGTACATAAGACAACCAATGACTCTAGCATAATCCTCTTGAGCAACAGGATCACCCCTATTCTTGCTCAAGTGATCATTAACTTCCAGAGGAGTCTTTGTCGGCGCACTATCAAAGGCATTAAACCTCTTAAGTACTTTCTCAATATAATGAGATTGAGACAAAACAATCCCTTTGAGAGTTCTTTGAATCCTCACTCCAAGAATAACGTCAGCAACTCCCATATCTTTCATATCGAAAGTTCTCTTAATCATACGTTTGATGTCGTTTATGACTTGAAGGTTTTGTCCCATAATTAACATGTCACCTACATAAAGACAAATAATTACAAAATCATTCTTTGCATTCTTTATGTAAACACACTTGTCACATTCATTAATTTTAAAACCATTTGACAACATAGCCTCGTCGAATTTCAAGTGCCATTGTAATGGTGCTTGTTTCAACCCATATAGGGATTTCACCAACTTACATATCTTTCGCTCTTCATATTTCTTCATGAGTGCTTCTATAGTGCGGTTGCAAAAATGGCTTCCTTGATCACTAATGGTGGCCGTCGGCACTCCAAATCTGCTAAAGATATTAGATCTAAGAAAACCTGCAACCACTTTAGAGTCATTAGTCCTTACGGTCTTAGCCTCGACCCATTTAGACACGTAGTCTACGGAAAGCAAAATGTACAAGTTCCCGCATGAGCTCGGAACGGACCCATGAAGTCCATGCCCCACACATCAAAGATCTCACGTAAGCGCAACGGCTTTTGGGGGCATTTCATCCTTCTCGGGATATGTTGGCGGTCATTTGGCAACGTGTACATGTCTTGCAAAATTGTAGGAGTCGAGGTTTAAGGTCGGCCGTAAAACCCGCATCCAAAACCTTTCGGCGCATGTTTTGGACCAAAGTGTCCACCATAAGGGGACGAATGACAATGATGAAGAATCTCACCTTGTTCTGCTTCGGGAATGCAACGGTGAATTACTTGATCTACTCCCATCTTCCACAATATTGGAGAATCCCAAAAGTATTGTATGCATTCACTCTCCAATCTCTTCTTTTGGGCATGTGTGAAGTCGGAAGGGAGCTGCTTGGAAGTCAAGTAATTAACTATGTTAGCAAACCAAGGGAGTTTAGAAAGCTTACCCAAGGCATTTAGCCATTCTGGAGCAGAATCGGCCGGTCTGGCCAGTCGGAGCCGTGGCTGAGCAGTGACTGAAAAACACTGAGCAGGGGCATGCCTGGCCAGACGGGCCAGACTAGAGACAGATTCGGGAACAGCATATAGATACTCCTCGGGAAAAGTCTCCTTAATTGATTCCTCATCTTCCTCTTGGAACAAACGGCTTAGATGGTCTGCCACTTGATTTTCTACTCCCCTTTTGTCCTTTACCTCCCAATCAAACTCTTGAAGTAAGAGTATCCATCGAATCAAACGAGGTTTGGACTCCTCCTTGGATAGAAGGTGTTTGACAGCAGCATGATCCATGTAGACCACGATTTTGGATACAAGAAAGTAAGATCGGTACAACTCCTTCTCCGTGGTTGAATAATTGCATTGAGCCAGGTTAAGTGTCTTCGAAGCATAATAGATCACATGGCTCTCTTTTCCGTTTTTCTGCCCCAAAACTGCTCCTACTGCTCGGTCGGACGCTTCACACATGATCTCAAAAAGCTTATTCCAATCGGGGGGTTGCATTATTGGGGCTGTGGTGAGCTTCTTCTTAAGGAGGTCGAAAGCCTCCTTACACTGATCATCAAACATGAACTCAACATCTTGTTGTAGAAGCCTTGTGAGTGATTGAGCTACCTTTGCAAAGTCTTTGATGAAACGCCGATAAAATCTGGCATGCCCTAGGAAACCTCGGATCTCCTTCGCGGATGTAGGGGCGGTAGCTTCGCAATCAAGTCGACCTTGGCTTTTTCCACTTCAATCCCTCGACTAGAAACCACGTGACCAAGTATAATACCTTCGGTCACCATAAAGTGGCACTTCTCGTAGTTAAGTACCAAGTTCTTTTCCACACACCGAGCGAGGACTTTGGCTAAATTCTTTAAGCATCCCGTGTATGAATTCCCGTAGACCGTGAAGTCATCCATGAATACCTCAATGCAATCCTCGATCAAGTCCGAAAAGATGCTCATCATGCACCTTTAAAAGGTGTCCGGTGCGTTACATAATCCGAATGGCATACGTCGATATGCGAAAGTGCCGAAGGGACAAGTAAATGTGGTCTTGTTTTGATCCTCCTCCTTCACATGGATCTGGAAGTAACCGCTATAGCCATCCAAAAAGCTGAAGTAGGTTTGCCCCGCAAGTCTCTCTAACATCTGATCAATAAAGGGTAACGGAAAATGGTCTTTCCGTGTAGCTTCATTCAACTTTCTGTAGTCGATGCACATACGTCATCCAGTCACCAATCGCATTAGCACCAATTCATTCTTCTCGTTCTCCACAACTTGAAAACTGGACTTTTTCGGTACCACATGAACTCGGACTTACCCATTTGCTATCGAAATAGGGTAAATGATACCCATAGAAAGAAGCTTCAGCACTCTTTCAACACCACCTCTCGCATGTTAGGGTTAAGCTTCCGTTGGTGATCACGGAATGGCTTACTGTCAGGCCCCATGTGAATCGAGTGAGTGCAGATGTCAGGACTAATGCCGGTGTCGGCTAAAGTCCAGCTAATCGCCTTCTTATGCTTCTTCAAAACTTCCATTAAAGCCTCCTCTCGGGGTTTGATTTAACTCATTGCTAATGATGACCGGCAACGTGTCATCATCTCCAAGATAGGCGTATTTCAGATGTTTTGGAAGTTGCTTCAGCTCGAGAACTGGCGGCTTCACCAATGAGGGCGCATGTCGGATTCGGCCCGCTCGGCGCTCGGTGATACCGCCGACGTAGCAAATTCCCGCGATGAATAAAGTGCTATGATGCTATCTCGGATCTCTTCATCCTTCATATCCTTAACGTCGAGATCGCTTAGCCTCTTGATGAGAATGAGTTCCACCTTGTCCTCGTAACAAATGCGTCTCAAGATATTCTTGGACAAAACTCTCAATCTCGTCGGAGATAAAGTCATTTCATTCTCATGATCACAAGGTTTCTTAAGTGCACTTGCAATATGATGAACATAAATCTCATTATGACATCGCACACTAATAGAACCTTCATCCACATCAATCACAGCTTTCACAGTTTTCAAAAATGATCTACCCAACAAAACACCCGCAGTACCCTCAACTTGCCTATCATTTGTATCTATAACATAGAAATCAGCAGGATAGACAAAATTGTTAATTCTGATAAGGATATTTTCAAGTAAACCAATAGGTGCAATGCATGATCTATCAGCAAGCTGTATAATCACCCTAGTAGACACCAATTCAACTCCAGTTAATTGATTATACACGTAAAGTGGCATAATATTGATTGATGCACCTAAGTCACACATAGCATGTTTGACCATCACATTTCCCATAAGACAAGGTAAAGTAAACATACCTGGGTCCACACATTTTGTAGGGAGCATCTTCTGGATAATTGCTGACACCGATGTGTCCATCAGCACTTTCCCGGACTGCTGGATCTTACCTGCTATGAAGTCTTTGACAAATTTCCCGAATTGGGGAATTTTCATGGCCTCCAAGAAAGGTATGTTGATTTCCAGCTTCCCGAACAGCTTCACGTAGTCCATATAGTCCTTGTTCGGTGTTTGTTTCCTCTCCAATGTTTCAGGAAATGGTGGAGGTATGGCAGTCTCAGGGTCTATCTGGGCAGTTCGACCCTCTCTCGTCGCCGCTTCTTCATCGCAAGATTCTACAATTCGTCGGTCCGTTTCAGTGCAGCGTCGACCCTCTCTCGTCGCCCGAATGCTCGGTTTGGCCAGTTCAGCCCTCTCTGCTGCAGATTGAATCTTTTTCGGATTCACCTTCGGTACGGGTTCGAGCAATTCTTTTCCGCTCCTCAACATGATATGGTTGTAATTGTGGGAGTTCGGATTAGGCTCGGTTTGAGACAACAATTGCCCTTGACTTCCTCTTATCTCTTGAATTGAAGAATTCAACTTGGAAATCTACTTAGATATATTCTCGAATGTGCTTTGGTTATCCCTCTTGGTCTGAGTAAACTCTTCTTGCATCTGTTGTTGATATGCAATGGCATTCTTCTGAGAAGTAATCATTTCAGCCATCATTTTCTCCAACGGGCTGCTCTGGTCCGCCTGGCCAGACGGACCATTCTGCTGCTGAAATTGCTGCGGGAATTACCTTTGATGTGGAGGCCTGTAGGGTTGTTGAAACCCTTGCTGTTGATGTGGAGGCCTCCATTTTTAGCCCAACTTTCGTATCAAGATCGTCTAGAAAGTCTCCACTCGAAAGATTCACAGATTTCCTTTGCATCATTGGTCCTTTGTATTGTGATGTAGACTCAGCAAGGCCTTCAATGATTGCCTTCGCATCAGTGTAGTAGCTATTAGCAAAGCTGCCCTTCAATCTGACATTCACCATGGTTTTGGACTCATCTGTCATTCCTTGGTAGAAGCATTGCAGCAGATCCACATCAGAAAAACCATGGTTTGGGCAGCTATCAACTAGCTTCCCAAGGCGCTCCCAGTATGCTCCAAAGGACTCGTCAAGCTCTTGAGTAATTCCCGAAATCTCCTTTTTGAGTACATTCGTCTTTGATTGAGGAAAATACTTGTCCAGGAATGTCTGAACCTAGGTCGAAGTCCAGAGAACCATGCTCGAGCTCCGTCTTGAAGAGTAAAAGGGAATGCTTTGAGCTTGAAAGCATCCAAATGACCTTGCCTGTGCAGATCACAGACCTGATTGAATCCCTCTAGAAAAGCAAAAGGATTCTCGTTCAGCTTCCCATAAAACTTTGGACATGCCGCGACCAAATTCAGCTTCACATCATTCTGCTCAGTGGTGGTTATGTTAATTGGTTCGGGCAAGTCCTCTCCCAAGTTCCTCGAACCTGAGTTCATCTTCAGATTGGCTCCTTCTTCTTCAGCCATGATTTCTTCTTCAAATTCAGAATTGTTGTCTTCAGAAAAAGGGTCTGCTTGGCCAGTCGGACCCGTTTCAGCTTCTGATTCGCTGGTTCTACCCTCTGTCTGGCCAGGCGGACCGGTCTCTGCTCGTGACAGCACTGGTTGCTTTTGCAGCTTTGTTGTCTTCCGATTCCTTTCCGCAGTCTTTTCAATTCCTGGATCGAAGTGTAGAAAAGGGCGGGAAGACCTGCTCATGCAACACTTAAAAAAGCATAGAAGATCAGTCGGAAAAATAAGCTAAAAGATAACACCGTTCCCCGGCAACGGCGCCAATTTGGTGATCGTTGTTTACACCAAATAATCCTGCAAGAATTGCTAGAACTCAAATTAGTATAGCAACAGGTATCGAACACAGGGAACGGAGAATTTTAGACCTAAAATTCCTATTAATCAAAGTTTGGTTAGCGACCACGCAAGTTTGGGAATTTTCTAAACTAAAACAAGAAAGTAAATAGCAAGAAATGAACACGGAATAAACTTATGCAAATAAAACGGGTCCAGCAAGATGATCCACACACACTCACAATCGATCATTGACACTATTAATTGATTAATCCCCTTAAGTCAATTAGTTGTAGGACGCTGTAATTAAATTGACACATCCCATATTCCCCCTTAATTATTCGGTAATCGCCATGGTGGGCATTGAAACGACTACTTCTCTAAACTAGATGCAACCTACGTTGGTGGGCAATCAATAGATTTAACACCTAATCAGCCTTAAGAACTAAGGGAATCGGAGCCTACTCATATGGTGGGCATCTAATAGTCTCCTACCAAATTAATTCTATTTTCCTAAGAACAATTATGCTACTTATTTAGCCTAATCCCACGAGAAACGATGGAAGTACTAAATTAGCTATGAATTAAACTAACCTAGGGTGATCAAGCCTAAATTAATTAATTAACCTAGATTAATTCAGAACCTAAGTGATTAATTTTAAAGCCCTAGTCTCACGAAATAATGGTGGTGTGTGTTTCACATCTCGTCGGCCCTAAAAAGACTTAGCCAGGCATATCGGCCCGACTGGCCAGGCAGACCGGTTTGTTGGGCAGAATAGAAAATATGCTGAAAATTAAGAAATTAATACGCACGAAATTCTGAACAATTACGAAATAATTAAGACACAAATAAATACGAAATTAAATCCTAAGAAATTAGAAAGTACCAATTGAAGTCTTCAAATCATCCAACGAAAAGTAAAAACGGAAGCATCCAAATTCGAATATGAATATGAAAGCATGAACATGTTATTTTCTCCAATTATAAACTACGAACAACGGAATAAATTCTGAAATATGAAGTCTGAAAATCTGATCTATCTCCCTCGGTCTCGATCTCTCCCTCTCGGCTATCTCTCTCGATCGGTCTCTCCTTCGGTCGGTCTCTCTCCCTCAGCAATCTATCTCTCTCTCTCGGCTTCGGTTGATAATTGGTGTAGAAGTATGATGAATGAATGGCGTGATATTGAGAGTATGAATGCGAGCGTATGTATCAGCGTGTGTCTCCTACGGCGCCTCTCTCCCTCATCTATATATATGACTAATCCAATCTCCTTATAGAATTAGGTTTTCTAATTAAGTATGGAAAGATATAATATAAAGTATATTATATTAAAATTCTTTCCATACTTAATCTCCCCTTATAATTTCTTCCGGATTAAGCCTATTTTTGCCTTTAATTTGCATTCGCCACTTCAACGCCTCGTCATCGCCACATCATCATAGGAAACTGCAAAACAACACCAAAACGCAATCCAACGGCCAAAGTGGCGCCAAAATAAACGGAATATGGATAGTATGAATTTAGACCTATCACTTCCTTTATAGACCGCGGTTCTTCATCTAAAAGAAAAATTACATAATCAGGACCAAAGTTCTTAACAACCCTTGCTCTAGTGCTACGTCTTGGTTCTAAAGTTTCAAGATCGGCAGCTTGCATTTTACGCGTAGCGGGTTCTACCCCCACATTTCTAGAACTACTAGCAACTTCTCTTGCTTCACCACTAGAGCTCGACTCAACTTTATCATCCTTTTTACATGGATAGATATGTTCAAAGAATATAGCATTCCTTGACTCAATAGTAGTTCCAACATTCATATCGGGCACGGCCGACTTATGAATGACAAACCGATATGCACTACTATTCAGTGCATATACTATAAAGATACAATCGACGGTCTTAGGTCCGATTGCAACTTGCTTAGGCAAAGGCACTTCTACCTTAGCCAAACACCCCCACACCTTGAGGTATTTATAGGAAGGTTTCCATCCTTTCCACAACTCGTAAGGAGTAACATCCATACCTTTTAGAGGTATTTAGTTCAATAAGTAGTTAGCCGTCAAAACGGCTTCCCCCCACATGTTCTGGGGCAGTCCAGAACTTATTAACAAAGCGTTCATCATCTCCTTTAAGGTTCGGTTCTTCCTTTCAGCAACACCATTTGATTGAGGCGAATAGGAGGCAGTGGTTTGATGAATAATACCACTTGTCTTACACAACTCTTCAAAAGGAGCTACATACTCTCCACCTCTATCACTTCGTACCATTTTGATTTTACAATCAAGTTGGTTTTCGGCTTCTGCTTTGAAGTTAGTAAAAACTTCAATCGCCATATTTTTACTCCTTAAAAGATAAAGAGTACAATAATTAGTACAGTCATCAATAAAAGTAATAAAATATTTTTTCCCACCTCTAGTTTGTACAAACTTTAAGTCATATACGTCAGTGTGAATGAGTTCTAGAGGATTTGTGTTCCTTTCTACAGAATGAAATGGTAGCTTAGCCAATTTTGCTTCAACACAAACTTCACACTTGGTTTTGTTAAACTCATTTACTTTAAGTAGATCGAGATTAACTAATCTTTTTATCGCATTTAGATTAACATGTTCTAATCTAGAATGCCATAAATCAGAACACTCAATCAAGTAGGAGGAAGTAGCTTCATTCTCATTATTCTTGGCCTCAATGGACTCTTGGCGCAATGCCATTACAGATAACTTGAAAAGGCCCTCAGACAGGTAACCTTTTCCTAGGAACATACCAAATTTTGACAAGATAAATTTATCAGACTCAAAAACTAGTCTAAAACCTCTCTTGACTAGTACAGAGCCGGACACTAGATTCTTCCGGATGTCGGGGACATGCAGCACCTCTCCAAGAGTAAGGTTCTTGCCGAAGCTCAACCTTAGCACCACAGTATCATAGCCAACTACCTCAGATGAGGCTTGATTTCCCATATTGAGCTTCCTCCCTTGGCAACTCTTGTACTTGGTGAAGCGGGTTCGGTCACCACAAACATGTGTCGTGGCAGCGATATCAATATACCACTTTCCTTCATTTTCCACGACATTAGCTTCTTCGGTGACAACGGCCGCAAGGTCAGCTTCAGTTATCTCCAACATGTTGGCTTGACGAGCCCTCTTCTTCTTTGGCTTACGGCAGTCCTTCGACATGTGGCCGGACTTGCCACAGTTGTAGCAATCCCCTTCAAACTTGCGGGGTTGAACCTTGCCCTTCCCTTTGGGGTTGCTGTTTGGACGCCCTCTCTTGACATTGTTGGAGTTGCCACCTTTCTCTGCAAGGTTGACTCTGGGTTCCACGGGTGCTTTGCCCTTCCCATCTCGAGTCCTCATATCGGTCTCGATGCGGAGCTTGACAACAAGGTCTTCAAGCGTCATTTCCTTTCGCTTGTGCTTCAAATAGCTCTTGAAGTCCTTCCAGCTTGGGGGAAACTTCTCAATCACGGTTGCCACAATAAAAGCATCTGGCAGAAACATTCCTTCGGCGTGGACATCATGGACAATGAGTTGAAACTCTTGAAGAGTCTCCATGACCGGTCGAGAGTCCACCATTTTGTAGTCCAAAACTTGGCGACTACAAACTTCTTGGTTCCTGCATCGTCAGTACAGTATTTTCTTTCAAGTGCCTCCCAAATAGCCTTGGAGGTCTTTACATTTGCATACACACTGTATAGACTATCATCTAGTCCACTAAGCAAGAAGTTTTTACAGAAATAATCTAAAGTTAGCCAATTTTCATAGGCTATTCGGACTTCAACATTCTCTTTGTTTTCATTTGGAGGGGCGGGTGCGTTCTCCAACAGCACGATCGTGAACTCAAATGTTGTCAAGTAGAACAACATCTTCTGTTGCCACCTTTTGAAGTCGACTCCACTAAACTTCGCCGCCTTCTCGGCAGCGGGCAACACTCTAGAAGAGTGCAGAGGTGCCGTCAGGGTCGAGTTCGAATCCCCACCACACCATGGTGGTTCACACTCCCAAAAGGGACATTACTCTACAAGGCAGAAGACATAGCATTGAAGTTGAATGCCGAGTTAGTGGCATTAGCACAGTTAAGTGCTATCCTTGCATCGGTGGCGGCGGACATGGCAGCAAGGGTTGGATTAGCAAAAGCAGGAGTAGGTGTAGGGACAGACACCAGCTGGACCACATTGCCGGAGGAGGCGACAACGTCCGAGGTGGAGGAGATGGTGGCATCGGTAGCATTGTTGGTGGCGGCGGCAGAAGCAGCGGCGGCGGCAACGTCGGAGATGGCAGCACTTGAGGAAGACATATTTTAGTTTACTCGAAGCGCCTAAGGTAAATAGTTTTTCGTCTTGCGGTTGTAGAATACAACCTCGCTATTACAAAGTAAACCGTAAGTCGGAAAATAAAACAAACAAAATGTCGAAAAGAAAACTTCGTCGAGTCGAGGAAGGCCTCTATCGCAATACGAAAAATGCCCCGTAGTGCTCTCGGTTACGCGTATCGCCCCAAAGATGAAACGACGAACATCTCGAGGATTGCAAAGACTGCAAGATCTTCGAGCTCCGTGAACTGGACTTTCCGAAGAGGACCGGAGCCGGACAACTAGAACTAATGTAGAGTGTTTGTGTTGTGTTGTGTGTTTTTGGAATGAAATGCAGCAACCTATTTATAGGTTGCTTCCCCCAGGTGAAAGGGTGCTGGAATAACTCCTGCCAATTAAGGCAAGCAGTTATGTTCAGGGGAGTGGAGAGATGGAAGGTTGGTTGCTGAAGAGACTTCTTCTAGCACCTTCCAAAAACGTACAATCAGGTGTGGCAGGAGCACAACACCAAGGAGAGTAATCTCGTGTAGCAGGAGCACTGCACCAACGACTGAGCCAACCCACAAGTGAAGTTGGGTCAGCCCACAAGTAGCCCACCAAAGCCCAATGCCAAAGCCCAACTGTCAAGCCCAACGGACAAGCCCACGAACCACCCAAATGACCAATTGTCAAGATCCAAGTCCACGGACCGGAATCGGAACCGGAGCCGGGGCCGGGCACGGGCACGTTGCGGCGCGGTGCGGCGCGCCGCGTGTGAGGCGGTCGACGAAAAGGCTCGTGGCAAGCATGAGCATGTGTGGCCCAAGTCCACCACATGTCACTTTGTTATCTCCTACCAAATGGTAGAGACTTAAATATCACACAAAACATCACACATTAATCAATGTGGGACATTGATTAATGTAATAACTCTCCAAAACCCGAATTAGTTAAATTTCTCCACTTTATGTAACATATTAGTTTTGTCCCCTCAAACTTCGAGCCACTATTTCTCACTCACCGAAAATCGGAATCGAGAAATTAAGCACACTATAATTATCTACTCGAAAAGTAGATCGACGTCATATATCTAAATTCATAAATCGGATATATATCGAGGCTCGAAAAGACAATTTAACGGACTGAATTTTGCACAAGTTAAATTAGCATTTAATGCTAATTAAATTTCCATAATAACAATATATTCATATATATATATATATATATATATATATATAAACATATATATACTTTCGATTTTTCCAACATTTTTTACCGCGAAGGTAGTGAGATGTCGCAGCACATCTCTTGGTTAAGACATAAATCCAATCTTCACTATTAAACCTCTTTTTTCTACCAAGAACTGAGATCCAGATCTGAGAGTCGACGATTTTGAAATGTAGCGAGAGAAAGAGGCGTTGTGAAAGAACAGTCAGTTTTGGTTAAAGTAACCACGGTTGGAAAAATACCATACTAAAGTAGAAATGAAAATAAAACACAATTGAAAAAAAAAATTGAGGCACGTGTCGGCAGCTAGGGAGGAAGTAGCAGTGCTCCCCCCTCCCGACATCAATTAAACCGTTGTCACTGCACAATTAATACAATTGGTGTACTGTATAATATGTGGTTTCATTTTAAAATGGGAATTAACAATAGTATTAATACTCGTATTTCGTAATTACAAATAAAAATGGTTTTTTTGAAAAAAAAAAAAAAAAAATAAAGGAAAACAGTATTCAAGAATAAATGGGAGAGAAAGAGATCATTAGCAACACACTTTAATTTTTGATCCCACCACTATACCACAATTAATAACACTCCTTAAAAACCGCACCCAAAAGAAAGTGGATTATATGGGTGTTTGGAGTAGCTGAAGCTTATTGATAAGTGCTGAAAACGGCTGAAAGCTGTTGATTTGAGAATTTGTAGGTGTTTGAAAATAAGTACTGAAAATTGCTGAAAGTGGGAAAAATAGTGTTTGAAAAACTGCTGTTATCAGTAGCTTATTTTAAGTTTTTAAATAAAATATTTATTTTACCTTCAATGTTATTAAATAATTATAATTTATAATAAATAAATAAATATTATTAATTTTTATATTATATAAATTTATAATATATCATATTAACATAAACATATCATACTATTACATTTTAAATATTGTTTATTTGCTTAAAATTCATAATAATAATATTTTATATAATTTTAATAATTACGTAGCTAAGAATTATCATTAAATAAAAATAGAAAAAATGTCAATTTAAAATTCAAGTGTTTCAGAACTCACTATTTTAATTAATATATATTTAATTTAATAATAAGTAGTATTTCATTAAACTTGAGAATTTATAAATGATAAATATAAAATAATTTTTATCAAATTACTAACTAATATATTAAAATATAATTATAATTAAATTTATAACTAAGAAAAATATTAGTTTTAAAATTAATGATTTTTTGAGAATTATATAAATATTTAAAAGATAAAATAGTCCAATAAATTAGATAAACCGTAAGTTACAAAATGAAAGTTGGATCATAGCAACTTAAACAACTTCTCTATCTTGACTATATTTGGTAGGAAATATCTGTTGAAAGCTGGATGTTACAAACACTCCAGCTGCAACTGAAAGTTGTTTCAAACACTATCTATATCTATGAGAGGATAGAGTATATACTTTTCACTTAGATAAAAAAAATCATATTAATTTGATACTATTCTAAAGTGATTTTAAAAATGACAAAATATTTTACTGTAATTTGTATTATTGCAAATGGAATATTAGCTTATCTATAAAATATTTTTGATGCGAATGTTGAAATTTAACCGTTGAAAAGTTTTAAGTATAAAATGTTGTTTAACGATTAGTAAAAGGTGGAAAATCAACAATAATAGCAGGTTTTCTTTTTCCAGATATCCAGATATGATGATGATAATAAAGAAACGAGAAGCGATAAAATATATTTTACTATTTAATTTTTTTTGCGTACTATACAGATAATATATTTTTATTTCTAATCGATTATATACTTTTGTCAAATCCACAAAAGTAAATTTAGTTTTGTAATGAATTGAGTTAATTTAGTAAATAAATAAAATAAAATTTGAAAATCATGAAATCGGAGAAAAAACCTATGAACAATCTATATAAGATTCGATTTCAGTTTTAGTTTATGAGATTTTAAAATAATGATTTTGAATCATAATTGTAATCGAAAATGAAAATAACATATCTAATTATACTTCAACTATAAATATTACTCCCTCCGTCCCATTGGAAACGACGCGTTTCCAATGGGCGCGGGAATTTAGGCGGTTGTGTTTAAGACTTAATCTCCTTGGCCCATGTTAGATTAAAATTATTTTAATTTTAATATCTTCCAACACACATTATCACCTTTTCTACCTAAACATTTAACATTTGCAAAATCTATTTGATTCTATTAACAAGAACAAATTAATATCACTGTTATTCTATTTTAGGCGCCAGTTTTAGATGATCTATTTGCAACATCAGCATAAGAACAGTTATCATATCTTCTCGAAAACAGGGAGGGAAAATAAACAATGCAGTTTTTTTATAAACATCAGCACAACATTCAAAAAGGAGGAAAAAATCAAACAATCCTAAAAATGAATACAAGTTGCCGCCTGATTTTTTATAAGTACAGTAGCAATTTCAAATTGTGCAACACCCACTACTATATAAATGCAGAAGCTGCCCTCTCTTCTTAAGAACTCCTACTGTCCTTTCTCTAAGAAATCCTCCTTCTCTCAAAATGTCTTCATCTTCAAAATGGCGCCAGTGAATGTGGATGATTGGACAGTTGGTAGATGAATGAACTTGGAAAATATAGATGTTTTCTCCTTAAGCTGAAAAGACTTGAAAAATATAGATATTTTTTTGTTTAGAAACCAAGTATTGTGTAGGAATAATATATGCTTTTGTAGATGACCATATATAAAATATGAATACTATATGCCGAAACATGTCGTTTACCGGTGGAACTAGGGAGTACATAATTAATATTTTAAAAAAAACACACACACGCCGAAGCATGTTTCACTCAAAATTGAATTTCACCCAACCAAATTATGAAAAGTGCAAGCTATATTAAAGTAGGACCTAAAAGGTGTCGTTGAAGCAAAATTAGTAACTAGAGTAATCCACCGCTCTGCCAGCGCGGTGGTGCCCGATCGAATGAAGCCTCTGTTTGTTCCTATTATATATTTTTAATTAAATCATCTAAATAATAATATTTTATTTCTCAAAATGAAATGAAGATAACAAATCATTAATTAAAAAAGTTAAGTCATATCAATTTCATTTATACACAAAAGTTAGACTTATTAACATCCATATCAGAAAAAAAAAACTTGGTCCAAAAATATTATTGACAAATTTTAAACTTGGCCCAAAAATATTATTAACAAATTTTGGGTCGAGACTTTTTTAATTTAGAGGTCTCGTTTCACTTCTTTAAAATATTATTAGTATATTTTAATTTGAAAACTATGTCATTTAACTTCCTTAATAATATTTTTTTTATGTAAGATTTAAAGTTTTTAAATTTTTAAGCTATAAGATTGTCGATTATAAAAAAAAAAGAGTACAACTTAAATAGGAATTTAAATACTAAATCAATTAAATCTTTTGCACATGATTTATTGAATATTTGTAGCCATTTTTTAATATTTCGCAATTTAATTAATTTCGGAAGTCATTGAGTTTTTTAGAAGAATCAATTTTTAATTTTGGGGTTTGTCAGTTTATAAAATTGCGGCTGAGCTGTGCAATTATCAAAATAGGCAGAGTAATAAAAAGCTTATTAATACAAGATAGGGGTATTTTTGGGTATTCATAATAACAAGTACTGTAGACTGAAACAGTGGAGTAGCTGTATGATTTTATATACTATGGTAAAATAAAATTAAAATAAAATATATATGGTAAATTCTCCTGCAAACAGTCGCACTATCACTGACCTACCTACTCTTCGTCACCCACACTCGCTGAGAGCACACTCAAACCCAAATCAATGGCGGCGACCATTTCTTGCCACCTCTCCTCCGTTTCCTCACCGGAATCAGTCTCCATGTCCTCATCTTCTTCGCTTTCGCGAGGCGCCATGAACCTCCGCAGACTCCCCCGCGTCTCCGTAGCCGCTCCTGCAATCCGTCGACGAATCTCGTGTCAGGCAGTTTCTTCTGCGCCATCGTCTTCTGTCAATCTTAAAGGTTTTCTCCTTCTTTTTCACCTTCCTCTGTTGCGCTTCCTGATCCTCGAGATCTTTGTTTTAGTAGGATTTTTATGTCTTAATTTTTTATTATGTTTACTGTTCTATTTTTCTTCATTTTCCGGGAAATGCATGTGGTAGTCAACTATCGAAGCTGCCTTTAATTTATGCTCTTATTTAGATGTTATAGTTGGATTTCTTACTGTTTGCCTTGTTTCGATGATTTGGTTCTCATAGTTTTGTGAATCGGTAACTGTCCCCAGATTGTGACGAGGTCATCCTTGATTGATTGAGTTATTGAGCTTTTCATCCTTAAGTTGAAAATTAATTCATTGGTTTGGTATGTATTCGCGCTTGTTTTAACTACTCTGAATTGTGTTTTATGTTTTGACTGTCGCACAAACTTATCCAATGTATATCTTTAGTCGAAATGGGGCGGATTTTTTATTCATATACTCAATTTAAGCGTTCTTATTGCCTAAAATTGCACTACTTTTCAAGTTCATGTTTGTTGTGTAGCTGGAGTTATAATATTGCAAATCACACGACACAAGTATCATTGATACTGCCTCATTTATCATATATACTGTCCCATTTGATTGGCTATTTGACTATTACGAATTTCTCATAATTCAAGTTTGTTTATTGCTGTGATGTTTCAGCGGAATTAGGCCTTAAGGATTTCCTCCACATTAATGATTTTGACAAGGAGACAATTTTAAAGATTTTAGATCGAGCCAAGGAGGTCAAGGCTCTAATTAAGTCAGGAGAGAGGACCTACCTCCCTTTCAAAGGAAAAACTATGGCTATGATATTTGCCAAACCATCTATGAGGACAAGAGTCTCATTTGAGACTGGTTTTCATTTGCTCGGAGGGCATGCCCTGTACCTGGGGCCTGATGATATCCAGATGGGTAAGAGAGAGGAAACTCGTGACATTGCTCGTGTACTATCACGCTATAATGATATCATTATGGCAAGAGTTTTTGCTCATCAGGTATGCTGGTGAGTTTAAGGCCATATGGTATTTTGATTTTTGTTGCCTTGATTTTAAGGCCAAAGCCATGTACTCTCTGTCTCTTGCTTCCTTTTCTCTGTATGCCATAATATATGTCGTGCTAGGTGTCTATAGTAAAAGAAATCTCATGTACATTTATAATTTCTGAGAGGCATATTGTTTCTACAATTTGCCATATCTTTATAACAAATTATATATGTATGTTATGGAATCAAACGTTAATCAGATAGTTATTACTCTGGCTTGGCTGCTCAATCCGTACAGCCAATATGTGTCTTTAGATGCTTCCACTTCATAAATTAAGAAGGCATTTCCTATATTCCTATATACATTTACCTAAGGAGGTTATTTCTTTCTTGACCTTACCAACTAAAGCCGTAAAATACCCTTCCTTTGGATAGTAGGACAACTGAACCGTATAGTCTATTGATCTTAAATTCATAAATGTTCTTACTACAGTATTCCTTTTGTTTTCCAGGACATTCTTGATCTTGCTAAGTACGCCACGGTCCCTGTGATCAATGGCTTGACAGACTTCAACCATCCTTGTCAAATTATGGCTGATGCACTCACGATTATTGAACAAAGGTTAGCCTATGGCCCTATGTGCAGCTACTTTATGGTGGCTATCCATCTATAAACTGTTATTTTTCCTGTCACAGGTGCATACATTGATTGTTTCTATTTGGCAATTTCTTAGGTTGTCTATGTTGGAGATGGGAACAATATTGTGCATTCCTGGTTGTTGTTGGCATCTGTCATTCCTTTCCACTTTGTTTGCGTCTGTCCTCATGGTTTCATACCGGATCCAAGGACAACTAAGAACGCAATGAAGGCTGGAGTCAGCAAAATAGAAATATCTCATGATCCAAAAGAAGCTGTTAGGGGAGCTGACATCGTCTATTCTGATGTTTGGGCCAGTATGGGACAGAAGGATGAAGCTGAATACCGCCGTCAAGCTTTTCAAGGGTTCCAGGTATACACCTTCTAGAGATGTAGTATTCGGGAACATACACTTTTTATGAACAAAATATGAGAAGTTAGCTCTGAAATTAGGTCATATTCGATTCAGTTCATAAAGGATGGACTCAAATCATTCGTCATGACCCATGTTTTTCTTCTTTTTAAAATCCTTCAGTCTTACGAAGTAGTGCAACCTAATGCTGTGAAAAGTGCATCTTTGAGACTTCATGGCCGAATTTCTTGAACATGTTTGAGACATCATATTTGTCTGTATAAACAATTTGTAGGTGGATGAGGAGCTTATGAAACTGGCTGGTCCACAAGGGTATTTTATGCATTGCCTGCCAGCTGAGAGAGGCGTGGAGGTTACTAATGGCGTTATGGAAGCCCCGTATTCCGTTGTGTTTCCCCAAGCTGAAAACCGGATGCACGTGCAAAATGCTATCATGCTTCATGCTCTGGGGCTTTGATTGCTGTATCTTATCTTCCCTATCTAAGCTAGTAGCCTTGTTCCATCTAGGTATGTGACGCTTGTTCATCTATCCAATAACGTGTCTACTTTGACCTTTATGTTAGCTTGAGAGAGAACCAGTTTCTGGTCAGAGGAGTTCACCTTGCTTTCAGTACTGCTATATTAAATAAATCTTGTTTGCAAGGAAAATCGTGGTTGTTGCTGCTGTTGTTATTTAGGGTGTCCCTATTTGATATGTGCTGCTTTATATTGCATTGCGCTTTTAGTTTTCTGCATTTGACGATGGTTGATATCGAGAAAATATGAATAAAAAATACATAATTTCTATATAAGGCATTTGAATGTGATAAATAAAAAAAGATTATAGGGCCAGTATTTGAAATATCCAATTTTTAGTAAAAATTATTTACTAAATATAATCAAGATAGAAAAGCTGTTTAAGTTGTTACGATCTAACTTTCAGTAGAAGTTCATAACTTGTAGTATAATTTATTGAATTATTTTGTCCTTTAAATACTTTTATAATTTCAAAAAAATCGTTAATTCTAAAATTAATTTTTTTATTAGTTATAAATCTAATTATAACTATATTTTAATATATTGGTTAGCAATTTAATAATAATTATTTCTTATTTATTAATTTATAAATTGTTTAAGTTTAATGAAATACTACTATTTTTTATTAAAATTAAATTTAAATTAATTGAAATGCTGGGTTTTAAGAATCTCAATTTAAATTAATATTTTTTATTTTTATTCAATGGTAATTATTTTTTAGCAACATAATCACTAAAATTATAGTATAAAAATATTATACTATGAATTTATGTAAATACATAACATTTAAAATATAATATTCGCTCCTTCCTATAGAAAGTGTCTTGTTTTCCTTTTTGGATTGTCCCATAGAAAGTGTTATTTTTAAAAAAAGCAAACAATGTGTGGATCAAAATTAACAACTCGAATGTCAAACAACATACACCACACAATATAGATTTCTTATCTCCGTGCCCTATAGAAAGATGACACTTTATATGGGACGGAGGGAGTAGTATGATATGTTTATGCTAATATGGTATAATTGAAATTTATGTATTATATACTTAATTAATTTATTATTTTGTAATACTGATGAAAAAATAATTTCTCAATTTTTTTTATTTATTATAAATTATAATTCTTTAATAATATTGTGGGTAAGATATACAATTTATTAAAAGTTAAAATAAACTATTGCTATCAGAAGTATTTCCAAACATTATTTTTTCTACTTTCAACATTTTCAACACCTATTAATAAATTTTAGTTACTCCAAAAACATACTATATACTCATCAAATGTAGTCAGGGGCGGAGCTATTAGTGAACTGTACTGAGCTCTAGCCCAGCCCAAATTTGAAACAATATCAATATTTGACGAAAAATTTTTAATGATATATATGCTAGTAGTAGAGTGGTTGAGTGCCCTTTTTGTTATAAAATAGGCACCGGTTCGAATCTTAATTCTAGCATATTTTCTTAATTATTGGCAATTCTTTCTTAGCCTTTTTCGTTTTCTTTCTTATTAGTATTATCCATTCTTTTTTATTTTTACTTTCCTGCATTATTTTTATTTTTTACATATTATCTTATTATTTTTCTTAATCCTTTCCTATTTACCCTTTTCGTCCTTATTTCATCCTCCTTTTTTTTCCTAACTTTTCTTACTTACATCTCTTGTGTTTTCTTAATCGTTTCATATTTTTTATACTTCTCTTTTTGTTTGTATTACTTTAGTACCTCGCAGTCTCTTTGTTATCTTTTTACTAATTTACTTTTTATTCCGATTAATCTCGACTACCAGACTTTATTTGTTTATATTTGGTTTTATTAACTTTTTTTTTCTCAACTTAAAAAAACACTTTCATTTTCTTTGACATATATCACATATGTTTAGTTTTTAATGAATTATTAGGTAATTTATTCATGTGCTTAGGGGTGGGCAAACAATTCGGGGTTCCCGCGCCCGTACAGTCCCGTTAGGGTATTTTCCGTTCGGGTCGGAAAAAATAGGTACGGGTACCCGCAAAAAATCAAGCGGGTCGGGAACGGGAACGGGTTTTATTCTTAAATACCCGTTCCCGAACGGGTACCCGCATTAATATATAATTTTTTTTACATGTGGTCTGACCTAAGCCTCTTAGTAGAGGTGGACGCGGGACGGCGCGGGTACCCGTTTGCATATTTTTTGCTAGCACTAGAGTGTGACTAAACAATTTTCCATGGTAATTTTAATTATAAGAATCTATGGTTTCATAGTTAATAATCATATGGTTGGTTTTATAATTATAATTTATGGTGAGACACCATTGGAACATGGTTTATACAACAGATTATCTACTCCTATAGTCCTATTTAGTGGTTTAAATATATTGGTATTTTTCAATTTTAATTTATGTTTTTAAAATTACATTTTTTGGTATTTTTTAATTTTTATTTATGAATTTAAATATATTATAAATAGGTGATAATATTTGCGGGTAAATTCATACCCGTACCGTATCCGCGCGGGTACCCGCATGCGGGTACCCGCTCTATGCGGGAACGGGAATGAATATTAAAATTAATTACCCGCAGGCACGGGTATCCGCAAACCGGTACCCGCAGCGCGAGTACCCGTCCCGCGCCCACCCCTACATGTGCTTCAGTGTATTTACTTGTGTTTTCAA
Source organism: Lavandula angustifolia (assembly GCA_028984105.1). Classification (NCBI taxonomy): domain Eukaryota; kingdom Viridiplantae; phylum Streptophyta; class Magnoliopsida; order Lamiales; family Lamiaceae; genus Lavandula; species Lavandula angustifolia. The sequence continues at coordinate 23,202,698 of CM054810.1, read as the reverse complement.
GTTAAGCTTTGAATGTTTTAAAAAAATATTGTATAGTTTTTTAGTTAATATGTAGTAATTATTTTTGTGTTTCTACTTTCTAATTTCGTATAATTTGTTTTAACATGGTAGTGCTAACTATCTATATTCAACTTTAATATTGAATATTATAAATTATACAAATTAAATATTGAAGTATTTTGGTATATAAAGAATAATGTGTCGAAATGTTTACTTTTCCACCCACCCCACTATCGAATCCTAGCTCCGCCCCTAAATGTAGTAAGGAGCGTTTGGTTCACAAGCGGGTTTGGATTTAGGTTTGGATCGATCATTCAGGTTATACAATGAGAATTGGATGTGTATTTTGATTTTTGATAGAGTAAAAACTATATAAAATTACATGGATTTGAGCTATCTTAATTTTCTAAAAATGGTTCAAAAATATTGATTTGGATAAATCTAATTCGAGTACTATATTTGGGATTCATTATCAACTCTTGATTTCAAACTTTTTGTCAAATCCCCCCTTAGATTCTGAGTAATACTTATAACTTATTCTACAATAATTTGGTGGGTTTTATTAAAACTCCACATTCGATTATCGTTCTAAATTAGTAAATCAGTTGTGATTGAGAATTCAATTTTAAGTTATGAATCAAAGTTCCTAAAAAGCGTCTCTACATTTTATAAAAACAAAAAAAAAACAAAAATTAGAATTAATTTTAGATTCACCAAATCTGAGGAGTAATTTTTGCAATCATCAAAAGATATCTTTTTTGTCATCAAATATTCGAATTCAATTGTTACTTGAGTGTGACGAAATTGAGTGAGGAATAAACTTTTTACGAATTTTTCTATCCTAGACCCGGTCCACAACTTAAGTTGTGGACCCGGTGGTTATAAAACATCCCACATGGGATGTTCTTGAAATAAAAAAATTCAAAAAATACACAACTTCAATCCTAGACCACAGGTCTTGTAGACCGGGTCTAGGATAGAAAAATTCACTTTTTACCGCGCGGTCATGTTAAAATACGGAAATATTTCACCGTGGGGTGGGGCGGTGCGCCTCCGTAACTGGGACCTTCTATTTAACCCCTCGAAGCAGAAAATTCTTCTGCGAGGGATCAAGAGAAAGAAGAAGAAAAAGGGGCAAAAAAAAGAGCGGGAGGTTTTACCCTTCTCCATTATTGACGTCTCTTCTTTCTCTCTCTCCCCCAATGGAGCAACCCGAGGGGCATGAGATCCACTTCCCCGCCGCTTCGCCTCCGCCGCTTGATCAGGAGGACGATCACCCTGACTTCTCCCCCGCCGGCTCGCCGGAGGTCACCGAATCGCACTTCCCGCCGCCGTCGGATCAGCCGCAGCCTTTAGTGCTCACCGATGATCTCCGCCGCAAGATTATCAAGCAGGTGACTGGATGTTCGTACTGTTATTATTTAATTTGATTTGACCGTCTTGGTTTGTCGATTCGGAGGTTTGGTTGCAATTTGATATTATGTGAAATTCAAGTTATTGAATTTTTATTTTTTTTGGATGACTTACTGTAACTCTTTTCTTGATTCCATATACTTCAGGTCTTGTATTTGTGCTCTTCGGATTCAATATTTCTGTTACTGTTCCTTGAGTTAGCAATGCAAAGATGGCACTTGGGTTCTTTGAATACTAAACTTTTTCTCCTAACTTGGTATAGTTGGTTATGGTTTGAACTTTCCAGAGTCAGAGACCCTGTTTAAGTTTAATAATCATACTCCCGCTAAGTTTTTTTTTGGTTATGAATTTGCTTGTCCAACATTGTTGCAATTGGAATTCAAAATCTTGTCCCATAGGCCTGTTGAATGCGGAAATTGAACTATGCTACCATATTTGTAGCACATTGATTTGTTCTCGAATATTTTGGGATGAATGTATCAGAGTTATCCCCTTGTTGGGTTCTTATTTCTCAATTTGTTAAATCAATCAACTACACTTATGGGAACTCTGCGGTTTGCAGGTGGAGTATTACTTCAGTGACGAAAATTTGCCAAATGATAATTTTCTACTGGGACATGTTACAAAAAATGCGGAAGGATTTGGTGAGTGCCAGACTTTGTTATGCTATTAGTTGCAGAGTTGCTAGAAAGCAAAGTCATAAGCATTGCTTCAATAAAGTACTAAAAGTCTAAAACACTTGATACAAACTGATCCCAACTACCCTCAAAGAAATGAGAATACCTTGTACTGCGCTAGGTTGAAATACTTAACTGATATGATATCTTCTTTTATATGAGATTACGGCATTTGGAGAAGAGAAACTTTAAACCGCTTGGTGATGTGATTTGGTAAATACACATGTTACTAAAACATTGTAGCACCCATGTTGCTTCACTGGATTTAGAGCACTCAATAGAAATGGATTGAAAGGTTTAACTCCACATAATACTAAGGTTCACAATCTTATGGATTTAAGGTTTCGGTTGTCGACATCTTTTCCTGAATTAGGACTGAACTTGTTTGTAGAGTCTGATGTTAGATTTTTAAGTTGATGTCTGCCTAGATCTTTAAGGATGGGATAAAGAATTCGGAGCACGTGTCGCATATTTGTCTTAATGTCGACTAGATGACCTTTGATGTAGTTTTGATTTTTGTATATTTTTAATATCTAGGAGCTCTCTTAATTCATAACTATGTGACAGGTCTTTTATGAGCATGCATTTTTTGAAATTGCCATATCAAGTTGTTCTGTCGCATCTCTAAAAGGCATCCTCTACATTGCAGTTCCTGTTAGAGTGATTGCCTCGTTTAGGAAAATGAAGAAGCTAACAAAAGATATGGCCTGGATAGCAGATGCACTGAAGGAATCTGCTCTTCTTGTAAGTGGAAAAGTTTTACTGACAAAAATACTATTACGAGTTTGCCAAAACTTATAGATCTAGCAGTAACATAACTTACGTTCTTGATACCCAAGTTAGATTACTTTGTTCAATTTTATGTAACCAAGTTTAGTTAGCTTAGCACTTCTCAATATGAGAAAGACTGTTCCCTCTGTCTTCAGGTTGTTAGTTCTAATGGGAAAAGGGTGAAGCGGCTTCATCCTCTTCCATCAGCTGAAATCAAGGATCCAATGGTAGAGTTTTCCGATTAATTTGGTTTTCTTTATTCTGCATGCTTACTTTAGCAAAATCTCTAATCTAGCTCATTTATAGGTATGCACTGTGTTAGCGGAGAATCTACCTGAGGATCATTCAGTGGAGAACCTTCGTCGAGTGTTTGGTGAAGCTGGAAAGTATGCATATCGTTTTCTTCCAAGTTATGCTTTTGTCCTGCCACTTATTATTTTATTTTATTTTTTAATTTAATTTAATTTTATATTTCATGCTATTGTCACGCTTCGTCCGTCATGTAATGATTCCCTTTTGCGTTTGATTTCTAGCATAAAGAATATTATCATTCGTGATCCGCATGATGTGAGAGATCAAAAAAAGTGCACTGTCGCGGAAAAGCTTATTAGTGGAAAGGTGTGCTTCAATTTGACTTCAGCTTTACCTAATAGAAAGATGCAAATGTAGCAAAGTTCTAACTATGGGTTTATCATTAGTGGCTGACTTTAATTATTCATATTGTGCTCATCAACTTTGAAGCATTCGCTTACTTCAGAACCATATATTGAAATCGGTCTTAGATGTTAGCTTATGTTGCTCCTAAATTGAATTTACAGCGTCAGGTTCTTTTTTGGGGTCGAGGAAAATACCTATGCATTCGATATAGCTCATTATTTTTATTATGCTATGTATTGGTTTATTTCTTCCTTTTTATCTGTGCACCTTCATGTGTGAGTTCATATGGAACAACTTGCGCTAAACATGCATATGGGTATTCTCTTGTTTATTAATGGCTGTTTTATGGTATTTGTTATTGTGTGTGTTATTTAAATTGAACTTTACCATGTAGTTGCATGCTCTTGTGGAGTACAACACTGTAGAGGCTGCCGAGAAAGCTGTGAGTGCCATCGCCAGTGGTTTTTGCCTCTTTGCTTCTGTTTATGTTTTACCCTCGCAAATTTGACTCTTTAATTTTGGTTTAGGCTGCCACTTTAAACAATGAACAAGACTGGAGATATGGGTTGCGGGTCAAGCTTCTGAAAAAAGTGGTATTTATTGCTATAACCATCTCTTTGTTTTTGGCAGTAGAGCAGTATATGCATGTTAACCTCCTTGAGCACATCATGCTTCACCATGTCTCTCTTTTATTCTTTAGAACAAGCCTGGGCAGAAGAAAAATAATTGGAGGGAGCCAGAGCATGATAAGGGTAGCACTGTTCAGACAACTGAGGCAGCTGCAGGTGAAGAGAACCACGATCCAAGTGAACATCATGACGAATTGCACAATGAGGAGGTACTACTTTAATTTTGGTGAATTTTTTTTATTTTTTCATTTGTCTCTTATGGATAATATTCACTCCGTCCCATTATAAGCGTCCTCCTTTCTCGATTGCCCCGTCCCATTAAAGTGTCATCTTTCTAAAAAAGGCAAGTAATGTGGAGACATAAATGAATTAACCAAAAATCAAACAATATACACTACAAAACAGTGTTTTCTTGATCTCCGTACTGAAAAGAAAGAAGACACTTATAATGGGACAGAGGGAGTATTACTTTTCGTTCTCAATTCAAGGATTGGTGTCCGTCTGTATTTAATTGAAACCTCTTTCTTAACATTTAGATGCTTTAATCTACAGTTTACTTGCTATGGTTGAAAACTAACCCTTCCCAGAAATATTAGATGTTGCTTCAGCATTTTCTTTTTTGAATGGGTTGGCGAATGAATTGATTACTCTTTAAGCATATCTAGATTTAGATTTGTAATACTTGCAATGACGCACGTAGTTCTTGTTAGTAATTTGTCATATTTTGTTCTTTCACATGCTTCTTTAGGATGTGGATCATTTATCCAGAGATAAGAACGGAGCACCCTTGCCTAAAGACAAAAATGGGCAGAAAGGTCGAGGCAGAGGACGCGGAAGGAGGCAAACGTATCATGCCACAAATGGACATGGTATCTTTCTTATTATACCAAACTTGTTGTACCATCTGTATCATTCATCTCTTTAATCAAAAGTATGATCCTCTTAACCAGGCCACGGGACTCAATATTCGAACCATGGTGTGGAGCCATCAAAGCCACCACCGGGCCCCAGAATGCCCGATGGAACCCGGGGGGTTTACCCTGGGGAGGGGACGGCCGGAGGGGACCATTTGAGATCAAAGGTGTGGGTTGCAGTATGATGTGTTGGTATAAATACGTTTGTCATAGTGTAAAACAGGTGCAACCTGAACGTATATGAATATCTATCACAGAATCTGTGTCTTTTGTGGTCTACTATAACAGGAGTTTGATCCGTGATTGAAAAGGTTCTCATATATATTATTGTCGCACTTGTGGGATTTTGATTCATTATGTGAAAATGATTCATCATATAGAATTGCTACATAGAATAATTATTGTGGGATATATTTACACTTCAATTGGGATAACGCAAAGAAAAGACACCGAAAATCGTCAGTTACCATCAAATGCATTTCAGCAATGACAAAAACACAAAGCTAAAAAGCCAATGCTCCTCGAACATAAATAAAATAACCTTTTATTCAATTTAGGAAATTTATTTGAATAGTTAAACTTTAATAAAGTAATATTTTTGGGACAGAGAAAAAATATTCATTTAACGAGGTTATTATTTTATCGAATATTATTTTAGTGCATTAACTCATATCGGAATCGGAAGAAAATATTATCTTAGCCATATTATTACTTTATCGAATATTAGTTTATCTTAAATTAACAAGTTACTGAACTAGTGCAGTTTGCGGAAGAAGAACTCGGCACCTCGGACAGTTCGTGCCTTCACATGGTCTCCGCGTTTCTGGCTTTGGAGCCGCCTATAATTCTAATCTCCCTGACCAGGTTATCTGTCAATCCCCGCCTTCAGATATCCCCTATACTTCTCATTGTTGTTGTTGTTGTTCTTCTTCTTCTACTTTTCTAGTTCGGTTTTAGTTTGATTTGATAGAATAATTATTTGCTATAAGGGATTTTGGCGGCGGTTCAATCACTGAGAGTGTACAGTATTGCATTTGGCGCCGATGCATTAGCAATGATGTAAGCCTTCAAATTTCCCGCAGTCTAATAATCAAAAGGATGTTTTTGATAAAAACAATTTTTTGGCCTTTTTCCAGGATTTGAAGAGATTTCTGAAGAAATTAATTTTTGAAATCGAATCGAGTGGCGGAACTATGTTGGATGAGTTGTATGAATATTATGCATCAAACGTGGTTCCTCTAAAGGTAATGGATTGTCCTACACTTCTACTAGCTTTTATTTTCTCAATTAATTGGTATTCGTTAATTTTGGATGGTCATTTTTGTATGTTAGGATGATGATTCCAGTGTGGGGAACTCAAAAGTAATGAAAGGTAACCTCTTTTTGGGGTTATATTTGTGCTATGTTCTTGCTAGTTATTTAGAACTTAAGTAGTGAAATGTATCTGCTTCATACTGTGGTTAGAGTATTCGGGGATCATAAGTTGTCTGAAATCCAGGCAATTGGACATTCGTATTCGTTCTTCTGTTAACATGCTCGAAGGAGATACAGGGTAAACACAAGCATATTATATTTTATTTCTTTTTCTTTGGTAATGTGTAGCGTCATATTTGTGTGTGCTTTGGACATATTATCTTGATGGGAAAAGTGTCAACTTTGGCTGTAATTAGTACCCAGACTTGCTGTTTTGTTGAAGGTAGAAGCAAGATTCTTCTGTGTAATCAAAAGTGTGAATTTTTGTGAGAAGCTGCCTTGGATAGATAAGCATTTTAGTTTGTTCTTGACGTATGTAGTAGCTCAATGAAAGATCGGATATACTGCAGGAAGTTTTCTCATTTATTTAAACAAGTAAAGTTAGTATTCACTGAGAATACTCTTCAGAAGAGGGTTAACATTCTCATAGATCAAGTAATAGACTAACTTTTAAGTATCTCTTTGTCTGCCAAGAGCACAGTTAATCGCTCTCTTGATAGAGCAGAGTTAAAAAAGGGTTCATCATATAGCTATCATCAGCAGCATTAATATTGATCCAAAAATCAATTGTGTCTAAATGATATCTTTCAAGACTGCTTAGAATTGAGCTGCTTGGTAAACTCTTGATAGATTCTATGCCCGAGAAGTTGCAGTGAGACCAAGTGATGTCCTGCTCGTTATTAGAAAGAACTGATGCTTGATGAATTTTAGATAACGTGGCAGGCAAGATGAGCTTAATAAAATCACGAAGAGGACAACTTAGGAGTGCATACCATGATAGAGAAAACTAAAAGCATGATGAAATCAACTTTTTATTGGACCAACAGAATTGGTCGTCATTGGTAGCTTGCCCATCAGTTGTTTGGTAAGTAGAGAATATATATCTATCGGCTAGAATGGACATAAGTCTTCATATACTCGTTCCTTTTCAATTCTCTATGTATCGTAGAAGTTAAATTACTTCTCGCCTCTTTTGTTGATTGTGGTTTTCTCAAGTAAAATGGTTGTAAGGAAATATTATTGTATTGCATACTTAGCTTTGGTTACGTATACTTCAAATCTCTAATTATTTTCTACTCTGTTCTTCTATGCTTTTATTTTTGTGAATTTGATGTACAGGTGCTCTATTTGGCCATCAATCAAGCCTTTTCATGTCAGATTCATACTTTCATTCCCAGAACTATTTGCAAATAAATGTTGTTTCGAGGTGAGAGATACATTCTTATTGACTCCCTGTTCTATTGGTTTCGGTTCTAGATGTTATCACAAAGCTTGAGATGTTATCTACTTAAATTGCATCTACTAGAAACTTAATTTTCTGTTTTGAGTTTATAGTAGTGCATTACTTTCGAGATTGATAATCTTGACCACTGCTATCTTTTGCTCGTTTTAGTGAACTATGATTCCCTTGTGCCAACAGGTTGGTTCAGGGGTCGGGTTGGTCGGCATCTGTCTGTCTTTTGTTAAAGCATCTAAGGTAAGCTTGTGCATACACACTCAGTGTAATTGTAGCTTTCTCTTGAAGTATATAAAAATAAATAAAATACCCCTTATGTGAATGATTTTTGTGATGTAGGTGATACTGACTGATGGGGCTTTTCGACTTTAGCAAATATGACGATCAACTTGGAACTAAACCACTTCAGTTCAGAAAATCACAAATCAGACAGTCTTCTACAGTGTCTGTGTGCCATGGGAATCTGCCTCAGAGGAAGATCTTCGTTGCTTCGCACCCCACATTGTGTATGTACCGCATCCATCTTAGCTCAAATTTTAGTACAGAACTGATGTTATCTTGACTTCTCTCTTCCACAGTTTAGGTGCTGATGTTATATACGATCCATCTTGCCTTCCTCACCTCGTACGAGTCCTATCGACTCTTCTGAAGCGCCAAGGCTCACATCCTGTTGCTTATATTGCCTCTCTGATCCGCAACATCAACACCAACTGTTTTCTTGAACTAGCTGACAAGGCAAAACTTCAAGTCACTGACTTCACTGCAATGATCAAACTATCTGATTTTATTCCGTACTTGAGATCGTACGATCGATCAACCATTCGGATATTCAAATTTCATGTGTCAGGATTGATCCAGCACCGTCTTCTTTGCTGAGAATCTACTCGTAACAGAAAAAAACAAAATCAATTTCGATCCTATAATTTTACAAACTACCCGTTTTTCGCCGTCCTGTCTATTATGGAGTGAGATACACTCGTGTTATGTCGATTAATATTTGATAGACACTATGCAAAATCTAAAAAAAAAAAGTTTTTGGTCATGTAATGTGATTAGTAATTTATTTTTATCCTATAATGTATGTATAATTAATTTTGGTCATGTAATGATGATTTTATAATTGATTTTGATCCTATAATATTTTTTTAACTGATTTTAGTCATGTACTGTGACTATGGACAGGTTACATGACCAGAATCAGTTGTATGCTTCATTACATGGTAAAAAATGATTATTTCATAGAAATTTGCTTTACAATAAAAAAATATCTATCGACAAAAAACGTGTATCTCACTATCAGATAAAAAAAATTAAAAACGCCTATTTTATAAAAATTAAAGAACTAAAATTAATTGAGACATCATTATTATAAGAACAAAATTAATTTATTAAAATATTATACTAAAATTAATTTTTACACATGAAAGTTTGAAATGACTATTTAGACAATTTTTATTTATTATACTTACATATATTACGATAGTGAAAAAATAAATAGAGGCATTCGGTCCATCTCAGAGCGAAGTGTCAGCAGCCTTTTCCAATAATCGATCATCTCAATCGATTGACAAAGCCACCGAAAGAGGAGGAACCCTAGCACCGCCATCCGATCGTTAATTCTTCATAATCCGGGAAGGATGAGCGGAGAAGATGGAGGAAAGAACCGACCAACCGCCGCCGACCAAATTTCGCAACCGCCGATGAATCCTTACTACGGTACTTTTCAAGGCGTGGCGAATTATCAGCCCCAGCCTCCGCCGCCCGATTACTCGGTGATCGGTATCCCTCAGCTTGTGCCGCCTCCTGATGTCTCTAGCCATCCGGCGCATCACTATCCCCAGGGATATCACGCAGTTCCTGGTATATACCTGATCTCTTTCTAATTGATGTATTATTGGGTGTATCCTGATTCAATTATGAATAATTAGGGCTTTATGAGGCTTAAACGAGAAAAAGGTGTTCTTTTTTACTAATTGGCATATAAAATCGGTTTGTTCTGCAAATGTTTGTCATTCTCTCTCTAAAGTCTTGAATCTCGTGCAGAATTTCTATATCTCGTAGTTGTATTTGGAGAGGTTTTTTTTTGCTGATTGTAATATTATGTTATATAGTATATTTAGTATGCATGATATAAACTGTAAAACAATATATATGTTGGCATCCAGTGAGATATATAGTATATACAATTTTAACTCTTGATTTGATCTCAAGGCTGGATTACAATACATAGTTGTGTGACTAAATTTAGCATAGGTTAATAATGTCGATGTAAAGAGCTGATTGTTGGGGCCAAGACTTACCACAATCTTTTGTAGCAGACTGAATTTTGCTTCTCTTATTTTTTCCTTCAATTTTTGTGGTGGTTTATAGGTTATGTTGTTACTCAAAGACGAGCTTTTCGGGAGAAACGGCTCCCTTGTTGTGGTGTTGGACTTGGATGGTGCTTGTAAGTTGATCATCCTCTCTAATCTTTAAATTCCATGATTCTTTATGTTTCCACTTGCTACTTCTGTTGAGAACTGAATGACCGTTGCCATCTTGTTTCGTTAAAAGCATAATGGTTACTGATTTGCCTGACTTGTTTGCTAGGTTTATAGCTGGTTTCCTTTTTGGCTCCATCCCCTGGTACATTGCAGCTTTTATACTTGTATGTGTTCGTATGGATTACAGAGAGAAGCCTGGCCTCATTGCATGCGCCGTAGCTGTAAGTGTTCTCAATTTCTTCCATCTGATATATTTTCTGGAGTGTTACCCCTCCCTTCTGCTAATGCTTGTTGGCTGTATTGGTTGATTTGATTGAAGACAAAAATCTATTAGCCCCTTGTAGAGTAGAGAAGTGTGAGGATTCAAAATGTGCTCTCTTGTGCTTTGGTCTATAATCTCTTTGAATGGAGAGAGAATATTTATCACACATCAATTGAATAAAGAATCAGAAAATCACCAAGCAAGTCGATCTTTATACGTCTCTAGATTATTGTTCATTAGTTTTGCATGGTTTATGTTGGCTATATTCACCATATCTTTAAGGTCGATGATGGAAGTTTGCAACTGCTATGCTTGCAGGCGGTACTTGCTGCTATTGCTGTTACCCTTGGTGTGGAAAAAGTCCTGGTGAAAGTCGTTTCTTTGTACATTCCCAAACTATAATCCTCATAAGAATTGATTGTATATTTTTCTTTCCTTCATAATTGTACTTTCTTAAACTAAAATGATGAACTTCTGATGCAATTCCATACTCTGTTTCGACTGTCCAATATTCATCACTCTCTTTCCTCTCTCAGCTAATATCATAATGAGAAATATCCCCTTTTTGAGAAGAAGCCAACAAGCATCAAGAAGTATGGGATCTGGTTGAGATACCAAAGCAGAAGTGGTTATGTACAAAGAGTACCGTGACACCACTTTGAACGGCGGATGTATACCGAGATGTACAAAGAGTAGCGTTCCCATTGCATTCAAATCATCAAAACGGCCACACGGGAGAGCACCAAGCAGTTCCATCATCACTCCAAGATCAAGTTCCCTTTCATGTATGTACAGGAAGGTCAGAACCCCTAACAAGGAAGCTCAAGACTACAGTATATAGTTTCTGAAATGATTCTTTGTTTAATTGTTGTTATGATACTTAAATCAACGTGTTCTTTTTCAATTGTCTTCCCCTTGTAATGAATAATGATCCACTTGGTCTAATAATAATAAAATATATAGTTTCTGAAAAACAAAAATTAATTTGATAAAATAATACTTATGATTTATTTAATCAAATGAAAATAATATTTTAATATTAGGAGGTAAATTTCCATAGCTATTCAAATTGATTGGTTTGAATTTTCAATCGATAATTGGAGGGAAAATTAGTGTATTTCACCTTTTTAAAGATTTTGTTTCAAACAATTGGAGGGAAAACTAGCAATTATTGTACTCTATAAATCAAACAAGAATCTTAAAGCGTCTTACATTCCAGTCCTAAAACTCTTCCCATATTCCGGTAAAACACCCCACAATCTAAGAGAGAGAACCGAAGGCGGCGATCGATGAGGAAGAGGGCGGTGGAGTCGTTAGGATGGCCGACGGAACCGCCAATTACGCCGCGCAAGCATCGAGCCATCGAAGGAGCTGGTGCCTCCTCCGGCCAACTCTACAAGTCGCAGGAGGAGTCCAAGCGCAATTCCAAAGAGGTAATATACATCTCCGACGACAATCACGCTCAAGATCTGGAAGTCCTTCGCGCCAAGAAGAAGATTTCCGCAAAAGATTCTTCCTCCCGTAAGAACTCCTGCGGCGTTGATGGCCGCACCGACAAGTAAGCAAATTTTCTAATGTTTGTTTTTTGGTTTATTATTGGTTAAGTTTTGTTAGAATTTGATCTTGTGTGCCTATTCTGGTGATTCTGGATGGGGTTTGATTTTTGTTTCTAGTTCTATGGGTTTTCGTTGATTAGGGATTTGTAGTATATAAGAAATTATTAGAATTGTTAATGCTGATTATTTATAACTTTATTGAAAACTGTCTATTCATGCATCCAGCTATTCTCCAGAGGAGGACGTCCTTTTATGTCAAGTCTACATGAAAACTTGTCGAAATCCATTTATCAGGGTGCGCCGGTTAGATGATCAATTCTGGGCTCGCGTAGAAAAAAGCTACAATAAATCAAGGCCTTGGGGACTGAAAGATCGTTCGAGAATCTCTGTTGAGACTCGAATTAAAACTATTGAGGAAGCACTGATGAAATTCTATGGGTGCATAAGACAAATGGAACGCTTTTATCGTAATGGTGCTCCATATGAAGATATTGTTAGTATACCATCTTTTGCTTTTTTCAATTTCAAGAATTAATCTTTCCAACGTATTAGTAATCATTTATAACTACTTGCAGATGGTCAAGGCGAAGATGTTGTACAAGATAGACACAGAGGACAAAAGCGATTTCAAATTCAATCATGCATGGAACGTTATGAAGGATTTTGAAAAATTTAATGATGGCAGTAGAAGCATTAGACGGCCTCCAGGGGTGAAGAAAGCCAAGTTGCTAGCGAAAAAATATAATGCAAAACGTATTGAAGAGAATAAAATGCATATGGAGAAGATGAAGGCATTGAAGGCACAAGCCATGAAACACGTCGCAGCTATGAAGGCACTCCGAGAAACGAGGGAAGAAAACAAAATCTTGCTTCAAAACATGAGCTCCATAAAAGATCCCCAGTATCGTGCATTTGTTGAAGCCGAACAAGCACGCATCATCAAGAAAAGAACAGTTGATAATCCTGCCTTTGTGTTGATCGATTGAAGAAATGAACAAGTTCAAATGAAGATATGAGAATCCTACGGCTACTGATATTTTTGGAACAGCTAGCGACTTTGCTTAATTTCTATTTTGTCTATTTCCTTTCATGGTCGTACTTCCTACTTGAGTGTCACACCCTGTTTTGGAAGGAATGAGTACGGAAAAGGAATAATTGCTCCGAGTAATAAAATCGGCATTGGATATGAATGTTTTCGGGTTAAGGAGCGAGAAAGTGGGAAAGTGTGGATCTACTTCCTTAATTATTATGTTTTCCTTAATTATTATATTTTATATTTAAATATGTTTATGGTAATATGTGTAGCTTATAAAAGGTATGTTTGCATAAGGTTATGGTATCGAATATCAATCAAATGAAATCTCTCTCAAACTCTTCCTTTCTCTCTCTCGGCTAAATCTCTCTCTCTTTAATCTATTTATTTCTCAACTTTTCTGCTATTATCCCTCTCCCGCAATTCTCTTATCATCAAGGATTTTGAAATTATATTAACAATTATGTTTAACAATCCGAGGGATTCTTCCCGGTTTGTTACAATGGTATCAGAGCAACGTTCCTGCGACTATGGGCTTTCCTGGCGAACGGCGATCGAACAATCGATTGTGGCGGTCTTTGAGCAAGAAAATGCTCGCTTTGTCAAGGAGATTAATCGAGTGTTTAATTATTACCTTCGCGAGGCCGGCAATGCTTGCGGTCTCAACTCCGGTAAACACCTCCGCCAAGGTTTCCACACCTCCAATCGAGTCTACCACCGCGACTCCTGTTCAGGGCCCCTACTCCAACAAGCTGCAGCTCTCGCCCTAGCCCGATATCAACTCCACCGGCACCGCCCCTCGCTGCAAAGACCAACTTCGCCGGCGGCTCCGCCTTCGCCGCTTTTAACTCCGCCGCCTATCTCTGCGCCTCCCCCTCTCAAAGAAACCGACGGCCACCTCTCCAGCTTCATTCGCCGCCCTTTCACCTCCAACTGCCGCTGAAGATGATGCTCAGGCTACTAAGGCCGAAGAGGTTGCAGAAGAGAAAACTGAGGATAGTGTGTTTTCCTCCCAAGTCCAAGCAACACTCCTACCACCGTCCAAGAATCGAGTCTTGGGGACAAGACTCCATAAAGAGGGGAGTATTGTCACACCCCGTTTTGGAAGGAACGGGTACGGAAAAGGAATGATTGCTCCGAGTAATAAAATCGGCATCGGATAGGAATGTTTTCGGGCTACGGAGCGAGAAAGTGGGAAAGTGTGGATCTACTTCCTTAATTATTATGTTTTCCTTAATTATTATATTTTATATTTAAATATGTTTATGGTAATATGTGTAGCCTATAAAAGGCATGTTTGCATAAGGTTATGGTATCGAATATCAATCAAATGAAATCTCTCTCAAACTCTTCCTTTCTCTCTCTCGGCTAAATCTCTCTCTCTTTAATCTATCTATCTCTCAACTTCTCTGCTATTATCTCTCTCCCTCAATTCTCTTATCATCAAGGATCTTGAAATTATATTACAATTATGTTTAACAATTCGGGGAATTCCGCACCGGTTTGTTACAGTGGTATCAGAGCAACGCTCCTGCGACTATGGACTACTCCGTCAGAAGGCGATTAGAGCGGGATGGTCGGATCGTCAACTGACGGCAATCGAACAATCGATGGCGGCAGCGTTCGAGCGAGCCAATGCTCTCTGTGTCAACGAAATGCAGAGAATGTTTGATAGATGCACTCGTAGATCGGAGGCTCGCCGATTTGCGAACGGCGACTGGTATTCTGAAATTTCTCCACTCCCAACCATTCAACCAGTTTATTGTAAGCCTCTTGAATCATACCTTTCCCCACCACCTAAATTCTTCAAGAATCAACTCGTTCTTGAAGAAAAGGAGAAAGTGAAAGATTCGCCAGCTTCCGAAGCAAGTGAGAGCGCTGAGGAAGCAACCGAGTCTGAGAAGGAAATTATCGAAGAAGCAGCTCAAGAGGAGGAGCCAGCCGCTGCTGAAGCCGAGCCTGAGAAGATGAAGGACGTGGCAGCTGAAGAGACGGAGGTCGAGGTGTTTGAGGTTCCGACTGGTCTCGCAACCGAAGAAGCCGCTGTAGAGAAAGAACCAGAAGCGGAGGAAACCCCTGCCGCAGAAGAGGATGCTCCGGCTACTGAAGCTGAGAAAACTGAGGAGTTTGGTCAGTTTGGTGAAGTTGAGTCTGTTAGGTTTCTATCCGTCCCTATTGTCGATGGGAAAATTCCGAGGAAGGGCGCTATAATCAAGAAGCAAATCAATGAAAATGGAAATAGTGTCAATGCTTATATTGTGTTCAAAACAGAGGAGTCTGCACAAGCATCATTGGCTCATAATATGGCCGTGTTTGATGGGAACCCTATCCATGTTGACAAGGCTCGCCCACCTCGCAAGAAATTAAAGGGAGAAGACGCCCCTTTATTGTACGACTGCTTGATTCCCTCGTCAAAGATCCGAGTCTTGAGGACAAGACTCTTTAAAGAGGGGAGTATTGTCACACCCCGTTCGCTACGCGATTTCGTAGTATCGTATTAGTATCTATTTTCGTATTAGTTTCCTTATTAATTCCTTTAGTTATATTTGGTTAAGTTGCTAGGGTTTAATTAAATTAGGTCTTAGTCGGATACATATATATATCCGCTACGGCTTATTGAGTTGGTATCGAAAGTTAATCTTATATTATTCTTCTCTCTCAATTTTATCTTTTCTCTCGGCCAATTCTAACTCTCCTCTCTCTTCAATCTATCTCTTTAGTTCTTCATTTAATTAATAGTCATAAATCCTTACAATTAAATATGTTTAACAATCCGGCGAATTCTCCCCGGTTTGTTACATTGAGCATATAGGACAAGCTCTTGTAATCTTCGATTACGGTTCAATGAAAAACCCTCTCCTTTGGGATAAGGTTTTTGCATCTTATGTCTAGGGTTTATGGAAATTAAGATTCACATTTCGTTCAAGAACTCAACATGGTCAATTGGATTCTTTTGCGCTTGGAACCTATCCTACATTACATATTGAGGCATTTCTAACAGTAGCCAAACAGTAGAAATCGAAATACATTTATAGCTCACCATTAAAACAAAACACAAATATAGTATTTTGCCTTTATACGGCGCAGCGCAGGGCCCATAGGGGGGCCGATGGAGGGCCGATGGAGTCCATAGGCCCTCACATCAGCCTTGAAAAAAAAAAAGGTTAAGAGGGCGTCGGCCGATGGCCCTCAAATTTAAAAAAAAAAAAAAGTTAAATAAGCTATCGGCCCTCAAGTGTATTAAAAAAAAAATAAAATTAAATTAAACAGGGCCGATGGCCCTGAAGTTAAAAAAGAAAAAAAAAGGTGGTTAAAGAGGGCATCGGCCCCAAGTGTACAAAAAAAAAGGGCCATCGGCCCTGAAGTTAAAAAGAAAAAAAAGGGTAGTTAAAGAGGGCATTGGCCCCCAAGTGTTAAAAAAAAAAAAAAAAAAACCATCGGCCCTCAAGTTCAAAAAAAAAAGTTATTTATTAATTTTTTTTTAAACATGTTGACACTGCGCCCATAAGAGGACAAAATGGTTAGATTTGTGTTTTTGTTTAAGAAAATGCTATATTTGTTTTTCGATTTTACTATTTGGCTAACAGTGAATATTACCACTTACATATTCTACTAGTATGGGAGGATCTAGCTTCGATTTACCAAACTACTCCCTCTATCCGGTTATTTGTGACTTACTTTTTTGATTGGGCATTCCAATAAAAGTATGGACTAAATTCAATTACCAAAAACATACTAAAAAGGGGAAATACACAAATATAACCAAATCAAATAACAAAATAATGTTAATAACCACATTTTTAAAAACATAATATAAATAACCACTTTTTACACTTTTCATAATTATATAAATATTTTCTGACATGCTCAACATTTTATGCAAAAAAGTGGCTTCATTGACTATAAAGGTGGAGCTACCAAGAGAGATAAAATAGTTAAAAATTTATGAATATTGAACTTAAATTTTTACTGCCGCCAGTTAACTACTAAGAGAGGATATGTAATTAAAAGTGGCGCTACAAGAGAGAATATGTAATCAATCTAATTAAAGTAATTAAATAATAAAAAATTAATTAATGCAGATAATAAGTCAACAATCTAGCAGAGTGGGCCGTTGTATCAATTAAATGTGCAATTAATATTCTGTCAATTAACTACCGTAATAAATTTTACTCAGATTAGCAGTGCGCAATTTTATTCAAATTAGCATAATTAATATTAGCATCAATAATCAATCTCTTCTATATATATTCAACATTTCATTTTATCTTCATCCCTAAATGAATTTATCGTCTTCTTCAAACAAACAAGTTGCATCATTCAATAGAGTTATTGTATGTTCCATCATTAGAGCATTGAAGTAGAGCTACACGGTTTTGAAAAACACAATTATGGATTCGGTATGTTATTCTATTTCATATTTTATATATCTAGTTTTTAAAGTTATATGGAAACTTCTAGATATAAATCTCATCATATTTAGCAGTCTAATCCCTAATTTTTTGCTCATATATTTAAGAAACAGTTTAGGTGTTTAAATTGAATGATTTCATATTTAGTTATTTAGTTTAGGAATGATTAAGATATTTCCTCGCGTTTTGAAATTAAGATATTTAGCTACATTTTAGGAATTAATTCGTAGGTTTTGGATAAATTAAATGAAAATATTTTGTATTAGCTATTTATAAATAAACGAGTTTGCCATATTTAGTTATTTAGTTTATGAATGATTAAGATATTTCCTCACATTATGCATAAAATGAAAATTAAGATATTTAGCTAAATGATTAAGATATTTCTTCACGTTTTGAAATAGAGATATTTAGCTACAATTTAGGAATTAATTCGTAGGTTTTGGATAAATTAAATGAAAATATTTTGTATTAGCTATTTATAAAAAAACGAGTTTGCCATATTTAGTTATTTAGTTTATGAATGATTAAGATATTTCCTCACATTATGCATAAAATGAAAATTAAGATATTTAGCTAAATGATTAAGATATTTCTTCACGTTTTGAAATTAAGATATTTAGCTACATTTTAGGAATTAATTCGTAGGTTTTGGATAAATTAAATGAAAATATTTTGTATTAGCTATTTATAAATAAATGAGTTTGTCATATTTAGTTATTTAGTTTAAGAATGAATAAGATTTTTCCTCACGTTATGCATTAAATGAAAATTAAGATATTTAGCTACATTTTAGGAATGATTAAGATATTTCTTCACGTTTTGAAATTAAGATATTTAGCTACATTTTAGGAATTACTTCGTAGGTTTTGGATAAATTAAATGAAATTATTTTATATTAGCTATTTATAAATAAACGAGTTTGCCATATTTAGTTATTTAGTTTAGGAATGATATATATTTCCTCATGTTATGCATTAAATGAAAATTAAGATATTTAGCTACATTTTAGGAATGATTAAGATACTTCTTCACGTTTTGAAATTAAGGCATTTAGCTACATTTTAGGAATTAATTCGTAGGTTTTGGATAAATTAAATGAAAATATTTTGTATTAGCTATTTATAAATAAATGAGTTTGCATTTTTAATACATTAATTTCTTCATTTATTTTATAGATGAGACATCAACGTATTATTCTTCGATACGGTGGTCAATGGGATAAATCTGAGTATATAGGTGGTGACGAAGAATTATTCTATACATCGGCGAAGTTAAGTATTGATCAGTTGCTACAAGATATTCATCGGGTGATGAAGACCAATCCTTCTACTACGGATTATTCATTGTTCTACCGTACAAGCACCGGTGATGGCAGAAGAATCAAGGTTGCTTTGAATTGCAATGAAGATTTGATATTGATGCTTCGCAAAGATAGAAATTATCCGGTTGTCTATACTATCAAGAAAAGTCTTGAATCTCATAGTAATGTATCTGGTCCGAGCTCGACCAATGTAGATGATGATGATCATGATTTTCTAGATGATGCGGCATTTTGCTACCGGGATGACACATTTAAGAAGAATATGTCTCTTTTGGAAGCTCTGAGTGGAGATGGTGCTTACAGAAAGCTTTTGGATATTGGAGTTCACCGTTGGACACGTTCTCAGTGCCCCACTCGTCGTTTCGGTTTTATGACATCAAACGCGGCAGAAACTTTAAATGTCCGTTTATTGTGGGCACGAAGACTACCTATATGCTCATTACTTGATGTTTATAGGTATATAGTTGAAAAGTGGTTCGATGAGCGACGAGCGGCTGCAAGTTCTAGACAACATGGACTTACTGACATTGTCACGCAAAAATTGGCGAATTATGACATTTTGGCATTTGGTAATATAAAGTTGTGAGGGATCAGTCTGAATTATGACATGCATGAACAAAAGATCATCATCTTGCAACTAGCAAACAGAAAATGCACTTGACATTTTCACCAAAAAAAAATCTCCATATAAGTCAATTCACTCTAAACACTATCATATCTAGGACGCATCTCTCAACGGATTGAATGAATTTTGACTTTGAGATTCTGAATCTGCTTGTGGACTTTTATCCTAACAAGTAAGAAAAAAAAACCTATTACACATAAAATTATTACAATATAAAAAAAAAGTTAAAATATCAGAATTCACCTTGTAAAGCTTGGAACTTGGATGAGTTGACTTACAACAACTTCTTTTATTATGACCTGTTTCGAGACACTGAATCTTCACTACCTTCATTTGAAACTTGAGAACTTTCAACATTTTCCTCATCATTCACATCATTGGAATCCATTGGTTGATAATCAGGATCATCTGAATCTTCATTAAAAACATCTTTGTGATTGGAAGTTGAAGGCCTCTTCATCCCAATAAAACTTTTGAACTAGTATAAGTTGCACTGAATGCTTAAGCCAAAAACTATCAGATGAATGCTTATGAATAATTGAACTGCCGAAAAAGCCAATAAATTACACCTCTCAACATATTAGGACTGATATATGAACCTTCTGTTTCTGAACCTATACCTTCTGTTTATGGACATATACCTTCTTTTTCTGCACCTATAGTTATAGTTGTAGACATCTGATCTGTTAAAGGTCTGAATTTCATGCTTTTGTTGTTTTTCTTTTGTATGTTTGGGTATTGAACAAGTACTGCTGTCGTCTTGAAGTAGTTTTGGATATATGGTAGTACTACTACTCTTATTTTATGTGTGGGTCTATGTGATTGGGATGTTTCTTTTTCTAATATGAACATGTATTTTTCGTCCATTCTGTAACGCCCCAGATGCGGCCGCGTCTGGTCGTGTCCTGTTTTCTTTAACTCCATTATGTTCAAACACCATGATTTTTACCCATTTTTCATGGATCTATCTTGGTTGCTTCTATTTTTCACTATGAATATTATTGATTAGAAGCAACTACCAATTTTTCAGTATGAATATTATTGATTTTTACCCATTTTTCATGGATCATTCTTCATAGATTGAGTAAAAAAAGATGAGAGAAGAAAAGAGATAAACCACATACTTTATGCCTCTACGGCTCTACCCCATTCGAGATGAAATTGGGAAGTTCATTTACCCCTCCCAAGAGTCAGAAGCTTCTGTGGTAATCTAGTTCGCAGAGTTGGGCAAACAACTTTTATATCAAAAAAAAAAAAAGATTATCAAAAGCTTATGTGGTAATCTAGTTCGCACCTTCTTTGTGCAATTGAGACTGACGGCGCCGACACAACTCTCTTTTTTTTTTTTTTTTTTTTTTTTGTTGACGAGGAACCCGCAGCCGCTACCTTTGATGCGCACAGGGTAAACCTCGCTCCTGTGCAATAGCCTGCAAACCACACAGAAGAGTTAAACCACCCTTAATGTGACAGAGTGACAGGCTCACACAACTCTCTTTCTTTTCTAGCTGGAGGATGGGCGCCGAACAGAACAGTTTTTCTTTCTTTTAATCTAGGGTTGAATTTTCTAAATGAAAAAAATAAAGTAGTTATAAAGAATTTATTAATTTATAATAATAAAAGGGTATTTTTGTCTACACACATAAAAAGTGGGTGAACTACACGCAAGATACGAGGGAGGTTGTGTGCTATTACATATAAACCATAGGGATGTAAACTACACCTTTCTAAAACATAGGGGGTGAATTGCATCTTCGCGAAACCATAGGGGGGTAAAATTCACCCGACTCGAAGAGAAAACGAGAAACCATGCCAAACACTATTGGCTTCAGTTCAAAGTAAAATTGAAGTTAGGATGTTAGTGAGAAACGACAAGATTATAATGATTGATTTGAATACGATTCTGGATCCACTATGCCGTGAATACTTTCGGCAAGAGCAGCAAAAAATTATTTAGAAGTATGTAACTTGTATGTTATTGTTGTTTTTAGTTTGATGTAGTATGTACTCCCTCCGTCTTATTAACATAGTCCATATTCTCTCGGCGCGATTTTTAAGGAGAGTTGTTAGTTGTGTGTAGAGTTGTGTAAAATTGTGAGTTCTTCAAATAAACTGTGTAATTTTTTACTAAAAAAAAGAAAGTGGACTATTATAGTGAACTATATCAATGGACGGACGGAGGGAGTAATTTTTATGTAATTGTTATATTGTTTTTAATTCGATGTAGTAAACTTCGTATTTTTCATTCTTCCATCTTTTTCACTTACAAGTTATAACATGATATGCCTTCCCACCGCCGCCTCACAAAACTATTTCCTCCTCGTCTCCCTCTACTGCCGCCATCTCCTACTCTCTCCCTCACAATAAACGACAACGACTCCTGCCGGATTAAGAACTTCCCGGTGTGCGGGACTCACAAATTCAGCCACCCCTGCAGCCTCCCAGTGCCCCTCCAAACCTGCACCTTCAAGCACTGGATCGGGTTATCAACCGGCTCCGCCGCGCTGCCCCCTTTGAGGGCGTCGCAGAGCAAAACTCTGGCGCTGCCCACCGGCTTTGTCACCCTAAGTGGGAGTATGCGTATACGTCCACGTTGACCGCTGCCATCACGTCTCTCCAGCAGCCGGTTGTGGAATCTGACCTTCACCACCTCGTTCCAGACTGGGTTGGCGCCGCTGTGCTCGTCAGCACGTATTCTCGCCACGTGGACGCTCCTATCGACGTATAGCTCCGCGAACGTCCTCATCTTGGTGAGGTGCTTCACGTTCTTCAGATCCTCGGCGGAGTAGATTAGCACTTCTATCTCCTCCGGCGGCGCAGGTCTCGTCGAGGAGTGACGTCGTTCATTGGTATTGTTCTCCGTGAAGGGTTTTTCAGATATTCGTTATATACATAATTGGTTTTCGTATCATGCAATTTTCATCTTAGTTGCAATTTTCCGTTACGTATGGAATCTGTTATCTGCTACATAAGAAATTTAAATTTCTTCTAAATCTCACTAACTTGGAGATTGTATAAAGCAGTTTAGACAACTAGGATTGTAGTAATTGATTGTCATAGAATTACCGAGATTTTATTAATTTCAAATTTAATGGAGTCAGCCACGTTATTTCAGTATTACAGTAAAATGTAAGATTTGACTAATCCAACTCAGCATCTATAGGATGAAGTATTTAAGTTTTGTGAGATTGAAATTGAAATACTTTAAGGTAAAAAATATCCCACATCTAACATACAAAGAAACCAAGGCCCCGTTTGGTTGTCAGGAAAGTAATGTTGTTAGGGAATATGATTCTGTGGAATATGATTATGAGGAAAATGATTAAGGAAAGTAAAATTACTGAGGAATTAAATTCCGTGGAATATGATTCTAAAGAAAATAGATTACTTGCACTTGTTTGATATACTAGGAAATATAAAATCATGTTATTAATAATATGAATAAAATATATTTATCATCAATGATTTGTTAATTGCCATATTATTATTTCATAAATATATAAAATCACCGAAAATATTATTATTGATAATTTTATTATTATATAATTTATAATAAAATATTCAAAATATTTAGTTAAAAATATCTGTTTTAATATCAATAACATCTTTTTTAATAGTAATAATAATAATAATAATAATAATAATAATAATAATAATAAATATTAGTTAAAAACATCTTTTATAATATTAATAACATCTTTAGTAATAATAATAATAAACTTATTAAAGTACTCACTTATTTTAATAATAATATTTTTTAGAATAATAAAAAAATATTTAAGAAAAATAGTTATTATTAAATTGTTATTATTTTTCATAAATAAAAATATCATAAAAATATAAATAAATAAACTATTCGATTAATTTATAAAAATATATTACCTATAAATTAATTATATTGTTATTCAATAATAACTAATTATTATTATATTTTTAATAATAATTATTATAATTATTAACATCTTTAGTAATAATAATAATAAATTTATAAAAGTACATTTATTTTAATAATAATATTTTATTTAAGAAAAATAGTTATTATTAAATTGTTATTATTTTTCATAAATAGAAAAATAATAAAAATATAAAAAAATAAACTATTCGATTAATTTACAAAAATATTGCCTATAAATTAATTATATTTTTATTCAATAATAACTAATTATTATTATCTTTTTAATAATAATAATAATAATAATAATAATAATAAATTACTTTCCTTGTACCAAGGAAAAAGAATACCTATTCTAAACAAGGAAAAAGAATCCACAATTATTACATTATTTTTCTTATTTCTAGGATTTTCATTACTTTCCTAATATTTTGCTAAAATTGAACTAAACACAGAATTTTAAAATCTTGGAATCAAATTACTTTCCGTATACTACCAAACACAGGATTTTAACCATTTGGAATCAGATTACTTTCCTGAGGCAGAATTCTTGCCAACCAAACGGGGCCCAAGTGATAAAGTTGGGATATAGTAGTAAATAACAGTGTGGAATAAGTTAATAAAATCTTTGCGCTTGCGGCAATGACGCAGCTAGTGAGGTTCTAACTGAGGCGCGTCTATTGCTGGTTGAAAACTATTTCCACCTAGTTCTTAAATTATTTTATTCTTTAATTTCTTTAATTCCTGTAAAATAAATTAATCTTTTAAGTTTTTAGTAAAATTCAAAACAATATATGCAATATTAAAAATTTTAGGCCAAAATATTTGCATATCTAAGCAACAATCTTAAAGTTACCGATCATTTTGTTTGATGGAACTAAACATTTCCTCAAACGAACGTTGTGGAGCTTCAGTTGCTGAAACAATCTCCACAACTTTGTAGGATGACTCAGGCCGCAGCAATGCCTCAACTGCAACTTCTGCAACCTGGTCTCTCGATATCGAACCTCCAGAAAGTTTGTCCTGCAACAAAATGGAGTTTTAGTAGAAGAAAGCAAGAAAATGGAGTTTGAAAGGTTCTTGATCACCTCTGGCTCCATCACTATATTCCCCTTAGGAGGGTCGTTCTTCAATCCACCAGGCCTTATGATTGTGTAGTTGATACCGGATTTTCGAATGTGCTGCTCTGCTTGAAGCTTTGCGACCAAGGTGAGTCCCAACACATTGAGGAAAATGTAAGCAGGATTGAGCAGTTGCCCCATGGCAGCGCCGTTCACTAGGATGGAGCTTATGAGTATGAATCTGTCGACCTTCTGTTTCCGACAAGCTTCAACCAGGTTTACAGTCCCAAAATTGTCAACCTGAAAAAGATTTTGAGAGTCACTGAAGATGATTCATTCTTGAAAAGAAGAGTTCAACATGATCAAACACGGATAAGACACTGCCAAAAGACAATCTACCAACCTTCCATGGAGCGGTTAGATCCCATGATCGTTGGAAACCTGTAGCACATATCACTGCATCAGAATCATCACTAATAGCTTCAGCTAGTTTGTCTGAGCCCTCAGTTACATCTGCTTTCACCTGAGAAACGAGTAAACGTTATTAGAACCTATTTGATTCTTATAAGGGATGAGTTTTAAGTAGAACGAATCAGTTATGCCATCAAATATACCAAAACAACATAAGTTTAGAACAAGCCTAAGATTAGTGATCAATCCAAAGAAGGCCTCAGATAGTTCTTGACATAAACTGGGGCAAAAAAGATCAGTTCCAAAGCATGAAAAGCTTAAGTAGATTATATTGGCACCTTACACAGTTACACTGTACAAACAAGAAACTAACCGTGGCAAATAGGCACTTTTCCTCAAAACGTTTGAAAATGATCTTGAAGGAGGATATAGGTAAGGCAGTTCGATTCAAAATATCAGTATCTTAGAGAATCCAAAATAGCAATTTTGTTATCAATTCATTACAAATTTTGAAGAACAGTTTTACCAACAAGACAATTATTACTACTATTTCACTCTTCTCCAATCTTAACCTCATTTTCAAGTTTCAGCAGATAGCAGAGCGCCATTAGCCTTATAATCCTAAACAAACCAATCATTAACACACAAACAGAACCAACAAATGAATCAAAGTCATCCAATAAACCCCCAATTTCGCCCAACCACGAATCAATTGCCAGCGAAACTGTAACTAAAGCTAGAAGGGGGATAATGATGTACTCATAGCAGACTAAACAATAATACTCACAAACTGAAGATCGGGATTGTTCCCAGGGAATGTCGATTTCGCCTTATTCAAATCTCTCACGCCAGCTTTAACAGCAAATCCCTTGGCCAAAAGCTGCTCCACAATCCTCTTCCCCGTACTTCCAGTAGCACCAGCAACAAAGATTTTCTTTCTCTCACTAACGCCCTTCTGTTCCTCCTTAGACTCGCTCGCCTCCATCTGCAATCAATCAAGCACTATGTAACTAATTATTAAACCAAATTAAAAGCACACAACCTTCAAAATGAAACATAGAAGGTCGAGGAGAAATGGAAAAAGCAGGAGAGAGAGTGAAGAAACTTACAGTTGAAGCTTTCACAAAGAAAGAGCGCGATCTAGTGGAGACAGAGAAGGAATGAAATAGAGACAGCAGCGGCCATTGCCGTTGCCAATTATTTTATTTTATTTTCTAAATAATCAAACCATGAAATTATACCAGGCCACAATAATAGTAAGAACGTAACGGTCCTCGTGGCGTCACAATACATCGTTAAATTAGCAAATAATTCAGAAATGTGTATTTGTTATTCAAAAAATATTTATTTAGCAGAATTTTTGTCTATGTATTATTGTTTTCCTCCTCCCAAATTGCATCTGAAATGCTAGCATACATTTGTAATATAAACCCAATGCTGTAGAGAATGTTCGAGTTTAGGATATGATTTTTGTTGGGTTTAACTGTACACTTAGATTAACTCCAATTTCGTTTTCTAGAGCTCGAATTATTAGAGCTATTTTTAATTCTATAAATAGTCTTATTTCTCTAGTAACTTATATTTAAAAATCATAGTGCAACTCTGATTAAGTAGTACTTTCAGATGCAATCGAAAGACGAACGAGTTTGATAAGGCAATTCGCAAGTTTTTTTTTTTTTTGTTTTCGTGTCTCAGTATCTTATTGTTTTACAGTTCTATAATCAAATGTTAAAAGTTTGATGTTCGCACATACATTGTAGTGATCAATTAAAAATGAGTTATTCAATCCAAGATTCAGAGTAAATGATTTTTATTTTTTTAATGTTAAATTTATTCGGTCCAATGTGAGTTTGGGCAGCCCAAGTATTTTAAAGTTGGGTTCAATGGTCGATTTTGTCACGTATTATTACATTATCAATTATACACGATAGAATATTTGGATTTTGAATTCTAATGACGGATCAGCCTTGGCCAATTTATTGTGCGCTTGACTACCTCGTGCAATTTATTGCAAACTTGTATATTTTTACAAATTGCAATTAACCCTCTGCATCCACGCACTTCTGCCATTTACCACCACGTGAACCAAAACTTGTAACCATTTGTACTTAATTTTGTACCAATTCTTAACCCATATTTATAAAATTATTAAGTTTTATAGTGAATATATTCTTAATAATTAATCCAGTATCATACAACTGTAAGATTTGGTGGCCCGACGAGACTATGGTAAGATAGGTGGCCCAACAAAATATATACTAATTTAGGAGCATTTAATATGATGGTTTCAAAATTAGGAATTGATATAAATTTTATATAGTGTTTGGGTTAAAAATATGGAGATAAATATTTTTTGACATTATACAAAATTTGGGAATATCAATTGCAATTTATTCTCATGGACTTTCGTATCCTATAACATTTGACATGTGAAATATATTTTGATTAAATAATATTT
The DNA here is from genome assembly GCA_028984105.1 of Lavandula angustifolia. Classification (NCBI taxonomy): domain Eukaryota; kingdom Viridiplantae; phylum Streptophyta; class Magnoliopsida; order Lamiales; family Lamiaceae; genus Lavandula; species Lavandula angustifolia. The sequence goes on along the minus strand of CM054810.1, from coordinate 23,175,413 downwards.
CAAATCAAAATCAATTATGATGGCTACATATGCAAAATGTGAACACTTTATAAAATATGACATACAATAGAGTATAATGTGTGATATACACATATAATCTCATATTATGTGGTGTGTTTTAGTTCATATCTCAAATTTAATTTCAAACAATTTTTAGGAAACTTCACCTTTCATTTATTTATGTAATTATTTTCTCATTCTTTATTTTTTGTTTCATTCTCTCCTTTTCATTTTCCACTCTTTTATTTATTATTATTATTTTTTATTTTTTTTTACTAATTAAGAATGAATTTAGAAATTTATTTTATTTATATCGAAAGAATCATTAAACCGATCTTCAACTATAATAATAATTCCAATCCCCAAAACTAAAAACGAAACAGAGTATATCGAAATAAATAATCTCATTCAAATGTTAGAAGTTTCCAATGTGATTTTAAAATGTGTCTTTTATACATTAATAGAAAATTCTGCATTATATAAATTGAATTTAATCTTATTTTCTAGGTATCGATTTATGTCATAATCTCATTTTATAGACCACCTACACTACTACTACTTCCTCCTTCCCATAATTCTTGTCTCTTTATCTAAAATATCAAATTATTATACTCCCTCCGTCCCAATAGTACTGTCCCAAAACTTTTCGGCACGGTTGTTAAGAAACTTGGTTTTAATATAGTAATGATTATGGCCCACATGATTTACAACACTCAAATTACAGAGGAAGCCGCACAACACATCTAAATATGGGTTTTTTAATTATTTTATTTTTCAATCTTATGTAGTTTTTGAAAAAGCAAGAAAATAATGCCTATATTTTTATATCAGAATTGAGTCATTCCCTCCAAAACGAAAGCTACACAGAAAACTACAAAACGAAAGCTACAGAAAATTGAGTCATTCCCTCCAAAACGAAAGCTACATAAAATTGAGTCATTCCCTCCAAAACGAAAATAGATTAGCTAAACAATCCCTCCAAAACAGGGTTAAAATTCAAGTTTCAAAGTGAGTAGATGATGAGCTACAACTATAAATACATTCAAGTCTTTACAACCAAGAACACACTAAATAAAAAGCTACAGAAAAATGCCACCAAAATATCGGAACTTGACAAATGATAACCGGGACAGCATGGTCCAATTCCTTCTGCAGAACAACCATATGGGTAAGCCATTTAGGGGCACAGTCAATGAATTGGCTACGAAATACATGGTCGATCGACGCACCGTCAATCGGCAATGGGCTGCAGCAAAGAAACAACAAGAAAGCGGACAAGTAATATATTTATGTGGGAAGAAAGCCAATGTTCCAAGGAAGAAAAGAGTGCATATCAACATCGAGTTAATTGAGAGCTTGGAATTACACAAAAGAGCAACAATAAGGAAGCTTGCGACTGGAATTAATTGCAGCAGGAGCACGGTTGGGCGTTGGGTAAGTAAAGATCTGATCAAATCTCACACTAGTGCAATACGACTTAGTCTAACTGCTCCTAACAAATTATTAAGACTACGGTTTTCTATAGAAGCACTAGAATTTGACAGAGTTCTAAACATGATTAAGTTTAAAAGCATGCATAATACCATACACATCGATGAGAAGTGGTTTTATATCACTAGAGCCTCCCATCGATTCTATCCATTAAGTTTAAAAGTATGTACTGTGTTTAATTTCTGTGTATTTTTTATGCTCAATCAGATTATACCAGCCATAAAAGCTAAGTGGCCAAGACAGTCAAGCAAACAGATCTTCATACAACAAGATAATGCGAGACCTCATATAAGAGACAATGATGAGGATTTCAGGACAGCAGCAAGCACAGACGGGTTTGATATTAGAATAGTCAATCAACCACCCAACTCCCCAGACACGAATGTCAATGATTTTGGGTGGTTTAGAGCTATTCAAAGCATTCAAGTGGAAAATCATTGTTTAAATGTTGAGCAATTAGTCAATGATGTGATATCATCTTTTGAAGAATTATCTCCTACAACCCTGAATAAAGTGTTTCTTAGCCTCCAAGGTTGCATGATGGAGATAATGCGAGTTAGGGGTCAAAATTGTTATAGAATCCCTCACATGAACAAGGACTTTTAATAAGACAAGATGCACTTCTAGTGGATTTGGAAGTGCCTGTGCAATTGGTGAGAGAGACTTTGAATTACATGGGTGAAAATGGAAGTATTGCAGAGATAGAGATAATAGAGAACATACTTGGACTGATCATCCAAGACTAGACAGAAGACTATTGACATGGATAGAAGAGTATTTTGATGGCTGTATTGTCATGGACAGAAGAGTATTTTGATGGCTGTATTGTCATGGGCAGAAGAGTATTTTGATGGTTAGTATTGACATGTTATAGTATATGTAGATGCATAGTCCTAAGTTTTATTTTGTATATGTAGATGTATGAATTTTCTTTTAGAGATATAGTATATGTAGATGCATACTATTGTATAAACTTATTTATTCTAGCAAACACACATCAAATGGTCACCTAACTCACATCAAATGGTCACCTAACTCACATCAAAGCAAACACATCATTTTGAAGAACTCACATTATTCAACAACAACCATCAAATACATATCTCATTGAAGCAATCAGATCATTGATATGTTTTCTAGTGCGAGTAAGATATTATCATTTCAGGGCCCAACCGTAAACCGTAGCCACAAAGGCATGCTCCAACCACATACAAGAAACACAAAAAAGGGGGAGAAATAGAAAGGTTTAGATCTAACCCAATGCGGATTACATAATATCCGCAACATCATGTCTCGTAGTTGAATCTAATGGCACCCTAAGCCCCATTGCCGCCTCATCGCCCCCCAAGATCGGCCCCTCGCCGTCGGCAGCCTCCATCACAATACGAATCGAGGCCGAATAAGCCGATTGCAACGTCTCAGGGACGCGAGAGACTTCATCGCCGCCGGTATATCCACCACCGCCGAGATCTGAGCTCGAATAAGCGGATAACAATGTCTCAGGGACGCGAGAAGCGGTTTCATAGCTCAAACACATGAGTTTTTCCTCCGTTATCGGTGACCATTCGACGATTTTCGAGATCGAAGGGTCGAAAGGCATCGAGTCGGCGCCCAGATCTACTGCCTCACTCTCGGTGAGAAGTGTTTGTTCCTCGATTTCACTCCTATAGTCGATTGTTTCGGAGTTGGAAGAGGTGTAAGGCAAAGAGTCACCGACTCCATCTGCCCCATCACAACAAAACTCTTCGACTTCGTCGACCCAGTCACCCATATCGAAACCAAAATATGGATAATCGAGGGGAAGGTAGGGGCCAAACGGAGGTAAACGACCACTGAAGACCAAGAATTTCATCACAGCGACGAGATCTTGGGAGGGAGAAAGAGAGAGAGGCGGCGAAAGGTAGGGCTTCAAGGGAGAGAGAGAGAGAGAAGGCAGAAGAAAAGCGAAGTGAATGAAGGGAGAGAGGGTAGGGTAAGATATTGATTAAGGGTGTTTAGTGATAATTAAGTTTTAGTTAGAAGAGTAATTATTTTCCAAAAAAGGAAATGAGATATTTGTAATGGGACGTCCATTTCGGGAAAACGGGACACTACTAATGGGACGGAGGGAATACACATTTTATTTAAGGGCCCAACCATATTACTAACAACCAACCCCTCTCCTAAATTCCGTGCCAAAAAAAAAAAAGGGACAAGAATTGTGGGACGGAGTGAGTATGAGAAATGGATCTGATTATATTTTATTAAAATAAATAAATAAATAAATAGTCAAAAAATTTAATACAACAGTCCACACTCCACAGCAGAGCAGAACCAATAAAGCCAACTGCTTCCAAATCGCCCACACTATTCCCTTTGCCATAGCATTCATCACATCGGTATCATCGGAAGCTACTCCCGCCCCGCCGCCGCCATGCAAGCTCTCCATTCCACCGCCCTCCGCCCCTCTCCGCTCGATACCCTCCGCGGCCCCCGCGGCCACTCGACCGCTTTACCCAGCAACAATGCCAGAATTCCTGCTATGAGGCTTCCCTTCACAATCTCCGCATCCGCCTCCACCGCCGCGCCGCCCAAGCGCGAGACGGACCCCAAGAAGCGCGTGGTGATAACGGGGATGGGGCTCGTCTCGGTGTTTGGGAACGATGTGGATGCGTACTACGAGAAGCTGCTGGCCGGTGAGAGCGGCATCACTCTGATAGATCGGTTCGATGCCTCGAAATTCCCCACGCGCTTCGGCGGGCAGATTAGGGGGTTCAAGTCGGAGGGGTATATCGACGGGAAGAACGATCGGAGATTGGACGATTGTTTGAGATACTGCATTGTTGCGGGGAAGAAGGCGCTCGAAAGCGCGGATCTCGGCGGCGAAAAACTTAACAAGGTATTGATGTTTTCCGGAGCTCGATTCGCTTAAATTTGAAGTTATATGGTACTAATTGTGCGTTTTTGTAGTGGAAATTTGCTTAATTCTTATGGAGTTACTGTTGAATTGTTCATGAGTAATTGATGGTTTAGTGAATGAATCAATGCTCGAATGCAGTTAGGTATAGAAGAAAACATAGGAGGATTTTCTTGTCATTCTAATTATATTTCATCTCGATTTATTTTGCTTCCCCATTGATTTGATATGAGAAGCCAGAGATTTCAATTTTAGCCTTCAAATCCCTAACTGATTCTTTACGGTGAAACTTGATCTCTTTTATACCATTCAGTTACTTTTGAGTATATTTTCCTCTTTTTTCTTGTTATTCTCTTTTCTTTCCCTCTAAATCACTATTGTCTTACTTTATTTTTTTATTTTTTTGTTTTGCTTTATCGTAGATCGACAAGATTCGAGCTGGCGTTCTGGTTGGGACAGGAATGGGAGGTCTTACTGTATTCTCCGATGGTGTTCAGGCCCTAATTGAGAAGGGCCACAGGAAAATCACTCCATTTTTCATTCCTTATGCCATAACAAACATGGGATCTGCATTGCTAGCAATTGATCTTGGCTTGATGGGGCCAAACTATTCAATTTCAACTGCCTGTGCTACTTCAAATTATTGTTTTTATGCGGCTGCGAATCACATTCGCAGGGGGAAGCAGATATGATGCTTGCTGGTGGGACTGAAGCTGCCATGATTCCAATTGGATTGGGAGGTTTTGTTGCATGCAGAGCTCTATCTCAAAGAAATGATGATCCAAAAACTGCTTCCAGGCCTTGGGACAAAGATCGAGATGGCTTTGTGATGGGTGAAGGTGCTGGAGTCTTGGTAATTTAGCTCCAAGCTTCAAATTTTTGTTTTTTTTGCTTTTGTCCCCCTTTTTCTCCTTTTCATTGCTTTGAACTTATTGGATGATTAAAGTAATCTTCCACAGTAGTTTATGATTGACGTTTACGATAGGTCATCTAAATCATCACCCCCTTTAAGAAGGTTATGATTGATGTTGAGCATATTATCACATCTGAATCAGTGTTTGATCTTATATTTTTGTCAAATTTCTTAACAGGTTATGGAAAGTCTGGAACATGCAATGAAACGAGGTGCACCTATAATTGCAGAGTATTTGGGAGGTGCTGTAACTTGTGATGCTTATCACATGACTGATCCCCGGGCTGACGGGCTTGGTGTCTCTTCATGCATCCTTGGTGCCCTTGAAGATGCTGGTGTTTCCCCCGAGGAGGTGTGTTTCCTTACCAATAAATCATGTTTGAGCTCTGTTTATTTTTCAGCATCCACCAACTAGAAGTAAAATAATTGAACAAATATGTTCTAAAAGATGCATGTTTCACAAATTATGATATAGTATACCTTCTTTAACACAATTCCTAAAAAGAAAACATAATTTCCCAGTACAATGCTTTTTCCTAGTATCTGTGTTCCACTTATATACATCATGTTTTTGTTACTATGTAAGAGTATGCTTTATAATTCTTATTTAGCTGTCAACCTTTTCCATTGTTCCTGAATCTCGGAACTGATATTTTTCCCTGAACAATAGTAGCTATATCAATTTGGATATTCCACTCGCACATAGATGCTAAGACGTAGCACTGGAAAAAAGTGTAACTTTATCTTGATTTACATTGGACTCGCTAAAACGGTCATGCTGTTACTGCTTCTGTGTTGCTGATTGGTTTACTCCACTTGTAAATGATGTATTAGTAGATAGTTTTTGTTTTAATATTATTTTCTAGAAAGGCTATCATGGTTGATATGAGAGTAGCCTCAGAGTACATGTCCTTGTTCTCTTTCAGGTTAATTATATCAACGCCCATGCAACTTCTACTCCTGTTGGTGATTTAGCCGAGATTAATGCTATTAAGAAGGTATTCAAGGACCCTAGAGATATAAAGATCAACGCGACCAAGGTAAGGCCCGAGTTTAACCTCTCTATTGGTGCTATGCTTGTGTTTGGAATTGTGTTACACTGGACTCTGGTTTACTGATAGTCGACATTTCTCACTTTTTGATGTTGTTCCAGTCCATGATAGGCCACTGCCTCGGTGCTTCCGGTGGTTTGGAGGCAATTGCAACGGTGAAAGCCATTACAACCGGCTGGGTCCACCCTTCAATAAATCAATTTGTAAGTCCTATTTGTATCATCAATGCCAATGCAAAAGCTTTACTATTTAGCATGGAGCTCTTTCATAAGTCCATATCTAATTATCAGTATTACAACTTTATGATTACTAATGCAGAACCCAGAGCCTTCTATTGACTTTGACACAGTTGCAAACGTAAAGCGGCAGCATGAGATCAATGTTGGTAAGTCTCTGCTTCTCAATTCCCATCTACCTACATTCTGAGATGCCTTTGTGTAGAAAACATTATAGTTTGAGTTTTGATTGTCATGTGCAGGCATTTCGAATTCATTTGGATTTGGCGGACATAACTCCGTTGTAGCGTTTTCTGCATTCAAGCCCTGATCATGGGAGAAATCTTCTATGTATGCAAATATCAAGAGTAATCTTGCTCACGAGACGCCCTCTCATCTCTTTTGCTAGTTGTATTTGTAGCATTTCGAACAAAGGATAATATCCATTCTTGAGTGTAATAACCTCGAGTTTAGATTTTTAGTTTTGAAGATGAATGTGGTGTAATACCTTGGATTTTGATGTATCTGTGTGTCTGCTGCTGGTTTTGGTGTTGAAATGCATCAGTTTTGCTTCATTCAAGTTGCACCAGTTTCAAACCTTTATATATGTCTATACTCTATAGAAGGAGGCTGACAATCCTATATGTCATGAAAAAGTTTAGAGGGAGCTTTAGAGGGAACGAATATGAAAACTTAGAGATTTTTTTTTTCAAAATAAATAGACCGATTATGGACGGCATAAATTCTGAAGGGTCGTGACGAGCGGCCCCGTTCCGGTAACCGTGAACTATATTCACGATTGTGGTTCGGATGGGAGCTGGTCGGTTCTGGTTCTGGTTTCGGTTTCATCTCCTATGGTGTGGATGTGCGGTCGATTCTGCAGTTCCATGGTTCTAAAAAATCAAAACTGGAATCGCACATTGAAACTTTGATAGCCAGTTTGGTTTCGAAACCGTGGTCAACAATTCTAAAACCATAGTCAATGCTTCATAACCTTTAAGTGTTTTTTTTTTTTTGACGATACTACTCTCACCCACCTATGACCACCCCATTTTGACAATAAGTGTATACTTATATAATTTGAATAATTGCATTTTCTTGGTAATCACGATAAGTTTAGTAACAAAGCAAATTATAAAAATTAGATTTTCCTATGTTTATAAGGGGTAATACTTTAATAATTCATTTATGATTTAAAATGTGTATACTGTACCAAATTCGCATACCAAAAAGAAGGTTATTATTTTCCCCAAATTCCACTCGTGGGTATCTTCACTCACCGATCGGTCGCTACAGATCCTCCCTTCCCAACGCCACCAATTAGCGGCGCCGCTGCCGAGATGGCGAAAAGAAAAACTACTAGGTCTAGAACATCCGCGGCTTCCGCTTCTACCAAAATTAACGGGTAAGAACTTAGAGAGAGAGAGAGAGAGAGAGCTGTGCATTCTCTACTTTTAGTTTTCCATTTTACTCGACTGTGGTTATCACTGGCGCCCTAAATATTCTGATTGATCTATTTTGGTCTCTCAAGGAAAATAGCGAAGCACGGAGAAAGCAAAAAGGGTAGAAGGAAGAGAACGGCGAAGAAAAGTGCTCGAATTGACGCCATGAGGCCCAAGAAACCTCCCACAGCTTTCTTCTATTTCTTGTACGTTTTTTTTTTTTTTTGGTATTTTTGGTTACAACTCCTAGTTACTGTAGAAGTATATGGAAGATTATATTATTGGAAATTAAGTAGGTTTAGTTTTGTTCTGGCAGTATTGTAGTGAATATATGCTTTCTACGTAGATATATAATAGTGCATTTGGCTTCATGTTAAAGTATTTTAGTGTGCAATTATCACGATTGCTTGAGATATTTGGAGAAGAGAAGATTGTTGTAGAAAAGGTATTGTTGGATAGTGAAAAGCTCAAATTTGTCTTAAGATGTTCTACACTGTCCACCCACTAACCGATAGATTCTGCTTTTCCTTTATTTGTTATTCAACTCGAAATGCGTTTCGAGTTTCATGTACTGAAATAAGTAGTTATTTTTAGAAAAATATTCTAGCTGGTTTTTCTTGCTGAGGTCAGTGGTGAATGAGAATCTGAGTGAGGTGTGAAGATGCTTAATTTTAGGTGTTATTCCTGCAATTTTTTGCTTTGCTTTTATCAGCATTGCATTTGCTTCTGCTTAGTCTGTGAAGAACTTGTTATGATTTAGTAGTTCGTCTCGAGTTTGTTTTTCTATGTCATCAGCTTAACACCTCTGCTCCATGACTTCTGATGTTCCAGAGAGGATTTTCGTAAGGAATACCAAGAGCAGAATCCTGATGTCAAGGCAATGCGTGATGTATGTACTTTGCAAAGCTTCTATTTCTTGTTTTTGGCGGTTAATCTAAAATCGGTTGTTACTCCATTGTTGCAGATCGGAAAAGCTTGTGGGGAGAAGTGGAAAGTAATGAATTATGAGGTTTGGCATCTAACTTTTTCATTCAGCTATTCATACTGACATCACATGGATATATATATATATATATATATATTACCAGTAGTGATAAATTCTATAATTAAGGACGACCTATGCTGTCTTGAAACTTCAACATCCATATTGAACAAAAAGATAGATAAATCAATAAGAAAAGGATCGCTTGTCCCGCACTTCATTTAGATGAGGCAGTAGATATCCTTTTGATGCAAAATCAAAATACACGAGGCAATCTGACTTTTATGGCCTCTGTTCTTTCACGTGTTACTACCTAGTCACACAAAAGTATCTAGATGTTCTTTCTTGATTCTTTTGTTCATGATGATGATTTGAAATCGATATGTTGCTTGATTCTAACTAATTTAAAAGATGGAGTGTTCACCTGAAGTGCATACAAGTGACAAAACAATAGCTGATATCTCCATCTCTCACACGTGATGGTTTTGATCTGTAGGAAAAGGTAAAGTACTATGATATCGCCACAGAAAAACGTGCTGAGTTTCATATTGCTATGGCAGACTTCACCAAAAGAGTGGTAAGTATATTTCACAAAGACATATTTCTCCACTTCTCCCCTGCTCTATATTTCACCACAATAGAAAGAAAAATAGTTGTTCAATTTGCAGGAGAGTGGGGAATTCGACGAAGATGATTCGGACCTCGATGATGACTCAGAATTTGATGGATGAAACTGCTACAATAGGGTAAAATGTGCAGTTGTAGATGTCAACTCTTTCAAAAAACTGTATTTCTATCTGTATCATTTATTGTGCAGTGAACTTGAGTAGTTTTAGGGATATTATGGTCGAGTATTTAGTTTAAGTTGTATTGCCCTAGATGTACAAGTATGATTCCTCAACTGTTCTTTTTTTTTTTTTTACCACAATCGACTTTAGATTTTATAAGAGTGAGATCCGGATTCATCAATCCTTTCCTGTTTCCCCTGCCCCAATTTAGAGTAGATTTTTCTGTGGTGTAAATTTTGAATTTTGAAAAAGGGTACTAATTAAGTAATTGGAGCGAGAGTAGCAATATTCAAATCGTCAGGCAAAAACACTTTCCACTCCCCACGGAAAGCGGGCGACCATGGAAATATAGTCTCTCTCCCTATTTCCTCCTCTATCTGTCTTTCGCTCTCCCACCATTTCATCTCCTGTAATCTCATTCCACTTCAGAAAAGCCAGGGTGGTCGTAGCCCTGGGCGAAGGTGGAAGCGGCGGCGCATGAGGTTGCAGCAATGGCGCAAATGCCACCTATGATGAACATTGCGTTACTTAACCAAACCATTCAGTGCTATGCCGAAACCATTTACCGCTTCAATGGCCTCTGGGAAGGACCCGACCCGTTGACCCCCAATCTCTCTCTCTTCCTCATCCAGCTAACCTTCTCCATGACCGTCATCCACCTCCTCGTCTTTGCCCTAAAACCCTTCAACCAGCCTCCGTTCGTCGCAGAAGTTCTCGTGAGTACAATCTATCTACGAGATCTAAAAACGTATTTATTTTTCTGATTTGTTATTTTTGGATATGGAATTATCTATCATGAGAATGCGATCACGATGCACGACGTCAATTGCGTTTTGATCCGTGGTGAATCGATGAATTGAGTTTTAATTACTCAATTTGGTAAATTCAAGCTTAGATTTCATTTGAAAATGTGATTGCAGGGCGGTATACTGGTTGGACCTACGATGCTGGGGAGAATAACTGCATACAAGATGCTAATTTTCCCAAATTACTCCTTCAGAATATTGGAGCCAATGGCTCATCTATCCCTCACATACTTTGCCTTCTTGGTGGGATTGAAAATGGATGTGAAAGGGATAATGCGTTCCGGACCAAAGGCGGTAAAAGTGGCTGCTGCGGGCATCCTCGTCCCTTTCTCCATCGGAGCAGGCTTATTCTTCCTCTTCGACATCAATAAATACGCGAGGCGGGGCTGCATCTTCTACGGCGCTGCCCTCACCATCACCGGCTTCTCTGTGCTCACGTGATTCTGGCAAGCAGCAAATTTTCCGAGATTGGGAAGAAACTTTGCTTCCGCCCTCATACAGAGTGCTCGTGGTGTTTATTAGCTCTCGGATTTGCAATCACGACTCCCGCTCGGGTTGGCAGGCGTTTTAACCTCTATTGCATTTATCCTTCCGGTGTGTGTAATGATCTTCGGCCCGGCGTGGTGCATGGGATTGGGGAGGCGAAGGGGCGCCGGTATAGTGAATCTTTTGACATATGCTCGTTTTGTCCGGGAAGCTTACTGTGGTCATGAACATTAAGCTCCATTTGGAATGCACCCGATGGTCGGGGCTTTTATGTTTGGTGTAAACATGCCTAATCTAGGTTCTTGAAGCTACTCTAGTTTTTTTTTTTGGGGTTTTTTTTTTTGTTTTTTTTTTTTGTTTTTTGTTTTTAGAAATTTTTTTTTTTTTTTTTTTGTTTTTTCTGTTTGTTTTTTTTTTTTTTTTTTTTTTTTTTTTTGCCCCCCGGTTTAAAAATTCTGGGCACACTTCCCCTCACCTTCTTCTCCGATCTCCCACTCCATGAAGGGTTGCGTTGCCCCCCAGGTTATGTCAAATGCTAAGAGTGTTTCGCCCTCATCTTTCTTGTATGTGGGCAAATACAAAGTTGATACATGAGTAATGACTAATTATTTTGCTAGAAAAAAACATACATTTTGTAAAAAACTAAAGTTAGCCTCGGCACATTTGATAAATCGAAGAAGGAAAGGCAAAACCAGATCAGATCGCCAGAAAAATTTAAAGACTGAACAAATATCAGCAACAGTAGATAAAAAATGATATTTTCTCGAGTACTTTGGTGGGGTGGTTTGGAAAGATAGTTTTTTTGGGAAAAATTGTTTTTTTGGAGGGGTTGCTTGGAATACACAGACTTACTCTGTGATGATGGTGGCGGTTCTAGTAATGACGGTGATCGTATCGCCGGCGACGATGCATTTCAAGCCGGAGCAAAACATCGTCCCTTACAAGAGGCGAACAGTCCAGAAGGCCAAATGTGACGAGGAGCTTCGCATTCTAGCTTGCATCCACCACCCTCGGAACGTCCCGACGATCATAAACCTCCTCAGCACATCGAACGCACGGCCGAGATCGCCCATCAGCGTCTTCGCGGTGCAGCTCGTCGAGCAAGTGGGACGAGCCTCGACGATGATGGTCGTCCACAACTCGCGGAAATCCAGCGCCCGGAACCCTAGACTCGTCGAGACGCAAGCCGATCAGATCATTGCCGCCTTCGACAACTACGAGCTCCGGTCGGAAGGCGTGGTGACGCAAGTCATCACCGCAAGATGCCCCTACACCACCATGGATGAAGACATCTGCATGGTTGCAAAGGATAGGCGTGCGTCCTTACTCATCATCCCATTCCATAAACATCAAACCGATGACGGTGAAATGGAAGATATAAACCCTTCGATCCGAAGCGTTAACGAAGGTGTCCTCGAAATCGCGCCTTGCTCGGTTGGGATACTCGTCGATAGAGGAATGGCGGAGATGAAGGATCATGCGCAGAACATTGCGGTCCTCTTCTTCGGAGGGCCGGACGACCGAGAAGCGTTAGCGTATGCGTGGCGGATGGCCAACGAAACGGATAGTAATCTGACGGTAGTGAGATTCATCCCAAGCTCGGACGCAGTAGCGGACGGCAGAAGCCAAGTAAGCCTTGCGATCGATAGGAAGAGGGAGAAGCTTCTAGACGACGACTACTTGGGCAAGTTTAAAATGGCAACGGCCAACGACCGAACAATACGTTGCTTCGACTTGGTTTTGAACGACGAAGAAGAGACGATCAAAGCGATCAAATCAATGGACGAGCACTACCATGATCTGTACGTAGTAGGGAGAGGTAGAGACACTTACTCGCCGTTAACGTCGGGATTGGCCGATTGGTGCGACTGCCCGGAGCTCGGACCGATTGGGGATCTTTTGGTTACGTCGGAATTTGAATCTGCTTTCTCGGTGCTGATTGTGCAACAACCAAAAAAGAGGTAGAGTAGGTCGAGGGAGGGACGTTCCGGTCGGCGAGGCTCCAAGGATCTACGGGGGCGAGGTGATGGGATTGGGGATGGGATTGGGGAGGGAAGGGGCGCCGGATAGTGAATCTTTTGACAGTTTTGGGAAGTGTGATCATGAACATTAAGCTCCATTTTTAATACACATAGTCAGTCAGTTGTATAAACATCTAATCTAGTCTAGCTACTCTACCAAATTTGTTTTCATTTTCGTGTATTCACAAATCAAAGTTGAACTACACGAGAATCATATTATGCTAGAAAAAACATACAAAAAGCTAAAGTTAGCCTCTGCACATCAGATAAATCGAAGAAGGAAAGGCAAAACCAGATCAGATCGCCAGAAAAATTTAAAACTGAACATAATCAGCAACAGTAGATAAAAAATATAATTCTGAGAAGAAACGCAGCAAATCGATTTTCGATTTGATCGCCGGAGAAGAAAAAGGAAAAATCAGAAGTGGCACCGCAGAAGAGGAAGAAGAAACAGAGCGCGGAGACCAAAACCACGGACTCGAAAGCGGAAGCGATTTTGAAAATCACATCGTCTACAAACCGGGGCGCAAATTGAACCTCTTCTTCCACCGCAAACCGCCGGAGCTCTTCAACATCCACCGCCACGCGCTTCCGCCTCCGCCTCCGCTCGCCTCCTTACTGAGCCTCTTGAAGAAATACGAGAAACTCGAACTCGAATCGGAATCCGAACTCGGAGGCTTCTGCTCCATGGCTCGGTTGAGTTGGTTACAAAAAGTTCTGGGGTTCTGTAATTATACATAGTTGGAGGGAAGAGGAATAACGGACGGGCGTCAGCCGGGGGTACTTACGGAATATTGTGTTGGGTTTCTGTGGGCCCCCCGTGGGGTGAATGGGCAGGCTGTTTTTACTATTTCCACTCCACTGTTCGTTTCACTTCCTTTTTCCAGTGACTCCTAAACAATTAAAATTAAAAAAGAATTATAATTATCAAATGGCATTATTGATAGGCCACGTATGTATAAAAACCTAATAACAAACTCCTTTGAGCTATTTCTATGTTCGGTGTAATGATATTCCTTAAAGCCGGAGAAAATGAATATATATTTTATTTTCTTTTTTCTGTAAATGAAAGAAAATCACTTTCAAAATATTCATTTCAGATTGGTGGTTTGTGGGTAGGAAAAGAGAGGCCTAAAAGTGACAAATAAATGATGAATAAGATCAAGAATTTTCTTTGCTTTTCAACCCACTGCAAATATTCCTTCGAACATGGAGACCTCAACGTATCTCTATTGCCTTTACGTTTTCGTTGTGTTTTGCTGGCCGTTTTAATTACAAATTATGATTTGTTACTTAATCATTAATATTAAGAGCGACATATTTTATACGAGAGAAATCTTTGCGCATAAATGGACATGTACAATACCAATTAATTGCCTTTAGTAAAAAAAAAAGAAAAAAAGCTTGACACGTGATATTTGTAAAACCATTATAACTATGACATATAAGGTATACTACATATAAATGTGTAAATTATAGAACATAAAACTTTTTCCGATCCGAATAGATTGTAAATTTGTCTTTAGTGAGAACAAAAATTCATCTTTCGTCATGAAAACTATTATAAATAAATTCAAACATTTTTAGCGAATGCATAATTGATTTTCACGTCTTTGTAATAGTCTTTAACGTTAGATTAGATTTTCCAATATTTACACGTTGTGGTTGCAATAATAAGCATATGAGTGTAGGGACTAAACAAGTTTCATTTGCATAACAAACTACATTTGAATATTGCTTTCTTGTCACACTTTATAATAGCATTTGGAAGAAATTAAATCGCTTAAAATGTCAATGCCCAATGCACATCTTCCTTAACAAACTTCTTAAGTCCCATCTGTTGCCAAACAACTTTAAACATTTCTTTTATTGGTATAACTAAGTCACATATATAATATTTATAATAGGGAGAGTTTTCTAAAAATTATTAATTTATTATCGTATCAAATTTGATGATATTTTACATTGACCCAAGTTGAGACCGGAGAAAATTATTATTTTAGAGAATTTATTAATTTACTAAGTATTAAATTATAGAAATTGTACTGTACAATCTATTCATAACATTTTATTTAGTGGACAATTGATGACCGACTGACCACTGATGCATCAATTTATTGAGACCCACCACCCAATTTTGAAATGGTTTTTTTCTTTAACCATGTTCTGGCTTACGTTCATATTCTTCAATAAATTAAAGAATTCTATACAAAACTTATACTTATAAAATGGTGGGTATAAAACACATGTATCTATTTTAAGTGGGTATTCTTATATATTATCACTATATAATATCCTTATTTCTTGAAATATAATATCCTTATTTTTTGAAAATTAATTGAATTTGAACTCGTGAAATTTGATCATAAGACAATACATATCCTACAATGTAATTAGCTTACTTTTAACGTGAATATGCAAATGTGATATCCGATTCAATCATTAACTTGAAAGCTTAAACAATGGCACTGTCTGTTAACTATAGAGGTTTTGTAGAATTCTAGTTTTTTGCAGTAGAATGAAAAACTGCTGTATAATTTGGGGGAATTAAGTATTTAGATTTCACAAGAATATCTAATGTTGGAGAAACATAAGCTGCATAAACAAGTCCAACAACCAATTAAAAACTAAAATCAACGAAAATGTTATAGACATTAAGAAATACTGTTATCAACACCAAATTCCAATTTCAACCAACATGTAGTAAGAGCCGAGCCCTACCTTTCGCGGATGACCCAGATAAGATAATCTAGTTACTAATCAATGATTCAATAGAAATTATTCATCACGTCGAGAAGAGTTTGATGAGCATACGTGAGAACAGACAGCTCCTCCGACGAAGCATAATCGCCGCCGCCGAGTTCTCCAGTCGGCGGCGCAAACACCACCAATTTCTCATACTCCTCCAGTTTCCTACCAACATTCCCTCTCAAACCCTCCAACGCGTTGTAGAATTCCTCCAATTCGTGCAGTTCCAAACCCTCGATGCCCTCCTCCCACCACAATCCCCTCGTCTCCCTCTCCGCCATCCTCATCTTCTCCATCTCCAGAATCCTCGCCGCCTCCGCGTACTTGCCTCTGCCATCGTCGCCGCGGAAGAAATTCCACGAATTCGCCGCCGGCGATTCTACGCGGTTGACTAGGGCTTCCACAGTTGGGTGTCCGAACGCGTACAACTTGTCCGCGGGGGACTGCACGAGAATTGCGATTTCCGCACCGCAGAGAACGGATAGTTCGCTGGCCTTCTTGAATAGGCCTTTTTTGCGCTTGCTGAAGGTTACTTGCAGGCTCGTCTTTTTCTCGATTTTCTTGTTCTCGATCTTCCTTCGCCCTAGGGTTTTCTTGGCGGACTTGTTTTCCATCGCTGCAACTGATCAGGAGAGAGAGAGAGAGAGAAAGAGAACAAGATTATCTATGATCTTCTTGGAATTCTTACCTTGTGCTCAAACAATCTTGTATATATATAATGAAGATTTTCTGAAAGACTTTGCAATCAATAGCTTAGATTTTTATTGCACTATTTAAGGGCTACTCTTGCCTTTTTTATTGCACTGCTTAGATTAAAGACAACATCAACTTCAGTTAAATTAGGGCACAACCTCAAATATTAAAACAAAACCCTAACTGGAGTACATATATGTTTTGTATGTAGTTGAAGAGTTTTTACCTTGGAATCATATTACAATAATTTCAAGATCTAAAAGGACTGATTAGACAATTTCATGAACTTTGGGCCGAAGATGAATTGCTAACTTAATCTTTTAATGAGTTTTTTCATTTAAAATTTTTAATTTCAAACCATACAAATATCAATGAAGATCTTTTATCCGATATTCATCGTCTAATTACATGCACGTACGATCCACCAATTAAGTGGTGCATGTGCAGCATATGTATTTTGATTTTTTTTTCTTTATAAATTAAATTAGATATTAATATTTGTTGAGGTATCGAATGTCGTCGCCCTAAAGTTACTTACCAAATGGTTCTTGTTTACTATTACTAGTTACTACTACTATTATTGTTATATTATTATCTTTTAATATATATTATTATATTTTCGAAGGAAAAAAAGGGACAATTAATCATCAATCATGCATTTAGTCTAGACCAAAATATAAAAGTTATCAATTAATCAGAGAGATATTCATGCATAAGTATTAACGACTGGTCCAAAAAATACTGAACCATGAACTGGTTGCAAATTGCAATAACAAGAATTTATAATATCCAACCTAGCTTGGTATAATAAGTTCCGATATAATAAACAAAAAAACAAATTATACCTGAGATATAAAAGTTTATTCTTGATAGTATATTGAAAAATTTAGTTGAAATTGTGAATCTAGTGATTGAGAATGGGACTAGTGTTTGGTAAAAAAAGTTTCAACGTTAATCCTCTGTAATCGATATTTTGGAAATTGAAATCATATTTGAAGTTTGGGATTCTCAAACATAATTTTGTCTAAAATGACGTCTAATTCTCATTCCAAACCTTGAGTTAATGATTCTAATTCGATTCTAAAATCTGGATATTTTAAAAAAAAATATTACCACATTAAAATTCTATAATCTTATTAATATATAACTTTACAATAATGATCATATACACTCAATTCATTAATATTTTTATAGAAAAAAAAAAGAAGAAAAAGATACTCACTCCATGTCCCATAGAAAGTGTCATACTTTCTTTTTTATACTATCTCATAGAAAATGTCATATTTTTAAAAAAAGTAAAAAAAATATATGATCTAGAATTATCAAGATACACCACATAATTTAAATTTTTTAATTTCGATGTTCTATAAAAATGAGAAACTTTCTATAGGATGGGTAAAGTATTATCAAAAGGGTGAAGCGGCCATTGCCGTATGGAAACCTATGTTTTGAAACCCGGCCCGGCCCGGCCGGTTCAACCAGTTTGACCCGGACCCGGTCAAAAATTCGGGCCGGATTACGTACTGGCTCGTTTTGGCTATCTACCCGGTGCGACTCGGCCGGTTCGACCGGTTGAACCGGGACCCGGGAACCGGGTCAACTCGGTTTGAATTTTTTTTTTTTTTTTTTTTTTTAAGGAAATTTTTATTAGAAATCGTCCCTAACGGGAATCGAACCCAAGACCTTACACAAGATCAACCACTTGCACAGAAGTGGAAATACCAACTACACTACATGTGAGCCGGTAACTCGGTTTGAATGTAAAAAAAACAAAATTGAAAAAAATAGGGTTGCAAATCGGTTCGATTTCAGAAATTCAAAATCGATCGGTTTTTCTGTTGGCCGATAATTGATCCATGTTCGGTTTCAATTAGTATGATAACCGAAAGCAAAACCCTATTTTCATAGATGAGAAATGCTTAATAAATTTAAACTGCATTTATGTTAATGTTGGTAGACTAATTATTATTACCAACTGTTGACAGGTTGTTAAAACAAGGAGGGAGGGATTTATAGGTTAATTTTCTGTTTGGTTTTCTTCTCTATTCGATGTGGGATGATTTCTTCTTCTTTTTCATCAACTTTTTTTCCATCTAACTACTTACACTCATCCCACATCGGTTGGGAGTCGTAAATATGCTTATATTTATTTTATATATTTGTAAATCATTTTTAATATTTATTAGTATTATTAAAATACCTATGTATTTATATAATTTAATAATCATATATTTATGACGTCACACCGGATCAACCCACCGGTTGAACCGATTCGATCGATTTAATCGGTAAAAAATATTTTTTCGAATCAATGATCGGACCGGTTTTAAGAACACACATGGAAACAGCTGTTTTGTTGGGTCAAGTCTAATACGGAGTACTATAAATTATTACTAAGCCTGCCACCACCAACACAATCTACATCTACATATATACATAAAGAAGGGGGGGGGGTTGTTTGTTGGGGGAATCCGTTCCTCACGCTCCCAACCCCAAACAGTAGATCTGTTTAGCAGGCGATATTCGAAGATACCGTTTGAAATTCTAAAGAGGAAAAATATATCCTTTTGGGATACTTGCGCCACCAGTACCGTTCCTTCTTTATTTTCTTGTTTAGTTATGAACAAGGATTGAGAATTAATTCTTCACAGTGGTCTGCGTATAGTTAGCTGTGCGCAGATAATTAGTCCACAAATCTCGACTCTTGCATTTACCTTTCTATGGGAGAGGGGGGGAGATTGATTGGGAGTTGTATGGTGTAGAAGAAATTGGGAGTAGAATGTTGGAATTGAGAGAGGGGCGGCGGTGCTACCCGGATGCGGTGGAGGGAGTGAATGTGGGACTCGCTTTTGTTGATGGTCTCATTGCTTTTGTTGCTCTCTATAAGGTCAATTCTTTATTCTTTTTTACTGTTGGATTATTGGGTTTAGTTTTCTTGGAATTTGATTGTTTGGCTTGCTTTACTTCTGGTAAAGGGAGATACTTTACATTTATCCTGTTTATTGAAGGATGAATTTGGATGTAATGAATGGAAAACTGGGCAAAAGTATCGATTTGTTATAAGTAGACATGATTCCAGCTGAGATTAGAACGCTTGAAAATTGAAGATTTTCAACTCATTGCTGAGAAAATATACAGCATTTTTTGGAAAATATTGAGGTTGTGAGTTAGACTGTGAGTGAATCTTTAATATTAGAATTGGTTTGGCTATCTGTTTTAATAATTAATTCTGTTACCTAATGTTCATGTTTGTGCTTGAAAATTCTCTCAAGTGTTGAAACATTGAAAAACTGGGGGGAATATAGTGATCATGGCTGGATTTGAATAAACCGTTGTTATCTAAAATGTTTTATTGATGAAGATTATCTCTCTTAAAACTGTCGTTTAGCGGTGTGATTATAGCATGATACCTGCCAAAAAACGTTTCAGTAATATGTTTAAAGCTGTTGAGGTACCTTTGGTATTATTATGTGCGGAAAAAGCTCCAAAATTACCTCAGCGAGTGCTGTAACAACTGCTCACAAAGCGTTTTAGTACCGAGTTCTAAATTGTTATCACACCATAATCAAGCCACTGAATGTGGTGCTTGTTGTTAAGGATAAAAGTCCGGTTTACTCCAACATTTTTATTACACCTTTTAAGGATAGATGCTTGAGATGGCCCTATGGATTGGTTTTCTGGGATATTTTGTACAGTTGCAATGTTTTTTTTTTCTTTGGTAGAAATAGACTGTGGATTTAGACCTTTAACACGAGAAAGTTGGCTATTATTTTAACACTGGACTTCCTAATTATGAGAACTTTTAAGGGATGGTGGTTTTCTGTCTTAAGAAAGATGGGCCTTTTCTGCCTTAAAGATTTTATATGCTCCTTACCTTGCTTGTCCTATGTCAAACTTGAATATTTGATGTTTATCAGATATGCCTTCCATTGTTAATGGCAGTTTATATAGCGGTTTAAATATTTTTTTGGCTACAAAATTCTGTCTGGCAAAAATTTGTAAACATGGACGGTTACCTTTATGGTGCCAACGCTACCAGGAATTGAATGCCGTAACTTCTTCTAGAGTTGCTAAGGCTATGTTTGAACCAAAGAATGATGTCTAGTATTTGAGCTTTTAATATTGTTTGCTTTGCTTATCCACTTCAACAAGATGTAATTATGATAACGATTACCTATTGCCCCATTTTATTCCCCAATTGAAAACTTTTTTGTGGCTCTAGTTTTTAATTTTTCTTTCCCTTTCCACCAGTTAATTAGAATTCATTCAAGGAATACACAGCTTGGATGGACCCGCCAGAAGGTAAATACTTCTTGTATTTGTCGATGTCTTTAATTGGATTATTGTTCTTTTGGAATCATGAAACTGTTTCTCTGAAGTACTAGATTTTGTGCAGTTTATTGTATTTAGTGCATAACATTGAGTAAATCGAGACCAGTAATCTAAATTTTCTAGCTGAGTGCTTAATCGTCATATTGTTTTTCAGTGGAACAATGATCTGAATCTGCCCTCCTTTTGGATGTATGACCTAAATTCATATCGGAATTTTATCTCATCATAATTCATTACGGGTTGGCTCATGCCATTGTACCAGCCTATTCAAATGAGTGACTCATACTTCAAACTGGAGAGTATTTGTGTGATGTGCATATTAGTTTCCTTTTTGCAGTTGAGATGTTAGAAATCAGTTGGAAACTCCTGTAACTATATTGATTCGTATCTACGTAATTGAATCTAATAATTATTCTTTTCGAAAATATTTCAGGTGATTCATCTATTGATTGGGTCGTCCAATCTCGGTGAGGATCACTAGCTTTCAAATTACTGGTTTTTATGAGGTCTTTTAGTTGATTAATTACAATTGAGCCATAATGCTGGACGGAATGCTTCTGATCTTGTTTTCTTGGAGGAATATTCTTTTGTTATATCTCTTGCTAATCCTCTTACCACCATATGGTGTTATTAGGATGTCCTACTAAACAAGGACACCTTTCCTAGACCTTATCTTTCTGATAAACGAAGTTTTCTTCCTTTCTTTCTTTCTCTCTTTCTTTTTTTTTGTTGGTGGGGGGGGGGGGGGGGGGGTTGAAATGCTATGCCTCAATGGTTGTTGTTCTATTTTATGATCTTCTACAGTGGAAAAAAAAGAATAACATTCTGTGACATCAGAAGCAGAATGCTGATACTATCTGAGCAAACTATGTTGCTAGCTTGAAGCCCTTCATATTTAATTTTTTACAGTATATCACTAACATCCGGTCATCTTCGTTTTAATTAAGTGAGAAACTGAGGGTGTATCTGGAGAACAGAGAACTTATACATTATCCTTTACTATCAGTTATTTGCCTCTCTCTTAAGCTGCTTTTTGAAAAGGTTTTAGATTAAATGTTTGACATTATGGCACTAATTAAATTGAGATTTTCATTACAGGTTATTTCCTTTATTTTATATTAAATCTTGTTGCTGCTTGTAAGGGCTGGATTTGCTGGTCATATTCCTGTGGTTTCGTTGTTATGGGTATGGAAATCTCCAGCCTGTAGTGTGATTATAGTTTCAATGTTTATGATGATAGTTTGAAAAATAAAGGCTTACCACATACATTACCATTGGCAGCCTTCCCCAGAATTCTGTTCATTGCAGCATTTATCCTGCTTTTATCATTTTGGTAAGTTTTCTCTCCAAAAATTAAGTCTTGTTTCTACGTGAAGTTTAATGAGATCCTCAATAAGTTACATGACTACTGTTCTTGAAATGTTTATATCGTATTATATTGGTATTCTGGAATTTTGAGCTTAACTCACATTAGCGAGTTATATCTTGCAAACATTTCTATTTTACCATTCCATAAATGTTGATTATTAAACATTACTAATGTAGAAACTCTAGATTCGAGGTTGCCGCACCATTTGGCAGTTTCCTTCATTCAGTTATAACCTTTCATTGAGTACTCTATATAGATTACAAATTATTTATTGTTCGGAATATCTAATTGTGTTCGGTGCTCAAGCTAAAAGAAGTCAACTTTCTCACTTATAGCTAAACTTGGCCTCATTTGGAATTTGATGGTTTGCAGGGTAGATCTCTGTCATCACCCTGATGATGATGACGACGATGAAGGATATAATCCCCACGAACCTCTGCTGGAGAAGGTGAATACAACTAATCCACTGACTAATGGACGCCGAAGGTGTTGCACCTTCAGATCAGCTCGTATAGGAAGCCGTCAGAAGATTGTGGTTCTGGTAGAGAAGCAACTTTTCAATTATGGAATCAGTTCGGATTGCTATACACTATAGCTAACTTATTAAATAACAAACTTTGACCAGGTAACAGTTTTGCTTTTTGCCATAATGATAGCATCTTCGGTGCTGATATGGATTGGGACTGGAGACGGTCCTATCGAGCCTGCTGTTGTTACTCAGGCATGTTATATTTGGAATCTATTGACAGACTACTGCAAATGCAATATCAGAATTCTCTTTTACCCGGCTTTACAAATATAATACTTCTACACTAAATCTCTCTTGTGAAGACTATCCAATTTTATCTTTTTACCTTCTTGCAGGTATACGTAAATCTTATTTCCGTGGTTGTTCTTTTGCTTGGGGTAGCCTTGGCATGCTACGGTAAGCACCTAGAGTAAATCCCTTCAATTGTTCTAATGTGGAAAGACATGCACTTGGTCTTACTGAAATTTGAGTAATATATGAGAATTTCGAAATATAATATCATGGTATGATTTTATTTTCTATGCCTAGGATTATAAGCAAGAGATTTCTTAGTTATAGAAACTTTGCTACTTACCTTACCTCTCTAGAGAGTACATCTTTACAACTCCACTTTATTTATCTAGCTTATGTAACTTGCAGGAGTTGTACTATTCTTGAAAATGAGAAAAGTGAGATCCGAGCGGGCTTCGTCTGAAATGTGGAAGGTAGTTTCTTGATTCTGTTCTGTTTGTGATTCACATCTCCATGTTGCATTGTTATTCAAATGATGTAGTTATTTCCTTTTGTCTGAAAATTATCTCCACTGCATCACAGGTTGCCGGTTTGGCTGTTGTCTGTGTTATTAGTTTCACATCGAGCGCTTCAGTCGCAATAGCTACTCATATACCTGTAACTTGTTCTAACTGCCCCCTTCTCAATTTCCTTTTCTGCATATTTTGAGGCTAACAAACTCGTAACTCCAGTTGTTTTACGACCGGAATAGACAACAGTCCGATGATGTCCGAACCTCACTCCTACTCATTTTGTATTATTTCATTGGTAAGTTACTTTAAAATCTCTTGATGCTAAACAGTACAAAAAGAGAAACTTTCTTACAAATTGTTGTGTTTAGGCTCATCACTGCCTTCAGCAGTTGTGTTATTTCTGATGAGAGAATTACCACCTCCAATGGTGACTAGCAACAGAAGCCGAGAATCGACAACGATAACGTTCATACACGAGGATTCAGTTACGGGGCCTCAACGGCAGTGCTGGACCAGAGCAACTAGTGTGCAGAATCAGGTTTCAAGAGCAAGCCCCATATAAAGGACAGAAAACAAGGTTTAGGACAGCCGCAAGACTGCCTTGAGCCCTCTTTTATTTTGACACCTTTCTCCCTCTTGTACATAGTAATAGCACCACAACTTCTCTTAACTTTTGCTATGAAATTATTTCTTTCTATTTAATGCACGAACTTGTTAAGTTGGTGTATATTCGGTTACTTAAAAAGGATGTATCCGAGCTGAATTTTTGTTAGGCATATAAGATAGGGAGCTATAACTTAACCTAAAACCATGGTTGTAAGTGAAGGGTTGACTCTCTCTTATATATCCTTCCACACTTTCACGTGGAAGCGATGTGGAATATCGTAACAATCCATCCCCCTTTGAAACCGTACGTCCACGGACGGCACACGCCGGGTGGCAACCCACATCGAAGGCCCACTTCACGGGTGGCAGGTTCCACATCCGTGGTGGCAACCCCTGGACCCACACATCGGGTAGCCCCTTCCTGCAACGTACGATCCATCAGGTTCCCACAGACGGCGCCAATTGTTAGGCATATAAGATAGGGAGCCCTAACTTAACCTAAAACCATGGTTGTAAGTCAAGGGTTGACTCTCTCTTATATATCCTTCCACACTTTTATGTGGAAGCGATGTGGGATATCGTAACAATATTGAGCCCATAGCGGCTTGTGTGTACCACACTGTAAGGTATATCATACATGTGACATTTTTCATTAAAATAAATGGGTCGCTTGTGGTGTCGTACATACAAACCTTTGTGCATTGATAAGCTTATAGAGTTGAATTTAAGCATTCACGATTTCCTACTCCCCCTATTAATAACTTTGATGGGACAAGCCCGAAAATGTAATATTGGACTAACTTCAATGGGATGGAGAGAGTATAAAACATAAATTTGTTACACCAACAAAACATATAGCAACATCAAATTAACATTAGAATGAAAAAATTGGGTAAAAACTGGATGTATAGCAAACTATAACTAAAAGTAATCATCAGAACTAAGGTTCCTGAGTTGCTTTCTTCTCACAAAAAATCCCATTTCTACTAACCAGCTGAGTCTTGGTGAAACAGTTTCCACAGCACATAGTTATGTTGGGCAAACTGAATCTAGAAAGGAGGATCCCTTCTCGAACGGCCTCTGCACGCATAAATCAATGAGTCAAGACTTGAAATTGCAGCAAAACTTACAGATAGCTGAGTAGGTTAATTAGCACCTCTTGAAATTTGCCTAGAGTTCTTGTGTTGAGCCACAATACCAACAGATTGCATTTTAGCATCCGTACTTTTAAAATCCTAGCTCCGCCACTCCGTGTTGCCAACCAATCTGAAATACTTAGGAGGCCATACCTGCAAGGAAAGTGATTATTATTACAAATTTAAGCACATACATTGTGATAAAAAGATTAATTCTTCTTCTGCCTAAACAATTGAAGCTTTTACAGGAAATCAATCAGAAACCTATCTCAAAATTCTTGTCAGGCGTGGTTCTTGTTAGTTGTATGTAAAGTTGTTGGTGACACAAACAGGAAAGTGAGGGTGTAGCATAATCATAATCATAAGCAAAAGAAGTGGAGTTTCTCACCAAAAACAAAATTCTGGTATGTATATGATCATAAGGAACTGCACCAAATCCCTACTGTACTTCAAGTAGAGGAATTGGCAAAGATTTACAACGACAGTCCTGGATTTATATCTACTCTTGGGGTGCAGCGCCTAGGTCGACAGCCTTGATCCTCTTCGCATGCCGACCCGACTTTGCCTTGGCGGGCTGATACGCTTTCGGACAAGGCGATGTTGGAAGCATACCGGGACCGCTAAGCTGCAGATTAGTAAATCCGATCAGCGGAGTAGTATGCAAGCGTACAATAGCGACGGAGTAATGGGTAACCTTAATGATGCTGACTCCTTTCGCTACTATTGCGCTTTTCTGCACGTGCTTCCCTCAGAAATCGCGCTAATTCTCGCACTCTCTCCATTCCCATCTTCCTCATCCTCCCCCCTTCTCTGTTTCTTATCGGAAAATTTAAAAAAATAATGTCTTGAAACCCATCGGCTGGCCCAAAAATTATTGATAGAGAATCATGTTAATGATTTGCAAAGTTGATAATAATTACTCCTTATTTCCACTTTCTTTTCGTACAAAGATTAAAAAATTTTATTTAAATATTTATTTTAATTATATTAAACTAAGTTACATGAATACAGATGATATGATATTTTTGAAAATTTTTAAAACACGAACACTAATATATAAATAATATTAAATTAGTAATATAAAATTTTTAAAAATATTAATATTGTTGTAAATATATTTTATATATATACTTATCATATATTGTGATGACCATGTAAACCCTAAAAGCTCATGAGTCCATCTTGTACTCTATAAATAGAGGTCTCCACCCTCATAATAATACACATCTATTTTCCGTCTTCTCTATTATTCTCTCATTCCATATAGTTTATAACACGTTATCAGCACGAAGAAGCTCTTCTCCCGATAAAATATTTTCTCCTGAAAAAAAAAACATCATCCGGTATTGGAAGGTATCATTTTTTTCCGTCAATTAATATGCATTCATGATTCCGATATTTAGTGGGTTTCATTCATGTTTTGGAAACTAAAAACAATCTCGCACGATTTACCGAAGAAATTAAATTGAGTGATCTTTTGGAGAATAACCAATTATCAAAAATATGTTGATGCTACTCAATTCATAAGTCATCGAGTATTCGACTTTGTGGATATAAAGTATTGTTTCGATTGTTTTAATTTATTGTTCCTGAAGTAGCACAATTGATATTCCCGAAGAATATCATATGCTCTTAAAGAGCAATTCAAAACCATATTTTTAACTTAAATTGTTGCTCCAGAAGTAGCACAATTCATATTCCTGCAGAATATCACATGCTCTTAACGAGCAACTCAAAATTATTTGTTGAAATTTAATTGTTGCTCCAGAAGTAGCACAATATAATATTCTTGAAGAATATTATTAATATTATCTATGTATTTACTATATACCTCAGTTTTTTTTCTCCTGCATACTGTATAATATTTATATCTATATATACATATAATCTTAATTTGGTGCTCCTGACGCAGCACACAATTAATATTCCTGAAGAATATTATGTACTTTTGATGAACAATTCATATCATATATCTTATTGATAGGCGAATCTTGGATCTTGAATTTTTATTATTGTTGCTCCCGAAGTAGCACAATTGATATTCCCAACGAACACAATATGTTCCTGAAGAGCAATTGGGTTTCTCGAAAATATTAGTCTTTCGTCTAAAGCAGTTGAATATAGACTAAAATTGTTGCTCCTGAAGTAGCACAATTCGTATTCCTAAAGAATAATACATGCTCTTGAAGAACGATTCAAGTTCTTTATTTTGACAAATATTGTATGTTCATAACTCTAGTTGTTGCTCTTGAAGTAGCACAATTAACTCTACATGTTCTTGGAACAACTAAAACTTGTCATTTTGAAATCATATATCACAATAACCATACTTTAATTGTTGCTCCTGAAGTAGCACAATTAATATTCTTGATGAATATTGCATGTTCCTAAAGAACAATGTATAGATAAAGGTATGTTGTAATTTAAAGTATTACCTAATTCATGGAGTGGTAGCAAGAGCTCCTCTATGAATGAAAATTGTATTTTCAATAACCTATTGTGGCTTAATTTCTTTTCAAAAATAAATTTGAGATCCCGTAGATCTCAAAATTTGTAATTTATTGATTGCATTTATCTTGAATAAAATTAAATTGTTGCTCTAGAAGTAGCACAATTACATTCCTGAAGAATGGCCGTAATGTGATATAAACATTAACATCACATGTTTGTGGAAATGCCTCAAATATAGTATTTTTATATACTATTTAACTTTTGCTCCTGAAGTAGCATCATTATATTCTAGAAGAATATATGTTATTCTTGAATGAAAAATATTATTTATGTCTTGTTGACATTAATGCACTCTTGATATCGATGTTCATCTGCCAATAAGAGGGCATGAGAGAGACAATAGAAATGAAGCATTCCAGTAAGATTGCTTAAAGATATAATTGATTGTCCTCCCTAAAAATCGATACGAGTATATGCATCCTAAATTGCAAGATTTTCAAATCTAGTGCATTGGAATTATTGAAGGCTCCAGAAGAGCATGTGTCATTCTATCAAACGATACGAAATCAACTATTGAGTTTGCCCTTTACTCTAGTAAGTCTAGAAGACACTTACTAAGTTTTAAGGATATCCGTTACAATGGATACCATATTGAAATTATATTAGAAGATAGTGATTCTTTTGTATTTAGCCAGAAGCTAACAAAAGAAAAATTACCACTTTACCATTTTAAATGTATTACACATTTATGAAAACAAGTGAGACAAACCATATCATGAACCAGAAGTTCAAAGGGTTTTATGCTTTGACATGATAGGTTTGGATTACGAGCAACTATTATGCGCTACGTAATGAAAATTTATATGAGCGCAACATAGAGATCCGGAAGAATCTCTTAATAAAAGAATTTTCATTTGCTTGATTTCTAGAAGAAATGTAGCACTTGTTAGAACTAATAGTTCACATAATAAAGAACTCAATTCCCTCAAGAAAAATTGTCTTGATAAAGCTAGCGAGTTTATTAAACTCTAAGTTCCTCCTGAAGAGGACTTATATTATATTACTTTGGAATTGAGATTCAACACTTAGTTGATCATGTGCATAATCAATAGTTTTGTACATATAAAAACGAGTCTCATAAGAAGATTGTTATTATGATAAACTAACGTTCCCAACATTAGATGGAACATATATCACATTTGGATTCCTGAAGTAATCAATGTGAAATCTACATCCAACAAAAAGCACAAGAACGAACTAGCCGCATTTGGATTCCAGCGGTAATCAATGTGATCAAGAAGTCAAAAGACTCACTTGCAAAAGATTGCGAATCAACTTCTTGAAGCTTTAATATGTATATAAAAGAAGTGACAATGTCATACATTTGCTGCAAATACCCCCAATAAGATTTCATGTCCCTGAAGGACAAGTATAAATGACAGCAAATGCATTAAAAGTTCGTCAAAAATATGGTCGACCCATTGGTTCTAAAAGAAATTTTGTGTCTAAGAAAAGGGGCACAAAATATGAACCAAACAATGACGATAATGATTAATCAATCAAATGAAGTTCCTGAAGAACTACAAGCGTCTCAAAATAGAGATCTCAAAGTATTGGAGAGATCAAATATCGTCGTGGACGCACGACATTATTTTAGCCTTTTAATATGACTCTTGAAATGATAAAAGAGGATCCTCAACCACGATCTATAAGAGATTGTCAAGATTGAAATAATTGGCCAAAGAGGAACGAAGTCATATAAGGTGAATTAATATTACCTAGAAAGCCGGAAATATTTGGACATGTAGTTCCGAAATCCGGAAAGTATACCCCCGAAGGATACAAATGTGTCTTTGTTACAAAGAGAAATGAAAAAATGCGAGATATAGGGCAATACTCGTAATACAATGTTTCTCTCAAAGACCGGGAATTAAATATGTACTCTCCTATAATAGACGCCACTATTTTTGATTAATCTACTTATGTCACAAAAGGCTTGCTATGCGCCTTATGGATGTAGTAAATACTATCAATTTGATTCACTAAATAGTGACATATATATGAAGATCCCTGAAGGATTTAACTTGCTCAAAGTTTGTAAGTCAAAAAGAGGTTTTCAATTAGACTGTAAAAGTCACTGTAAGGGCTGAAATAGTACAGCCGTATATGATATAATCAGAAGGACGAGTATTCCTTGACAGAAGGGTACATAAATGATGACTTGAGTTTGATTGAAACTCCTGAAGAGCATAATACTTATATGTATACTCCGTCCTAATGACTTACGTAGAGCAAATCATTATGAATTATTTTATTCATTGATAATCCAACTCACATGTTTGTCGGCATTAGGGGGAGATATAAAACATAAATGATAGAATGCCGCAATATCTCGTTGGATTAATTATTAGATTCACGCACTATGAACTAGAAGTTCATCAAGTTATTTAGTGCAAAAGGAGTGACTAAAATCTCATATACCTGTTGTATATGCACCATGAAAGAACTGAAGTTCCCCATAGACAAAAATAAATCAATTAATTCTCATTGACGCTAGAAGCGTGAGAGATTTATTGGTGCTAAGAGATAAGAAGTCCGCGGAATACAAAATTAGAACATATCACTCCAAAATTTCTCCTGAAGAGGATATGTGAATCATTATGTACAAAAGTACTTGATGAAATCAACTCATGCCTAAAGACAGAGTTAGAATAATAAGATTTTGGTTGAACTAATAATTGTCTCGACCTGCAGATCGAGCATCTCCCTAATGGAGTTACACTAGTCGACCTACCTGAAAGGTCTTTAAAGATATTTTATTGTATCGCATCCACATGTCTATCTAATGGTTGATTCAATCACTTAAAGTGGATAGAGACTCATTTAGACCTATAGAAGATAACAAAGATGAGGACCAGAAATTCCTTAATTATGTGCAATTGGAGAATTTGAAATGGTATTGACCATCCTTTGTTATTTTCGAGACAAATATGATATTGGTCTATTTATGAGAGTAATGATATATTGACATATTTCATGTTATTATCTATGCTGATAATTAAAATTGTGTTGCACATATTAGTGTAGACCTTAAAGATAACCTTGAAGATTGTTATCTTGAGGGGGAGTAATAAATCGTAAATAATCTTGAAGATTAGACTGACTCCTAAAGGTCAAAGACCCTGAAAGGTCAAATGGTTGTACTTTTTTTTTCCTTTCTAAGTTTTTTCCCAAAGGGTTTTCTTAGTTAAGGTTTTTAACGAGGCATCCAATGCAACACACGAGTAAATGAGTCATTGAGATTGATTCATAAAGAGCCAATGCAACACATGATCTCCAAAAGAGTGGCGGCATCAACATCCAGCAAATTCGCTCAAGTGGCAATCTAGCGGATTCTTTTATAAAGGCATTACCAAAGTCAACATTCAAGAAGTTGTTACACAAGATCGATATGCGCCGACTCAAGGATCAAGAATGAATATATTGAGGTGGAGCAGCTGTACTCTTTTTCCTTCGACCAGTTTTTATCCCAATGGGTTTTTCTGGCAAGGTTTTAACGAGGCAGCAATTTCTTTTAGGGATGGTCAATCAAGGGGGAGTGTTGTAAATATATATTATATATATACTTATCATATATTGTGATGACCATGTAAACCCTAAAAGTCCATGAGTCCATCTTGTACTCTATAAATAGAGGTCTCCACCCTCATAATAATACACATCTATTTTCCGTCTTCTCTATTATTCTCTCATTCCATATAGTTTATAACAAATATATATATATATATAAAACTACAATAGTATTATAAATGTATAAAATAGTTATCACATTAAAAGCATTTGAAAGTTTATTATTAAAACACTAAAACAACTAATAAGTTAAATTCAGCTCAATTTATTAACTAAATTGTGTTCAATGCATTAATTAAACTCAGCCGGCCGAATAAGCCCAATTGTCCTTTAGTCATGTCCCTTTTTGAAATTGTTGTGTCTGACGCAATCAATAACGTGTCCGAGTATATAGATATATATATATTATGGACACAGTTTTGACGTGTCGGGCGCGTGTCCTTATCTGACACAGTACGTCAAACTTTTTCGGAGTGTCCGTGCAACGTAAGTATCAAGAGATAGGCATGTGTCCGTGCAACATAAGTATCAAGAGATAGGCATAGTTTTCAAGTTTCAAGTAATGGTTATTTTGAATGAATGATAATTTATTTAAATTATATTAATGCATAATTGAGGCAATTGTTTTTTTTTTTCATAGTGTAATCGATTCGCTTCTTCAGTTCAAAGGCTGATTTTCTAAATTATATTAATGCATAATTGAGGCCATTGATAGGCCCTGAGAAGTGATTTTTTGAAAAGTAACGGGTATGATGATGAGAAGTGAATAGTAAATTGATAAGTAACTAACGCAACAGTAGAAAGACTCAGATTTTTATAGTGGTTCGGATTCACAAGATCCTATGTCCACTCTTCTGCTTTCTCAACAGGAATTCACTAAAGATACTCGTGGACTGACGAATACAGATCAACACATACAAACTAACTAGCAAACTATCAATCTAACTATCTATCAGCTCCGTTCTAACAATCTTGAAAGGGGTGTTTTTTTTAAGTTGTTCAACAACAAGAGTATAACAATATTTTTTACTCCAAGCTTAGGGTATAAGCTTTTAAACACTTGGAGTATGAACAACATATATATTTTTTTGCAAGAGAACTTGTGAGAAAGAGGTAAAACGATGGTTCTTTTGCTTGAGAGATTGATTGAGCTTCTTCAAATTCCATGACCTTATAAAGAAAGGTCTTCTGCTATTTATAGTCAAGCTATGAGATAGATCTGTGTTGAACACGATCGATCTCTCATTAGCTCCGTGTTGACAATGGTCTCATGCATTGAATGTATGAACACGTGTCGCGATCCAATTAGTTCTACGGATCCTGTTCGAGATACTGTTCTGTGCCCTTTTGACTATGGCTGACATAACGATCTGAGATTGGTCAATGTTGATTCGAATGTTGTCGTCTTGCTACGTTGACCATATACTTTGAATAGCGTGTCTTGTAACTTGTACTGTCTTCACATTTGAATCTTCAATGCAGTCTGGTGAAGACATGATCTGAAGAGCAACGCAGCCTGAAAGATGTCAGCTTCAAAAACATGACTCAAAAGATAAAAGCGGGCTGATCAATCTAACACTCTAGTCTGAAGACAAAGGTTCGACCTGATTATACAGACACGGGCTGAACAATCCTATCAAATACATCAGACTGGTTCATCAGTCAAATAGGGGTTTGTGATCGTTCAAAACATATATTATTTCCCAACAGTCAAGAATCACAAATTTATGAGTTAGAAGCGGGACAGAATCTATAAAGACTTTTGGAGAGAATCAATATAAATGCAGGGTGATTAGTAAGTAAGGGGGCCCGTTTTATTTTAGTATTATGAGTTTTTTCCACTTTTAGAAACATGCAGAAATAATATGACAACACAATTGGAAAAATAAGGCCGAAATAATGGATCGGAAGATGTATTTTAGAATCAAATTATCAGGTTTTTTAGATTTATATAAATAAATAAAACATTGTACTTATTAGATTCAAGCAATTTAACTGCTTAATTTTAAATAATCTAACATAAAAAGTATGTTTTGCACACACTAAAAAAAAGTTTATTCTTTCAGAAAGATAAACATTTAAATTAAGCTCTTACAAAAGGGGTGTTTGCATTTACATTTTCTGTGTGTTAATCCGTTTTTCAATAGTAAAAGCAACAATTAAAGTGATTAAAACTAGAAACATGAATTGAGAAGCTTTTGGATAATTCAATAGCTTATAAAGTAGTACTCATCAATATCTACCTCATGCATCAATATCATATTCCTATTCAAGATGGATCTACCTTATTCATCGATATCTTGCAAACAAATATTGTTCGAACAACATTAGACTCTCTCAAAATAGCATTAGAATGAAAAATGGGGTCAGAAACTAAGGTTCCTCAGTTTCTAAATTCTCACAAAGATCCCATTTGATCCCATTTCAGTTGGGCAAACTAGATCTTCAAAGGAGTTTCGCGCATCCACATCTCTTCTCATTCGGGTCTGAACGCACAAATCAGTGAGTCAGACTCGAAAGAGCAGCAAACACATAACAATTAGGTTCAACTTTCTTGTACCTTCAAATCTTTCATAAATTCTCATTGTATATTATACATCATGCGTCCATTAACACTTCAACTAGGCTATTCAGAGTTGGCACAAAAAGAGTAATTACATACTTTCTTCACTACTACTATACTAGTTCAATGTACTAGCTAGGATATCGTATAGCTTTCAAAGTTCGCATTAATTGGATGCAAACAATGAGAGAGAATTGGGCAGTAGAATCTACCTTGCAAGTTAAAAGTCACAGAGCCTTGTTGCCTGTCAATCTGAAATACTTAGGAGGCCACACCTGCAAAGCAAGTGATAATCCCAAATTTAAACAATAGAAGCATACACATTTTTTATAAAAAAAAGATATGATATAGTATGATTTAATTCAAGAAAATACAAACAGCCTCCAAAAGATTCACTCTTGTTCTGCCTAAACTATTGAACCTTTTGGAAAATCAATGAGAAACCTATGCAATAGAAGAAAGCCATAAGTAATAGCATAATCCGAAGCAAAAGAAGTCGAGCTGCTCACTACAAAGAAAATTCTGCTTCTAATATGAGCATAAGGAACTGGACCATACTTCCTTGAATCCCTACTTTCGTGCGCATTATCTCCTTCGATCCAAACATGCCCCTTTGGTACCTAAGACATGCAAAATCTCATTTTTCTCGAATCTTTTGCCCTCTCATATTGCTAATTTTAACTACACAATTTACAAATAATAGATAAAAAAAAAAACTAATACATAGAACTTGCTGAGAAACTGACTCAATTGATTAACCAAAGAAATAGATGCAAAACCCTAAATCACTTCACTTGGATGATTGGAGGCAAAATCCACAAAATCAACATGAATTCCAGCATAATTTGCTCAACTTTAATAATAACCAAAAAAAAAAAAAAATCAATAAAGGATTTGACAAGAGTAAGAAGATTAAAAGGGGAATTTGGATAACAACAGTCTTCGGTTCATCACTACCCAGCACATAGGAAATGACGTCGCCCTCGACAGCCTTGATCCACTTCGCGACGCACGTAGCCGGTCGAACGGGGCTCCGAATGACGACGATATCGCCCCATCCGACTTTGCCTTGGCGGGTTGATATGCTTTCAGCCAAAGCGACAGAGTTATCGATGGTTGGAAGCATACTGGGTCCGGTAAGCTGCAAATTAGTGCAACGGGGGTGAAGGAATCCGATCGGGAAAGTAGTGCGATAGGGTACGAAATGAGAACGGAGCGTACCAGACAGACGGAGCACAAGTATTTGTCGATAACGTGGAGGAAGCAGAGGGTTTTGGCTACTGCTGCGGTTATGTGGAGTCCTTCCTTCACATATGGAGCCAATACTCGCACTCTCTTCATTCCCGTTCTTCCTCCTCTTATCTCTCTCTCTCTTCAGTCGGCCAGTGTTTCAAGAGAAAATTGTCACGCAGAGTGAAGAGATAGAATCTATACCCAAATAAAATTGATGGTTTCACAAGGAAGTCATCTGAGATCCGTAGAAGGCGTATGGAGCAATCAATTGCGTCGATAGTGTTCAAGAATTTGGAATTGAACGAGGAGCCGGAGGGTTTCTTTGATGCTAGGGGAGACCACGGTGGGTTTGATGGTGGCGGTGAGTGTAGTGCACAACCCTTTTAATTACTTGACACGTGTCTTATTAATTAAGAGATTTATTATTTTTTTATTAACATGTCTTTTTTTCTTTTTTTTTCCCTTTCTTCAACCATGGTTAATTCACGTTTTTGGCGCATTTTCAAAATTTCAAGTATATAGAATTCGAACTTCATGTTTCTTACACTCACATAAGTTTTTTGAAATATTTTCTCTCGTACAGAGAAACTCATAGCTTTATTGTTCATAAATCTCTTCTTTTCCTAATTTTGTGGCTCCAAACCCTAAATTTGAGGTTTCTAGATGGAAAGCACGAAAGAGAATCAAACATATAAAGATGAGTTTCTTAACCACGAGGAACAAGATGAGCTGCTAGGTATAAAAAGAGAGATCCAGAATTTCTCTCTTGGGTGGATGAACTAAAAGGAGGCAGAGGGACGGGGATAGAAACGGGGATCTAACTTTGATTTAATAAGTAGAAATAAAAATGAGAAAAAAGAAAAAAAATATAAATAAAAAAATAGTGCAGAAAAGTCTTAATTAATGGGACACGTGTCAAGTAATTAACTGGGGTGTGCACTACTACTATCACCCCCAGCATCAAACCCTCCGAAGACCACATGCTCTTCCCTTCCAAAATCCGACACGTGACACTACTTTTCAAAAAAAATCAAACAAACATTTTAAATTTTTTATTTACTTTTCTTATTTTTTAGTTGTTAACTTCCTACCTTTTAAGTAGGGATGGCAATGGATCGGATTTGGACCGGATCCTCCTCGGTCCAGATCCAGATCCGAAATTTTTTACTTTGGTCCAAATCCGATCCAGATCCATTGGATCTCAAAAAATGAGATCCAGACCCAGATCCATTGGATCCACGAGGTCTCGTGCCTAGACCGGATCCATAAATTTTTTTAGCTAAAATTAAAAAATTCTAAATCAATTAAAATTTAATTAATTTAATTAGTTCTATGATAACACGATAATCTTTAAGAGCATTACTATCATTAAAAAAAATCAAACTACTCATGATATTATAAAAATATTACAATCATCTATAAACTATGATCTTCTCTCTAAAAAAAACTTCCAAATTCGTGGACAGTGAGTACTCAATCTCCTCCCTCTTTTCTATTTATTAAATTACTAGTTAAGTATTTCAAGCTCAACAAATAATGTAACGTGATATTTTAAGTAGAATAATATAAATATAATATTTTAGATATGATAATAAAATAATATTTTAATTATAAAAATGGCGGATTTGGACCGGATCCGGTTCTCAGATCGTAAAGTCCAGATTCAGATCCGTAATTTCTAAAATCAGTTTAGATCCAATGGGTCCAATTTTTTAAGATCCATATCCTTAAAAATAGATCTGGATCCACGGATCTGGATCGGGTCCAAGATCCATTGCCATCTCTACTTTTAAGTCTCTCTCCTCTACAGATATACCATAGCTGTCTTCTTCGCCTAATTAATCCCCCTCTGTCTTCTCATATCCTTCAATTAATCCCCTTTTTAATCGGTTCGCAGAGAAGAACTTGAAATTTAAATGCATCATTGCTATCACTTGAATTCATCTTAGAGGAATCAAAGATAAGTAAATCAAATTGAATTGTTACCAGAAAATTGTGAACGGTTCTTTTTCGGGCGGGCATCTACTGCAACGCGAGCACCATTGTTTGCCAAGCTCTTCTTCTCCCTATCATGGGTGACTGCAATCTTAAAGATCGAAGGAGTCTTCAATGATGGATTGATGGGTGACTGCAATCTTAAGTTTTTACTGTATCTTGTTTTCTTTGAAACTTATGTGCCTTCACACTTCCTTAAATCTCAATATTTTCTTTCTCATTTTCTTAAGATATACACACGCTATTTTTTTAAATCAGTTCTAAAATCTCTTATGTAGCAAAAAATTAATTCACAACATCTCCAAATTAAATCATATTTCATCATGTCTCTATTGATATGAGAAGATAGTGGGGTAATACGTTGAAGAAGACAGAAATAGTACATCCATAAAGGAGAGAGAGTAAAAGAGATAGGAATTAACAAATAAAAAAAAAAAAAAAAAAAATAAAAAATTTAAAAATGTATGTATGAATTTTTTTTTAAAGTAGTACCACATGTCGGATTTTAGGAGGGAGGACCATGTGGTTTCTCCTTGCATCAAACAAACCGAGCCGGAGCCGTCTATTTTGGACCCTTAGAAGGGAATTCTTATTAAGCAATTTGGGAAAAAGGTTTAATCATTATTAAATACTAGAAAATATCCACCGCGCCAGCGTGGTGCCTGGCCAGATAAACGTTAATTAAATTGTGATTTTTTAAAATATTATTTTAAATTTTTTTATAATTTTTTTTTATCGTACACATTTTAAGTTTGTTGAAAAATCACTTAGAATTCGTAAAAAGATCAGTCCAGCCAAAAAAATAAAATTTTAATAGTTCTTTATTGTTTCCATAATGCATAGGTAGGTCAAATTTAATTCAAATAGTTTACAAATAAATTATACTCACTCCGTCCCATTCATATTTTTTTGTCCTACTCATATTATATCCTTTTCACGAAAAAATATAAAATAACATTACAAATTACAAAAAGTCGTGTGGACCCGTATCACTTATACACAAAAGTTAAATTTATTAAACTCAATAAAAATCGGTAGATAAATAAAGAACTGAGGCTAAACCCGACAATGATGATTAGTAATTGATTAGTTGTATGCAGTAATCTGATGAAGATAAGTGGCCTTGGTTTTTATACATAATTTTCACACATCATTGGAGTTCTCTTTTAGAGGAGGCATTGCTATAATTTTAATGACAGCCACTTGCTTAGATAGAAAAGGATTAGAATATGTTTTTCATAATTTTTGAAAAATATTTTTGACTACATTATATGGTTAACTTATATTTTAACTTAACAAATAAATAACTAAATAAAAGCTTATGATTCTTGTATACGTTTCATCATAAGTTGACGTAGTAAACAAAATGATAATGCTAGAAGTCATAAATTTCATGAAATCCGAATGAAATTTCATGAAATGACCACATATGCACAAACAATATACAATCCACAACTGAACATAGAATTTGATAGTCTCATGACAAGAACAATCTATTGAAGAACCATTTAGTTGAGTACCATGAAGCCCCTAACACCTGCAGAAGAATTGCTAAGTCTTTTTGCACTAAGAAGGAAAAGACAATGAAGCTCGAATGGAAAAGGTAAGCATACATGGCTTGCTAACATGTAGAGCACGAGATTGTAAGCAGCGCCCGCCCATGCTGTCTTTGTGACTACTCCATTAGCTTTGATGATTTCAGAACTTAATGGGAAGATAAGATACAATCTTGGGATGTACTGCAACAGAACAATGAGTACGAGGGCGTTGTTGGTATGATCAGCATGGGAGCTACGGATTGCTGGCAATATAAACCATATTACAATCTGCATAAATCAGAAGCAAGTACTAAGGTAAATCAGCAAAGAAAATCATGTCATGAAAAACTAAAAGTTCTTGAATCAAGAATCTATTAAGCTTAGGATATTAGTCCACACGTATATGTTTTGCTCGCAACATTTAGAAAAATTATCACAATCCCAAACCACATTGTAACATATTCTCTTGAACCCTTTCGAGCTACACTATTTACAAAAACAGTCAAGTCTCCATAGTTTAAATTCAAGATTTTCCAACAGCCCTGCCTAATTTCGACACACATATCATAGAATGTTGTTTCTTTAATCAAGAATTTGGCAAGCTTAAGATATTAGTCCAAAACATTTGTTTTGCACTTTTGCTAGCACATTTAGCAAAATTATCACAATTAGACCACGTTTCAGAGAAAATTACTAAAGCCCTCCACAATTGAGGACTTTTACTAAAGCCACCAAAGTTTTAGCCAATATTTTCCAACAGGTAATTTTCGCCATTCATATCGTAGAGTGTTGTTTCTTTGAAGCTAAACCTCTACATAGCATGGAGAACAAAAATATGCAATAATCATGTAATAAAGTAATGATCACAACATTGCCGATATGAGCAAATTGAACTTACCCGAGGAAGGGGCAGAGCTGCAATGAAATCAATGAAGAAATCGGACTTCAAGTACCTCTTTGCAATCTCCCCTCGGTCCATAACAAGCTCGCCTTTCCCAAAAACCCTTGAGCTTGGAGACACATAAGCAATCCTAAACTTGAGAATCACATGTAATATATAAAACACATCTGCCACTGTCCTAAAGCATGTCACAATGATCCCCAAATGCAGGTCCGTATGCATACATGAAGAAGAATTCACTTGTTTCCACACGTAGGCGGGTAGAAAAACGGGGATCCACAAACAGAGCCATTATGCAAGAAAACAAGAAAATCCTGTTCCATTTCAACACAATTTCACTCCCGGGATCAAGAATTATTTTCTTGTCTGGTTGTGAGCCTTCTGGATAAACCTTAGACCTACCATACTTTGGAATCTTGTCTTCAAGTTTCCATAAAGGGGTTGCATTCTTGTGTAAAGGGAGTGTTTTTTCTAGGGTTTGGGCGTCGTTTCCCTCCAAGAACACTTCAAGGTTTCGTTTTTCTTCGTTGTGAAACCTAAAAAAGAAAAAATATTTAAGCCAATTGACTCAATTTTACATTAGAACTAAAAAAAAATTGATGAAAAAAAACCTTAAAAATCAGAACAACTCAAAATTGAAGAACTCCACAACAACTTCTACTCCTCGTCTCAACCTAGAAACAAGCATATGAAGAAACTACTTGTTGGGGGCATATAATTCATCCCAAATTAAACAAAAAATAAGAAAAGAATCCAAACCCAAATTCAATAAATCCACGGAATTGGAAAAATCTCAAATTGAGATATAGGTCATCTGAAATCAAACTGAAAATAAGAAGAGAAATAGCTTTCATTTACTAAACTTAAGGAAACAAAGGACTCACTAAATCAGTAAGCAAATGACTTAATTTGATTGGTCTAGTAATTGTTCCTGCCTCTAATTTATCTAATAGAGGAATATGCTTAACCAGGCCTGAAACACACAGACTCAAAAATCATATTTGCAATCTTTAAATCAAATCACACCTCTCATATATATAATAATTTACACCAGTATAATATTGAAAATGAACTACCTCATCTTTCCCAGAAATACAGGTTTTCCATTGAGAAGCTCAACAAATATGCAACCAACTGACCACATATCAACAACAGGGCCATATTTTGTGCACCCCTAATATTGTTACAGGTAGCTGGGATGAGCTTTCATTATATACATACAATCTATCATTCAACAAAATTTAGAAGAACACAAAAACTCCATGGCTCCAAGTTGGCAAATATTATGTACACTGGTCTTTACGTAAATGATAGAACTAATGCCAACATTTCTCAGTTACGACTGATCTCCTCCAGCTAAAATAAGTACTTGTATGTGATTTAGGAACTATCAATATGCAAGTTGCATATAACTTCATTTCAGAAAACAATAAAAATTAGAAAATGAAATAGCTTTTGTAGACTAAGGTGCTATAGACTAAACACCTGAAATTAATTCAAAGCATTACCTGAAACATGTCAGGTGACTTAACAAATTCAACAACAGCTCGGACTGCTGCTTCCTTAGCTTCAGCCAAAGCCAATGCATCATCATCAGAAAAGGTTTCCAAATACTTGACAAGGTAGTCAAAAGAGTCTTTAGCTGAACTGAAAGTACAAAATTATATATGAAGTATAAGTCAGTAAATGGTTGTGCATCTACCTCATCACATGCATAAATATGTTGACATACTCACCTCTTGCTTTCCTTCAAAATGTTTGAGACTGTAAGAAATAGGTCTCTTTTATCCTTGATTCCAATATTCCATTCCTTTAGGAAGTCATCCATCTTATTAAAAGATGGTAAGACATGATCGGTGACCTTCCTGCTAACTGCTAAGTTGAGGGCCTTCATATAGACAAAGAACTGGCTATATGGGTTCTCCAGAAGGTTGTAGAGGTTAAATAAGCTAAATCCAAAGAAAGGAAAATGTCAGAATTTATGACCCCGAGCAGCCTCAAGGACAATGGATTTTGGTTTCTTACATCTTTAAGCGC
The DNA here is from genome assembly GCA_028984105.1 of Lavandula angustifolia. Classification (NCBI taxonomy): domain Eukaryota; kingdom Viridiplantae; phylum Streptophyta; class Magnoliopsida; order Lamiales; family Lamiaceae; genus Lavandula; species Lavandula angustifolia. The sequence goes on along the minus strand of CM054810.1, from coordinate 23,133,817 downwards.
AGAGCGGGTCTCTCATTAAGTTCGTTGAGAGACCTTTGTGGCTATAAGTTCCGCCATCTCATGCACTTGATCAAGACTCTCAGGCTTCTTTACAAGGTGGCAAATAACAGTGTAGATACATTCAAGATCTATGGCAGAAAAAAAACACATCAACTACAGAGCAGAAACTTGCCTAGCCTACATCACTAAACCCATATAATTCAAAGCCAACATTCATATAAGAATCCAGTTCTTTTTTACAACGAAGAGAGTATCCCCAGGACCCCAACAACTAAAACTACTTCAGGTAGCTGTTAAAATAACTCGGGTATTGAGCATATCTTTCCTTCAAGCAACCAAATTCCACGTTCTTTAAACTCAGAATTGATTCTATGATATACTTCGTTGAGTGCTTAATATACTCAATCAGATTGAAACAACGTAAGTGTATGCCCCCGGGAACTATCAGCCTCGTACCATCTAATAGCATTCAAAATAATAAATGAACTTAATAAGAGATCCCCAATATTGTAGCAGTAGAACCAAAGTCTCAAGATGCATCACTTGATCACAGAGAAAGCTACATCGACATTCTTCCTAGTTCTGCAATACTTTCCTCATCCCCAGATAATTATATAACCTATTGCCAAATGCAGAATGGATTAAATAAGAATACTAAGCATTGCTCTGGCAATTTATTAGCTAGCTATAATGTACTATTTCCATATTTCCTTAGAGCAAAGACATTTGAAGCACCCATAAAGATATGCTCCCCTTCTTTTCTGTTCATTTTATGCTCCTATCAGACGGAAAAAGATAGAGAGGAAACCAAGAACAACAAAACAAGGAACACTGAGTTTGGTAAGGCAAAACAACTCTACATAAAAAAATTCTAATCACCAACACCTATGATCATAGCCAAAGGAGCAAACTCAAAATTTCCCCTCGTTGGCCATACCATTAAATGACCTGCTCAAAATCAATAGCGACTGAAAATCAGAAAATATCCAGCAGACCGGCATTCTTCAACATATTCAATCATTCTACCAAAACAATTGGAAGCATATCTTTACGAATCATACACTATTCTAACTACTTTCGCTACCAGATGACCGCAACAACAAATTTCCCTACTTCGATAACATTGCCCTAATTTCCACAATAAACTTCAAAATCAATCAACAATAGCAAAACACCCCAAAACCACAAATAAATCCTGATGTAAAATAACAAATATCATTTCATCAAGCCAAAAAAATGCATTTAGAGAAAGCAGAATTCGTACCTCAAGTGCCAAACATGCAAAAGACAGTACTATAGAATGTCTATACTCCATTGAATGAGAATAGTTTGCTCTTACCCCAACATAAGGTGGAGCCTTAACCCGACACAAGATCAAGGTTGTCACTGCGAAGCTATAGTTAAGGTGCACAGGGTCTTACCGTCTAGCCATGGATCTCCGATCGGGAAACCGTATCCAAGCTCTGTGGCTAGTCTGCGCTCTTTGGACTTTTCAAACTTAGCGAACTGAAACATCTGAGTAGCTAAAGGAAGGGAAATCAACCGAGACCCCGTTAGTAGCGGCGAGAGGGTTTGAACCCTTTGCAGACATAGCTGCAATTGACACTGTAGTTGAAGTTCTCGGTCCTTTGAAGAAAAAATGGAATAATGGTATCGAAAAGTTAGTTGAGTACGTGTGGCTGCTGTTCGGCAGAAAGGAAGGGAGTGGAGAGAGAGTAGTCCTCTACCACCATTGCAGAGGATGGAAGGTAGAGAGAAGATTGAGATTATGATCGAGAAGATATTGATTTTGCAGAAGATATTGATTTTGTTGTGAGTTAGTTGTATTTACGAAAAAGCCACTAAGTCACTGTTATCAGAAACAGTAGCATCTACTGGTTTGTGGTAACAGTAACCCACATATCCCCTTATATATAAGGGTAATTATATAAGTGAAAACAAATACTCCATCCGTCCCGCTATTTGTGGCTCATTTTCCCGAAAGGGGTGTCCCATTATTTGTGCCACTTTCCTAATTTGGTAAAAAATTACTCTTACTCTATCATCTTCTCTCTCCTACTTTATTACATTCTCTCTCCTATTTTATCATCTTTCTCTCATACTCTCTCATTATCTTACTCATCTTCTCTCTCATACTTTATCATCTACCATCTCTCTCATACTTTATCATCTACTTTCTTAATTTTCGTGTCAAAACCAATTGAGCCACAAATAATTGTACGGAGGAAGTATTTATAGATAGTTTGGCGAGTGGTCTAAAGCACCAGATTTAGGCTCTGGTCCGGTTTGGTTTCAAATCCCACAGCTGTCTTATTTTTTGGTTTTATAACAATTTTATTTATTAAATCTTGTTTTTTTAGTATTGACATTCTCAAATAAAGTAGTATTTCCTTTAACTCTATTTTACTTATTAAATCTTGTTTTTTAGTATTGACTTTCTCAAATAAATTAGTATTTCTTTTAACTACCAAATTGGCTTTTACTTGAATTTTTTAATTTATTTCTTGGACCCTTCTCTTACCCGAGCAATGTTTTAAAATACAATTAAGTCGTTTGTGATTACTTACTATCGAACTAAAACTCATACTCCCTCGTCCCATTATTAGTGATAAGTTTCTTTTAGACACGTCAATTAATAGAATACATGATAAAGTACGAGAGATGAGTAGATAATAAAGTAGGATAAGAAAGATGAGTGTGATAATGAGAGGGTAGGAGAGAGAAGATGAATGAGATAATGAGATTAAATGATAAAGTTAGTAAAATTAAGATTATAAAGTATGAGAGATAAATGAGTACAATAATAAGAGTAGATGATAAAATATAAGAGATAAGATGATAAAGTATGAGAGATGTGGTAACTTTTTACCAATTTTGAACATTGTCACTTATAATGGAACGTCCGAATTAGGAAATGACATCACTAATAATGAGACGTAGGGAGTATTAATTACGTGAGCACTAAACAAATCGATATGATGCAAGAAAAATGATCAGATATTTTCCATTAGATCAAAAGCATCCCAATATAAACTCCACTAATGATGGAGTCGGCGCCGTCGACGTGCTTTCTCGGCCGCGGATTGGTTGGCATCACTCCTTCAAGTCTAAAGAATCACACTTTCATTTTGCCCTAATAACATCTGAATTTAGTATTTCCCCCAAATCGTATTTTATCAACTCCTAAGCAATACGTATAATAACTTTATGCGTAATTTTTTACACTAAGGATCCCAAATATCAAAAGCATCCCAATATAAATTCCACTAATGAAATGATGACATGTGTGTTTTTAATAGTAGTGTATATGTATTAAAATTGAGTTAATTATTTTACTCTTAATTTTTTTTATTAGTACTCCGTCAGGTAGAAAGTGATTTTTTTTCTTATATTAAACAATTATTAACAAACATTTTATTTGAAAAAACCACAACTTTATAAAATTTTGGGATGAAATCACTTGTCCAATAAATCTCTACTCAATAAGTGTCTAGTTTAAAACGACGTAGTTTTGTATTAAAAAATGTACTCTTTAATTATTTATTAAATCATTCTTTCAATCTTATCATTTTAATCTGTAGTTTTTCAATACAAAACTAAGTCGTTTTAAATTAGACATCAATTGGATATAAATTTATTGAAGATGTGATCTCATCCCAAAATTTTATTCACAACTAACAATTATCCTAAATAACCGTATCGAAAAGAAAAATGACATTTTCTATTGTAATGATGAAGTAATTTATATGAAAATAAACTCATTCAGAAAAGTGGTGAAGTATGTTTAATAGGCATTTCTTATTGCAATTATAGTAAGAATTAATTTCGAACTTCCTATTTACTATAATGAGATATATAATTGATGGATTATTATTTTTTTATACGACAAGTAAACAAATGTTGAAGGTTACAAATGTAGCATCATATTCCAATGAACTCAAATACACGGTCATTAAACAACCTCAAACAAACTTCACTTTCCGGGAACAAAGTTAGTGGCGTATGACCAAGCATTATTGTTGACCGGGTCGGCAAGGTGGTCGGCCAGGTTCTCCAACGGACCCTTTCCGGTGACAATAGCCTGAACGAAGAATCCGAACATCGAGAACATGGCCAGCCTGCCGTTCTTGAGCTCCTTCACCTTCAACTCAGCGAACGCATCCGGGTCCTCAGCAAGGTTCAACGGGTCGAAGCTGCCTCCCGGGTAGATCGGGTCGACAACCTCACCGAGGGGTCCGCCCGCGACCCGATAGCCCTCAACGGCGCCCATTAACACGACCTGGGTCGCCCAGATGGCCAAGATGCTCTGCGCGTGGACCAAGCTCGGGTTGCCCAAGTAGTCCAGACCGCCCTCGCTGAAGATCTGCGCACCGGCCTTGAACCAGACCGCCTCGCCGAACTTCACGCCGTTGCGGGCCAGGAGCTCCGGGAAGACGCAGCCGAGGGCGCCCAGCATGGCCCACCTGCTGTGGATGACTTCCAGCTCCCGGTTCTTGGCGAAGGTCTCGGGGTCAGCGGAGAGTCCGGCGGTGTCCCAGCCGTAGTCGCCGGGGAACTCTCCGGTGAGGTAGCTTGGGGCCTCGCCGGAGAATGGGCCTAAGTATTTGACGCGGTCAGGGCCGTACCATGGGCTGCCGGAGGAGACTTGCTTCGGCTTGGTTGCGGTCTTCCTCATGGTGACGCCGCCGTTGCCGGAGGTGGAGGGAGAGATCTTGACTGCCTGACCGGCGAAGGATGGGGAGGAGAGAGCCATTGAGGAGGCAGCCATTGATGAGTAAATTTAAGCTGTTTGTGTTGGAATGAAATTGTTTGTTGATGGATGAGGAAGTGGTAGTTTGGTGGTTATTTGTAGGCGGGAAGGGGTTGGGTTCTTATCTTGCAATATCTGTATCTTTAATTTCATTGGGTTTCAAGATTCTATTGCTGCTTGTGTCTGCCTAGTGGGCATGTTTTGGGCCATCAGTTTTTAGATTTTCGTTCAATTATTTCAGCCATGTAAAATATCCATCAGTTGCAGCGTTCATGGTTGAGATTTAAAGATGGCTTTCTAGCTTCAGAAATTAATATTTTTGGTTAATCCACATAGTAAATTCTGTAAATTTCTTATATTATTGGTATATTTCATATGATGGGTTCATCTTCGTTGATGTCTGTCTTGTTTTTGTGGTTGAATACCAGCCTTAGGAATTAGGATCCAATGAACTATCATGGAATTTATATTAATCGAATTACGGATATTTGTGAATTGAAAATATTCTTATATACTCCCTCCGTCCCGCTATTACTATCCTACTTTCCTAATCGAGTTGTTCCGCTATTATTGTTCTCTTTCCTAAAATAGCAAAAATTACTCTTAAACAAAAAATGAAATGGACCCGTCCTACTTAATATTCATCCTCACATTACCATACTCTCTCTCCAAAAATATATCTCTCACACGATTTTCGTTCCACTCCGTACTCGAAAACTTATAATTTTTAACTTTTTGGAAACTTAAGATTATTTCTTAAAATATAATATAAAAAAAAATCGATTGCCTCAAATATGCCCTGCAAAAATTTAGATAAATTCACATTTTTTCCACCAGCAACTACTCGAAAATTGTGTTCATTTCTTAATACAATTGAAACTTTTAAAATACACATTTAAACAACGTTTATTAAATCTCCGTGCTGAAACCAAAGAGGACAGTAATAGCGAGTCCTTCCAATACATGGGAACTGGGGAGTGAGGACATAGCAGATAAATAGGATGGTATGATAACGGTTAAGCAGTTAAGTATATGACCAAAGTCATGGCCTCAAATCCTACCGAAATCGGTAAGTATTGTACATGATGACATTTAACATTTTTTTTAATTGAAGAGCTACTTACTAGTAGTGTTTTATCTCATTAATCAATTTATGTGTCACACATTATTAGGGGCGACTCAAAATTTTAAGGGTCCTAAGGCAAGATACAAAAATGGGCCTTCACTTCACTTAAACTCAGCATTTTAGAGAGAGAAAATTGAGGATAAACAATAATATTTAGGCAAATTGGCTTAAACGGTTCCCAAATTTGAATTTTTTGGCCAAATTGATCTCCAATTCGAGTTTTTTGGCCAAATTGGTCTCCAATATTTTCGATTTTGGCCAAATTGGTCATTCCGTAAATTTACCGTTAGTCAACGATTAGTCAACGCAAATTTAAAAAATATATTAAAATATTCAAAGGGTACTTTCGGAATAAAATTTCGAGGATTAATTCTGCCAAAATATTTTTCCCTAAAAATTTTACTGACCAATTCGGCCAAAATTTCTACAATTAATTTACTGAGAACCAATTCGGCCAATAATTTTATCGTAAAATTTTACTAAGTGTCAATACGACCAATATTTTTTACCGTAAATTTTACTAAGTATCAATTCGGCCAAAGTTTTTACCGTAAATTTTAATGAGGATCAATTCGGCCAAAAATTTCAACGTAAAATATACTCTTCCACCAAAATCTTACCGTAAAATATACTCAGGACCAATTCGGCCAATATTTTTACCGTAAATTTATTGTGGACCAACTCGACCAATATTCTTAGCGTAAGTTTAACTGAGGACTAATTCGACCAATATTTTTACCGTAAATTTATTGTGGTCCAACTCGACCAATATTCTTAGCGTAAGTTTAACTGAGGACCAATTCGATCAATATTTTTACCGAAAATTTTACTGAGGGACCAATTCGGCAAAAAATATTACCATAAATTTTTTATCCGAATTGGTCCTCAGTGAAACTTACGCTAAGAATATTGGTCGAGTTGGTCCATAGTAAATTTACGGTAAAAATATTAGCCGAATTGATCCTCAGTAAATTTTACTATAATTATATTGGTCGAATTGGTCTTCAGTAAATTTTATTATAAAATTTTTGGCCGAATTGGTTCTCAGTAAAATTTCTGGGTAAAAATATTTTGGCCTAATTGATCCTCAAAATTTTATTTCGAAAGTACCCTCTAAATATTTTGATACTCCCTCAGTTCCGCCCGACTTGTCTTGTATTTCTAAAAAGAAAAATAATTACTACACAAACTCCCTTTTTTCTGTGTGGGTCCTACCTTTCTACACACAATTATCCACTCATCTACACACAATTATCCATTCACCAAAATATCCGTGTCGAAACCAAACAAGACAAGTCTGCTGGGACCGAGGGAGAAAATTTCTTAAATTTGCGTCGACTAACCGTTGACTAATGGTAAAATTAAAGAAAGGACCATTTTGACCGAAATCGAAAATATTGGGGACCAATTTGGCCAAAAAATTCGAATTGTGGATCAATTTAGCCAAAAATCTCAATTTGGGAACCATTTAGGCCAATTTACCTAATATTTATACATATGAATAATAAATAATGCTAACAGGTGACTGCAACCAAGTTTCTTCTTCTCAAACGAGAGCGACGTTTCATATTAACTTATATAGTTAAACCTCGATAAAGTAATAACCTTGAGATAGAAAGTGAACCCCAAAGAGGATTTTGGCTCTATGAAGAACGGAAAAATCCGAATTCTCACTACTTCTAGTTTGAGGTTGAGGCTGTAATTTTGGTGTGGAGAGGTTGGGATTTTGCAGCTATGAAGACACGAGAAACCAAGCTGATGATGATTAGCTTATTTCCATTTTCCATTTTCCTGACCTGAAGATCGAATCTAAAGATCAAGCGAAGAGCGAGACATATCTTGGCGTGGCGAGATCGATTTGTGTGTGAGATGAGTTTTGTAAATCTATTCATGAACTGGTTTTTGCAGCCATGACTCTGGTTTTGTCATTCTTCCCTATGATGAAAAAGACGAATTTGAGCCCCCTCTATTAATTATCAAAATCTGAAATTTTTCTTCATTTTGTCTAATATATTTAGTTATTTACCATTGTTTATTTGTTAAAAGAGGAAAATAAATCATTTAACTAAATACAAAAGAGTGAAAAAGATTTAGATTCTTCTGTATCTCAAGATTGCTGCTTTAATTTGATGTGTATTTTTTATGTTCGTTCTCAATCTTATTTTCTGCAGTTTAATGGAGCAAAAATTCCGTTCCCCTACTTCTTGATTTTTTTATGACAAAATTTGAACTCATATTTCGGTCTCGGGCCATCCCATAGGAACTACTTTTTATTTTTTTATTATAGTTGTAGATTTAGGGAAACGCAGGGAGAGAATGTTGAGAGAAACTTGATGTGGAGAGAATTTTTTTGAAATGGAGCCGAGCCCATAAACTTTTGAGTTGTAAGGAAATTAATTAAAAAAGAAAAATACAAGTCAACATTTAGGCGGTTGTATTTAGTGAGTAAAAGTGTATGACCCACTACTATTAGCATTATTTCATTTGTAAACCTAAATTCCTAATTCATTCCCTATCATTATTCAAGCCTACTTCAAAATATTCACTCATTCATTTTCATTTTTCCATTATAGTCAAATTTGTCCGGTCCAGATCCAGTTCCTACCGCAGCCCCGCCCCGTATAGATCCGCTGGGTCGTGTAGGACCCACCCCGGACCTGCCCCGTATGGACCCACCCTGCCACAAATTAGAATTTAGTAGTGTAAAAATATTATTTGTGAGATTCAAATCTGCATCAATAATTTCTTTACATGAACTTATACTGTTTGAGCAAATATTCACACTTGTTAATATTCTACATGTATAATTATATATAAGAATATGACATACTAAAATAAAAAAATTAATACATCTCACAAAAAAATAGCTTATAATATTATATATATATATATATATATATATATATATTAATTTTCTAGATTTCAATATATTATATTCAAATTGTAATTACGGGCATGTATTTCGAAAATGAAATTAATATTTTTATTTCTAAAATTTAAATTTAAAATTATTTTTTATTTCTAGTTTTCTTTTCTTTAATTGAAATGGATTATATGTATAAATACAATTATGATTAATGAACAATTACAATTGAAAACTTTTTATAACAAGTGAAAATACATATATCAAAAATACAATTAATATTAACTTTCTAGATTTCAATATATTATATTCAAATTTTTAATTTCTAATCATGAAAATGTATTTCGAAAATGAGATTAACATTATCTATATTAAAAATAGAGGCTTTGGCAACAGTAGCCAAATAGTAGAAATCGAAAAACAATTATAGCCTTCGACTAAAACAAAACACAAATATAGTCATTTTGTCCTTATACGGCGCTGGGCCGATGGGGGGCCGATGGAAGGGCTGACCCTCCCATCGGCCCTCTATCGGCTCTCAACATATTTTAAAAAAAAATGTTAACGAGGGCCATCGGCCCTCAAAGGCTCAACTGAAAAAAAAAAATTTAAGGAGGGCCATCGGCCCTCAACTGAAAAAAAAAATAAAATAAATAAAAATGGAGGGCCATCGGCCCTCAAGTGAAGAAAGAAAAAAAAATGAAGGAGGGCATCGGCCCTCAAGTGAAGAAAGGAAAAAAAAAAATATGAAGGAGGGCCATCGGCCCTCAAGTGAAGAAAGAAAAAAAAATTGTTTAAGAAGGGCCATCAGTGTTAAGCAAGCAGGGCATCGGCCCTTGCCATCGGCCCTCAACTCAGAAAAAAATTCGAACACCCCCCTTTAGGCCCTTCATTAGGCTCTCCTTAGGCCCTCCAAGGGGGAAGTCCATCGGCCCTCCCTTAGGCCCTCCATTGGCCCTCGGGGAGGGGGGGTGTTCGAATTTTTTTCTCACGGCCGATGAAGGGCCGATGGACTCCCCCATCGGCCCTCCCATCGGCCCTCCGCCGGATAAAGACAAAATGACTACTTTTGTGTTTTGTTTAAGTTTCAGGCTACATTTGTGTTTTTTTTTCCGTTTTGGCTAACATTGGGTATTCCCACTTAAAAATAAATATTCATGAACTAATGAACTAATGAAAAATTATAAATTCACAATTTAAAATTCTTTATAACTAATGAAAAATTACAAATTTACAATTGAATTTTTTTTATAACAAATGAAAAACTACACTCTTATTATTCATGAACTTCATTCATAAGTTCATAAGAATTATAACATATACATAAGAAATTCATACTTTAATAAGAATCATAACATATGAAAGTATATTTGAAAAAATTAAAGAAATATGATGAATAAAAACTACAAAATATATTTGAAAGATGATTTTGTTTTTGTATTTTATTTTTATTTTTCACATGAAATATCAGTCATTCGGTAAAGGGCGTGTGACCCAGTGTAGTACAATACGAGTGGATAAATCAAGAATTCATGATTTTAAATAATATTACAAAGTAGTACGAGAAATATTATAATTTATAACATTTCATAAATTCAAGGATAGTTCAAAATGTGATAAGTCTCCGATCATATAGAAAGCAATAACTGATAATAAAGATGGGTTCAGAGTCGCGATAAACAAAAGGGTTACATTCCTCGAAATGGGGCAAAAACCATTAGGCATTAATTTATTTGACAGCAACCCTTTCCTCGGCTCCGTCCGTCAGTAGCAACCGTTCAACCTGAAAATGCTTTTGAAAGAAATATTTGGGCGGAAAGTAGTTACTTGGCTGATCGCCAAGGTTGGGGCTAGTTTTTCGGGAGTTTTCGAGGGTCTGAAACTCTTCGATCCGTTCTCCGAATCCTGAATGGAGGAATGTTATGCACAGCTGGGGATGAGTTCTTAGCTAAAAGAGAGTCGGGGTTCTCATAAGAGTTGTTATTAGACAAGAAATTAATCCTTCTCGAAGCCTTGTGCGAAAGCCACGACTACAGGCTTTCCAACGCCGCTTGTCTCTCGAAATTTGGAGCACGGACCAAAACTTTTTGCCCCGTCAAAAACACCGGCTCAAAACTGCCGAGTGGGCGAGAAGCGCAGAACAGCAAGTTCCGACCCGATTTTCACGACCCGATCGAAATAATAACTCTAGAAAACTTACACCCACACAAACCTTAATAAACAAGGATTCCAAAACATATTTTCGATCGTAAAACAAAGTCCCGACCGCTGAGATACGCTTGCTCGAATATCGCCCATAAGCTGTTTGTTTAATTGCCTCACCTAGAAAAATTCTAAGTGTCGAAATAAAGGTTTAGCTCCACCCGTTTTGAGAGATATTTTGTGAACAGCCCTCGAATTTGGTAACCCCAAGCCCCATACCGTTTCAAACCTTGTCATTCAAGGAATCTCCAGAACTTTTCCGTTCGCCGTTTGGAGATCGTATCAATAAGTTACGGATCGACGAAAATGCACCGCTGAAACGCCAATAATCATTATATTTGATTAAAGTTACTACATTTTTATTTTTGTTTTAAATTAAAATTAATAAAATAACACTTTAAAATTATATATATTTTATGTTTATCTAAATTTAACAAATAAATTGTTGCTCTAGTGGTCAAGAATGTTTGTAAATTTTCGGATGACCTGGGTTCAAATCCTTGTGCAAACATAATTTTAAATTTATTAATACTTAAAATATTTGCGAGTCCACACGGGTCCGGGACGGGTCCTTAATTCTAGACCCGTGCGGGTCCACGGGGCGGGTCCGGGTCCATTTTCTAAGGTGCGGGGCGGGTCCAATGATACCCGACCCCGACCCGCAAAATTGCCATTCCTAGTCCCGTCCGACTTATTCACATTTCCTTTCTAGGTTTTCTCATTTTACTTATCTATTTTCTAAATAAGGAAATGGGTCCCGCATCCTTACAAACTCAAATCAACTTTAAACAATTAATAAGAAAATGAGTCCCGCATTGACCCTTCGCCTAAGAAGTCCGGACTCCAAATCAACAACGACCAGCCTTCCTCGCCGTCGCCAACCCGAGTTCAGAGCAGAGGGACTTTTTGACCATCGAATCACGAGCGGTGTCGACCCTGAAATGGAGATCTAGTGGATCGAAACGAGAGAGTGGTTGTTTGGGCTCCATTATCCTCACGGCAGCACGAGGTGGGTAGATTTAGGGTTTTGACGAGAGTGAAGGCGGCGAGAGGAGAGGGTTTTCTCTCTAGAGGGAGAAAGAGAGATGTCATACCCCAATTCCCGAGGGAATGTATTAAAGCCGGGTTGTAATTGGGGTTGGAGAAAAGAAAGGAGAAACGAATAAACTGAGATATATTACATAAAATGCGGTTAACTATGAGAACACCTTGCAAAGAAGAACGAATATACCAGAACAAAGATAATTCACAAACTAGTATTTACGAGTTCAAAATATGACTGGTCACAAACCAAGCCATAGCAGACTGATAACAAGAAAGTAAGAGTGTATCAAAAGCCTTATCAACTATATACAAGTACAACTTCAGTGTTTTCATTAAAAGAAAATGAGCTAAAACGGAAGCTATGGTTATATACAACAAAAACCCTTGCATCAGCTCCACCCGTTTTCACTAGCCACTCAACCTGAAAAATATTTGAAATATTTGGTAATAAGGACTATTGTACTCAGTGAGTGAAACAGTTTATAAATATTTCATAATAAGTCTATCCACACGTAAACCGTATGACTTGGTAGGTTTAAAAATAAAAGTCACTTCCAAACATACAAATATTCACTTCCTTGTGTGCGAGCACTGTCATGTTCTACAGTTACTCTTACTCTATTCCCCTTGCTCTTGGACTTTGGGTTACAACTCAGTGAGTCTCATAAACATTTGATCTTGGGTCTTGACCCAAAGATCCCAATCGTTGACTTAAATCGAAACCCATAGGTCCCCTCCAACTGGTTAACACACTATGAAAATCAACCCATTTAGCTACTAACAAACGTGTACACAATCCTCAACTAGCGTGTTAGACCAGTTAAGAACCTCGATCAATTAAATTCAGAGCACTAAACATATAGAACACACAAAAACATCTTTCATGGATAAACAAGTATTTCATAGAGCTTAATAACTCAAAATAGTTTTAGATAGTAAAACCCACCTTGCGATTGTATAATAATAACTAGTTTGCTCGAGTCGATCAAGTGTTACTTCTCTCCTTCATGAAACCCTTTTCAAGAAGAATCCTAAACTTAGTTGAAATTCCAAAACGCTTACTCCTCAGTAGCCTAATAATCTTTCAAATCCTAATTTTCAATATCGTCTATCAAAATTAAGTACTCACAACATCCTAAGTTAAATTATATCCCTACGCATGAAGATTCTTACATTAATAACCAAGTATATAACCAATTAGCCATGCAATATAAGCTTCAGATTCCATACCGAAAATAATTATACTCATCCTAGAGCCAGAGGCGGAACCAGAGGGGGTCAGGTGGGTCGATCGACCCCCCGGCCGCCATGACTTTGTTCGAGTAGGGTATAGAATTCGTGTTACTATATATATATATTTTAGTGGTAAATTAAGCTAAGTGTGCCTTGTAGTTTAGTTGGATAGTGGCTCTCCCCGTAAATGGGGAGGTCCAGGGTTTGAATCTCCTTGCTTGCTGGATCCTGTAGTATTTTTTCCCTCTTTTATATTTCTCTTTAGTTTAATTACAACTATAATTAATTCCTTTATTTCATTATTTTAATCACAATTTTTTCCTATACTTCTTTCAAGCTTATTATTAGTTATTATTGTATCGATCTATCACATGTTATAAGTACATTTTTCTCTCTCTTTTTTAATACTTAAATAAATACCTTTCTCAATATAACAAATACAACAAATAACTTTGGCTTGATAGAGTTAGCATACATATCTTTTATAGTGTGTTTGTATTCAAACCATTTAAAACTATATTTAGCAACCCTCGATTTTTTCTCTGCCTTCGACCAACCCTCGATTTTTTGTCTGCCTTCGGCCACCGTTGTTCCTCTACTTCGACCCCTCGATCTGAAAGTTCTGGTTCCGCCACTGCCTAGAGCTTATGCTGCTACTCAATTTCATGTTAATATTCTAATTAAAACATTAAATTATGCAGATATACTACGTCAGATGAGGACGTACGAAATGATATGATTACCTAAATCACCTTAACTATAAATGATTATATAAAATAATTAAATGCATGGATCCTGGCTTTTTGATATTTAGCAACTTGAGTCATGACTTTCGTTAACTTAGATGTCAATGCATGAGATTTACTATTCAGTATATATCATTAACAACTTAAGATCAGTGAATATTCATTTCCTTGTAACCGAAGAAACAGGAAACCTGCACGATATGTATATATTACATATATAACTATATGTACACCTATGGATATTAATTTTGAAGTGGCAGACCACTTATCCACCTAAATGGCAAGATAAAGTTAACAAAATTTAGTTTCTACTATTATTCTATAATGTCAACTTGTACTCCTGCTCTACCAAAAATATCGTACAACAATGATAAATCGAAAGCTATGATCTTTTATTTAATTAACTGCATATATTCACCTTAGATTAGTAATAAATATTTCCCTAATAACCTCTCTTGTAATATGAAGTATATAAACGTAACACCTTTGTTGGGAGATGATTCAGCAGTAGATCAGTTGCTTAGTAATTAGTGATTTAGCTGATCTCAAAACCCTATGTTGATTGGTGAACCATTCATTTGTATTTGTAACGCCTTCGTCTTTGAGCTCTTCAGGACTCAGTAGACTAGCCTTCAGCATGGTTCCGACTCAGTAGGTCTGTCTGCTCTCCTTCAGTAGACTATCCGCTGCAGTGACATAGAGAGAAGATTCAGTAGTGCTGGACACAGCAGAAGCAGCATACTGAAAGGTGTTCAGGAATCAGTAGAACTGGACTCAGTAGGAGTAGTTTACTGAACTCAGAGTCTTGACCTTCGGTAGAGTTGAACTCAACAGGAATATACTACTGAACCTTAGGTCAGACTCAACAACGGTCGGTCAGTTATATTAAATAATAGTTGACTTCAAAGAATAAATTAGTAGAGTTGTCCGAGGTAGCACATCAGAGAAGTCAGCTTCAATAAGCCTTGAAGTCTAAACATGTCTCAACTACTTTCTGTACCTCGACCAATGACAAGCAGCCAACTGGAAAAGTAAATGTTAAAAGCTGCAAGTCAACCACTTTCCTGAAAAAGTTAGTGGACTCTGCAGAAATCCAAAAGAGCCATTAGCTACCAATAGAGTGACACGTGGACAGTTCATCTCCAACGGATCTTTCCATAGCTTACATCTATAAATAGAGAAAAAATCAAATTGAAGATATACAACAACGACATACGAACAGAGCAACAAGCAAACAAGAACACAAGCTATACGCGACGAACTTCAGAGCTCAATCCAAGCGTGAAAAGCATTCAACTTGCTCTAAGGGAACACAAGCTTTCATAGAACTCAAGCCTCTAGCATCCATGTGGAGAACACGAACCCAGAGAGATTACTCTTCACTGTTCTTCACTCTAGAAGCCCTTCTTGTTTCCTTTCCCTCTAACCTAAGCTCAACTGTATTATCTATAGCTTAGACCGAAGGAGTCCAATTTATTGAACCGTTCTTAGTGTTAAGAACTCCTTCATCGTTGGAGATACATTCAAACATATTTTGTTTGACCCTGTAAACTGAGACTTGCTTAGAATAATCACAAGATTGTGTTTGTCCAGTACACAAACCGACTGAGACTAACTCAGTATAATAAAATAGCCTCATGCCTTGTTCAGGACAGTGAACGTAGGATCTTGCGTATCCGAACTACTTTAAAAGTCTCTGTGTTAATAACTGCTGCATTGATTTAACTGTTCATACTGAAAAACCAATTACAAAATCATTCAATTGAGTTTCAGTAACAAGCTTAACTGACTGCACTAATCCACTGAAACAGCTTTTATAAACAAACGTTTTCAACCAAACTAAATTGGGCCTACACTTTCCACACGCTACTGAACTTTGCTGAACGCATCTGACATCAGGCAGCTAGCAGAACTCAGCATCTTCAGTCACTCTATCCACACGATCTAGAACAACTTGTCTGGTCTACTGAATTTATTCAGTAGGCAATCTCCGGTAATCAGACTATTCGCGTTCTAGTTTGAGAAAAAAGTTTTCAGGTGTATTCACCCCCCCTACACCTGAACATTTGACTCAGGACCAACAACCTTAATTGTGATTACACCCATTAAGAGGTTGGAATTATTCTTTAAATCCTTCATCTAGTCAAATTGAACAGACCTTACACAAATTTAAATAGGTCAAGCTTAATTTAGTATACCCTTGAAAGTCATTTATAGGTACGTATGATTATATGTGCTAATTTTAACCTGAGAGAGGATCTTACCTTGAACGTGCACTATTTCTAGCTAATTTTTCCGAAAGCGGAGGTCATACGATTTCTACAGAAAGTAAAATGGCAAACAATTTATGTTGATTAATTCCCCCTATTGATAGAGGACCTTAATAATATAATAGTTGTAGACCTATGACATAGATTAGTAGACTTAATCATTCCCTTCCTCAAGCACTAAGACAATGAGACACGTGTGGGGAGAGATGATATATTATGAGGTTTTTCTTTCTACTATTTCCATCTGAATACTACAATACCTTAATATGTATATATATATGTAAATATATAGTGGAAGTTCCTTTTCCTCATGATGACATTCCTGCAAAATTCATTAAATATATTCACTTGTTAAGAAATTAGGGAGATTATTTTCTTCTTTTTTTTTATATATAATTTCAAAACCCACATATATCACCCTTAGACTATAAAATAGAAAAACATTTTATTCCATCCAAAGCCTCTACATCTCAAATAAGAGAAAAAAAATTAGTGAATTTTCTGATGAAAATAAAATTGAAAAATTAATAATAGACAAAAACAATATTTTGAAAGGAATAAGAAATAGTACTCACAGTACTAAAGAAGAGGAAATAACCGAATCATAAATAAATTTTCCAATATAATGGTTTTAGAAAACAAAATAGATTTTAGTCCTGGATCCCAGGCAAGACAAATAATAAAAACAGAATTCAACACACCCAAATGGAAACCATTTAGAAAGTGGTATTTTGAAAATTTTAATTACGAAGAAAAAAATTAATATCCAAGAAGAATTTTATAAATTCTGTGAACAAAGAAAAAATTAATATCCAAGAAGAATTTTATAAATTCTGTGAACACTTGGTTTGTTTCTACCTATGTAGAACAATATATTTAAGTACTGGAAAGAAATTATAAATTAAGAAGTGAAAATATTTTAAATCAGATATATCTACCACAACAACCTTTTCAAATTGAAAAGAATGAGAAAATTCATAATTTTCTAGCTTTTGCAAAGTTATTGGAAGATGATACCTTACCGATAACTTGTAAGCAGATAAATAATATAATAGAACAAAAAATTACACAAATCTCTATCTTAATATTTTAGGAGAGCAATTAGTCTTTCTACAAGATAGAGTAAAAAATTTATTAGAAGTATTAAATAGCAAAGTCATAACTACAGAACCCTCAACGGAAAAATGAATAGAAGAAATAGCAAATCCTACCATATATGCAACCACCACCAGAAATAAAAGGTTTTAAATTAAGACCTATGAAAGAATTTGAAAATTTCCTAGAAGAAAAATTTAGAAATCTAAGAATTAGTACACTTGATAAAAAATTAAAAAATTAGTTGATAATTCAGATTATAAACAATTATATGAGGAACAGATAAATAAAATGTCTAAATGGGCATATAAGCCAACATCAGGAAAACACTATTATCCAAGACCAACACCAGTTGATGTTCTAATAGAAGAACAAAATGATATTATATCAAATAGTTATAGTGGTCACCATATATACGAATGGAATATTGATGAATTTGTTAATCAACAAATTCATAATACAATGCATAGAATGTTAATGTACTATACTATCTGTAAGTCTAATGGAAATACAAATAAAGAAATTGCAAAAATGATAATATCATGTTTCACATGACAACATAAAGGATGGTGTGATAAATATTTATCCTAAGATGATCGAGATAATATTCTGAATACTGTAAAAACAGAAGGAAATAATATAAGAGAAGATACAGTATATACACCAGTCATAAATATTGTAGAACATTTTACAGGTAGATATACGGAAAATAGTTAAAATATTAGAACTCTACTACAAAATCTTAGGTGTAAAACACTTGCAGATTTCAAATGGTATAAAGATACCTTTCTAAGTAGAGTTATGGAACTTCCTGAGTGTAATAACACTCATAAGAAATCTAAATTTATAGATAGACTTCCTAACTTATTTGCAAAAAAAAAAAAAAAAAAAAAATTTAAGACAAAACAATAATAATATTCCATATGAAAATTATTCATATGGAAAACTAATAGGAACATATGTCCAAGAAGGATTAGGTCTTTGTAATGAAATAAAATTAAATCAACAAATGAAACTACAAAATTTAATAGAAAAAAAATAATTAGGTCAGTTTTGTAATAAATTTGCTATGGATAGAATTCCATCTGTTAGCAAACCTAAAAAGGATTTGAAAGAAAATAAAAATTATCATAAGAAAAAAAGAAAGTTTTTAAAGAAGAAAATTGAGAAAAATAAACAGAAAAGATGATAGAATAAGAAAGAGATGGGAAAAAAATTAATAATTTGTAAAAAATGTAGCAAATATGGTCACTATGCTAAAGAATATTGGACTAAGAAAAAGATTAATAATCTTAATCTCGATAATAACATGAAAGAAATATTTTCAAAAATATTATTAAACTCAGATACAGAATCAGAAGATACTAATAATACTAGTATAAGTGAAATTTCTGATAAAGAATTTAATATTTTAGAAAATGAGTCTATAATATCAGATTCAGAATTTTTACCGTGCATATTAGGACAATCTTGTCCTAAAAAAGAAGATAATAATAGGGAGATTGAAGGCAAATAATTTTATAATACTATCACAATTTCAGGACTTAAATATTAATGTTTTAACACATAATAATATTAAGGAAATATTAAAAATAATCAAAGATCCAGAACTAATATCTAGAATAATAGATCTTATGGAAAATACTCCTACTAATTCTCAAAATAATGAAAAATTTAAATATAAACTTTTAAATCCGTAAGGTCCTTATATGACGTCTACAGTTTATAAACGAATTAAACAAAAGAAAGTAGAACAAAATCCTACTTCTACAAATGATTTAATAATAGAAATTGATAATCTTAAGGACGAAATAAAATATTTAAAAGATGAAAATAAAAATTTGGATTATAGAATTTCTAAATTAGAAGACAGTTCAAATATATCTCCTTTAGAACAAGGAGAATAAGATAAATTAGGTGAAAATTTCTTATCTACATTAGAAATGGTTATATCCAAAAAAGGTATATAAAAATTACTCTTTTGATTGATAATAATTGTTGGTCCAGAGACGAGTATCAGGTGTAAAGGGGGGGGTGAATACACCTGATTGCAAGTTTTGCCTCAAACGCGAAGGTCAGCTGAGTTGAAATATGCGACCGAATGAACTGTGCCAAATAAGAACCTTTTGATAGCGGGTCAGAGTGTATCAACTATTGAGTCTGTTCTACTGACCTCTGTTAGTATAGAGAGTTCAGTCGCTGAATATAGTGCGGATAAGTGTGGGGCTCGTAGGACTTCGTCTATTTTAAAAGCGTGTTTTCGCAAATCAAGATTGTTTTGACTGGTGCACTTTTAAGTACGTTTTATGCAAAGGATGAGTTTGTAAATAGGTTTGAGCACAATGAAATAAAACAGTAAATAACACAAGCAATTTTTAACGTGGTCGGATACGCAAGATCCTACGTCTACGGTCCTGCAGAACAGGAGTTCTTGTTGATTAATCTGATCAAGCCTCAACAAGGAATCTGTACGCTGGACAGACCCTTCTAAGTTATAGTCCTTAGCAACTTTTACAAATCAAACCGAAGTTTGAAGGGGAGGGGATTTTCTTCAACAATGAAGGAGTTCTTACAATAAGAACAATTCATAGAAAAGTGAACTCCTTCGAAGGTTCTAAGCTATAGATATAACAATGGAGCTTAGATAGAGAAGAGGGAACTAAATAATCTATAGAGAGAAGAACTAAGGATATTCAACTACGCAAGTTCTTTGCTGGATCAGCTTTAATGCGCTAGAGAGTTGTATGCAATGAGCTTGTATTCCCTTGATGTCCCGTGCGTTGAGCTTGGAGACTCTTCTCTATTTATAGTCGTGACCTAGGCATGTATCCGTTGGAGAGGACGATGCCACGTGTCACAAACTTCCAAGGAAAACGGCCATAAGTTTTCGAAAGAGCGTCGTAGAGTGGTTGGCTTCTGTACATGAGAGCAGCTTTAATGTCAGAGCAGGTAAGGCTTTGGTTGCTTCTCATTGGCTGAGGTTTGTGGTAGGTGAGACTTGTCAGGCATCAGTCTTCCATCTGAGTTGACTCTCTCTGAACCTCGTATACTGAATAATCTCTGCTGATATTCGAATGATAATAGTCGGGCAGTTGTTTCCTTGTCGGACTTGCAACTGAGTTGCATGCACTCAGTAGATCTGGACCGATCATACTGATTTTCTTCATCTGAGTCTGCTGATAAGGATCTTCTACTGAGGACAGACAACTGGTGACTCTAAAGATACTGAGCTCTTCTCAAATTCAGTAGATCACGAATCGTACTGAGTCTTCAACTGAGGTCTGCTCAAAGAATTCTTCTGTTGAGGACAGTCAGCGAGAGAACCTGAAGACACGAGCTCTACAAACTGATGACTTGGGGTTTTGGAATTTAACTTCTCTACTGAAGTTCAGACCAACAACACCCCTTACAAGACTTAGACAAAATAATCAATAATGATAAGAACGAATCTAGCCTATTACATCATCATGGTTCAAAACACACATCGGGTTCAGGACATGTTTTGAGATCTTCAATTCTATAGCAATGAAATTTAGTATCACTACAATTTTCCCAAAAAACGAATATTACAATATGTCCTAAGTACAAGAACTACCGACGTCAGTTCTAAGTAACCCCTAGCAATGATCTAAACGACCACTGACTCATATCCCTACAATAATTATTCTAAAGAGTTTGTAGCTCTTGTGGATAGCGGAGCTGATTTAAATGTAATACAAGAAGGATTGATACCTACTAGGTATTTTAAGAAAATAACTCATATATTGTTTCATGCAGGATGTAATAAATTAAAAATAAATTAAATGGAATCATGTGCCTCTTGGACACATGTTCCTCTTCGATCGAAGCTTCTTAATTGGGATCTTGTGCCTCTTGAAAATCAACATCTTGATTCGCTGAGGAATCATTAAGCTGATGAATCATCTAATCTATACTAAATGATTAAATAGTCTTCTTAAACCTTGTAAAGAAACTAGGGATATCACAAGACAAGAGAGAATGAGGCACGATTTAGATCAATTTCTTTTGAGTGGGATAAGTCAAACCACAATTAGTGTGTAAGTAAATTATAATTAAGTCCTAATTATTCGTCAAAAATGGAAGTGGGCCACAAATGTTGGGACATCATTTTCAGGAAAGTGAATCACGAATAATAGGACGGAGCGAGTATTTATTTTACGAATTATATTTAATTTCTAATGATTTTTTAGATAAAAATTAATATAAAAAAATAAGTTTTAAAAATAAAAAAGATATTTCACATGGACAAATTTTTTTCCCATATGGATAATAATATGTGGTAAAGTAGTAAGTACAATTAAACCTCTTTAAAGTAATATATTTGGGAACGGAAAAAAATATTCATTTAGCAAAGTTATTCATTTATCGATAAATGAATATTTATTACTTTAGAGAGAAATTTACGATATAAAACAAGTTAAATATGTTATTAAACTTAATTTTTTTAATAACATAGTTCATGTAATATTAAAAAATAAAAACTTTTAGTATTTGCTATAGTAAAATCATGTTAAAATGTACATTGAATATGCACTAATTATAAAACAAGTCAAATTATTCAATTTTAGAAAAATTCAATAGTTTTATAAAAGAACAAAGCTCATATACATAAAAATGAAATGTTTATTTTTGTTTATATTAAAATTATCCTACAAGTATGTTTCCGACATTGCTAGATTTGTTCAACAAAAAATGATCTGCCGAAACCGAAGTCATTGAATTAGATAAAGATCTCAAACATTAGGTAATGTCATCTCTAATTTACGCTACATAAATGCTATGAATGTTCAAGATCTTTTAGCTATCGAGAATTATACAACTATGAAATTACTGGTGAACGAATAAATTATTGAAATACTTATGAACGGCAACGATGATCCTAAATGAGATGATAATACATTTATTCCAATTGTATCATTAAAAGATTTATTCAAGCAATAACCGCCTTAAATAATTACTTGTTACAACACGAGTAAAATATTCAGAAGTTGTTTATATTTTATAGAAAGTTAATTAAGGATGGTAATTTTGGTCTAAGAGCGAAGAAAAATATGGAAGTCTATATTCATAAGAAATGATTATTGTATTATTGTAGTATTATAAATGTCTATATATATTTTCTGAAATCAGTAATTATTATTTTATATTTTTATTGGGACCTTAAAGATTTAAATTTCTTTTATTACTTAATGTATTTAGCGAAATTATTACTTTAGTACATTGGCCCAAGTTGGGACCCGAAAAAATTATTATCTAAGCGATGTTATTACTTTATCGAACATTACTTCATCGAGATTTAATTGTAATTAACTAGAAATAGCTTAATTTGAGAATTATTTTTGAAAGAGTGTTATTTTGAGAATTATTTTTTTAGAGTGTGCTATTTTGACAATTCAGTCGTTATATACTATAGGAACTAGCTATTGTTTTATGCTAGGAAGTGCAAAAAAATAAAATCAGGCCATTTTATCAAACTTGTGACTTGTCATGTATGTATATGAGATTCCTAATAGAGACATTTATAGTCATAGCCAAATAGTGTAATTGTAAAACAAATATAGCCTTCTACTATAACAAAATACATTTTTAGTCAAATTGACAGGAGCCCTCCATCGGCCCGCCTTTTTTCTTGTCACAGTCAGAACAAAAGTTGCTCCCCTTTGTTCGAAATAAGGCAGGTCGATGGAGGGCCGATGAATAGCCCTCCATCGACCCGCCTTATTTCTTGTCACAGCAGAAGAAAAACTGTCAAATGATTGAATTTTAACAGAAAAAGTGAACCTATCTGGCTATATATTAGTTTGTTATAGTAGATATCTACAATTATCTTTATTATAGTGAAATTGGCTAATAGAGTGTATTTCCACTTTATTTAATACTACTAATTACTTTTCATCCATACTCATATGCAGCTAATAACTGCAATTGACCTGCCCTAATTGTTTCATTTACTTTCTCCATTTTCCTTTGTTTTTTTCTCAAATAAGGGTGTCCATGTATTGAACAATCCTAAGGCATCTCCATTCTCAGCAATCCACCGTCAAAGCCCCCTCCCGTTGCAGATAGCACTCCACTATCCACCGGACACTTGGCTATCACTGATAGGCTCCCAAGAAAGCCATCACACACTTCATACGATTCTTGCATCCTCAAATCTACAAAAGAATCCAACCAGATTCATGGAAATAGCCGTTGCCAAGAAGACATGCAAGCTCAAGATTACTATCATACCTTCCACCAATCAGAACACAGATAGTGATTTCCATAGATAGGACCCCAACACCCTATAAATACTCTAACTCCCTTCTCTCCAACACATCAACCCCACAAACTTGTAAATCCAATTCTTCCATTCCATCAAACACAATGGCTGCCTCCTCAATGGCTCTCTCCTCCCCATCCTTCGCCGGTCAGGCAGTCAAGATCTCTCCCTCCACCTCCGGCAACGGCGGCGTCACCATGAGGAAGACCGCAGCCAAGCCGAAGCAAGTCTCCTCCGGCAGCCCATGGTACGGCCCCGACCGCGTCAAATACTTAGGCCCATTCTCCGGCGAGGCCCCAAGCTACCTCACCGGAGAGTTCCCCGGCGACTACGGCTGGGACACCGCCGGACTCTCCGCTGACCCCGAGACCTTCGCCAAGAACCGGGAGCTGGAAGTCATCCACAGCAGGTGGGCCATGCTGGGCGCCCTCGGCTGCGTCTTCCCGGAGCTCCTGGCCCGCAACGGCGTGAAGTTCGGCGAGGCGGTCTGGTTCAAGGCCGGTTCGCAGATCTTCAGCGAGGGCGGTCTGGACTACTTGGGCAACCCGAGCTTGGTCCACGCGCAGAGCATCTTGGCCATCTGGGCGACCCAGGTCGTGTTAATGGGCGCTGTTGAGGGCTATCGGGTCGCGGGCGGACCCCTCGGTGAGGTTGTCGACCCGATCTACCCGGGAGGCAGCTTCGACCCGTTGAACCTTGCTGAGGACCCGGATGCGTTCGCTGAGTTGAAGGTGAAGGAGCTCAAGAACGGCAGGCTGGCCATGTTCTCGATGTTCGGATTCTTCGTTCAGGCTATTGTCACCGGAAAGGGTCCGTTGGAGAACCTGGCCGACCACCTTGCCGACCCGGTCAACAATAATGCTTGGTCATACGCCACTAACTTTGTTCCCGGAAAGTGAAGTTTGATTGAGGTTGTTTAATGACCGTGTATTTGAGTTCATTGGAATATGATGCTACATTTGTGACCTTCAACATTTGTTTACTTGTCGTATAAAAAATTAATAATCCATCAATTATATATCTCATTATAGTAAATAGGAAGTTCGAAATTAATTCTTACTATAATTGCAATAAGAAATGCCTATTAAACATACTTCGCCACTTTTCTGAATGAGTGTATTTTCATATAAATTACTTCATCATTATACGGTTATTTAGGATAATTATTAGTTGTGAATAAAATTTTGGGGGTGAGATCACATCTTCAATAAATTTATATCCAATTGATGTCTAATTTAAAACGACTTAGTTTTGTATTGAAAAACTACAGATTAAAAGGATAAGATTGAAAGAATAATTTAATAAATAATTAAAGAGTGCATTTTTTAATACAAAACTACGTCGTTTTAAACTACACACTTATTGAGTAGAGATTTATTGGACAAGTGATCTCATCCCAAAATTTTATAAAGTTGTGATTTTTTCAAATAAAATGTTTGTTAATAATTGTTTAATATAAGAAAAAAAATTACTTTCTACCTGACGGAGTACTAATAAAAAAAATTAAGAGTAAAATAATTAACTCAATTTTAATACATATACACTACTATTAAAAACACACATATCATCATTTCATTAGTGGAATTTATATTGGGATGCTTTTGATATGGAGGATCCTTAGTGTAAAAAATTACGCATAAAGTTATTATACGTATTGCTTAGGAGTTGATAAAATACGATTTGGGGGAAATACTAAATTCAGATGCAATTAGGGCAAAATGAAAGTGTGATTCTTTTTGAAGGAGTGATGCCAACCAATCCGCGGCCGAGAAAGCACGTCGACGGCGCCGACTCCATCAATTTTCACGCAGTTGCACCGTTGTAATTCTCAGACGATAAAAGGTTGCTTAGAAAGGCTAACCTCTCCTACGTCGGAAACGGCCGTCGCCGCCATACGCTCCGCCACTCTTGGAAGTCTTAGCCATCAAAGACGATACACTTGTTCACCCAAGGTAAAATATCAAATCTTATTAATGGTAAAGATGTTAAATCCTGTTTGTAAAGTACAAGATTTCGGTGGACACTCCGCTGTACCTGAGATCGATGATCTGTATTAGAATGTATTTTTCTTCAATTACATTTGGATCCTTTTTTGAACTTGCGGAATGCAGCTCTTACACATATTTTGTTATTCACCGGTACTATTGTGTTGGGTCTTTGTTTTTGTATTTTTTTTCCTCTGTTGATGATGATGAGTATGAGCTGTGATTGCATATTCTAATGTTGATTCAGCAACTACAAATTTGTTTGATTTTAGAAGGGTAGTGATTTCTGTTATATGATTTATATCATAGGATAGGATACTTTACTGCGATACAAGACAACATAACTCTTGCAATGGAGAGCGGAGAAGGCTGTTTCTTTTCTGATGTCGAATCCCTGATCTTGCTTATAGTTGGTGCTTTTGCATTGCTATTGACCCGACTGTTTATGTTATATACCGAAGCAGCAAACCCCTACATAGTAAACCGCCTCTCAGAACCCTGATAGTTCTTGGTTCAGGTAGCAAATTCTTCCTTCTCTTAATTTGCGTTCACCCTATGATTGTAGGCAAGCAGTTGTGCCTCAGAAATTGAAATTCTTGATAAGTAGTTCTGGTTATAAGGTGCAATTCCATATGTGCAGGATTTGCATTTGAAATTCATTTTCTTTTTCTTGTGTCTTTTGTTTCAGCTTTGCCTCATTTGATTCTATTTTAGGTGGTCACACTGCGGAGATGCTAAACCTGCTAGCTGTTCTGCAGATGGAGAGGTTTAAACCAAGATACTATGTTGCTGCTGCCACTGACAACATGAGCCTTCAGAAGTCTCGTGTGATGGAGGACTCATTAAAGAACGAGGTAAAATACCTTTGGCTAGTGCACTACATGATATTCTTACTATTATGGGCTTATGTGGATCTTCTTAGTTTCAGTTTACACTCAAAACTTCAGTTGGATTCCGGTTATGCCTGCTTTTTTCATACTTCATAGCTGAGGATAGAAATGATACTAATTTTTTTTTAAACTCTAAGATAGGGATAGAACTGTGAAGTTTTGAGATAACTGGGGTAAGTATGGACCGTACAAAGTAATCACTGGCTATCCATTTTGAGTCTGCATGCACAAAGTTCACTGGCCATTGAGGAACATGTGGACCGATATTAGGTTGTAGAGAGATTTAAAAGATCATAAACTCTCTCTGTAATTTCCTGCGACCCCCCCCTCATTCCGTATTATACATGCTCTCTGAAATTGAATTTCCATGTGTTGCCGTATCAGTAGGAACTTCACATTTTATGCAAATATACCGTAGTCGTGAGGGTGGTCAGTCCTACATAACTTCAGTTGGCACAACTTTATCTGCTTTAGCCCATGCGCTATGGCTAATGATCAAGATCAGACCTCAAGTGGTATTACTCTTTTCATGGCACTTAACTATCATTTTTTCGTACTTTTATTTATTCTATGGGTGTTAAACTTCATATTTCAACTTTTAAGATTCTGTGCAATGGCCCAGGAACTTGTATACCACTTTGTGCCATCGCATTTGTTTTCAAGGTTTGCCTATCGTAGCTCCATGGTTTTTGCCTTGTTCATTGGTTGGCTTAGTGCTGCTATTTCAAATTTAAGCCTCTTTTTGTTACTATTACATACTCTGCATAATGGCCCCTATCTTTGGGAAATTGGACATATTGGTAAATTTATACTGCAATTTCAGGTTCTTGGTATAAGGTGGTCATCCATCTTCTACGTTGAGATTATTGCTAGAGTTCGAAGGCTATTTTTGAGCGGGTTGCTTCTTTTACAAACTTCGAATGGCTGATCAACTATTCATGCAATGGCCACAGCTGAAGAGCAAATACCCTCGAGCTAATTATGTCGGTCGTCTTATGTAGGGAGTGACCCTTCCCCTTGCTCCTTCATTGAGGTACTTCCAGTCCCCTGTTATACTATTTTACTTGAAGAGTAATTTAAAGATTGAGAAGAATAGTGGGAACTTGTGTGTTTCCTACAAAATGGATATATAAAGTAAGTTCCATTTTTCCAAATAGATAGTGAAAGATATTCTGCTGCAGGTTTCTGTGTTGATTTTCATCCTCAAATATTTTACTTATATAGAAACAAGACGCTAAATACCACTTTTTCTACATAATGTGCACTTCGAATAGCGAGCGTCAAAGTTTGTGTTAGAGATAGAATCTACCGCCGTAGAGCGAAGAGGATCGAAGAAGATCGAAGGGGGTTGAATGAGAGCAGCAGCGAGCCGTAGCTACATGGATCGCCACCTACGTGCATGACATGCATGAGTGCATGGGAGGCGGAAGTGGAGTATTATTATTATGGCTTAGCATTAGTATTATTATATTAGTATAGTATTATTAGTATTATTTAATTTGGCCCATGAATAGGGCTTGGCCTATTTATATCCTAGTTTCGGTAGGAGTAGTTATCTAGGGTTTTTGTTTAATTCCTCGATCAATTGCGGCGTATAGTTACGCTTGGCCGAAGAATTCTGTTCTTCGTGGGACTCGGTTTGAGTTGTTATTTGATTTCGTTTATTGAACTTCGTTTTGGTTTCGTAATTTGCTCTTCGAATCCCTTTACTTTAACAAATTGGTCCGACCTGCCGGATGGCCAACACGAGACAACAACAGATGGAGACTAGATTGGATGAGTTGGAGAAGGGATTGAAGGCTATGGATGTTCGTTTATCGAGTGAATTATCGACGGTGAAGGACACGATGGCTTCAATGCGAGATTTGCTTCAAGATTTGGTTACGGCGAAATCTACTTCGGCCAACATGAAAGATTGTCAGGAGATTTGGTTACGGCGAAATCTACTTCAAGATTTGGTTACGGCGAAAGCTATGGATGATAGATTGTCAGGAGAACTATCAACCATGAAAGACTCGCTGGCTTCTTTCGAGATTTGTTGGCAGGCTTGTTGGCGGAGAAGAACAAATCTAGCGACGGGTCCGGCGGCGGCACGTCGTCTAACCCTAATTTGGAGGCTCATTCGGAGGTTGGTCCACGGCTGTCAGGGACCGATACGACGGCGAGTTCGCCCAATTTTACTCCCGGAGCACAGCATGTCTCCTTGCCGATGTTCGATGGGACCGGCGCTCAAGGATGGCTAACTAGAATTGAACCATATTTCCAGTTGCATAATACCCCGGAGGCCAACCGTTTGGATGTAGCATTAGTGGCAATGGAAGGCGACGCCCTACCATGGTTTCAATGGGTACGGGCGACGAGCCCGACCATGGGTTGGTCGGGGTTCAAACTGGAAATGGTGCGTATAATGCACTGTCGAAGTAATAGAGTTGGTTTAAAGATGGGAAAGATAATGCAGTGTCTTTACTCTAACAAAGTGCATTGCCTCCGTTCCCATCGCCAAATCTCTGGTCCAGCTAAGACTTTGGTTGACACATTGCAGGCTTCTGGGATGGGGCCTCGTAGGATTATGTCCCGTGTTAGTTAAGGAGTATGGTGGGATTAGCAAAGTTGGATTTACTAAATTGGATTGTAGAAATTATATGAGGAACAATAGGCGGAGGAGTATGGAGGGTGATATTCAATTCGCTTTTAGATTATTTGAAGCGAAGCAAGGTGAAAATCTAGATTTCTTCTATGCGGTGCGGGGGATGAGGATCGGTTTGCGGGTAATGTGTTGCGGGGCGATCCGAAAGCTCGGTCCGATTACAACCATTTCGGGGATACCGTTACATTTGATACTACATACGGATCAAATAGGTATAGATTGCCTTTTGCCCCCTTCACGGGGGTTGAATCATCATGGACAATGGGTCTTGTTTGGTTGTGCTTTCATGATTAATGAATCGAAGCATCGTTTGTGTGGTTGTTCAAGACTTGGTCGGAAGCTATGTCCGGCCGCACTCCGGTGTCAATCACCACGGAGCATGATAGCGTGATTCGCTCTGCTATCATGTCTGTCTTCCCAGATACTCGCCACCGGTTCTGCAAATGGCACATATTTAAGCAATGCCAAGAGAAGTTGTCTCGGTGTGTTGCTTGATCATCCTCGGTTTGAGGCTGCTTTCCACAAGTGTGTAAACTTGTCTGAGAACACTAAGCAGTTTGAATCTTGCTGGCATTCCCTTGTTGATAAGTATTTTTCTCAGGGAGCAATTGACAACTTGCATGGTGGATGTGCTCAGTTGATGGGTGTTGCATGTTGCATGTTAGGCATCTCGCTATCAACATATTCCCGGTCTGCTGTGACTGGTACTGTTAGAGTTCAAAAACAATCGGAGGAAGATGCGACATGGGTGAACGTGGTCGAATTGGCAAGTCAATTTCCGCACTTCAGCCTTGAGGACAAAGCTGTTTGGAAGGAGGGAGGAATTGTTAGAGATAGAATCTACCGCCGTAGAGCGAAGAGGATCGAAGAAGATCGAAGGGGGTTGAATGAGAGCAGCAGCGAGCCGTAGCTACATGGATCGCCACCTACGTGCATGACATGCATGAGTGCATGGGAGGCGGAAGTGGTGTATTATTATTATGGCTTAGCATTAGTATTATTATATTAGTATAGTATTATTAGTATTATTTAATTTGGCCCATGAATAGGGCTTGGCCTATTTATATCCTAGTTTCGGTAGGAGTAGTTATCTAGGGTTTTTGTTTAATTCCTCGATCAATTGCGGCGTATAGTTACGCTTGGCCGAAGAATTCTATTCTTCGTGGGACTCGGTTTGAGTTGTTATTTGATTTCGTTTATTGAACTTCGTTTTGGTTTCGTAATTTGCTCTTCGAATCCCTTTACTCTAACAGTTTGGCAGTTGCAATAATAGAGGGTTCATTGGGGGCCCATTACGTGAATTCTGTAGTGTGTGTCATTAAATTAGTACCCAACAAAATTCATAAATGCACCGTCTTGTCACATGGATCAAGGAGTGCATACTGTACATGTATGCTGGATAGTTAATTATTGGGTGGGATTTGATCCTCTTAAAGTTTTAAGAATCTCAGATCAGATTTTCTTTTGTTAGTTTCAAGGAAGAAATGATCATCTTAATCCCACCACCAAAGACATCCAAAATCAAATGAATAATCTTTAATTGTGGGACAAATTCGAGTATGAGTGGGGGACCAAAAGTCTTATCATTCATTCATTCATTGTTTTTGGATAGTCCAGTTTGATTGTAGCTCGAGTGGTGGTATTTGTTTGCGTAATTGATTGCATTATTATATAATCTTTCAAAGTCTTTTTTGTATTAAGGAGAGTTATTAGTTGTGAGTGTAGGGGTGAGTCTCATAAAAAAGTGGTTAATTATATGTAGAAAATTTAGAATGAGGCAAAAAAGACAAGACAAGATTGAATGAAAATGATGGATTTATTATTAAGTCGAATCTATTTTGTGTTGTCATTTTGATTTTCTTGATTTTACTTCATTATTCGATCTGGCAAACTTCTGAGTTTTGATTAGTCGAGGTTCTTGCATAGATTCCTACTTTGGCCCACGCTACAAACTCCTTGTACGATGCTTGGTAATGCACAACGTTGTCATGAGTTATGAATCTTTAACTCGAATTCAATTCTCATGTTCCTTAAAAAAATTGATTGATTGGTTAATAGAATTTCACACTTTTAAGTAAATCTTGTTCTTGAACAATAGCGTGCATAAATAATAAATTGCAGGTCACGCATAAACATCAACCTACGGTAAACAAGTTATGTCCAATATGCTCAGTATTGGACCCAAAACATAAATTTAAATCACAAATTCACCCACTTTAAGTAAACTTGTTATAGTGAGGCCATCAAAATCTCGTGTTAAAGGGTGCGGAGGTTCAAGTCCTGTGCAAGGCATAGCTCATTGATTAATATAGCAATAGCTAAAATTTCTCAAATAAAATCCTAGCTTCCAACTTTAAAGCAGAATTTAGTAAAAGTAGAGTATCGATACAAAACAAAATCAAGATTCTGCAAATTAATCTACACAATCACAACCAAAATACCTAATCAAGAAGCCCCTCCTCCAACTCCAGAAGATGAAGCCGCAGTTCCTCTCTCATCAACAAGAGCAGCAGCTAGCTCATCACCACTCTTCTCATTCTCCATCTCCATCTCCATCTTTAAATCATCAAGATAATGCTGATAAACATACGAAATAAACCCCCACATAGCCAGCAGCATCGACATCCCTTTTATCCCGGTCAGCCGGTCCCCCAAGAAGATCACCGCCAACACCGGCGTCACCGGCAGCCCCAATATACTAATGACATTCGAAAACAACGAAGAAACCTTGAAAATCAAACCAATACAACCCACTCCAAACACTTGCCACGAAACGCACGTCCAAACCAAATTATTAACGTACGACGCCTTCCCTAACTTATACCCCTCCATCTCTCCGCTCAGCTTCCTAGAATCCCCGCTCCCGAACAACCCTATGATTATGAGTAACGTCGCGATGAAATTCTGGTATATACTCATGTCAATTATGGCGCGGATTGTCTCTTTCTTGATTAGTTTCTTGAAGGCGAGTTGTGTTAACGATAGCATTAGGGCGTACAGTGCGGAGGCTGCTAAGGTGCACATGAACCCAACTATGAACTTCTTCTTGGAAGTTTGGATGGCGTCGTCCGGTTGGAAGACGAGGAGGGCGGAGGAGATGGTGAGTAGGACTAATGAGTTTATTATGTAGGGAGTGAATTTCTGGTGGTTGAGGAAGAAGGAGAAGAGGGCGTTGAATCCGAGCTGGCTGGCGCATATTAGCGTGTAGGTGGTGACGGGGAGGTATTGGAGGCCGAGAGAGTAGAGCATAGAGTCGACGGCGAGGAAGACGCCCATGGACACGTACAACGCCGCCAGGTACAGGGGGAACCGGTGGTTGTTTCGGCTATCGTCGCCGTCGCCGTTGCCGTCGGTTGTGAGCCACTGGAACGGGAAGAGGATTGGGAATCCGGCGGTTTGGACGAGCGTGGCGAGCCAATTACTCGCGCCGCCGTTGTCGTAGTAGATGCGGCCGAGGATAGTTCCGGCGGACTGGCCGCCGAGGACGAGGAGGGAGTAGATTATCATCTCGAACCACCATTTGTATCGTTGTAAGAAAGATTCCTTCTTCTTTATTTCTTCTGCAAATCAATTATTATTACATAAAATCAGAAACACACAAAAATTGTGAATTGTAGAACAAAATTCATTAAGATACACTTATGATTAATTAATTGGTCCGAATTAAGGAAAGACATGTAATAAATAATGTATAATCCTTACAGGAAATAGAAGACCTCACCGGAAATTTCAGGCTGCGATTCTTGAGCTTCTCCCATGGAATAGATATTGGGAAAATTAAAATTCCGGATGAGTTGATGTTGGATTGTAAATGCTAGCGGGAAGGTGTGTTTTTTGTCTATAATAGTAAAATCTGCTGCCACGTGGCAGTTTGTAAGAAATTTATGACAATAATCACAACTGAATAATTTGGAACATATTAATTCAGATCTATTTATAAGAATGTGATTTGAGGTTGTTAATTAATACTATTAGAATGGAAAATGAAACACATCACTTTCCACGTGAAAGAAATGAGCCTCCAAATGAGGTTGCATAGTTTTTGCAAGAGATGTATGCAACTACGCAATCGTTTGATCCTAACTGCAAGTTGCTGTTCTACTAACAAAAATCATCACATGCCATAACATGGTTTCAGAATTCACCATCGATATAAATTAATAATGTGTTTGGAATATGAAAGATTTCAAAATCATACAAAAAAAAAAAAACTCGAGAATTCTCAAATTCATACTAAATGGTGGATTTTGTCCAAATTTTAAGAAAGATTGTATCACTAAATTTAATTTCAAACTGCGAATTAAAAGCTGAGAGTTTTGAAGTGTATAATGATATTTCTAATTTGCGGTTCTCACTTCATTCCAAAAAGATAAAGTTGAAGGCTAAATTAGATTGTATTTTGTAGGGCCGATTTTGATGTCCATATTGATGAAGAGTTGGTAAAAGGGATTCCAGAATTGAATGAGATGTGAAACAGACTGATTGAGATGGATGGATGATATTCTACTACTTGCACCAAATTGGCAAATCTGGTAGGTTATTCATCATATAAATTAAGAACACCGAATCCAACTGAAGAGAGACAAACCGTTTGATTTAGACAAAAGTTAAATAAGATTTGCCACTTCTAATTAGTGGCTCAGGCGACCTAGAATGCAAATTTAGAAGGTGCGAGTAATTTTTTTTTTTAAATGCAGAATTTAACGTGATTACATTTTTAGTATATCATATAATTGTTGTGAGCAAAAGTAAAATCTGCTAGAAATTAGAAGAATTTAGATAATTTAGGTTTCACTTTTAATGTTTAGTACTGCATAAGGCAAATGGAAAACGTTCGAATTTACGTTCTCAACTGGGCAGCACTCACATTATAAATGGATTTGACAAATGATATTGGACCTAATCCTTGAATCAATGAACAGAAAAATCATAATGTGATTAGATTTTCATAATAACTCCAATTTAACTTTTTCGAGTTTTCAAGACTAAATTCAAAATACAATCGCAACTTTCATAATGAGTTTTTCGAACAGCAAATTTACATTAGGTAGACTTTGTTCATATGCGATGAAAGAACTTTTAAAATAATATGCATGCGTTAATTTTAATTTTATATCTCATACCATATGGATTGAAAATTGCAAAAATTACACTTTGTATATGCAAAGAACGTCATATCAACATCACCACAATTATTTTTTAAATAAAAAGATTGCACCAAAAAATCAACTACACCAAGTGGTCCACTTTGAACAATAAGCTTCAGAAATTATGCACATTGAGACCAAACACGGTTGGGTAGGCAACAAAATCTCTCTACCATTAAAAGCTCCATTTATGGGATTGCGACAACTTAGATAAATCTTGTAATATGTCAATTTTTTCAGTCAAATCCTACAGTACAAATTAAATGGGAGCTTTTGTCTTTTACCCAATCCTACATAAAAAAAACACAAAATTACTCATTCATTAAACTTATATTCACCAAATACCCAAGATTATCAATTTGCCCTCAGATTTTCGTCAGCTTTTTTGTTTCCTTTTTTTTTTGTTAAAATCTTCTAGTGCCGATGGAGTCTTTTACAAGGGTCTTTTACGTTAATTTCAATCAAGACCCATAAGCACCATATATGGAGTGTCAATGGGTGCCTATGGGTGCCGATGGAGTGCCCATGGGTGCCGATAGAGGCACTATGTTTTCGGAAACTTTAATCGGTGTCTAAGGGTGCCGATCATGTTATCGGCACCCATAGACACCATATATTTAATTTTTTTTAAGTAAACTAACATATGCACTCTAATTTTTTTTTCGAAAACTTTAATTGGTGCCGTTTCTTACCGATGGCAGTACCTTTAATTGGTGCCTAATTTTTTTTCGGCCCTATGTTTTCGGAAACTTTAGGCACTATGTTTTCGAAAACTTTAATCGGTGCCTAATTTTTTTTCGGAAACTTTAATTGTTTTATTTAACAAAAAAAAAAAATTAGGAGTGCTGATGGCAGTACCTTTGGTAGTGCCTATTGACAGCTTTTGTCTATCGGCACTCGTATTTTAAATTGTTTAACAATTATTTGATTAAAAAAACATTTAAAATTGGATAATTCTAGTGCCGATGACAAACAATCGGCACCCGTAGGGTCTCATCGGCACCCGTTTGCCAATTGAAAAAAGTAGGGGTAAATGGGTAATATCGGGTATTCTGTAACTATTATTATAGTTGGTGGGTAGATTTGTATTTTTTAGTGAGAATGGTTAAAAAAGACTATTTCCACAAATTAAATTTCCACACTGCCTTTTGAACTGTAATTCAGTAGAAGATTACTGCGGCGCCAACTATTGACTTATTCCAAAAAAAATCTCATATTCAAACTAGGAGAATTGCATAAATAGGCAATATAATAATCAAAATTGTAAAAATAGGCATGCTTATTATAAATTATTGCATTCAATAGGCAAATGAATGTTTAATTTCATATTAAATATATCTGACAGGTATTACACTAACATTTTGATAGGTTGACTGTCAAGAAAATACTTTATCTTGATTGTTTACTTGAGTACACTACTAGGACCACAGGATCTTCTGTCCCACTTTTTGTGTCCTACTCCGTGGCCCACTCTCAGTAAACAACTAGCTGCTTACGATTTGAATTTTTGGCGTATTCGTAAGCACCTAGGTGCTTACAGTTAAAATGTGGGTGGGACACGAGTGAGACACAAGAAAGTGGGACAGAGGATCCGGACTAACTACTAGGAGGGTAAAACAAATCTATTTTTTCTTCTATATAATTCACACTATCAACTGTCATTGTATATCAATACAACACCATTTCTCGAATATTGACCATTCTTGTTCATTTTGTTGTATATTTTCGATAATAAATCAGTTCATCAAAGTTAGAAGGTAACGTATTTTTTTTCTCTAGTCTATAGTTTTTGTTTTTAGTTGATTAATATATTAGCGTATCACTTTAATGTCGATTAAATGGTTAATTCGAGAATTAAAGTTGATATTCAACATGTTTTAGCTATTTTGTATAGAATAATTAACTTTAGTGTCAGGTAAGACTTATTAGGTTTTGATAATTACACTTTAGTTTTGAATGAGAAAGTTGATATTCGCCGACTTAAAGTATGTCTTGTTCTTTTATGGCATTTTATAAGTGATATTTTTAAGTAAGATGCATTAAAAATTGTTACATGTCTATTTTGCTTAAACTAACGTGATGAACGACCTCTTTTGATTAAATTAGAGACGAGCGGTGTAACTAAATGTCTATTTGGGAAGCTAAAGTTGATTTTCAACATTTTGTGGTCATTATGCATATCAAAATAAACTTTAGTGGCTTGTATTTCTAAGGGGGTTTGACAAACTTACTTTAGAGCTTCAAGTTTTCCAAGTAGCTAAAGTACTTTTTCTTTATTTTAGCAAGTAACAAGTTTACCTAAGATGCATTTTTATCATTAAAAGTCTATTTTGCTTAAACTTGAGAAGATCAACATGATGAAATGCATAATTTGCTTAATCGAGAGATGATAGTCGTAATGATTGTCTACTTTGAGAACTAAAGTTGATTTTCAACATTTTTGTTTATTTTAAGTATGCAATTGATGTTGTAATTTGTACACTGGAAGCAGCCTTTTCGCTTGCATACAATGTGTTTTTCTTCTCCTATCTGATAAATTATTATCGCACGTGGTGGTCCTTTATTTTGTATAAGAGTTAGATTTTGTGGTGTGTTGTAGATCACAAAAAACTACACAATTGGTTGAACTAACAAAATATAAACAATTATCACAACTGAGACAACTTAAGGGCAAGTAGTTTGTCTTGGCTACTTGTCTATACTATTACACTGAAGGTGGTGTATTGTTGGATCACGATGATATGCGTTCTCCTAGCTGACCTTATTGAGGAACCAAAGATCTCGGTGACTTGGCTTTGTCTTAAGCTTGAGAAGATTTCAGTTGAGTGCATTTAGTCATCTCTCACTTTGATTTATTACGGTGAACGTCATCGCGACTGGATCTACGTATCTTGGGTTATAGTAGTTATTTTTAGCTTATGTTGGTTATCTGTATCTTGCAACCGTATCCCTGTTAATTGGGTTAATAAAATCCCCTAAGGACCTCGATACGATTAACACACTAATGAAGTAAGTGGTCGGAGATAAATTACGCAAATGATATTATCAAACAATTAATTAACAATAATTTAGGGAAATGATTAAACTTATCAAGCCATTTGGAAATTTAAGAAAATAATTATATATATACAGGAGGCGGTTTTATGGAGAACACCCTCTATATAGAGAATTAAGAATACACACTTACCATTGATTAAGAAGGATGGAAGGTTGAGATCGCTCGCTTCATTAAGAATACACACTCATCGATAACGGCGGAAGTAATTAGGAGAAAACACAAGAGCGAATATGATGTTAGCTTTCATGAGAATCGGAATTGCGAGACCAACTACCAACTTCTATTCGTCCTTGTGAGATGTTGATTTCAAAATCCCTCTCCCAACTCCAACGAATATGAGCGGCACCCAACCACTAAAAACCCTCCTATTTCAAAAACATATCACGTAAAAGGACGAGAATGCGCTTAAGGGATAATTTTGAGCGTTGAAATCTCCTTAAATGAAACTCTAATCTCAGCCACACACATCTCAAAAATCTATGGATGATATTTGTTCTTATTTCTCTCATTAGACATTTGTTCTCATATAATCCAAATCATATATATATATATATATATATATATATATAATCATATATATATAAGAGGGGGATAAATTGAGAACACCTATCTAACAAGAGAATTGAGAACAAGCTCCCCGTCCCTCTATTTTAGTGATGTGTGGCTTGGATTTAATCTTGAAGTAGAAGGATTTCGTGTTCTAAAATAAGTCATTAAGGGTAAGGAAGTAATTTTGCATGTTATGTTTTTACACAAATAATTATCTCTTCTTCCTCTTGTCAAACTGTAACATCGAGCGTCGTTGCTCTTCAAGGATAATTCCTACTTCAATCCTTGCGAATTGATGACCGAATTAATGGTCGGGATACGTTCTGCTCAACACCTAAATCGCGTACTATTGTCTTGAAACTGCCTTTTTCATTTAGTTTCAAATAGTCTGCACCAAGATATGGGTAAGTTATACAGATTTCAAATGTGCATTGTGTTTAATTTGTGATATATGATTCGTGTTTTCTGCTTCTTTATTGCCAATTGAAGTTAATGAACTAAGTGTTTATTTGTTTTTGCACAATTGATACGATCTAGGGTTTATAAAAAGGAATTTGAGTTTACGGACATTTCTTGTTATCTAAGGTTAATCTGATCCTTTTGTTGCTCAATTGTGTTCGATGTATATATATTTCAAGTATAATTTGACTCGTGTTATGTTTTATTGGAAGATGGCGAGAATGTGCACAAAAGCTCTTTTGACGATTGTATTATCGAAAACACCTCTATGTCGTATAGCCCTGTGTGTCCCGTGGAGCTTACGCCGTTTGTGGGACAAAAGTTTCTGAATTTGGATAATGGGGTTCGGTTTTACAAAATATACGTTGGGGTTTGTGGTTTTGATGTCCATTTGAGTACCATTTGTGTTACAGATCTCATTATCAAGCATAGGTACGTGTTATGCAATCGTGAGGGTAGGGGATTGGGTCATTTCTCTAATATAGTTAAACCGAGTGAGGCTTCTAATAGTAAGAAAAAGAGAAACACTAGGTCATCGAAAGTTGGATGCAAAGCACGAGTTGTTTTTAAATTGTGTGGGTTGGAAGGTTATGAAATAACTAATATCATTAACACACACTCACACCCTCTTTTGCAAGATGGCCATAAACAGTTTTTGAAGCTTAATAGGCAAATGGATTATACCCACCACAGTTTCGTAATGAATTATCGTCGAGTTAACATTGGTCAAGTTAGATCTTTTAAATTATTTAAGGAGTTAGTAGATAGTTTTGATAAGATCGGTTGTAGTGGTGTGGATTTTAAGAATTTCTCCCAAAAGGTGTGTGCTTCCTTTGTTGGGTTGGACACACAAGTTGTGTTGGGTGATTTTTTAAGTCGAAAGGAATTCAGCCTAGGATTCACCTTTTCTTACGAGGTGAATGAGCAAAAAAAATAAATTATCGAGGCTATTTTGGGCTGATATTGTTTCAATCAACAACTACACGCGATTTGGTGAGGTTGTTTCGTTCGATGCTACATATTCGACCAACAAGTAAGATTTCTTCCTATATTGTTGTGTTACTAATGTTCACATTGGCTATCAAGTTATATTATACTACAACGCCCTTACGAGCATCATATTGATGTGCATACTCATTATGTATAATATTGATGTGCAGACTCTGGATACTATATATGCATACTCAACATATTGGATGTGTATACTCATCATGCTTTTATTGGCTATGAAGTTATATTATACTAAATTGTGCATAATATATTATGACGATGTGCATAATTTTTACATTAAATGTGGTTAACCAGGTATATCATGATATTTGCTCCTTTCAGGGGTAAGGACAACCATGACAAGTGTGTTACTTTCGACGCCGGTTTGTTGTCCAGGGAGGATGTGTTTTCTTATAGTTGGCTTCTCCAAAGCTTTGTTAATGCCATGGATAATGTTCATCCCAAGATGTTGATAACCGACCAAGATCCGGGTTTGATAAAGGCGGTTGCATCAATATTACCTACCACACGCCACAGATATTGCATGTGGCACATTATGTGTAAAGTTGCTGATAAGATATCAGCTTCTTAGAGATCTGATGAGGATTTTACGCACAAATTCATTGCATTGGTGTAGTCAGAATTGATCGAACCTGCAGAATTTGATCAAAGGTGGAGTGCATTGATGACTGAATATGACTTGACAGGCTACAAATAGTTCAATACCATGTTTGATCTTAGGGAAAAGTGAATTCCGACTTATTTCAGAAATCTGTCGATGAGTGGTTTATTCAAGACTACATCTATGTCAGAATCCGAGAACAATTTCTACCAAAGATTTTTGAACCGCCATGCTAATCTCATTGAGTTTTTCATGCACTTTGGGAGTGCAATTGATGCTCAAAGACGGGAAAAAATCAATTTTGGTCCGTCATTTTGGCTTACGATTCACTTTGGCCCATTAATTTGGCGGAGTCCAATTTTAGTCCGTTATTTTGGCAAAGTGTCCATTTTTAGTCCGTTTTTCCAATTTGTCCAATTTTAGTCCTAAATATGTGTAGTCACGCGCTTGTTAAGAAAAAAAATACTTAAAAACATATTTTTAATATTATAACATATTTGTAAATTTTTAATATCAATATCTAAATGAAGTTGATTAAAAAATGACCGAAAAGGTTAAAATATTATATATTAGTTCATATGTCAATTATACAGAAATATTTGTGATTGGCATTTCATGGGAAAAAAACAAAGTTGGCAACATGTTATTCATCATTTAACTTAAGAAAAAATTCATCTTGTCCAATTTTAACTCGACATG
This sequence comes from Lavandula angustifolia, assembly GCA_028984105.1. Classification (NCBI taxonomy): domain Eukaryota; kingdom Viridiplantae; phylum Streptophyta; class Magnoliopsida; order Lamiales; family Lamiaceae; genus Lavandula; species Lavandula angustifolia. The sequence goes on along the minus strand of CM054810.1, from coordinate 23,093,159 downwards.
AAATAATTCATCTTGTCCAATTTTAACTCGGCCTCTTCATTATCTGAATTAGATTGATCAGCCCCCATACCACTCAAATCACCACTGATAATCCTTGATCCCCGCTCATGTTCTTTTTCAATATTTCTAACCTCGACCTCGAGGTTATCCCAATTTAGCTCAATGTTATCCCAATTATCCTCATGCTAAGGTAGCTTGTTAAAAACACAATGTCAAAAACACAAAATGTTTTGATGTAAATCTTTTCCCGTCACCGTCTCATACATACATCTCATATATATATACAACTAAAGAAACTATATAAAAGAAAAAGATATATGCATATCCCTATAATTAATGCATATCTCTATAATTATGCATATCCCTATAATTATGGTATACAAATATATGCATATCTCTATAATTATGCAAATCCTCATAATAGATACTTACTCTCGTGTTTGGCTTTAAATTTTGTAGTCTAATTCTTTTTCCTCTCACTTCTCCTTCCAGACCGTCGATCGAACCTTCAAAGAAGAAAGGGGGAATTTGATGCAAGAACCTGCTTTTTTTTTTTCTCCCCTACACATATGGAAAATCCTGGCTCCCATATTGCTTCCCGTATCCAATTTTTTTTTTTTTTTTTTATAATTTTTGCAAAAAATGCGAGAAGAAGAAGAGAAATTAGAAGAGAGGAAGAGGACCGCCGCCGGAGACGGAGACGGCAAACAACGTTCCCGTAAAAAACGAGAGATCGGCGGCGCTCTACCCCTCCACCAGAGCTCTACCGCCGCCGTCTGTTAATTGGATCTCACGGTCTGGTGTTCGCCGTCTGTGGAGCTCTACTGATCAGTGCTCGCCGTCAATTGGAGCTCTACCGTCTGGTGCTTGCACAAATTGGAGATCGAATTAGAGAGAAGAGAAGAGCAGGGCATTTTATAAAATACGGAGATTGGAGATCGAATGGAAGAATCATATTAACACTTTATAAAATACAAAGTATTTTAATAAATTTTTATGTTTATGATAATTTTTAATTCAAAATTTCTTTTCCAACGATTGTAACACACGGACACGCGCTCCTAGGACTGAAATTGGACAAATTGGAAAAACGGACTAAAAATGGACATTTTGCCAAAATAACGGATTAAAATTGGACTCCGCCAAATTAATGGGCCAAAGTGAATCGTAAGCCAAAATAACGGGCCAAAATTGATTTTTTCCCCTCAAAGACACATACACAACCTAGAGAGCTGCAACGATATCAAAAGTTCTCCAGATCTATTGTCGAACCTCCTAATTGAGAAGCATGCTGTATCATTCTATACATTTGCCAAATTCAAAGAAGTGCAAGAAGAAATTATGGCAACAATCCGTTCATGTTGTATGTTGAAGATGACCCCAATTGCTAACACTACCGTATACGAGGTAGATGACTCCGGAGATGGTGCCTTCACTCTAGTTTTTTATAGCAAGGACAATAGCATTGTATGTGGATGCAACTTATTCTCGAGAAAAAGGTATTTTGTGTAGGCATATATTCTTTGTACTTAGAATAAGAGAGTATAACGTATTCCGGATAAGTATCTTCTACCTCGTTGGTCCAAAAGTGTTTATATTGAAGAACATTATGCGAGCTTTGGTGATGGATCAACTCGAAAGGACAATAGGAAATTACTATACGAGAGCGATAGATGTATTGGATTGGTTGATTCTAGTGATGATTTGCGAGCTGACTTGTTGTTGGATCTTAAGATTCTGACAGAAAAAGTATTCGAATATCACCTTGGGTTTGAAGATAACTAAGTGTCTATTGTGAAACTGTGTTTCTCCCACACCCTTAAATTTATAGAAATGATATTTATGTACTTAAATAAATTTTTTGCAGCGACAGTAGCAGTAAGAAGAAAATGGTCGAAGACTTCTATCGGTGCTCTGTTTCGGATATTGTGTCCGTCTTATTATCCAACCTAGTTAAGACAAAGGGCAGTGGAAGTCGAATCAAGAGTAGAAAGGAAGTTGTCATGCGGAAAGCAAATAAACTGAAAAGGAAATGCAGCAAATGCAAACAATTGACCAACCATGACGCTCGTAATTGCGACCAACCTGACCTTGAAGATGAATAAAGACGTCTTTTGTAATTGTTTTGAGATGAACTCTTTATTGATTGTATGAAATTTATTTTTTTATTGTAAATATTTGGAGAACCCTCTGCATATGTGCAGAAAGTTTATGGATTATGTGCATACGTTTTCAATGATATGTGCAGTCATTTTCAATGATAAGTGCATACGTTCAACTACTGTTTTCATGATAGAATATTGTAATCTATGGACTTGTTATTGGTGTCGTATTGATATAGTAATTGTTGGCGATTGTTTTAGTTTGTGCATATGTACAATTGTCTGTGTGCATACATTTTAAATCAAATGTGCATACGAAAAACAATTAATCATCAACATGTTCTACCCTTCCTCAAAACAACTACGCAACATGTTTTTCCTACACAATTTACTTCAGCTGCATCAAACCTAGAGTTCATATTAATCAAAATGCAAATTTGTCCCACGGACAAATTTTTCATAGTATTCCTCGGCCTTTTTGATTGTTCCCTCACTCATTTGGTTGACACTCCATGTCATAACCGCTGTTAGGTATCGCAGCCTAAGAACACTCAGTTGCTTCTTAGATTTCATAGTCAAGCCACATTTACATGACCCTTTGTCTTCTCCCATGAATGTTTCCATATGCCGCATTGTGAATATTGCGCTGTCCATCACGTTTTTATGGTCCCCCCATTTGACAGGCACCACATTCAGCTTTGAAGCTCTCACTTTTGCTGTATTTTCTTCTAACTCATGAGTATCCAGAAAATCCGCCAAGTGTTTTTGCTACAACACATTTAGAACTGATGTTAGCAGTGGATATTACATCTTTGGATTAACCAACATAAACAAGTGGTAGAAGTTACCAATTTAGCTGCTGAATTCAAGTATTTATCTTCTGAACATATCGATTGTTTATCATTTAAGCTATCTATCACATTGATTCTGGGCCTCTTCATTTTCATCATCATCATGTAGTATGTTGGGTTATGAGTCAGTAGAAGATACTCAGCAGTTAATGGGTTTAAAAAATATTGGGGGAAATCGTAGTAATACTATGGAATTGAAGATCCCAAAACCCAGCTGATATCAGTAGTGTAGTGTCTTGATAGGATTAGCTGATGTATAGGCTAGACTGTTTTTGATTTGCTTATCTTTGTGTCTATGTCCTGTACGGGGTAAAATGTTGGATTGATCTTCTGTCGAAGTTACTTTCCAGAACCCCACGTCATCAGTGTAATAGCTTGCGTTCTTAAGTCAGCAGCTGATCTTCGTCTCAGTAGAAGACATTTTATCAGCGACGGACATCGCGCGAAGAATCCTATGCAAGCTCAGTACCTTCGCAGTCATTAGCCGACCATACTCAAGATGATATCTCTTGTCAGTCGACTCAGACGAAGAAAACAGAGACTGCTTGAAGTCTACTGTATCCGATAGGAAACGACCCAGTTGTTAAAATCTTTTCGAAAGTCAGCAGAAGACCATACGAGGATTAGGGAGAGTCAACTCCGATGTCTGACACAATCTCACCTACCACAAACCTCGACCAATGAGAAGCCGTCTACGTTATATCTGCTCTGAACAACTAAAGCTGCTCTCATGTACAGTATCAACAACTCTGCTACAACAATTCGAATTTATGGCCGTTTTCTTTGGAAGTTTGTGATACGTGGCATCGTCGTCTCCAATGGACATATGCCTGTTTCACGACTATAAATAGAGAAGAAAATCCGAGCTCTACGCACGGGATATCAAGGGAAAACACTCAAGCTTTCAAACAACTCTAGTACATTCAAGATCAATCCAGCGAAGAACTTGTTTAATAGAATATCATTAGTTCTTCTCTCTAGAGTTCTTTAGATCCCTCTTCTCTAGCTAAGCTCATTGTCAAATCTATAGCTTAGAAATTCGAAGGACTTCACTTTTAGTGATTGTTCTTATTGTAAGAACTCCTTCCTAGTTGGAGATAATCCCCTCCTCTTCAAACCTCGGTTTGATTTGTAAAGTCGCTAAGGACTATAACTTAGAAGGGTCTGTCCAGTGCACAGATTCCTTGCTGAGGCTTGCTCAGATAAATCAACAAGACCTCCTGTTCAGCAGGACCGTGGACGTAGGATCTTGCGTTCGATCAGCGTGTTGCTCAGAAACTTCAAGATGAACTCGACTATGAGCAACAGATCGAGGAAGAAACTAAGAAGGCAAAGAAGCCCAGGAAGCCTATTCGCAAAATTGCCAAAGGCAAAGCCAAACTACTCCTGGATGAACAAAAGAGAAAAGCTCAGGATGAGCTAGCTAAAGCTTCTGCTACTAACATTCAGCCCTTGGCTCAGAGTCCTGATATTCAAACACTTACTCCAGAGCAAGAGGCAGAAGACAGAGCCACCTGGGAGGCCACGCTGAAAGGACTGAATCTCCGGAGAGGAGACACTAGATCAGCAGCCCTCAGAGAAAAGAAGAGACTGGAAGATCTGGCTAAGATAATAGAGATCACTGACAAGATAGCCAGTGAACCAGTCATCGACTGGAAGAAACAAATTCCAAGGTCATCCAAGTACTATAGGAGAGGCGCTCCCAGAGCAACTTATCTGAAGAAAACCCCTCACCCTCATGTAGACAAGTGGGTACCTTTGGAGCTGAACGAGGAATGGGAGGAACTGAAGATGGAATTTATCAAAGGATACTACGTATGGGGATTCTACCCATCTGGGATCCCGGCAGATCAACTGTTTGATGAATTCATTCATCAGTATAATGCCAGGCTCAGAGCTCAACTTCTGCTGATCCTAGAAAAGGAGAAGCGACCACTTGTAGCCCCTGCATTCAGAAGGATTCCTCCTCCCAGAACGACTCGTGGAGTTTTGTGCACTAAGGAGATAGAAGACGAAGTTGAAGCAACAGCATATCATCATGATCTTAGTTCTGAGCTGCCTGGGGACCTCGAGGAAATCCAAACACTGCGCGCTAGAATCTACAAATATTATGGTTTGGAACCTCCTGCTGACAAGTTTGCGGATTTCAGAAGCAAGACGAAGAAGTTCAGATGCCAGCAGTAGTCTTCTTATTCTTTCCTTTTTGTATAGAAGATAGGAACTCTGTAATTCACTTCTCATTATATAACAGTTCCTGCTTCTAGCCAGACAATTACTCATTGTCTTACGGCTTTCATTTGTGTTTTGATATCACAACTGATCACTGAAGTGATCTGACACACACTCACACATAACCATTTCTCTGATTTTGCCCATCTCTCAGCTGCTAACCTCATGAAGTTAACTGATTCAATTTTACTGAAGTCTATCTATATCAATAGTTTAGTATATTGTGTTGTATTATCTAGAGGTTTTGGCATCATCAATTAGGGGGAAATTGTTGGGTTATGAGTCAGTAGAAGATACTCAACAGTTAGTGGGTTTAAAATAATATTGGGGGAAATCGTAGTAGTACTATGGAATTGAAGATCCCAAAACCCAGTTGATATCAGTAGTGTAGTGTCTTGATAGGATTAGCTGATGTATAGGCTAGACTGTTTTTGATTTGCTTATCTTTGTGTCTATGTCCTGTACGGGGTAAAATGTTGGATTGATCTTCTGTCGAAGTTACTTTCCAGAACCCCACGTCATCAGTGTAATAGCTTGCGTTCTTAAGTCAGCAGCTGATCTTCGTCTCAGTAGAAGACATTTTATCACCGACGTACATCGCCAGAAGAATCCTATGCAAGCTCAGTACCTTCGCAGTCATTAGCTGACCATACTCAAGATGATATCTCTTGTCAGTCGACTCAGACGAAGAAAACAGAGACTGCTTGAAGTCTACTGTATCCGATAGGAAACGACCCAGTTGTTAAAATCTTTTCAAAAGTCAGCAGAAGACCATACGAGGATTAGGGAGAGTCAACTCCGATGTCTGACACAATCTCACCTACCACAAACCTCGACCAATGAGAAGCCGTCTACGCTATATCTGCTCTGAACAACTAAAGCTGCTCTCATGTACAGTATCAACAACTCTGCTGCAACAATTCGAATTTATGGCCGTTTTCTTTGGAAGTTTGTGACACGTGGCAGCGTCGTCTCCAACGGACATATGCCTGTTTCACGACTATAAATAGAGAAGAAAATCCGAGCTCTACGCACGGGATATCAAGGGAAAACACTCAAGCTTTCAAACAACTCTAGTGCATTCAAGATCAATCCAGCGAAGAACTTGTTTAATAGAATATCATTAGTTCTTCTCTCTAGAGTTCTTTAGATCCCTCTTCTCTAGCTAAGCTCATTGCCAAATCTATAGCTTAGAAATTCGAAGGAGTTCACTTTTAGTGATTGTTCTTATTGTAAGAACTCCTTTCTAGTTGGAGATAATCCCCTCCTCTTCAAACCTTGGTTTGATTTGTAAAGTCGCTAAGGACTATAACTTAGAAGGGTCTGTCCAGTGCACAGATTCCTTGCTGAGGCTTGCTCAGATAAATCAACAAGACCTCATGTTCAGCAGGACCGTGGACGTAGGATCTTGCGTATCCGAACCACGTTAAAAATTGCTTGTGTTATTTACTGTTTTATTGCATCGCATACAAACTGTTACAAAATTATATCTTTGCATAAAACGTATTCTAAAAGTGCACTAGCCAAAACTACTTGACTTGTGAAAATCACGTTTTCAAATTGAGACGAATCTCTGGGCCCCACACTATTCCGCACTAAGGTTTTCGACTGAGTCTCAACGACTGACAAAAGTCAATAGGAGAGCTCAGTAGTTAACTCACTCTCTGACCCGCGATCGAAGGTTCTTACTTGGCACTGTTCATCAGTCGCACCAAACAGCTCAGCTGTCCTTCGGTTTGAGAAAAAGAGCAGTACTCAGGTGTATTCACCCCCCCCCCTCTACACCTAACTCACGTCTCCGGACCAACATAGTACTAGTCTCCAACCATAAAGGGGAACATAAACTACATAATGTAAATATTCGAATAGTTAATAAAGTAAGTGGTATTTTGATATGGTAGTAAATGGTGTGTATATCTGATCGAGGAACACCATTCCAAATTCTTGATAACAAATTATCTCACCTAGCAACTGCTCAGAAAATTTGATGGGCTTGTTCTGCATTGCTAAGCTCTACATAGTAATAAAATAATTTTGTTATGAGTTTTTTCAGAATCTGCATACTATCAAATCGGTTGTGTGCAAAACTTTGGCCAATAATGTGCATGAAGAACATACAGTCCCGTTCGCGCTTGCAAAAAAACGTCTTTTGTGTGGAACTTGATTTCAGACTTTCCTTCCCATTCAACCATCAAGACCAGAGATCCACTTCAACACCATCATAGAAGACACTTTCATTCCTACAAATTGGTAGCAACTTTATTAAATGATTTACGTGCCCCATATGAAAAAATTATGTATTCGCAAAATCATACTTACGGTGAGCCCGTTTGTAGAAATGATACATCCCTACCACCTTTTCACATATTATTAACATTTTTGTCAAGTTCACGCTCCTTTTCACAAATGGTGATATAAGGGTTGTTGTTTTCTTTTATGCTTATGTTGATTTCACTGGGCACCAACTCGAGAAGTTTCCTGTAAAACAAACTACAGACATTTTCTTGTTATAATTTCATTTACTCTTAGTAACTACGGTATGTCAAATATTATCATACTTACTGCTTCTTTAATTTATTTCCTTCATTCTCCAACACCAAGTCAGCTGTACCAACCCCCATTTCAACTGAATACACACCAGATTCCTCATTTGCACCAGATTACATTATGTGCATATAAAAACTATTAAATGTGCACAACAAACTACATTATGTGCATGTCAAAGCTCACGAATGTGCATGTAAAACTACTGAATGTGCATAACAAATGATCAAACACTACTACAAATTTGGCCTACGACAACACTTGAAAGACAACGTTTTTCGTGTAAAACCGTTGTTGTAGCTCAAAAAACCGTTGTCGTAGCTAAAACCGTTGTCTTTATATAAAAAATGCGCTCATAGACAACGGTTTTTTACTACCGTTGTTATTGACCCGTTGTCTTATGTCAAAAAAGGCACTCATAAACAACGATAGTATCTACCGTTGTCATTTAAGCGTTGTCGTAGTATATGGATGCGCTCATTGACAACGGTTTTTAAGAGCCGTTGTCGTTAACCCGTTGTCGTATGTGCAAATAAGCGCTCTTAGACAACAGTTTTGATAACCGTTGTCGTTTATATGTTGTCGTATGTACGATAGACAATGATGTTCATAATCGTTGTTTATACGTTGTCTTTTACCTAGATATGTATATATATTTATTAGTTATAAATTTCTTTATTTTAAAAAATTATAATAAAAATTTAATAATTTTTTTATATAAAAAATCTATAAATACACATTTTAATATATAATTTAAAAATACTTTATAATATAAAAATTATCATAACTGAAATAAATAATCTTTATTACATTAGTAATACTTAAGTTTAAATAATTAATTATAATTTAAATTTAATTAATATTAGACTTATATATTTTTTAATAACACTAATTTATGCGTATATATATATATATTAATACAATAATATATATATATATATATATATATTAATACAATAATTTATTGAAATTGATGTCTACAAATCCGAGCAGTGGGAGCTTGCTGGTGAGTAAAGATTCAATTTTTATTATCAATTTAGTTAGATTTATCTCAGACTCAATTGTTAATGATTTTTTGGTTGGGTGAGATTGATTAGTCCTTTAGTTCTTTGATGAAATTTATGTTTAATTGTTTATGAAGATAAATGGTGTTTGTTTGGTATCTCTGGTTCCCCTTTATGGTACTTGTTTGAACTTTAGCCCCTATACTTTATCTAGCGTTATCCTGCCGCAGCATCTTTTATTTTCTTGATTTCCCTTTCTGGATCGGTTATGTTGCTGGAGTAGTTTGGTAATGTATTGTACATGTGTCTTAATTCTGTTTTGATTTGCTGTTATGGGTGTGTGAATTTACTGATATAATTTCATTGGCCATGTGGTTTATGATCCTACTTTTAGTCTGAAAACTTCAAGAAATCTATGAAGTGAAGTGCAAGAAAGGGAAAAGGAAGTATTTTTCTCTTGGGTTGGGTGGGGTGAGTGTAATGGAAGTTCAAAATGAGATTTTTGGATACCTTGACACTTGAGAGTGTGTATTGTTTCAAGACTTTAGAAGGGATATAATTCAGTTCAAGAAAAGGATATGGATCAGGATGTTTTCCTCTTTATTAAGGATGACTTGAATTGGGATCATAAATTTTAAACAGAGTTCATTTGTTATGTTTTTTGCTGAAAGATGGTTTTCCGATTGTGATTCTTTTGCTTTGATGCAGACCACTCGTCTCTGAAGACTAGAGATCTAGAATGGTACTTCTTCAGCCCCGTGGATAGGAAGTACAGAAACGGGTCTAAGCTGAATCGCGCCACTGGTAAAGGGTACTGGAAAGCCACCGGAAAGGATAGAGCTGTGCGTCATAGAAACCAAACTATAGGAATGAAGAAAACGTTGGTCTTCCACAGTGGGCGAGCTCCTGATGGCAAGCGAACCAACTGGGTAATGCACGAGTACAGGCTCTGAGATACAGAGTTGGAAAGGGCTGGAGTTATGCAGGTATACTAGTAATCAAATGAATCTCTCTGTGAAAGTTTATGAATCCTAACGCCTCTTTGTTGCTTTGTGAGGATAGGATGCGTTTGTGCAGTGCAGAATCTTCCAAAAGAGTGGCATATGTAGTCAACCCCAAGTTTGTTCACTCTGAGTCTCTCTTATCTTTCAAGGCATATGTAGTCAACCCCAAGCAAGATTTGCATGGTTTAGGCTATGATCCTTTCAAGAAAAGGAGAGGTACAATTTAGTTTATGCAGCATTCCATCCACTTTGAACTTCCTTATAAGTAGTCATCTTGAGGTGCAACTGCAAATGTTACATCTTCTTTGAGTGATCCCCCCTTCCAAATCTATTAGTATATTCCTTTCTTGGAGGTCCAGAGGTCGAATCGACCCCCCTAAGCCCCAATGGAGCAGTTGCATTTAAAATATGAATATCTTTGTGTTGCTTACTTCAAAAGTTTCACATCTTTTCTGTTATATCTTTGGATTTTTGTATAACTTGTTCATGAGATGTTTGCAGATTCAATCCTCCCTCAATTCCTAAGGATTTTTCTCCCCATCACTAGTTCCCTACTTCTCTTGAAAATGATGTCAAGTTTGTTGAAATGGCTCCCGCTGAGGTCCCCCCACCAGAAGATAACAATCTTATAGTCTTGATTGATGGGGTGGCAACTTTAGTTGCTCGCTGTGGCAAATTGTTTGAGTATCTTTCTAAGGAGAAGAATCAGTCTAACCCATTTTTCGCCTTCCTTAATGGAGGAAGTGGTTCTGATTATTATGCAAGGAAGCTCTGGGAAGAGCGCCAAAAGCGTGGTGACCAGAAAAAACTGTGGGAAGATCAAAACTCTCATAGTTCAGTACGGCTGACTGCTGAAAAACGTGGATCAATTTTGGGAGAAAAAACACGTGAAAGAAACTCAAGAGATTCAAGCTCTATCGTTGCTTCTGCTGGTTCTGTAAATGTTCAAATCAAACTTTCAGATTCATTCACCAAACCTGCATCTGCGGTGAGTACCTCAAGTATTTCTTGTGGTCCGTCAAAAATAAGGTGCATTGGTTATTGACTTATCTCTGTTAACTGGAAACTTTTTTTTTTTCTTTTGTTTTTGTTTTTCTTATAGAATGAGCTGTCAGATGTCAGAAAACCTTTTGTATACGACCCAGCAAATCAAACAAGATTTGATCAATTCTTGAAGGAGAAGTTTGAAGGAGGTCTGCGAACCAAAGATTCTGGTGATATAACCTTTTATATTAGTTTGTTTTGTAATGAATTACTATTGTTATAGTTTTATTTGAGATTTTAATCGTAGAACAACGAATTATTTTAACAGTATGGTGTTTCTTGAAGAGAATTTTCTGGAAAAAATTATGGTTTGCTTCGTTTACAGATTTTTATTAGCTTTATTGATGAAATGATGAAAATTGTAGTAAAATGTATATAACAATACATTAAAACCGTTGTCTTTTGGTGAAAATCCATTGTTGAAATACTTGGTAAAAGTATTAACGACAACGGTTAAAAATCATTGTCAATGATCTATGTATACAACAACGCCATTTTCAACAACGGTAAGAAAGTTTACAACAGTGGTTTTCACCGTTGTCAAATACACTTATAACAACATGTACAAACATTTTTAACAACGGTTAAAAATCATTGTAAAAAGAACCTTCGACAACGGTTTAAAAAATTTACGACAACGGTTGAGAACCGTTGTCAAATATACATATGACAACGTTTAGAATAACTAAAAGACAACGGTTAAAAACCATTGTTGAAAATAAATACGACAACGGTTTTTAACCGTTGTCTATGAGCGAGACTCTACGACAACGGGACCTACAACAACGGTACATTTTGCCATAGACAACAGTTAAAAATCGTTGTCTATTAGCTTTTTTGTAGTAGTGTCTTCATAACTAAATATATCAAATTTCATTGTACTTACTGGGATGTCTTAAATAAAATTATTTTCTTTATTCCCTTCACTCACATCACCCTTCGCAGCTACATTCTCCACCACCAAGTCACATGTACCAACCCCTCTTTCAACTGAATCCACACCATGTTCCTCATTTGCACCAGACTACATTATGTGCATGTAAAAGGACATCAATGTGCATATAAAAACTACTAAATGTGCATGCACCAGATTATGTTGTGTGCATATCAAAGCTCACCAGTGTGCATATAAAAATTACTGAATGTGCGTAACAATTGAGGAAACATCTACAGAATTAGATACCTTAAAATTGTCTATTAATTCATTATATAGCTCATCATCACTGTCATTGGTCCACACGGTGTTTTCCTAATAACATATCACAGTTAGTGGGATGAATCATTTACAACTTGCATTTCATAGAAAAGATCACAGAAACTTTGTAGATGTTTACCTCAGTATCTTTTTCTTCTATGATCTCCTTTCCAGTTTCTGCATTATGTCCACCATTCATTTCTTCTGCACACTTTGCATGGTCTGAACTCCGAACCTAGGTAACAAACATAGGAAAAATGTGCATAAACTCTAAATCCCATAAAATCTAGATATATAATGTGAATACATTACCTCTCTATTCTTCGGTGTTGGCTGAGTCATATGTGATAGGCCAAGACTAAAGGGCGGCATGTCCAGCATGTTCTTGATTAATTCATATCTCTTTATAGATGCTTCCTCTATTTCTGAGATTGAACGAAGAAATGATTCGTTTGCTAGCAAGCTTTCATCTTCAAAGTCTTCATGACCTACCCCTTCGAAAGTTGCCTCAATTTCAAAATCACAACCAATGAGTCTGTTTGTCGCTTTGATTGCCCCATGAAATCCAGGGCCGGTACTACTCTCCACAGTGGTGTTCTCAATTTCTTCAAACATTTCAAGTATGTGCTTTGCAAATTTTTCCATTTTCTTGATATTCTCCTCACTACTTTTCTCCACATTTGATTCAATTGGATCTAAGATATAGCCACCCCCAAAGCCTCCTCCCTTTATTTTCATTTTTTGTTTCTTCTTCAATGTTTTATCATCCCAATTAAGCAACATTAGGAATCCTTTAGGATATGACTCATTAAATACCTTTAATCTATCCACATATATCAGCTGCAAATAAAAGGAACGTATCAACATATATCAGATAATACATTACTTATCCAAATTAAAGCAGCATAAATTACTTACAGTCAGAAACAATGATGGCCCCCAGAACGACTTTTCTGCTTCCCATTTTAGCCTAGTTCTAACTAGGCATTTCATAACATATTCACACCAGTTCCATTCTCTGACTCCATCTACATCTTTCAGACAACCCATGATAGATGGATACACATATCCATTTTGTGCATTCTCAATAAGGCAAGCTTCTACCAATGTCAGGAAGTGCCTCTTAAACCACGTACCCCCCTCACTTTGATTCAGCATCACTCCATCAATGTGGCTGTCAAAATCTTCTTGTAATTATCAAAGAAGCCTCTCCACTCATCCAACAAATCTCTACCTTATGCTCTAGGTAATGAGATTATAATCTTTCGACCCGTGGGGAAACCGAAAACCCTACGCACATCCTCATCAAATGTATATAGTTATCCACGATCTAATAATCTAACCACACGTTTCCTTGCATCAAACCTCGTTACCAACCAATGTGCCATCTTCAAAGGTACTTCAGTTATGTTTAGGCTCAACAAGAAACCAAACCCTAATTCTTTCATAGCATGGATCTGATTTGTGTTCATCCTTGCAACAACTCTATAAAGGCTCATTGGGCTTGCACGACACAGTAAATATAGGTGGTACTCTTCAATTCTACCTGTCGATTGTCTTACCCTCGGCGGTGTGCTATCTAACTTACCCTTCATTTTTCTATCTACCTTCCCCCCTTTGACGTCTATCTTCCTTTTTTTCCTTATGTTTGAACTGATTGTGGCTTTAGACCCCCCGTTCAAATTCGTTGTCTTTCTCTTGCCACTCATCTATGCGTTTATAAATATGAGATAAATATGTGCATTCTTTGATACATAAATGTGCATAAGCGATAACATTAATGTGCATATAATGATTATGAAATGTACATATAAAATAGTCGCTATTAACTCACAGAATCTGTATATTCATACGAAAATATGATTGTGCATATAGTTCAGAGTTAATGTGCATACATATCATGGTTAATGTGCATACAAAATTTATATATAAACCCTAGAAATTGATACAAACTAGATCACAATGTCCATATAAACCATAGAAATGGGTACTAACGCAAAGGTTTCAATGTGTGCACAAAATGTTTATATAAACCCTTGATTCGAACTAGATCCCAATGTCCATATAAACCCTAGAAATTGGTATGAATACAAAGGTTTCAATGTGTGTCTTACAAATTTAAATTAGCATTTCGAAAAAAATTATATGAACTAGATTCGAATGTCTACATACCTTCGATTTTCACAAATCGCTCTTTTTCAATCGAAATGTGTATTCTCCTTCAAGAATCATTCTCTTTTGAAGCAAAATCTCAATTCGCCCATTTATCTTCACCTGAATGTTTGCATTTCTTCAAATCGTGCCCGCCCAAAGAAACTGTTTCGTCGAATGAATCGCATGTTCTTTGAAACGGTTCTTTGACACCCTCAATTGCCTCCTCCAATCGAAGATTGACGTTGTTTCGTGATTAGGTACGGTTGTGTGTGATCGATTTTGCAAGATTGGAGAGAACCCATTGGTAATTTTTTAAATTTTGCAAGATTGGAGGGAACCCATTGGTAATTTTTTAAATTTTTTAAATTTTGAGATTGGAGGTAGAAGAAGGCCAAAAATTGCCTACTAAAATTTTGTCCAATTTCTCCCCAAACCACCCTTAATGAGCCAATACTCTCTTAAAAATATGACAAAATAAATTAAATCCCTTCCAATTCTAGCCATCCATTGTTCTTGATCTATAATACTAAGGTGTACTCATTTCTCTTTATAAGGGAGGGTTCTCTATATAAGAGGAAATATTGAGAACTAAAGCTAACATTTCTACGTAAACTAACCTGAAAATGCTAAAACATAATTTTAATTCTCTATCTTCTAACAATGATTTATACTATCCATCGAAAAACTAACAATGATCTACTTACATAATCAAATTTATCTCCCAAATGCAAAAATTAATAATTTCCAAAAGTCTTAAGTTTCATCCTAATAATCTAATTGCATAATTTGCAATTTATAATGAACTTAACCGAAGGCAAAGACAAAAAGAATTACTCACCTCATTTGCATTTCCAGGATTAGATGAAGTCATTGAGATGCAAGAAGACAAAGCAATTTTTGAGATGCAAAATGAGTCCACAATTACCTCAAGATATATGTATACATAAGAGTGATATTCTTGACCAATATTGATTAGAAGTTTCAATGCATAAAGGATAAACAAAATAAAATAAAATTTGCTAATTAAAGACTTTCAAAATACACACCAGAATATTAATGCCAAAAAAATTGTTGAAACTTGAATTTATTTATTTTTTGATAAAATTGAGATTACAGAAGGAAATATTTTGTAGCAAAACTAATGTTGTTAAAAATATTATATAATTACACATTTTATACATATGCAGCATAAGATATTCTAATAATTCTAATGATTTAGAGAATATTTATTACTACATTCAGCTATTGTCATTGAATAAATATAACATATCATTCTAAATTAAATTAGTTAATTATAAAAATTAATTTAGTCATTATAATTAATCCAACAAATAATTGCTCTAAACTTTTATAAAATAATAAAAGTAAGAAAAATATAAAAGAGAAATCTAGTCACTGTCAACTCTACAAGAAATATTACATAATCTTGTCAGTCAACATTAATTGCACACAAACATAGGAACTTTAATATTAAAATAATAAATTTGCCAATTTAGAGTAATTTTAAATAAAAAAATCTAGATGTGCAATTAGGGTTGTCTCCATCGCCTGTTTTTGCAATTTTCCCTTCAGACTAGATGGTTATACTATTAATTGATGGTACACCCTAAATCTCATTGATTTTGTCTTTTTTTTTTAATTGTTTCATCCATCCTATTTCATTCAAACAATAGCAATTTATTTACACAACTAATAACTCTTATTTGGTGACACCCACTTATTTGCGCACAACTTTCAACTCTTCTTAATAATTGTGACGAAAATAAATGAGACAAGCTCAATAACATGGAGTGAGTATAAATATGAGATTGTGACACATAGTTAGCGAACTAATTTGTTACTATACAGAGGAATATTGTGATTTAGAAATATAGATATAATAATAAGAAGAAGAAGAGGAAGCTGTAAAAATGGAGATGAGCATCCTAAAAAAGCGGGCTGGATTAGAATATAGGAATATTAAAGTGGGCTGAATGAGTTGGGCCAAGGAAGACGCAATCGAGCCCAATAGATTAGGTCTTTATTAAATTTAAGGCCCATGTTCTTTGTAGGAGTTAAAAGCCATATCCCGAATTCCCGATACAACCCGATCAAGGTCGTATCAACATCACTCGATTCAGTCCGCAAATTGAGATGATTTTTACCAATCGAGAGCATGTATTGCGGTGAAGTACTGTTTTCCGAAGAGGTTTGATCGGTTAAACTACTAACACCAGTGGCAACAATGCAAAATAGATCGGAAGCGATCGTCGTTTGCTTCCCGACTTAGTCGGTTTCATTAATCTACAATAATTAAATAGATAGGGTTGACTTGGATTTGATATCAGGTTTGAAGCGCCTGGGATTTATTGCAACCGGACCGTTGACTTTGAAGTGCATGGGTCAAAGGGCATTAATAAAATTACAATACAAAATCTGATGATGTTTCTTGTTTGATGAAAATAGATGGATGGAGTGCAAATTTAAAGATAAGAAGCAATTTGTCGGTATTGGGGAAAACAAAAATGTAGTTGGAATTGTAGAACCTTTGAAGTTGGAGGTTTCCTCAATTAGCATGTGAATGCGCCTCTAATTAATTGAATACTCCTACCTACCAACATTGCGTGTCAATCATGCACAAAAAATCACCAATAATTGTTAATTACGAAAAGGTTAGTTGCCCACAATGTATTGTGCTTCTTCTTTTAGGCCAATTCTAACCGTATCCTTTGAGATCATAATCTCATCAACGTAACTATATATATGTCATCTCATAGAAGATCATATCACGTATCAATTTAAACTCAGAACATGTACTAGTAAATTATACTCCATGTAGCTATAGATACAAACAAAGGTAATTAATATCGATGGTCTAGTCAGCAAAATAAATATGATATAATAATTAAATAAATAAAGAAACCCCCTCTAGCTAGCAGCAGTTAGAAGATCATATCTCATGGATCCTCTTTAGGGAAAACGGGAGGAAATATATCCTGCAGCAGTCCGTAGTCATCAAACTGGTGGACCTGCGGATGCGGATTGCCGTAGAGGTGAGGCATCTGAAGTAGGAGTTCTTGAGGGAAGAACGGCGGAGTTTGCATTGAAGGGGCGAACATCGCCGCCGCGCTCCCCCGCAGAGTCACCGGCACGTGGTGGTTGTGCTGCCCCTCGTACGTCGTGATGACAACCGAAGGATCTTGGAACGACCTCTCCACGCGCTTCTTCACCGGACATTTCTGGGTTGTGCATCTGTAGTAGCTTCTGTATTTGGGTTTAATTTTATTTTTAAACAAGTTGGGTTTGTAAGTCAATTAAATAAATTAATTAAGACTAGTTTATAAGTCAATCTGGACAAAATCTTCACTATTCTACCACCTTGAAACTTAGTGATTAAGAGAATTGTGAATACATTTTCACTTTAATTTGCAGTTTAATTACAAGTTGCTAGGTTAGCTTTTGATTCGATTTCAAGGCTAAAAACCGCAATTTCATGAAAATATACACAAAATATTACAATAGCGATAGGAATGTTTCACAATTTAAGCAGATCGTTAAGTTTAATGTCGGAACATGATTCTTGACTACGATACAAAAAAAAAAAAAAAAGGGATTACATTTTACAAAATTAAATTTGATTAACGGTTACAAGAGGGTTCATATATAATAGGGTTGTGTTCATACTATACCGTAATTCACAAACAAGACAACATATGATACAAGCTAAAAACATTAAACAAGTTTGACTTTTGTCTACTTGCATGAAATTTGTATTGTATTCATACAAGATGGGCTCAAATTCAAGATAGATCAAGTAACATAATACTATAAACGAAAATTAATTAAATTAAATTTGGAATTAACCTGGGATAAGGGCTGTTCTTGACTGCTTTTTGGCCATATTTTCTCCACCTATATCCATCTTCCAGATGATCAACTTCGCTCTTGGTCATGAAAGCAAATCGTGGCTGCCTTTGCTTCTTCTCCGCTTTCTTCTTCGCCTTCGAACTTGAAAATTACGATTTTCAAAATTAAATACAATTTAGGGACAAAAACTCAAGAAGATTTAGGGTTTATTCAATTTAAGAACTTACTCTTTCTTAGAGCCCTCATCTTCAAGGGTTTCCTTCGCATCTTTCTTACCCTTGTTCGGATCTTCGTCGCCGGCTCCCGCCTCGGCGGAGGACGACGAAATTGAGGAGTTCGGCGTTGCCGGTGTGGTCTCGCCGCCTACTTTAGCGGGCGTATGCTCCTCTACGGCGGCGGAGGATGACTGAGCAGACGAAAATGAATTCTGACCGTTGGATCCATGCAGAAGCTCGGCAAAGTTGACGTCATAAGTAGGGTCGAAGATTTGGAGATTGTTTTCGACTGAGGAATGATCGTAGGCTGAGAAGTCGGCGGTGCGGCGCCGATCATCGTGAAATGGTTGGTGGTAGAAGAAATTAGTGAAATCTTCTGACATGTAGAGAGAGGGAGTAGAGTGGTGGAGAAAGGAGAAGAATTGGGAGTTAAGGTTTGACGAGGGCTTTGATTTGTTTCTGCTGTCTTTTATTTAAAAGGTTTGACGAAAGGAAATAATGATTTTGATTAATTGAGGTCATCACATGAGTTAATCGTTGTTTATTAATAATTAATCTTGTGAAGATAGATTTATGAAAAGGTCAGCCCCACATGTGTAGATGAATATATATTCAACATTCAGAACATATTCATATGGCGAATTTCGTATTCTGTACAATAAAAAAGGTAGTATGTACGACCAGTGCTATTGTCAATATCCATGTTTTTTTATAAAAAATACGTTTGTCATCAATCAATTAAGGCATAAAATCAAAAATATTAAACATGGGAAAATAATTCGATATCAGACTTTTCCGCTCTAAAATTAAAAATTGAAGGTTTTTTTTATACATGTAATTAGTCTTTATTATGAATGATTTTGTGGAAGTAGCTATCGTTATGTTTATGTTATGGAATTGCCATTTTTTCAGTAATACCACTTTATTTTACGGCATAATATATATTTAATGATTAAAGGAGAATTTTCATTTAGGCCTCTAAATTATGACTTGGATCGTTATGTATTTTTTTAAGACTTGGTACATTTGTGATGAGAAAGTTCGTGAAAAGTTCTCAAGTTTTATACTAATGTAAATCTCATATAAGTTTTTCGGTCTATGATCGACTTAAAATTTAAAGAGATAGACTAGGTGCATCATGTTGCTCATGCAACATGATCCAATTACCCAATTTTAACCCGAATTTATTAGAATTTGACCTAATTTAATATTTTTAAAAAATTAAAAAAAAACATTAAATCACACTCCCTCTCTCTTCTGTCTCCTCCCCTCCCCACTAGGGGTGTAAGTGGTTCCGCTCCGAACCACGAAATCGATCAAATCGAACCGACCCAAACCGAAAAATGTGGTTCGGTTCGGCTTCGCGGTTTGGCTCGGTTTATTTTTTTAGGAACCGTTTACATTCGGTTCGGTTCGCGGTTTCAAGAATTTTTGAACGGTTCGAACCGAACCGAACCAATATCTTATTTTTTATTTTTTTTATTTAATATTTGACTTTATTATATGAGAATGTTATTGGATTTAGATATTAAATTTAAGTTAATATCAATTTTAATCTGTACAAAGGAAGAGAAATGAGTTACAACTCTAAACTTATGAGTTTGGAACGAGTCACATCCTATAAACTATTATTCTTGCATTATTTAGGATTTAAAAAAATAAAAAAATAAAAAGGTGAACCGGTAAACCGAACCGAACCAAACCATTTATAAGCGGTTCGGTTCGGTTTGGTTCCGATATTTAAAAACACATCGAACCGAACAGAACCATTTCTATGTGTTTGGTTCGGTTCCTAAAATGCATAAGAAACCGAACCGAACCAAACCGTTACACCCCTACTCCCCACTATCTCTTTCTCTCTCTCCCCTCTTTCTCTATACATCTCATCCCTCTCTTTCTCTCTTCACTCCCCCCCCCTCTCTCTTTCTCCACTCCCCTCTCTCTCTCTTTCTCCACTCCCCTCTCTCTCTCCACTGTCCTCCCCGTATCTGCTGCCATCCAGGGACGTAGGTAGGATTTTAACTAAGGGGTGGCAAGATTGAATTTGTTACTTAAGAATAGAAATTTTGCAGTACGAAATTTTATTTACATGAGTTTTTGTTGATTTGTCTTCTACTTTTTTTAAATTTGTGTTAAATATAAACTCCAAACTGAATACCAAATGCACTCAAAACTACTTTAAAGAAGCTAGTGTGCAAACAAATGAGAAGCATGACTAGACGATTTTCTATTAGATCTCCTTTTTCCAACTGTTAGATTTTTCTGAATTTTGATCACTTTCTCTTAGTAATGTTCTTACGCGAGAGGTTTAATTCGAAATATATTGTATTGGTGGACTCTGCTAGGAGCTTCTAATATTAGATTTTCTGTTCAAACACAATTTATCTTGCGGAAATAAGAATGAAAAAAAATTATAGGAGTATTTTAGTAAATTTGGGACCAAAACAAAGGGGTGGCATTTGCCATCCCTTGCCCTAAGGTAGATCCGTCCCTGCTGCCATCACTCCTCTCCGTCTCAGCCTCCGTCGCCATAACAAAGGGGTGGCATTTGCCATCCCTTGCCCTAAGGTAGATCCGTCCCTGCTGCCATCACTCCTCTCCGTCTCCGCCTCCGTCGCCGTCGCTCCTCGCGCCTCCGCCTCCATCACTCCGGTGGCCGGATCCACCTCCGTGCGATCCTCCAAATCAGCCTCCGCTGAGACTTGCTCAGACTAATCAACAAGTTATGTCATGTGCACAGTTTCCTTGCTGAGACTTGCTCAGACTAATCAACAAGTTATCCTGCTCTGTTCAGGACCGTGGACGTAGGATCTTGCGTATCCGAACCACGTTAAACTGCTTGTGTTCTTTACTGTTTTATTGCATATAAACCTTTGTAAAATCATAAGTCTGCATAACACGTATTTCCGAGATCGCACAGCCAAAATAATTTAATCTGCGAAAACACGTTATCAAAAAGAGACAAACTCTGGCCCCACACTTATCCGCACACTTATAGTCTCCGACGAGTTTCAGAGATCGACAAAAGTCAGTAGGAGAGCTCAGTAGCTGACTCACTCTGTCCCGTGATTGAAGGTTTATTTGGCACTGTTCATCAGTTGCAACCAACAGCTTCAGCTGACCTTCACCGAGAAGAAGAAACGGTACTCAGGTGTATTCACCCCCCCTCTACACCTGATATTTGTCTCCGGACCAACAATTGGTATCAGAGCACACGGTGTTCAACTGACCACCTGTTCTGAAATACTGGTCTTCTCGAACTGATCCTTGAAAACGTTTTCTCTGCACAAGCATCTCTTCACTCATCCCTATACTCGTACACATAATGTCTGACATGTCAGGTATCAGGATGGTGCCGATGTTCTCAATAGAGAACTTCACGGTATGGCGTGTAAGAATGGAGGCACACCTTACGTCGCTGCACGACAGCATGACTGACGTACTGGAGACCGGACCCATCATTCCAATGATAGACAGCGTTCAGTTCACTGAAGTGGAAGGTGAAGGTGCTCGTATTGGTCCGAAGGTTCCCAACGACAAATCTGCCTTTACGCCTGAAGAGAAAAAGCTGCATAACCTCGACCGAGTCGCACGAAATGCTATACTGACAACGCTCAGTGACTCACACCTCGGGAGGGTGCAGGACTGCAAAACGGCTAAAGAACTTTGGGATGCCCTGGCCGTACTGAGCCAAGGAACTCCTCAGATTAAAGAAAACAAGCTCGAATTAGAGCTTCAAAAGTTCGAAGCCTGGAGCCCAGTGAAACCATTGACGAATTGAGCGTCAGATTTACGAATCAAGTCAATGTGATAAACGGATTGGGAAAGGTGTTCTCAAACAAAGAGATGAACACAAAGATCATAAGAGCGCTACCCCGACAGAAGTGGCTTCCTTTTGCTACTTATTTACGTCGCTCTGATCTTAATGCTCTAACTCCTGATGTTATATTTTCAGAATTAAAGACGGAGGAATTCGAGCATAGTCTACCTCAGAAGTGTTCCAGTGCTCCAGCTGACACTCAAATCGATCATGCCTTCAAGGCAACAGTCGGCAAAACTGGAGGCAAAAAGATTTCTTCCAGCAAGGCAGTAGCTGCTGCAGATACAAAGACATCTAAAATGTCTGGTACTGACCAGCTCGCACTGATGGCTCTCAAATACCAAAGAGAGAAGGAGAGAGTCAGAAAGCTGAAGAAATATCACAGAGATTATCCCCCTGGTAAGAAAGAATATTCAAAAAGGGAAGAATCTAACACTTCTACTGAATGCAGGAACACGGAGCCTGTTGCTAGTCCACCAAAAGCTTCAGCTGGAAAAAGCAGCAGAACATCTACGTGTTACAACTGCAAGAAGGAGGGACACTATCAGTACGACTGTCCCGAACTCTCAGCTGCTCAAAGAGCGAACGGCAAGCCGAAGAGATAAATTCACCCCGGAAAGAGGCAGCCTACATAGCCGGAGAGATATCCGACAACTCAATTGAAGAGGATACATTCATGTACTCTTCGAAGATGAAGCCGCACTCGTAGGCTGTTGAAGTCGGAGAGAAGGTTCCCGAGGAATCAGCGAACGATGTCCGATGGCCGGAGAAGAGGCCGAGGTAAATTCTAAACTTAATATAACCTCCTCTTCACACAACACACACGACACTTGCTCTGTCTCGGATGACCCTTTGGACATAGTACAAGCATATGACGACTGCTAGAGGAACAAATTCAGCCGAGGCAGAGTTCAAGAGAACCATCCAGGGAACTAGAACAGGTAAAGGCCGAGAATCGAGACTTTCGCGATTGTCGGGTCTCTACCGAGTCGGTGGATCTAGTTGCGAGACTCAAGGAAGAGATCGAATCTCTTATGACTAAGTCTCACCGCAAGAGACTCGAGATCTCAGTCCTGACCAAGGACAATTTGGAGAAAGAGACTGAAATAGCCTAACTCAGTCAGAAACTCTCAGACGTACAGAAGGACTATGATTCTCTCAGGAGAAGTGATGAAGTCTGGAGAGGGCTGATGACTGAACAATACCTGGGAGCTAAGGAGAAACTCGAAAGCATGCTCAGAGCACAACGGCCAACTGCTGTGAAAGAAGGCCTTGGCTATACCCACGAAGCTTCTACCTCCAAGAGCTCAGCAACACTGGCTGATAGGTTCGTCAGAGGAAAGGTGCAAGCTACTGACACCACACCTCAGGCGAAGAACAAACAGAAAGAAATCGCACCTCAGCTGAGCAGCAACAAACAACTGACCAAAGGTTCACGCCCCAGGACACCGAGATCGAACTTAGGGGGAACCAAAAAGGTCAGATGGGCAGAACAGTACAAGGAGCCACTGTATGAGCACCCGGCTCAGTACGGCTCGTACTACTATGAGCCCGTGGGTCGGGAGAAGCGCAAAGACTCGAAGAAGAAAGCGCTCGAACCCAAAATCATCGGTAGAAAGTCGGTATCTCCAAGTCCTGTGGAGACGAAAGCTGACAAGGTTCAGAAGAAGAAGTCTCAGACTTCTAAGGTTCCGAGACAGATTTGGGTTCCGAAATCACCCACTAACTAATAAGGACCCAACTGAACCAAAGGGTACCTAAAGATGCTTCTGTTTTGCAGGTGCATAAGGACCCATGGATAGTGGACAACGGCTGCTCAAGACACATGACATATCAGAAGAGTCTGCTGACCAACTATGTACAAGAAGATGGTCCCAGAATTGAGTTTGGAGACAACTCTAAAGGCTACACAAGTGGATACGGAACGCTAAACATTGGGACTACTTCAGTTCCAAGAGTAACATATGTTGAAGGACTTCAACATAATCTCCTTTCTGTCAGTCAATTCTGTGATAATCTTAACAGAGTTATCTTTGACACTGGTTTCTGTGATGTGGTTGATAAATCTACAGGGAAAACAGTGTTATCAAGATCGCGGAGGAAAAACATCTATGTTGTAGACTGGAAAACCGCAGAACCTGAGGCTTGCTTACTAGCACAGACAAAATCTGGTGACAAGTCAGGATGGCTATGGCACAAGAGACTCAGCCACCTGAACTTCAAGACCATGAACAAGCTAGCCAAGAACTCCAAAGTCAGAGGACTGCCCAACGAATCGTTCATTAAAGACAGAAATTGTGAAGCATGTCTGAAGGGAAAACAAACAAAGAGTAGCAATCCACCTATTCCGTCACCTTCCACTGATGGAATCCTTCAGCTGCTGCACATGGACCTATTCGGGCCAGTCTCTCCAGTGACTATAAGAGGCAAGAAGTATGCCCTCGTCGTTATTGACGACTACTCAAGATATACTTGGGTCATCTTCATCGCCAATAAATCTGATGTTCAAACTGAGTTGCCCAATCTGCTCAAGAAGCTCAGTGTGGAAAAGGACATCAAGATTCAAAGAATCCGCTCGGACAGAGGAACAGAGTTTCTAAACTCAGTAGTTAAGACATACTACGATAAAGAGGGAATTAAACACGAGACATCAGTTGCTCGCACCCCCTCGGCGAACGGACTTGCCGAACGAAAGAACAGAACACTCAAAGAAGCGAAGCAAGAACGCTCCTCGCAGATTCCCGGACTACCCTCGAAGTTACGGGCCGATGCTACCGACACCGCCTGTTACACTCAGAATCGCTCACTACTCACTCAGCAACACATGAAGACACCATATGAACTATGGAAAGGGAGAATTCCTTCTATTTCTCATTTTCATATTTTTGGATGTCCTTGCTTTATCCACAATAACGGGAAAGATCAGCTGAAGGTCTTTGATAGCAAATCTGATTAAGGAGTTTTCTTAGGATACTCTCGAGTCAGTAAAGCCTTCAGAGTCTTTAACTATCGGACTCTTTGTGTGGAGGAAAGCCCTCATGTTGTTTTTGATGAATTTGTTACTGAGAACAGGGAAGATACACAGTTAAATACTGATGATGTCAGCAGCAAGCTATAGGATCTCGAACTTACTGATAAAGCTGAAAAGATCCAGCATTGTTGGGATGATGAGTCAGACAATGAACAAACTCAGACTCAACCAACAGTCGACGTAGCTGACCTAGTTGATTCTCCCGAACAGAATCAACAACAGGTAACATCGGTCGATGAGGAAGCCCGAGTGGCAACTGAGACCTCTACTGAGAATATGAACTCAGGGGGAACGATTAATGTTCCTGAGCTAAATGCCCCTGAACCTGGAAAATCAGTGGATCCTAACCTTCTTACTGAAATATTGCAATCTCGAACGCACTACTTTGAAATGCCTAACACTCCTACCGATTCTCGCAGAGTTGTATCGAAGAAGAAGCCGGACTCAGACGATCATGGCTAGATGCTCATTCTTCAGATCTTATCATTGGAGATCCATCAGCAACGATAAGAACAAGATCTAGATTTAATCAAGGCGAAAGCTCATTATTTTCCTGTTTCTTATCTACAGAAGAACCTCAGTCGATAGAGGACGCACTTAATGATGCTGACTGGATCATCACTATGCAAGAAGAGCTGAACCAGTTCGTTCGAAACGAAGTTTGGGAGCTTGTAGACAGACCTAGACATCAGCATGTCATTGGTACCAAGTGGGTCTTCAAAAACAAGCGAGATGAAAACAACCTCATTGTCAGAAATAAAGCACGACTAGTTGCAAAGGGCTACAATCAGGCAGAAGGAATTGACTTTGATGAAACATTCGCTCCAGTCGCTAGATTGGAAGCCATTCGTCTATTCCTAGCTTATGCAACACATCAAGGCTTCAAAGTCTATCAGATGGATGTAAAGTCGGCTTTTCGAACGGCGTGCGAAGGAAGAAGTCTACGTGGAACAACCGCCCGACTTTCGGCGGGGACATCGGGTGTACGAGACTTAGGAAAGCTCCGTATGGGTTAAAACAAGCACCCGGGGGCTTGGTATGATACCCTATCGACTTTCGACTTCGAAAGGTTTTCGAAGGGGACGGTAGATCGCACCCTATTCAACATAAAGTCGGGAGATAACATCCTACTGGTGCAAATCTACGTGGACGACATCATTTTCGAGCTGCGAAAACGAGATCATATGTCGGCAGTTCGAGAAGATGATGAAAGAGAAATTCGAGATGTCCATGATGGGAGAGATGAATTATTTCCTTGGATTTCAAGTGAAGCAATCACACCGAAGGAATCTTCATCAATCAAGCCAAATACACTCGAGACCTTCTCAAAAGATTCGGCCGCGACTCAAGGAAGCCGGTCAAAATCCCCATGAATACGAATTTTAAAATCGATCTAGACAAAGAGGGAGCTCCTCGTTAACTCTACTGATTATAGAGCTATTATTGGTTCTTTATTATATTTAACGACCTAGCCGACTCGACATAACTTATGTTGTAGGTGTATGCGCAAGATTTCAAGCGGATCCCAAGCGAAGTCATCTCGACTCGGCTAAAAAGATTCTCGCGCTATCCGAGAGGAACACCCGATCTTTGGATTATGGTATCCTGCCGATGATAATCTAATACGAGACGGGGTTATTCCGATGCCGATTATGCGGGATGCGGGATAGATCGTAAGTCAACTTCCGGAACGTGTCGGTTCCTTAGGCGAAGCAAGCGATATCTTGGTTCTCAAAGAAACGAAGCACTCGTAGCAACGTCCACTACCGAAGCCGAGTACATGGGCGATGGAAGTTGCTGTGCCCAGATCCTTTGGCCTCGACAACAACTGAGAGATTATGGTATCATTCAGAATGAAGTGCCCATCTACTGTGACTCCACAAGTGCTATTGCCACAACTCAGAACCCAGTTCTGCATACGAGATGCAAGCACGTGGATATCCGACATCACTTCATCGGAGACCATGTCGAGAAGAAGGATATCGAGAATGGAGAAGATCCATCCTGACAAACAAAGGGCGTACATACCGACCAAACCACTAGCTGAGAACAGATTCAGAGAATTATCAGTTGAGCTAGGTCTACTGGATCCTACTGAAATGCATCAGTAGAAGAAAACTACTGATAGCAGTCCGTGGAGATAATTGGAAATATTTGGTATCGGTAGATGGAACCAAGATCGACAAGTCAGTAGACTCCGTGCAGTGATTCAGTGGGAAGAATCATACTGTACACAGCAAGGGGGAACGTGCTTATCAGTACATCAATCATCCTCCTGCGATATAACCATGACTAGCTGATCGAAAGTTCAGCTGAAGAGGTTTGCGTAGTATCATATACTTAATTTCTTTTCAGAAGCATGTCCGCATTTATTATATCAGCCGCACGCAGTCAGTAGTTAATGTGCATTTATTTCCCGCCATTAATTAGTTTTAGGAAAGGTCAGTAGGAAACCTTTTCATTCGCATAAACTGAGTAATTAATGCTGTCTGTCGCGCATTTAATGCATGTCTTCTCACTTACCTTTATTACGTAAGTCTATGTTAGAGGCGGCTTTTGTAATCATTCCTTTTATAACATTCAAATATCAGCCGTCCATAAGATTTGAAAGATTAAAACCGGATCGTAGGATCAAAAATTATAATCAGACGATATATATAAAACCTTTCATCTTGTATCCTTTCCTCACTTCTCGCCATTTTTCAACTTAAGAGCTATTTTCAAGCATTCAGTTTCTTTCTCAAAAATCATCCTAACTGTCTCGCTTTTGCATCCCTCAAAGCTCTTTAGTACTCGGTAATGTATTGAAACCTGCTGAATACTTACTAATTTACTCTATTTTCAAGTGCTAACAAGTTATTTTGCAGTTTTCAATGGCGACATCTCAAGTTCCTGAGAATATAAAGGAGATTATGGCATCCAGGATTCAGTTTGAACCAACTATGGCCTTCCGACAAGTTGATATCTCCTTCTTGGAACAGGTGTTCAATGCTCTGGAGCGTTCTGGTCTTGAGGAGCTGGTGACGAAGCACCCGAGATCTTATCTACCAATGCAAGTGGTAGAAGTTTATTACAACTGGAGGTCTCTCGCGTCTGGAGGCGAGGAATCTTCCTTCGTCTATTTGAAGGAAGTAGATCAGAACTCTTGGGATACTGCTCAGAGAGTCTTCAACGTCAGGGACATTCTGGTGCTGTCGTTTGATCTTCCAGACTACGGTATTTCTCCTATCGGTTACAAGGAGAAGGAGATAAACGCATATGTTCGTAAGTTCTGCGGACGCTCTGACATATCATTCAAGTCAGCTCTGCAAAAGAATCTTCTACTTCCCCAATACAGAGGACTAGCCTACATAGTCTCTCATATCTGGCGGGCCTCAGTGGATCATATGATCAATTATCCAAGCCAAGGATTCAGCTGATGATGGCGATAGATGATGGAGTTGAAGTGAACTGGGCTGACTATTATGTCTCGGAGATGAAGGCCCAAGCCCAGAAGTTCACTACCCTACCCACTGGAGAGAGGAAGTTAGCCAGTGTAGGGAAGTTACTCTATGGGACTAAGATGTCAGTCCTCATAGAAAACTCTGTTCAGAGGCACTCGTCGTTTGCTGATTCTAAGTTCTTCGATGTAAAACTGATTAAGTTCAAGACTAAAGCAACGACTGAGAAGTCTATCGGTAAGGGGCCACCTGAGCCGAAGAGAGCAGCATCCGCTCTGCCCCCACATACCAAAGTGCCTAAGAAGAGGCGATCGACCAAGACCGCGACCCGCCGAGGTCTCGGCTACTCGGCCCTCTCTCGGTTATTGAACCCACCCCTCCTTCTATTCAAGAAGAGCGGTTTTAGATTCTCGATATCGGGCATTGAGGGTGCGACCCTCAAAGATAAAGTCCGGTAATTAGCTACGAGGAGACACGGTCGGACGTCAGGGAACCGACTGAGGAGACTGCGACTGAGTGGACAGCTATTCACACCACTCGTCTCCGTGCCACATCTGAAGTACACGATCATATTCCTGAGATCGCTGGGCACTCAGACTTAGTTGACATAGCCATCAGGGCTAGGGTTCAAATGCTTCTAAGGTTTATGAGTTGGGATATTCTAGAAGACATAATCAAAACCCACTCAGTCATCCACTTGCTCGATGAGGAGCAGAAGTTACAAGAAGTAATAGGGTACGGAGAACTAGCTGACTTAGCTACTCTTGAAGATCTCAGAGCTGCAATGCTTTACCTTCTAAGCTTGCGAGAGTCGGTTCCTGGTAACACTCCTCCGCCCCCATCTCCTCCTGCTGATAAGAAAGACGATGATAAAGATGATATCAATCAGAGGAAGGATCAGACACCCAAGGATACAGAGCTGGGAGGCTCTGCTGAGGGTTCAACTCCCCGTGAGAAGAGCAAATCACCACTTCCTGATACATCAGGTGATGCTCAAGGTGCTCCGGGTACGGTAGGGAGCGCTCCTCACGTTTTACGAGCAGAGGCTCGGAACCGGCTCGTACCGGATACAACCTATCGTTCCGTGTCCTCGAAGTCCGTAAATAAAGCCATTCGACGCCAAGGAGAGAAAAACCGACTTTTGGCTAAGGACGTCCATCTGAAGTGGACAAAGTATACTAAGGCTCAGACACAGAGTTTAGACAGAATAGCTGCTGGCATCTCAAAAATTCCAAGTACCTACTCCTCAACCCAACCTTCGGGGAGATTATTGAGGCGGCCTTAGCGGCTCGAAAAGTCGATCTAGAAGCTCGTAGTCGGCGGTTGCTCCGGAATCAACGAAGATATTTTCGGAGCGGTGACTCAAGCTCTTGCAACCGTTAAGCTCGAAATCGACGAAAGGAATAAGATTGCCACCTCTAGCCTTCGAAATCTATTACCCAACAGGCGGAGGCTCAAAACTTATTCGAAAAGAAATGACGAGAATCGCGGGATCAAGCTCTGCTGAAACTCCGTCTCGGAGTCACCGCACTTAAAACATCAAGAGCCGATCAAGAAAAAGACTGGGAATTATATTGCGATCTCGTCAAGGACTTCGAATCCACAAAGAACTCGGATTAAGGATTCAGTCCACACCGTGGAAAGAGACATTCAAGCCATCCGCATACAACTCTCTAAGGCGGATGATGCCAAAAAGGGGGAAGATATTATGAAAGATGAACTCGATACGGATATGGGCGATGTCCAAATAGTAGAGGGTGGTCGGGAGGAAGGACCCTCTAATGCTCGGACTCGGGGGAAAGGTATTCAGGCGGAACAACCCTCGACCGATTATGCTCAAGATACTTCGGGGGTTACGCTACTTGAATTTCCTCTCAGAACCTACCCCCATCTCATCTTCTCGCGCCCACATAGAAGATGTTGCTCACTTCATTGAACAAGAGTCCGAAGGAGAACATGCTCCTCCGCAGAGGCCGGGAAGGAGATCACTCTTGCTATTACTCCTCCTTCCTCCCCGGTCCGAAAATTCAAATCTAAAGCGGAACAAGAAGCCTTTGACCTCCGCGTAGCCCAACAACTACAAGACAAGCTGGATCATGAGCGACAGTTGGAAGAAGCTCAACTTGCTAAAAAGCCTAAGGGCAAAGTTGTTAAGGGCAGAGGTAAGAAGAAGCAAGAGTCTGTGGTTGAAGAAAAGAAGAAGGCTCAGGAGGAGTTCGCAGAAACTCTTTCTACTATAGGTCAAGCTACTGCTCAGAGTCACTATCAGACTCATCTTACACCTGAGCAAGAAGCTGAAGATAGAGCCACGTGGGAAGCCACGCTACAAGGCCTGAATCTCAGGAAAGGAGACTGTAGGGCAGCGGCTCTTTGAGAAAAGAAGAGAATGGCTGATATGGCTAAGATGATGAGCCTATCTCAAAAGCCAGCAGCTGATCCCAGAAAACAAATCCCACGAGGATCAGGCGCATCCCACCTCCTAGAACTGCGCGCGGAATTCTGTGTACAAAGGAAATAGAGGATGAGGTCAGAACTGCAGCTTATCGCTTTGACCTAAGTGTCGACTTAGCTGAAGACGATGAGGATGTCCAGACACTGAGGAAGAGAATCTACCTATACTATGGTCTGCAACCCCCTGTCGACAGATCTGCTGATTTCAAGAAGCGCACTCAAGGCTTCAGGCGTCAGTAGTGTTTCCTCTTCTCTACTCTTGTGTAATAGTGATAGGAACCTGTAATTTCTTGATCATATATAATATCGTTCCTATTGCTTGATAGACAATTACTCATTGTCTTACAGCATTTTGCTTTGTGTTTTTAACAACTGATCACTAAGTGATCTGACACACAATCACAATCAGTTTCTCTGATTTTGCCTATCTCTCACCTGCTGATTTTTTTTTTAAATCATCATATCAGTTTATTTTCCTCAGAAGGATTAAGGGGGAAAGTGTTGTCAGCAGGTTAGCATATCTTATAAGATGTTTAGAGTTTAGAAGTAGAGGTTTTGACATCATCAATTAGGGGGAAATTGTTGGATATGAGTCAGTAGATGATACTCAGTTGTTCGTGATTAAAAGAAAATTGGGAGAAATCATAGTAGTACTATGGAATTGAAGATCTCAAAACCGAGTTGATATCAGTAGTTCTGTGTGTCGTTAGGATTAGCTGATGTATAGGTTAGACTTGTTGTAATCGTTTTTATATTCTTGTCTAAGTTCTGTACGGGGTAATTGTTGAACTGATCTTCTGTCGAAGATACTTTTCAGAACCCCACGTCATCAGTGTAATCGCTTGCGTTCTTCACTCATCAGCTGAATAAACCTCAGTAGAAGCCAATCCAGCAACTGATAAGTCATCAGCATAAGAACTCATGCAAGCCCAGTACCTTCGCAGTCGCCAGCTGACATACTCAGAAGTTACATTCCTTGTCAGCCGACTCGGTCGAAGAAGACAGAGACTTTGCGCTATCAGATATCGACGTAAAGCGACCCAGCTACTTAAGTCTTTTCGAAAGTTCAGCAGAAGATCATACGAGGTTGTTTGAACGGTCAACTCTGACATTCTCACCAACCACAAACCTCGACCAATGAGAAGCCGACAACGCCTTACCTGCTCCAAACAGTAAAGCTGCTCTCATGTACAGTAATTAACTGCCCTGCTGCAATACGTTCGAATTAATGGCCGTTTTCTTTGGAAGCTTGTGACACGTGGCATCGTCGTCTCCAACGGACATATGCCATAGCTCACAGCTATAAATAGAGAAGATTTCGAAGCTCCAAGAGAGCGCGAAGCACGAAATTAAAAAGGGAAACTGCTCAAGCTCTTAAACACTCTAGCAACTCAATCAAAATATCCAGCGAAGAATCTGCATTTACTAGAATATTTTTTGTGGTTCTTCTCTCTAGAGTCTTCAGATCCCTTTTCTCCTCTACCTAAGCTCATTGTCAGATTTATAGCTTAGATTCGAAGGAGTTCATTTTTAGTGAACTGTTCTTATTGTAAGAACTCCTTCATTAGTTGGAGAACTGTCTTCACCCCCTTTCGAACTTAGGTTTGAATTGTAAAGTCGCTAAGGACTATAACTTAGAAGGATCTGTCCTGTGCACAGTTTCCTTGCTGAGACTTGCTCAGACTAATCAACAAGTTATCCTGCTCTGTTCAGGACCGTGGACGTAGGATCTTGCGTATCCGAACCACGTTAAACTGCTTGTGTTCTTTACTGTTTTATTGCATACAAACCTTTGTAAAATCATAAGTCTGCATAAAACGTATTTCCGAGATCGCACAGCCAAAAGAATTTAATCTGCGAAAACACGTTTTCAAAAAGAGACAAACTCTGGGCCCCACACTTATCCGCACACTTATAGTCTCCGACTGAGTTTCGAAGTACTGACAAAAGTCTGTAGGAGAGCTCGAGGGCCGACTCACTCTGTCCCGTGATCGAAGGTTTATTTGGCACTGTTCATCAGTTGCAACCAACAGCTTCAGCTGACCTTCACCGAGAAGAAGAAACGGTACTCAGGTGTATTCACCCCCCCTCTACACCTGATATTTGTCTCCGGACCAACAGCAAGCACCAAGCAGCTCAAATTAAGATTATAAACAAGAAGGTATGGATTTCAACTGATGCAAAATTTTAGGACATATTTGAGATAAGAGTATTGTTGTTGTAAATCGAGTTTCACAATCGTTTTGGCTTCCATAGAAGTTTAATTTGATTTTGTTTGGAGTATTGAGATCATTGCGTTTGCTATGAGCTTATTGATTAACTAATTTATTGAAGTGTTATTTCTTGTAACATAAAGTGTCATTTGTTGTTAACAATTTTATTATTTGTAAGACACTTTGAGTAACATTTCTGACACTCTGCTCTCTACTGTAAATTATGGCTTAAACAGACGCTCTGCTCATCATTGATATGTTCTTTTGTCATGATTGACACGCACAGCAGAGACAATTGACAATTTGCTTTCTACCGTGAATTATGGCTTAAACAGACACTATGTTCATCATTGACACGTTCTTTTATCATGATTAACACGCACAACAGAGACAATTGACACTCTGCTCTCTACTGTGAATTATGTCTTAAACAGACACTCTGCTCATTATTGACACGTTTTTTTATCGTGATTGACACGCACAGCAGAGACAATTAACACTCTGCTCTCTACTGTGAATTATTGCTTAAACAGGCACTCTGCTCATCATTGACATGTTCTTTTGTCATGATTGACACGTACAACAGAGAGAATTGACACTCTGCTCTCTTACTGTGAATTATGGCTTAACCAGACACTCTGCTCATCATTGACATGTTCTTTTGTCATGAGTCACATGCACAATAGATACAATTGATACTCTGCTCTCTACTATGAATTATGGCTTAAACAGACACTTTACTCATCATTGACACGTTCTTTTGTCACGAGTGACACGCACAACAAATACAATTGACACTCTGCTCTCTACTATGAGTTATGGCTTAAACATACACTTTGTTCATCATTGACACGTTCTTTTGTCATGATTGATACAAACAGCATAGACAATTGATATTTTTTTCATAAACAAATGAAACTTTTTTTTCGAAACAAATCGCATTTTTTTCAAAAATAATTAGTAGTTAATAAGTGATACAAATTACACTTTATTCAAATGCAAATGACATTTTTGTTTGTTACGATTGACACTTTGAGATAAATAACAAATGACACATTTATTCATTACAAATGACACGTCTTCCTTATCAAAAAACTCGGGAAAAAAATAAAAAAATAAAAAAATTTGTTTAGAAAAAATTACACTTTTGTTCACAAAAAGTGACACGTCCGTCCTCACAAATAAGGTGAAAAAAACAGAAAAAAGGAAAGAAAAATGAAAAAATTGAAAAAAAATTGAAAAAAATAAAAATAAAAAGGAATGACGACGTTATGCTGATGTCAGCGGGTCAAATGCGGGTCAAAATTGAATAATTGAATTATGTTGTGCAACATGATGCACAAAAGTTTTTGCCAAATTTAAATTATATACTACTATAAGTTATAGGTCTATTATTTATGGACCACGAGTTCATATTTCATATTAATTGGTATAACATGTTAAAGGCTGTGACAAATGACAAATATTTGTCGCACTCGTCGCGTCGAAAAGCCAACGCCTTGTGCTTCTGGTATGATTCAAAATATGGGCTAATTAATTAGATTTGCCTACCCTTTTGAATATGATATCTGATCACAAACTTGACCTAGAAAAAAGTAGGATCTATATTTAAAAGGGAAAAAAAAGTCTTGAAAAAATATAGTATCTTTTTATATACTATATGATTTGATATGATATGATATGATATGATATGACCCGTCACGCCAGCTTTATTCAATCAAACACAAGTAATGAATTATTGAAAAAAATATATACTTCCTGTTTTTTTATGCATACTTTTCTTTTTGCAGTTCTTATAAATAAACATTGTTAAACTTCACTTTTGAGTTTTGACTATAAAAGATAAATGGGTAAAGTCCACTATATATGGATATTCGGCTCAAATATATAATCTCTTAGTTTCATTAGTATCATTAGTAGTGTCTTGTATTTTTGAAATAGATGTCTTGTTAGTAACGTCTTGTTTCTGAAAAGGACAAAGAATTTGTAACCACATATCAATTATTTAAAAATTAAATAATATACACCACATAATATCATTTTTTAAATCTTCGTGCTCAAAAGAAACCAAACACTAAAAATGCTCAATTTCCTTACTAAGATCTAATAGTAGAGGGAATGAGATTTGTTGTTCCAAAAATCTCATGTCACAATGATGTCTTAGTCAAAACTATATAGTTTTGATAGCAATCAAATTAATTATTTTACCCTTTTATTGTTTGTTTTATACTCCCTCCATCCCATAGATTTAGTTCAACATTCATTTTCGGATTGTCCCATTGAAATAGTCCAATTTCTTTTTTTGACAAATTATATAAACACGTTTTTTATGGACTCACAATTTTATTGAACTCTATACACATCAATAATTCTCCTTCAAAACCACGCCAAAAAAAATGGCATATATCAATGGAACGAAAAGAGTACAAAGCTATATCTTTTTGACTGAAACTTTGAGATATGAGATTTTTCAGCCCCTAATAGAAATGTTATTTTACGATAAAAATCAAGAATTCAAATCTCACTGTGTCTAAGTTAAATTAATCTTTTGCAACATGGGTATAAAGTTGGTGAATTGGGGCAGTGTGATTAGAGAAATGAGAGAAACTGAGGTGGAAGGAATTAATGTTGATTTTAAAATAGGTCCAAAAGTCAACGAAACTCACGAGAGCGGTCAAAGTTTGTATAGTCGGGGGAAACTCGGGCGGGTAGCCGTCGACACGTGTCCCTACCGGTGCACCGAAGCCGACACATGACAGGCACGTGGCTGATCGCCACCATTCTATTAGCTGTCTCCCTACCCCTAATGTCTTTTTCCAATTGATTATTGTTGGTTTAATTTGGTAATATGTATACTAGTATTTTTAGAAATTAATAATTGCAGATTAACAATATTAATATTGTCAGTTCTTGCATGAATTAAAACCTTAATATTTAAAAAAATTGATTCACATTTATAACACCAGCATGAGATTACTTGTATGGATGTGGAAGTATAAAGCATTGACTAAAGAATCTACAAAAACAATTCCGTGGCAAGGTCTTTAAAATCGAACTTATTCAATATACACTTGGATTGATTAATAACGATAGATTCACCTCATCATAAAAAAGCAGTGCAATTACTAATAATATAAATTGTTCAACAAAACATGAACTAAAACTAGCAATCTCCCAAATTGTGAATAATTAAGACCAAATAGGGGGTAAGATTCGTTAATTAATGTCTCGTAATTGTTGAGATTAGTAAGAATTAGGCCTAATTACCTGTAAAAGATGTTTGCTTGGAGGAACTTTAACCGTAGTCGAGCAATTGGAAACCACCAAAATTTAGCTAACTTGCCAAATTAACGTTGTGCATAAATGGACTAAATTATTGTACTAATTTTTCTTTGACAATACACTTTTCGGCACCTAAAACAAAGTTTGGCTGTCAGGAAACAACAATTCTTCTTACACTTGGATGGGGGGACCAAAGTAAAAGTTAGTATAATTTAATTCATCTTCAAACAAGAAATCAAAGGTATAGTCACCTTTAAAATTAAATTTGTTTGAGGTTATCCACAATATACTTTTTATGCTCCTTTCAAATTAAATTCGTATATTTGTTCTTGATAGATGCATGTAGTATTTTGAAAAGGTTTGAGGAGTCAAGATTCGATATAATGATATTTGTATAAGTTACGAATAAATTATAACTATCAATTTATAAGCCAATCAATTTATGAGGCGCTTATATAATCTCTCTCAACCATGCACATAGTAAGTTTAAGTCAGTTGTTCGTCAACTCTTTCAAGCTGGACCTGAATGAAATTGTAAAAAAAGAATTGGAGTGAAGCATTGGAAAGGAGGCGATAATAGTTGGATAGCTTGAGTGGGAAGAATAATAATGGAATTATTGACCTATATATGTTGTGTCCATTATACGTGACATATAATATAATATAATATATGTTGGTATGGTTATGGGAAGGATGTATCGTCAATGCTTGAGATGGGGCAGGTTATTTGTTAGGTATGTGTATAATCAAATTTTAATAATCCCTTTTCTAGAAAAAGGAATCTTTTAGACATTGACACAAACATACTTTATAACACCTTACAACACAAAATCCTACACGAAATCATCACCCTTTTTTTTGGTATTATAATACTACCACTATTTCCTAATAGTGTAAGACTGTATTTTGAAATAAGTAAATAAATAAATAATATCAGCCTAAATAATTTGTCGAAAAGATGTGCAAATTAAGTCAGCCTATGACCAATTCAAAAGGCCCCCAGTTGGAAGCGGATAGCGATTTATGTTGGAGTTTTATTTTAAACCTCTACTCTATTTGCTGCTATAAAAGGTCTTTCGTTAATTCTCTCATGGATGAATGAAACAGTGATAAAATCGAGTTATCTGATGACCAAAAATCATAATACATGTTATTCAATGCCTATTTTGAAAGTAATGGCTACGAAATATTCTATTTTATCATATTCGAACTGATATTTTCACATATTCAAGATTAAAAAAACAAAAATACAATAAATAAAAGTATAAAGAAGTGCAACTCTGTTGGGTTCTTCTCTTTTTTTTGCAAGTAAGACTTCATTAGTCAATAATCCTAATCATTAATGAGTTGATCTCATGTGCATCCGGTTGCACCTGCAACCGGATGCTTACTATATATACAATTCGGTTTGTAAATATTACATTAATGTTGTGTAGTGCAGTTGGTTGAATATTTTTTTTTTTCCTTTTCCTTTCTTTTCATTTTAATTTTTTTTTTCTTTTCCTTTCTTTTAATTTTAATTTTTTTTTTCTTCATTCCTTTCTTTTCATTTTATTTTTTTTTCTTTTCCTTCATTTTCATTTAAATTGATACATTAATTTAAAAAAGTGATACATTTTTTTAATAATACTTTTTAATTTTTAAAAAAAAATTTACGTAACACTTTTTTTTTAATAACACTTTTTTATTTTTTTATTTTTATTTTTATTTTTTTTAATAACACTTTTTCTTGCGCATGTGACTTTTTATTTTTAAATTTTTTTAATAACACTTTTTATTTTTATTTTTTTTAATTTTTTTTACGTAATACTTTTTTTTTTAATAACACCTTTTTTTAATAATCACATGTTGTTAACAAAAGTATCATTCTTCCTTAAGAAAAGTATCATTCTTATTGAGCAATAGTATCACATATTGTTAACAAAAGTATCATTCTTTCATAAGAAAAGTATCATTCTTCCTTAAGAAAAGTATCATTCTTATTGAGTAATAGTATCATTCTTCCTTAAGAAAAGTATCATTCTTATTGAATAATAGTATCACATGTTGTTAACAAAAGTATCATTCTTTCTTAAGAAAAGTATCATTCTTTCTTAAGAAAAGTATCATTCTTATTGAGCAATAGTATCACATATTGTTAACAAAAGTATCATTCTTCATAAAGAAAAGTATCATTCATATTGAGTAATAGTATCACATGTTGTAAATAAAAGTATCATTTTGCCTAAATAAAAGTATCATTCCTATTGAGCAATAATATTTTTCCTTGTTTTTACTGTACCCTAGAGGGGAAGTCTAAACCCTACTTTTTTCTCCGGTTAAAAATGCGAGTGTTCCGAAGGAACACTCGCATTTTTAAAGGGTTTGGAAAAAAACTAGCGTTCCTTCGGAACGCTAGCATTTCCAAACCCTTTTAGTCGTGGAACTGCTACGGTATTTTTCCTTATTTTTACTGTACCCTAGAGGGGAAGTCTAAACCCTACTTTTTTCTCTGGTTAAAAATGCTCGCGTTCCTTCGGAACACTCGCATTTTTTAAGGGTTTGGAAAAAAGGCTAGCGTTCCTTCGGAACGCTAGCATTTCCAAACCCTTTTAGTCGTGGAACTGCTACGGTATTTTTTCGTATTTTTACTGTATCACATTCTGTTAACAAAAGCATTAGTCTTCTAAAGAAAAATATCATTCCTATTAAACAATAGTATCACTTTATATGTAAGCAAAAGTATCACTCTGTCTAAAGAATAGTATCATTCCTATTGAACAATAGTATCACTTTATATGTAAGCAAAAATATCAGTTTTTCTAAGGAAAAATATCACTTCTATTGAGCAAAAGTATCACATTCTGTTAACAAAAGTATCACTCTGTCTAAAGAACAGTATCATTCATATTGAACAATAGTATCACTTTATATATAAGCAAAAATATCAGTTTTTCTAAGGAAAAGTATCACTTCTATTGAGCAATAGTATCACATTCTGTTAACAAAAGTATTAGTCTTTCTAAGGAAAAGAAGTATCACATTCTGTTGACAAAAGTATCACTCTTTCTAAGGAAAAGTATCGTTCTTATTGAACAATAGTATCACTTTCAGTAAGCAAAAGTATCAGTTTTTCTAAGGAAAAGTATCACTTCTATTGAGCAAAAGTATCACATTCTGTTAACAAAAGTATTAGTCTTTCTAAGAAAAAGTATCATTCCTATTGAACAATAATATCACTTTATATGTAAGCAAAAATACCAGTTTTTCTAAGGAAAAATATCACTTCTATTGAGCAATAGTATCACATTATGTTAACAAAATATCACTCTGTCTAAAGAAAAGTATCATTCCTATTGAACAATAGTATCACTTTATATGTAAGCAAAAGTATCACTCTGTCTAAAGAACAGTATCATTCCTATTGAACAATAGTATCACTTTATATGTAAGCAAAAGTATCAGTTTTTCTAAGGAAATATATCACTTCTATAGAGCAAAAGTATCACATTATGTTAACAAAAGTATCACTCTATCTAAAGAACAGTATCATTCCTATTAATATTCAAAATAATTTATATTTTTCATGTAAAGTGATACTTTTATTAAGAACAAGTGATACTTGTATTCATAATAAGTAATATTTTTGTTCATAGCAAGTGATACTTTGATTCATGACAAGTGATACTTTTATTCATAATAAGTGATACTTATATTCATAGCAAGTGATACTTTGATTCATGACAAGTGATACATTACTAGTAAAGAAGTGATAATTTTATTCAGAACAAGTGATATATTCAAAATAATGAATACTTTTTCATATAATGTGATACTTTGTTAAGGACAAATAATTTTATTATCTCATACATATTCCTCATTATGTTATATCTCTTCTATGACTATTATATATACAATTATAATTTTTTTAAATTCTATGACTGTTATATATACAAGAATAAATTTTAATATATATATATATATATATATTAATATTCTTTGTGTCATATATTATTTTTTAAAAAATAAGAAATTAAATTTATTATTTTTCATGTCATTTTTAGTTGTTTATACAATTATAATTTTTTTTAAAAATATTACTATATTTTTTTAACAAGAATAAATTTTAATATACATATTAATATTATTTGTGTCATATATTAATTTCTTTTAAAATAAGAAATTAAATTTATTATTTTTCGTGTCATATTGTAGTTGTTTATACAATTATAATTTTTTAAAAAAATATTATATTTTTTAACAAGAATTTTTTTAATATACATATTAATATTCTTTGTGTCATATATTAATTTTTTTAAATAAGAAATTAAATTTATTAATGTCAAAATAAAAAAAAAAAAGAAATGCTGACACTGAGTCTCACACCCGAGTCTCTTGAAGGGGAGCCCAGCAACCAGCCAACTACGCTACATGTGCAATTATGTAAACATCCTTATTAATATTGTATTTATCTGGGTGCAGCCGGTTG
Source organism: Lavandula angustifolia (assembly GCA_028984105.1). Taxonomy (NCBI): domain Eukaryota; kingdom Viridiplantae; phylum Streptophyta; class Magnoliopsida; order Lamiales; family Lamiaceae; genus Lavandula; species Lavandula angustifolia. Next base: position 23,052,266 of record CM054810.1, on the reverse strand, counting down.
TACCTGCAACTGGTTGCACAGAAGTTTTTGCGATCATTAATAGCCATCTAGTCCACTTAGAATCAGTCAAAAATCACTATTTAAACTCCCCAATTTGGTTGTTTTTAAAAAATAGAAGAGCATTATTGTATCTATGTTAATTCATATGAGAGAGAGAGAGAGAGAGAGAGAGAGAGAGAGAGAGAGAGAGAGAGAGAGAGAGAGAGATGAAGTTAGCTTGTTCAAATGTGAAAGGTCTAGTAGTTTGGATTCTATATCACGACTCCGAGTATTCCTGATCAGCTGCCGTTTTGACTCAAGAGGATGACTAGTTGGGTTTGTGAATAATCATTAATTGATTATTTTAATAATGGGGCAATAATCTAGGCATAATTAATACATGTAATAGAGAATATTAAGGTTGCAAGAATTGATTTAAAAACAGAGGGTTTGACAGGGTCGCACGGCCCTAGTTTTCAAATTGATTCCTTATCCCATTTTTTCCTGATTTCTAGTCAACATTGCCTCTTTCACTCTCACTCATGGTGTTTGTTCCTTATTAGTCAACCTCTTTGAAAATGCCCCTATTTCCTCTATTCCATTTACTTATTTATGATTCTTCAACTATGTGCATACATGATACATTGTACACATAAAATTGGTAGTAATTTTGCATGAATTTATTGTACTAACTCGTCACTTGTATGGTCCAAGTTCCTAATTTTGGACAGCGCTAAGATTGGGCCGCAATAAGGGCCCATTCTGATGACTCGTTTTATTTTATGTTTTGTGTATCAAAGATAGGTTTTTGCAGTCCGTTTGTCAAGGATTGAGTTACATTGCTTCTTGAGAAAATCCCTTAGATATGATGCAAAACAATCTTGTTACTTCTTTGACCAGAGATTTCTATATGAAAAATATAGAATCAGAGTTTGAGGAAGGGGAGGGGAAAGGAGCCATTGACATGCAACATATATAGGAGGATTGATTAATGGTATCTAATAGTAAGTTTTTGACCCCATCCTTTGTTTAACTTTATTGATTTTGTATTTTGATTTATGTCATCTAAGGTTCTGTTTGATTGGATTCTTTTGAAATAATACAATTAAAATAGAGTGTAGAAATAGAACTTCTTAGATCACCAATTAATTATGAAATTTTATTAGCTAGGAAAAGGACCAACTACAAAAGATGAAAATAAATTATATTAGGTTAATCATTCGATTCAAAAGTCATTGATAGGATTTGATTAATTTCTGCATATGAGGAATCCATAGGCCGATGATGCATGTCGAGACCACCATACCCCCAAATTAATAAAACTGTAGTTTTTACCTTTATGTTTTGCGAAGTTACTATTTCATCCGCCTGAAAATTATACTTCCACATCCTCAGAAAAGTGAAAAATTCTAAATTCCACGTCTGAAATCTTAAATTCTAGATCCGCACATGGAGCGATTGTTTCTCTTACAATCACACAACATTTTAACTGCTACAGAAGTAGGCCTCGCGCAATTAGGCTACATTAACTAACTCAAAACCATATACTAGCATTTACATTTCTAACTTCCACCTTAGGGACCGCATTGAACATTTCTACTGTATATACCTTCGTACTGCATTATCCAATAATCTGTATGTATAACTATATCAACGAACCACCGAGGCATTAAGGTACTGAGATTTCACCTGGTTGAGGACTAGCATGAGCTCGACGTATCACAATTGAAGAGCAAAAAATACTTAGGAGACGCCATTCCCACTGTGTGTAATTCGAGTGGTCTGTCTGCCTCGTCGTAGTGGCAAGCTGCATTTTTACCATAACATGACTGAAATGAGAGAGAAATTGATCTTGTTTGGTGGTCAGTGGTGACTTTCCATAAGATCTTGGAGAGTGATCTTTCCACAGTTTCCAGTATCCAGCCGTTCAAACTGCCTGCAAATCTGTAAAATGTCTTTATCTGACACCTTCCCCATCTGCTTCAGCTTGCATACTACGAACTCAGATTTACTGCAATAAAACATGTAGAAATAACTAAACTGAAAGGAAGTTTGATGAAGTAACGTAGTTGCACTATACTCTTCAAGAGAAGATCCTGGAAAGAAAAGAGCACGAAGATGAATACAAGCCCAGCCAAGTAGATTTATCCCTACATTAGATTTTATTGTAAAATCTTGAAATCACAAAGTGTTTGTAGGCCAATATATAGGCTCGGTAGATGAAGGTTTTCACGCGGGACTACAAGAATATGATGACAAGTCCAAGAACTCAGGTCCAGATGCAATCAGTTTATAGAGAAACATACAGGGTGTCAGTTACTGAGGAACGAGGGAGGTGTAGATAAAGCCATCAAGATATGAGTAATCCCAAAACCCTTCCAACAGGATGAGAAGTACAACTATCAATTTGGTCAAGGACAATCTAGGAATCATTTTGATATAATCTAGGAAGCACCAATCGAACAGATACTAGTGTTGAACTTCCCATGAGTCACAAGCACGGATGAACTTAATCTACTCAAGCAACATTTCTACGCAGAACCTTCAAACTATATTAGACACTGTGCTTTGATTACAAAAGGACAAGTGTTCCCTCTGTTTCAAAAGCTCCCTGTTGAAGGGTACAGACATGAGTTGAGTAGAAAAAATTATGTTCCAAACCCACTGGGTAAGGCTAAGGATGATAAGAAACCAAGTGTTGACAGCCTTTCTCATTGCTGTTCTATCACACATCATTTTCTAGTTAATCATTTTAAAGAAGGAAAGGAAGAAGCATGATGCATGGCCTCGAAATTCCAATATGGCTGTAGAAACGTGCAATCAAAGACATAACAGTTAGTAGTGGTGAAGTGGTATCTTCTTACCTGTAACAGACTTGCTTATACAAACCAAACATATCAAAAGAAGAATCCTATTTACCCTCTTTTGGCTCTGTCTTTTTTAAAATGCCAAAAAAGTTCTAACGGCATGATTATTTATATCAAACTACCTAGTTTTGAGTATTATTTCCTTACTCACACGCACTTCCTACATGAAACTGCAATTAAAGCATTAGCTACGATATTATTATCTCAAGCTACAAATTTAAGGCATCAATGAGATATAGTAAACCTGGTATAATGTAAACATATAGCTGGAATGTAACTGCATCAAAACAAACAAAGAGAATGCTTATGTGACAAAACCATTGTTATCGATATCTGCAGCAAGAAACTGAGCAACAGTCATATCTTGTCCAAGCACCCACTGAGCCATCCTCCTATGTCTCTTATCAACCCTTAACTCAGCCAAGTACAGGAAGGCTCTAGCAACAGCAAGCGACGACACAAGCAACCAAATAGATGCGAAAATCCGTCCGGTCATAGACTTAAACGCCCTATCTCCATATCCAACAGTGGTGACTGACATAACAGACAAGTAGAAGGAATCCAACAAATCCAGCCTCTCTACAAAATGCATAACAGCGACCCCGACCCCAATACAAAGAACCACGCTGCCTAACGCCAACGCTACTTTCATCCGAATCCTCATCCTCCCCTTCTTCGCATCAATGATATAAGACCTAGCATCATGAGTACCAGTCTTGATAGTTTTTAGCAAATAGTTCTCTTGCAGATCAAGCATGTAACTAACCATTCCACTCAACAAGATATCAATAAAACCAAATCCAACAAGCACGAAAGTGATGGAAAACAGCTTTGTTGCAGTGCTAGAAGGCGTTATATCACCGTATCCAATTGTACACATAGTCACAATGCAGAAGTATAAAGCATCAACAACGGGGTGAGTCCGAGTAGCAGTGAAATCATCCATATTCAAAGAGTAAATAATCACACCAAAACTCAAGTAAATGACTAAGAGAACAACGCCCTGCTTTACAATTGAAGTTTTACCAAACTGCGGCGGCTTTGGTTCCGAGCAGTGATGATCAATTTCATTGATTGTCGCCATAGCAGGTGCGGTCTTGGATCGGTGAAGATTGCTCTTTGAGGGTGGATAATTGGGGTCAATCAACCATGACTGAAGGCTTTCTGGATCATAATTCGATTGCTTCTGGTCGAGATTCAACCTATCACTCTCGAGATTCCCCACCTTGGGAGAGGCGAGGGTTAAGGATAACGCCTCGAGAAGATTTGATGGACCGTCTTTAAGAATGCCTGACGGAGACGAAGGTGAGCCGAATATAAGTATATCCTTGATGTCTCTAGATGATGGAGTAATAGGCGGCGGCGGAATGCAGATTTCGTTATTCTCCGGCAGAGGACAGAGCGGCGGCCTCGCGGTGCTGATGTAAGAGAGAAGCGGCTCATGACGCTCATCCATATGAACAATCGGTTTCCGGCGGGAGTTTGTGCGAATGCTCCGAGAATCTGGCTCCGCCGGTGCTCCGCCGGAAAATTCCAAGATTGCGGGAGATGGTGGTGGCGGAAAAGTGTGGGTTTGGTGAAGCTGGCGTCAGTTGAGAATCTGTACGGACGAACGAAAAGTTCTGACAGAAGACGATAGAGAGGTGGGAATCATTCTTCATCTTCCATTTTGATTGCAGTTTGAGGAGGCGGCGGAAACGGAAGAGAGTAAGGGGTCGTTTGTCTCTGCTGCTAGTAAGGCATAATCATTAGGAGACTCGCTTTCGTCTTCCTTTTTCAAAAATAAAAAAAAAATAAATAAAAAATATGTGCAGATTTCCCAGATTCGTAAAATATTCTATTTTTACACCATTTAATTGAAAAAGTGCAGATTGGAAACAGATGCTCTGATTAATTAAAAGAAAATAAGCTGGTGCTGGAATAACTTTCAGCATCTTATAGCTTATAGCCAAGATAGAGACCTGTTTAAACTGTTATACTCAGATTTCAACTGCAATTTATAAATTATAATTTATTAAATTATTTTATCCTTTAAATATTTTTATAATTTTCAAAAAATTATTAATTTTAAAATTAATATTTTTCTTAATTACAAATTTAATTATAATTATATTTTAATATAATAGTTAGTAATTTGATAAAAAATATTTTATATTTATTATTTATAAATTCTTCAAATTTAATAAAATAATTATTATATATTAATTAAAATAGTGGTCTGAAAATTTTGAATTTTAAATTTATATTTTTTTTATTTTTATTTAATAATAATTATTTCTTAACTACGTAATTATTAAAATTATATAAAAATACTATTATTATTGATTTTAAGCAAATAAGGAATATTAAAAATATAATAGTACGATATATTTATGTTAATATGATATATTATAAATTTATATAATATAAAAATTATTAATATTTTTTATTTATTATAAATTATAATTATGTAATAACATTGAGGGTAAAATGAATATTTTATTTAAGTTTATGTTAACATGATATATTATAAATTTATATAATATAAAAATTATTGATATTTTTTAATTTATTATAAATTATAATTATGTAATAACATTGAGGGTAAAATGAATATTTTATTTAAAAATTTAAAAAATGCTACGGATATCAGCAGTTTTCCATAATATTATTTTTTTCACTTTCAATGTGAAAGTTGTTGATTTTGATAATTTGTAAGTGTTTGCAAAAAGTTTTTAAAGTAAAATTAATATTTGAAAAAATTAATAAAGTGATATCTTATAAAATGAAAAATGTTTTTATTTCTACTTATTAAACAAATTTAGATTTTTACACAAATAAAATTTAAGATTTATTTCCAAATATTTCACCTAAAAATTCTCAAATCGATTAAAATTAGAAAAATTAAGAATAATTAATATTATTAATTAAAATCAAGAATGAAAAAATATTATAAATTATAATATAATGTATAATTAAAAATAATTATAAAATTATAATATAATGTATTAATTAAATATGATAAAATATAATAAAAAAAAAAAAATAAAAAATTTAAAAACAGAAAAAAAAAAAAAAAAAAAAAAATTTATAAAAGAGAAGGTAGTAGGCGGGGAATAGTGGGGGGGGGGGGGAAAGGAGAAGTAATTATCTCTGGTTTCCCAAACACCCACTAAATCTGAATTCAACATCACTAGTCGTCTTGTGAAATGGTAACAAATACTCCCTCTATCCCTAACGTTTTCTATTTCGTTTTAAATTATTTATCTTTTTAAATGACAAAAATTAATTATTCATCTTGAAATGATATGGTCTCTCGTTATCACTAAATTCAGAGATTTTAAATTTTTTAAAAATATTAGTAGATTATTTCTTCACTTAAACATGAGAAAAAAAATTGGAAAAAGAAATCAATTGCTTCAACTATGCCTTAATAAAATTTACATGAATTTTCATTCTTTCTCACAATTATATCAATTTTTAAAATAATTAAAACTCATAAAATACACAACTAAATAAAAAATTTAAACTTACGTATAAAAAAAAGAGAGAGCTTTAATAGCGGGATAGTGATAATAATTCCAATAGTTTCAGAAAAAGAAATTAAAACGGTAAGTCCCTGTGGAATTCTCTCCCACTTGGTGTTATTTTCTATTTAGAGGAAATTTGATTTGGTAATAAAACATGGCATTTGTCGGTCTTTTATACTGTAATACGAATTATACGATAACACTTTTTATAATGCAAATAATAGTTTGTTTTTATGCTCCGACAAAAAATATCTTCATTCTCTTCTTTTATCACCTAAACGTTATTGTTGCTAGGGTTACATAACCCATAACACTTTTATATTAGTAAAACATAAATAAATTGTTAATAAATTAAAAAACAGAAAAAGAAATGTATGCATATTCTGTCTTGGAAGACAAAAAATGAAATTTCAAAAATTACTACATTAAAAATAATGTACACAACCACATTACTAGATTAAAAATAAACAAGAATCATATCATAAGACCGATGTTATCCTTTTATTTCGTTTTTTAGGGCCAAACACGTCCTTCCTCTTCGTTTACCAGACACCTATCCATGGTGCCACGAGTCTCTTGTTCGAGAGGGGCTATCGGACATGTTGCGGAGCATTGGGCTAAGTGGGCCGAGTTTTACTAGAAGATAGTGTTGGGTTAGGCTTCTATGTTTTTTCCCTTTTGGAAGCTTGTAGATACTTGTAGAAGATTCTAGATGTATAGATAAGGCCTAGATAAATATGGAAAGATCTAGGTGATTGATTAGATGATTGATTTGATTGATCACGGATTGATAGGAGCCCTTAGATCGATTGATCTAAGTCGTTCATTGTAGGAGTGGGGCTATAAATACCCCAACTTCATTCATTTGTAAAACATACAAGTCTTGAGTAATATACAAGCATTATCCAAGAGCTTCTCTCTACTTTCTCTCTCTAAAAGTGTGTTTGTTCGAGAGTAGGCTGACTAGCAAGCTTCGAGACGATGTCAAGTTGCTAGTGCCGCACGTGAAATTCCGCGCACGTGACTATTGTTATCAGAGCTCCAGGGGGAGTACGGTCCGAGCACACGAGAGAAATGGCGGGTACGAGTGAAGTTGGGGGACCGACTTGGAGAAAACTCAAGCGGAGTTGAGAGACGTGAAGGACGAGTTGATCCTTTGCAAATGGGCAATTGCTCAAGGAGGAAGTGTTGCCCAACCGACGGTGGTTGCCAACTCTGGACGGGTTGATGTTCCGAGGCTAAGAGCGTATAAGGGGTCAAGGAACGTAAAGGAGCTTGACAACTTCCTATGGAACCTTGAGAGGTACTTCAAGGCGTTGGGTGTGGAGGAGGACACCCATCGGGTCGATAGTGTCGCACTCTACTTGGAGGACACCGCCATGGTGTGGTGGAGGCGACGGTGTGGCGACATCGAGCGAGGGACTTGTACCATCGAGACGTGGAACGAGTTCAAGAGGGAGATCAAACGGCAATTCTATCCGGAGAATGCCGAGGAGGAGGTAAGAGCTAAGTTGCGACTTCTATCGCATAAAGGTATGATTCGTGACTATGTTAAAGAGCTTTGTGATGTGTTTTTGGAGATTCCAGATTATCCGGAGAATGAGGCTTTGTTTGCCTTCAAGGATGGGTTGCAAAATTGGGTCAAGTTGGAGATCCAACAGCGAGGAGCGCCAGACCTAGCTACTGCAATCGCTATTGTCGAGTCGTTGATCGAGTTCAAAAATCGGAGGACCCAAATACACCAAAAGATTGAGAGGACAAGGCGAAGAGTAGGGAGACCACCGTGTCAATGAAAGTCCTCCAAAGCACCGCAAGACCGAGAAGGGGAGGAACACCGACAGAGACAAAGGTAAAGAAAGACCTGCTCTCAAGTGTTTCCTTTGCGATGGACTGCACGTCGTGAGAGACTGCCCGACGAAGCACAAGTTATCTGTCTTATTCGAGGGAGGGGATGACAAGACGGAAGAGTCCGAGGGTGAAGAGGAGACGCCGGTGAAGGTCGGCTCGCTCCAAATTCTCAGTGCCATCAAGGAGAAAGGAGAGGCGTCCAAGAGGAATAGGCGTCTACACGAAGGTCAACATCGGTGGACAAGTTGTGAAGGCACTTGTGGACAACAGAGCATCCAACAACTTCTTGGAGGTCACGGAGGCGAAGAAGTTGGGTATAAAGTATACTAAACGGGAGGGAATGTTCAAGGCCGTTAATTCGACGCCTAGTTCACTTGTGGGAGTGGCCTACAACATCAAGGGGGATCTGTGGAGTGGACGTGTTGATTTTCTATTGTGGTCATGGATGATTATTCAATGGTGATTGGCATGGAGTTTGTGGATCGAGTCAAGGTCATACCAATTCCTTATGTCGACATCCTGCTCATCACGGAGGGTGGCAAGCCAAGCGTGGGGCCGTTAGCAAAGGAAGAGGTACAATTAACCAAGCGTGTCTCGGCAATACACCTATTGGATGAGATCGGGAGGCCCAACAAAGTCTCGACGGGAGGCGGGACGTCTATCACCCGAAGGGGTAGAACAACGAAGCAAGGCTTGAGGAGGGCGGCGAGGATGATCGAAGACGACAGAGGGACCGTGAGACTCAAGTTTACTCAAGTGAAGACCAACATGGAGTTGGAGAAGTTAGCAAAGGAGGGGGCCGATGCTAGAAGGAGGCAAGTTCGAAGCAAACAAGTCAGATGCGACGAGGACGTCGTCAAATTGAGTGGGGGAGAATGTCACGAGCCGCTTGTTCGAGAGGGGCTATCGGGCATGTTGCAGAGCATTGGGCCAAGTGGGCCGGATTTTACTAGAAGATAGTGTTGGGCTAGACTTTTAGGTTTTTTCCCTTTTGGAGGCTTATAGATATTTGTAGATGTGTGTAGATAAGGTCTAGATCAATATGGAAAGAGCTAGGTGATAGATACGATATAAGTGGTTGATTAGATGATTGATTTGATTGATCACGGATTGATAGGAGCCCTTAGATCGAATTGATCTAAGTCGTTCATTGTAGGAGAGGTGGCTATAAATACACAACTTCCTTCATCAAGTCTTGAGTAATATACAAGCATGTTTCAAGAGCTTCTCTCTCTACTTTTTCTATCTAAAAGTGTGTTTGTTCGAGGGTATGCTGACTATCAAGCTTCAAGGTGACGTCAAGTTGCTAGTGCTGCACGTGACAATGGGGATGGGCTTCGTAGATTATTTTTCTTTAATTAGAGTAATTATGAAAGGGACTCGTTTCTTTTAAATAATTTGGACGCATAATCGTGTCAACAACATTAGACCAATTATGTTACTGTAATTTTAACGATCTCAGTTGATTCATAAATAAGAACAATTAACAACTGCAGGTTTGTTAATTGAGCTTATTAAGACGAGTCGATAGATGATTTCAGAGCCATTAAATTATGTCTCAATCAAAGTAACTAGCACTGCTAATTTTATCTAATAGATTGATAGTACCTTTGTCCCGTTAAATGATTCCTCCTCTTTCAATCGTCTTATTAAGAGTGTCTCATTTTAAAAAGAATAAGGATTATGTAAAATAAAGAAATGAGCCGCAAATAACAGAACTTTCTTCTATTTATGACTCAATTTCTTGAACTTATGGAGGGGTGTAAGTGGTTTCGCTCTGAACCGCGAAACCGATCGGACCGAACCGAACCAAACCGAAAAATGTGGTTCGGTTCGGTTTCGCGGTTTGATTCGGTTTATTTTTTTAGGAACCGTTTATATTCGGTTCAGTTCGCGGTTTCAAGAATTTTTGAACGGTTCGAACCGAACTGAACCAATGTCCTATTTTTTAATTTTTTTTATTTAATATTTGTCTTTCTTATATGAAAATATCGTTGGATTTAGATATTAGATTTAAGTTAAGATCAATTTTAATCTATACAAAGGAAGAGAACGGAGTAACAACTCTATACTTATGAGTTTGGAATGAGTGACATCCTATAAACTATTATTTTTGCATTATTTAGGATTTAAAAAATAAAAACAAAATAAAAAGATGAACCGATGAACCGAACCGAACCAAATCATTTATAACGGTTCGGCTGCGATATTTTGAAACACATCGAACCGAACCGAACCGAACCATTTCTATGTGTTCAGTTCGGTTCCTAAAATACATACAAAACCGAACCAACCGAACCGTTACACCCCTACTTATGGTACCTAATACTCCATTCACAGAACGTTCTTCTATTTATGACTCCATTTCTTGAACTTATGGTACCTAATACTCCATTCGTCCGCTATTTGCGACTCATTTTCCCTACTTGACACATTTAAAATGCAAAGAATATTCATTGACTAATAATGCACCAAACTCCTACTCATTATGATGATTGGTCAGAGTTTTTACTCATATTTACTCATATGTACTCCTTCCTTCTGTCTTATAGATATAGTTCACTTTCTTTTCTTCGCAGTTTTTAAGAAGAGTTAGTTGATCGAAAAATATAGAAAAAGGAGGTCTATGCCCCAATATCTGCCATAAAAGGACCAAACCACAACAAATGAGAAGCGATACGACTCAACTCCAGCATAATAGTTCTAATATAGCTAGCCCTTTTTGGTACTTGAATATTGCCCAACTGTCCCTCTGAAAAAGTGTTCGTAATAATTTGTCAAAAAAAGAAACTGAACTATTTTAATGGAACAACCTGAAAAAGAATACTAGACTAAATTTATGAAACGGGGTGACTACATAACATAGTTAACACTACAACTAACTGCATCTCCCATATTAATGTCAAAATTCCGATTTTCACCGGCGAAGATATTGACCAAGAAATAAAACAATTCAAATGGAGATTATACAAAAACGATGATGGAGACTGGATCATTTAAAATACCAAGGCTTCTTCATCAATGTCGAGCAAAATTTGCAAGATTCCAAAACATCTAAAACGTTTTAAAATCATGACATAAGCAGCATCTTAACTTGAGAAGAAACTGGAGAGAGAAAAGAAGAGACCTTGGCACTTCCTTCCATTGATTGCTTTGCACAAAAATTCACCAAAAGAATGAGATTCGATTTCAGCATCCAGAAAAATCTTTCTTTTGGCTAGATGGAGTCAATCTAATTGCCCTCATTTGTGGCTAGATGGAGCCTCAGGAACGACTGTTGCTCGTGATCCAAGGACGAAAACCACGCACCTATAAAACTAAACGGAATGGACTGGCTTGTTGATGGTAGAGTTTCGAATTTACCTTCAGCGATGTCTTGAAACTTGATAGGAGTAAGACCAAACAAAGAAGTTATAACGGCGAGTTGGACAGGAAGGGTCAGTTTCTTGAAAGTGGTCTCGCAAGCAAATTGTGACAACCATCCTCTTAATTTCTGAATACCAGGATCCTCATATCCGCTAGCGCCAACTCCAATCCTGCACAATGGATACAGCGATTAAATGGTATGAATCATGAAGGGGGGAAGTGACTGCAAATGATCAACACAATTGAAAATGCTGTTATAGATATGAAAAATCATGTACCCTAACAATTCACTTGTTTTTCAATCATAGTCAAGTCTATGAAAGATAACTTGAAATTGATGACTCCCGCTGACCACAAGATTCAAGGAAAGCAAACAGGAGGAGTGATGCACCAGTAGTTTGTGGAGACATATAGAAGGTTCAGTTTTATACCCAAATACTCGAATATAATTGATGAAGTGTAAGTTGGTGCTACTATTCGACGTAGAAGCTTTAAAATAATTTTGAAGAACATAAGGGGCATAGCATTATTCTTAATAAAGTTGACACAAAGCAAAATGACCCTTCAGAAATCTATACAGATTGTGTAAGGGTAATACCTCCCAAGTTGACCAAGAAGTATGAATGCAGCAGCAGAGACTCCCTCCATGAGGTTTAACTCCAAATATTCACAAATTCGCCCTACGAGATAGTTGGATATCCAATCCCAGCACTGAATATCAACATATATTAAGGAGGTCGTGAGATATACAAAAAGAAATGGATGAATAATGAAATCAAATAGAATTTGCAAGACAGGTATGGAGAAATGAGAAAGATGCACAAAAGGCAGAACAGCAGTATTACGATAAGACAATAAACATAAAATACTCAAAAGGACCAGATCCATACCATGACCGAAGCTACAACCTCAACCAAAGAAATGACATCAAGGAAGTTGCATAAATTCTCATCACATGCGGAACTCAGCTGAATAGCCTCTTCCAAACCGGAGACTTCTTCAGTTCCCTCTTCATGGGCCTGTACAGAAGGAACTAGCAAGTTGACTAAAGCAAGCGAATCTTGGGGCTGTGACCCAGAGTGGCACTGCTTTTGTACGTTCTCTAACAGCATCACTGCAACATCTTCCACAGAAATTGCTTCAGCTGAGAATGGACAATTGGTGCACAACAAAATGCTTGATGCGCTTCCAACACCTGGCAAGGACAAGGATGTAGAATTGGTCGGCAAGCTTTGCTTCTCCAGGGAGATAACCAAGGATTTTACCATAGTCATAGCCATGGAGTACTGCTGAAGAGTAAAATATTTGGCGCCACATATGTAGGCAAAAGCATGAAGAATAGCCAGCATTACTTCAGGGTTGAGCTTCTGCATTCTGATAATGTTGCATGACATCTCACAAACAAAACCAATATGGTCAACAGCTGAGCAGAATGTTGCTAACAAACACCCCCCTGCAATCAACAGGTGAGCTGAAGCAGCCTCTTCCAACAGCATTACGAGATTACCACTTAAAATGAGGTTCAATTTGGAAGTTACACCAGACTCTGACTCAGCAGAAACACCACCATCACAGACAAAAACTTTTCGATTCAGAAGAAAATCTTCAAGGACAGCAAGCAGTTCGAACAAATCGAGTGATTCCATAAACATCCCATTGAAAGCTGGATCAGATAGTGCTGCAAGGAAAATAAGAATTTCTCAGATATTAATAGTGGAAAATAAAAAAAGAAAACAAGCATATGACAGATGAGATTTAAGATTGTTAAAGTAAATACCTGAACTGAACTTCGTGCACAGAGAACCAAGAGACTGGACTAAATTATCACCCAATCCATTTTTCAGGTTCTCCAATCCAAGCTCAGATATTTCATGGAGTACTACTGACAGGAATACACATGTCTTTTCCCTGCAAACACCACCACCGAGCAAAGGATTATAATTAGAGAAATTCGACCAAAAAAGAAAAAGATGATTCTTACTTATTTTAATAGAAATGTCGAAATGTAAGAATATCTACAAATGAGGTGATCTTTAATGCAACAGAAATCATATGACAAATAATTTCTTACATTCAAAAAATTAAACCTATAAAGTTAGTTTACATAGACATATAATCCATGAAGTGGAAGAACATGTACAATATTAGCCCAGGCAAACAGGATTGTATGAAGCCTCGTATAAGATAACCCCTGATATTGTATATCGAGGGTCAAACAGCTGTGGAGTTGAACCAAGACACATAAATAATAATAACAGTAGCATTTTGACAGCATGAAAGACAAATCCCAGACACACACAATTAGCGCATGGTACATTGTGAAACTAACACCTCTAGTAAGGATTCACACTTACCTAGCTGAGAGAACTTTAGCTTTGGAAAGGGCATGTACTATATTTCCAATGAACATCGCTGCTGAATGATCAAAAGAACATTGCGGCATGCAACTGGAAATTGTCTGAACAATCCTCAAAATGCTAGAATTATCCATGTTGCTGGAGACCACAACAAAACACTGCAAAATCCCACCATGACTATAGACAATCCTGTTTTGACTTGATTCAATAGTTCCCTCATTTCCAGAACTGGAACGATATGGCATCCCCAACTTCCCACTTGACACATGAATTTCCTGACAATGAGTATCACTTGCTGCAATATAAGTCGTGTCTTTTGAGACATCACCAGAACTTAGCTCCATCTGCAACTGCGAAGGAACAGAGTCATCAGAAACTACATGAGTAGGGTTCTCTGTTTGAGTAGTAACTGGATAATCCGTCACATTCGACAACCCCTCTTGGGAACTCTTATGTACCAGCATCTCAGAGCTAACTACTTCAAGTCTCTCATCCCAATGAAATTCAACCTCGGGCATCAAAGGAGACAGGGGACTGGTGATAGCTCTACTATAGGAATATTCATCGGCAGCATTATCCATGTCTAGCAACTTCATATAGTCAACATTAACCAGGTCGTAGAAATCTTGACGAATGACTAGATTGTGTCCGGGAATACTACTTGTTCCATCCTCAGAACCACCAACAAACTTCATTGCATTAGACCCTGGTGATGAAGCAGGCATACATGCATCTGAGTTATTAATATCTGAATCAGGCATGTCATTTAACTTCCCCGAGCCTTGCAGACGATGAATAACTACTGTTCGCTCTGAAGAGGTCTTTCTCTTCTTGGGAGGTCTAAAAAGCTCCCTGAAAGAAGTTTTTTTCAGACTCTCTTCCTTTGTTTCATCCATTTGGCGTTTAAGAATATCATGCTGCAGTGATAGTTTCTGAGGCACCTGTTGATGCAAGTTCTCACCTTTAGCATATAAATTTTCTATCGACTGTATTGCGTCAAGATTCCTCTTCTTTTCACATGAGCCAACTCTCCTTTTACTAGAACTGTTTTTAATAGGAGTTTTCGTTCGGTTATCAGCCTTATCATTGTGTGTATTATACCTTGTTTGCAACTTGTCAGACATCATTGGTTTGGAGTTCGATATATCTTCCCCCAGGTTAGCTGGTGTCACAATAGGGAGTGAACTTTCCTGTGATCCCACCAAGGGTCGATCAGAAAAAGATGTCGAACTGGAATTTATGGCAGAACTCTGTAACATTTTTTGGTTGGAACCTCGATATGGAGGATCCATCCTAGAATCTATACCTGACATGTGTTGCCTCTGATGCCCATCCGAGACTAATATTTCACATTCGGAGGTCTGACCACCAACCTGCAAAGTAACATGACCCAGTCAATTAGCAACAATCCATATAGACATAAGCATGAGCAGAAATGATTTACGATCATAAATATGGTATTGTATGCAAGTGTGTGATTTTGTACTTGTTAACGTACAAAATATTCTAGCTAAGAATGCGTAAGTATAAAATCTGCGACTCTTTTGATATGGATATCTCGCAATTTGCTCTTGAAATCCATGTACACAGAGCCTGCAGAAGTTATAGCAAGAACAGATAAATAGTACTACTATAGTAGTAACTCGCCATGTTGACTGCATTTTAAATTTCTTGCCAAATAAAAGCCATAGACTAGAAAGTTGATAATGACTGCAAAAGAAGCATGAAGGACAAAAAGGGCTTTAACAATTATGATAAGAAAACTAACCTTTCCCAACTGATCTATACCTTCAGAGCCAAGCAAGAAACTCTTATCTAGTATATTGAAGCGCTGTTGGAACTGAAGAAAGTTCTGCTTTAGATGACATAGTTCTTGTTGTAGAATCTTGTTACGAAAAG
This sequence comes from Lavandula angustifolia, assembly GCA_028984105.1. NCBI lineage: Eukaryota > Viridiplantae > Streptophyta > Magnoliopsida > Lamiales > Lamiaceae > Lavandula > Lavandula angustifolia. The sequence continues at coordinate 23,036,441 of CM054810.1, read as the reverse complement.
CTTCTATTTTTGTTGCTTCCTTAGCATGCTTTGCGAGCAACTTTTCTAGCTTCAGTTGTTTCTTCAGAAGTTTAACTGTATCAGTTTCAAAGAAGACACCATTGTTTCTAATAGCGGAATTGCTAGCACAAGTTCTGAACTCCTGCAGCTCCTTCTGTAACTCTTGTACCCTGAGCTTGTACTCCTCCAACTGTTCGGATAGTTGATCAGCACAATGTTTCTGTTCCATGGCCATCTTTTTGTATTCTTCTGCAGCTTCTCTTTGCTTCTTGGCTTTTCTTTTTTCTGAATCTGCACGCTTTTTCTCCCTGATATTATTTTGCTCTTTCTCCAAAAGCATCTTTTCCACCCATGGAGAGAAAGGGATATCCTTTTTTAGCATTGTTACGCATACATCAGTGGCCGGTACTGCATTCCTGCCAGTATTGGATTTATCAGCTTTAAACTGAACTGACTTTACAGAGGATACATGTTTATGCAACTCCAACTCGGATTTTTCAACCCTACACCTTGCCTCTTCCAGTTTCCCATTCAAATCATCTGCTCGATCCTTCTCCAACATGGCCTTCCTCAAATTTGTTTCAGCTAGTTCCTTTTGCTCTTTGGATTTGAGCAACACCAAGTCTGCCCTTTTTCTTTCTCGAACTGCTTTCTTTTTCTCGACCTCCACTTTCTTGTGAGCAGCTTCATATTTAGATCTCTCCAATGCCAACACTGACTTTAAATCATCATTTTCCTTTTTTAACTTCTCCAACAGAATCCTATCCTCGGCTTTTTCAGAGACTTTATGTTCAAGCAACTCGCCCTCTAATTGTCCAACCCTATTCCTAGCTTGTTCCAACTTCCTATTCAAATCATCTGCTCGATCCTTCTCCAAATTGGCCTTCTTTAAACTCGTCTCAGCAAGTTTTTGTTGCTCTTTAGATTTAACCACTGCCAAGTCGGCCCTTTTCCTTTCCTTAATGACTTTCTCTTTCTCTGCTTCCAGTTGTTTTTCTTTATCTTCAGGTTTAGTTTTTTCCAGACCCATCATTGCCTTCATATCATCCGTTTCTTTCTTTAACTTCTCCAACGAAAGCCTGTTCACCTCAGCCTTTTTCCTCTCGGCATTAGCGGCCTTCTGAGCTTCACTGATCTTAAATCTTTCCTTCTCCAACATTTTTGACGCCTCATCAGCTTTCTTCTTCTCCAATTCAGCATTCTTCTTTTCTGAAGCTGCCTTTCTCCTCTCTTGGTCCAGAAGCTCCTTCAGCTGCTTAATTTCTTCCTCGGCCTGAGCTATATGTTTTTTAAGCTGCTCATTTGCTCCTTCAGAAGCACAACCCTCATTTTGCTTCAACAATCGAACCTCATCTTGTAGAGCTGATACCTCATCCTCGAGATCAACACACCGACCAGCTTCTTTAACTTTTTCATCTTTCCAAACTTTCAGCTCCTTCAACTCTGGATAAAAGAAATTTAGACATTATCATGAAGGAATAATAAAGATTAACATTTCTTTAATAATAAAAGGTAAGAAAATCCAGCATTTTTACCCTTTTTCAGACTCTCGTTATCTTTCTCAATCGCATCACATTGCCCCCGCAACAATTCCGTGCATCTGCGAAAATCGTGCCTGAGCTCGTCAAGCTTCGAATACCTCTTCAAAAGCTTCGCGTGCTCCTTCTGCAACTGCAACAACCCAATAAATTTTCACTACACACTTTCAAGTTAATTCCAATCTCCTTTCAGAAACCAAAAACTGAAAAATGCGGAATAGAAACCAAATTACCGCCGCGCAGCAAGCGTTAGGTGGCTTCTCCTGCTGCACCTCCACATCCTGCGCCATCTCTTCAGAAGCGGTCAAAAAACCCTCAATCAATCAAAACCGGCGCGGCGAAAATAGCCCAGCATTCGGAAACAGAGTCCGATCTTATTAGTGAGACAATGGCGGTCATTGCGTTAGCAGAAAATGGAAGCAACGTCTTTCAAGGAGCGTCCATCTATGAGATTAAACGAGTGACGATTGATCAGCAAAACTATTAAACCTAATCCCAAAACCTCGAATCTTTGCAGCTGTCAATTCAAAGAGAACCCTAGGCGGAGCAGGAAACACTTTTATTTTAAAAGAAAAATATAAATACAAATTTGAAAATGAAATAAATATTCCCCCGTTTTCAAGTCGGTTAAAACTTAAAACCGGATAGGAATCCGATTCCTGACCCGTTTTTCAAAATGGGCTTTTTCTGGCCCGAGTTCAGATACTATCTGAAGCCACCGACTTATATTTTGACGGCCATTAGATTATTTTATTTACTATTTTTTATTTAAAAGAAAAGTCCAACCAATAAAATTTAATTATCAAAGATAAAAAAAAAGGAAAAAAAGAGTTCATTACATTAGATAAATCAAAATTCGAAGATTCGAACTTAACGTTTAAAGTAAAAAAATCATTAAAAAAATTTAAGTTTTAATTAAAAAAAATTCTAAAACCTATAAATTATTTTGTTCTCATTATGTTGTTTCAGTTTTTTTTCAAATTATTTCATTCATTTTGTATTTTTAAGGAAATGATAATTTCTACACTAAAGAAATTATTATTCATACATGTTAGATAAGAATTGTAGATTTTTCACGGAAATAAAAGAAGATTCCATAACAAAGACGCACAGTATAATAATACAACATGCCACAAATTCGAGTCACTCCACAGTCTCACTCTCATGCTTCATCAGCTCGAACAAATCAAGAAGAAAAAAAACAATGGGTTTCACCATGGGCCTCAACCTCCTCCTCCTCCTCGCCATGGTCGCCACCAACATCCTCTCCCTCTACCACCTCTCCTCCAACATCCAATCCAAGCTCCCCACCCCACACCCCTAACTTCTATGTGGGGATTGTTAGATTTTTATTATGAAAATTAGATTATTAATTAAATTAATTAATATGTGATTTAAGTGGAAGAGACATATTGGTTGACCATGCAAGATACATGTAACGTTGCATGTTAAAGCATGAAACGTTGCATGTTAAAGCATGAAACGTTGCATGCATGCGTTAGATGATTTCATGTAACGTTGCATGTTAAAGCATGAAACGTTGCATGTAACGTTGCATGCGGTAATTAATCTCCTTTGCCAAACGATGCGACAATTACGAAGAGGTGTATCATAGTCTATAAATTAGACATGTTCGAGGCATAAAAAATACACTTCAATTACCACCAAAAATGTTCTTCTTCCCAACTTATTTATCCCTTAATCATTCCATTACATACATATAAATTAGTTCATATTTCCTTTGTCCCAAAATATCCATTAGTTCGTCGGAATTACGAGAAGTAGTGCAACTACTCGTAATTGAGAAGCCGTTGTATCTTGGAGACGAGTGTTATAGACCGCTTGCACCGAGTAGCGGAGCATTATCGTCTTGCGGAGAAAGAGTCCAACTCTTGCCTCGGCTAACGTTGTAATCGCCATTTCGACACACCCCGAATTAACAATTGCAAGACGATAATCGTGTTGAAGAAATGACGACAAGTAGCATTGATGTACCCGGTCCCCTTGTCCAAGTAATAACAAGCAGTAGTAACGTGCCGCCGAACTTTACAACAGCAATGAACAACCAAATTCCAAGCACCCCTGTTCATGCGGAAAGGCCGGAAAAGTTCTCAGGTTCTGAATTTAAGCGTTGGCAATCTAAAATGTTATTTTATTTAACTACTTTGAATTTATCTCGATTCTTGAAAGAGTCACCTCCAATTGTGGGAGAAAATGAAATTGATGAGCAAAAACGCATAGCGTCTGATGCATGGTATCATAGCGACTACATATGTCGCAACTATGTCCTAAATGGACTTGACGACACTCTCTATAGTGTCTACTCGACTGCAAAGACGTCGAAAGAATTGTGGAATTCTTTGGAGATCAAATACAAGACCGAAGATGCCGGTCTAAAGAAGTTCGTTGTTGGACGATTCTTAGACTACAAGATGGTGGATAGCAAAATTGTAGTCGAACAAGTGCAAGAGATTCAATTGATCATACATGATATCCTTGCCGAGGGTAAGGTCCTTTCTAAATCCTTTCAAGTTGCAACTGTGATCGAGAAACTGCCACCGATGTGGAAGGATTTCAAGAACTAACTCAAGCACAAACGCAAAGAGATGAGTCTCGAAGATCTGATAGTCCGTCTCAAAATTGAAGAGGACAACCGCAAGGCAGATCGAAAGACTAACAAGCCGTCTATAGAGGCAAGAGCTAATCTAGTCGAGTGCAGCACTAGCATTAACCCAAAGAAACGCAAGTTCTATGAAAAGAAGCAAGATTCAAAAAGGCAGAAAAAGATCAAAGGGAATTGCTACAATTGTGGAAAAACTAGCCACATGGCAAAGGATTGTCGCAAGCCAAAGAAGGAATACAAAGGTCGTCCACAAGCGAATATGGCGGAAGAAAATTACGTGCCCATCAACATGTTTGAACTCGACCTAGCAGCGGTCATAGATGAAGTAAACATGGTCGGTAATCCGATAGGATGGTGGATCGATATCGGAGCTACTAATCACGTATGTGTGGATAAATCAATGTTTTCAACTTATGAAGTTGTCAAGGAGGAGAAAATGCTATAGATGGGAAATTCCTCTACTTCCAAGGTCTATGGAATTGGAAAAGTTGTACTCAAGATGACGTCAGGATTGAATTTGACTCTCCAAAATGTGATACATGTTCCCGACATTCGCAAGAATTTGATCTCAGGCTCTATTCTTAGCAAGGCCGGATTTAGAAAAGTTATTGAGGGGGATAAGGTTGTATTGTCCAAGAATGGACAATTTATAGGAAAAGGCTATGTAGATAGCAGCATTTTCAAGATGAATTGTATCAATGTAAATGTTATCCGTGATAATAAAAAGACCCCCGTTGTTTACTTGACTGAGTCTCCTAATTTATGGCATGATAGATTAGGACATGTAAATCTAAATACACTAAGAAAATTAGTGAATTTAGAGTTGTTGCCGAAAATGTCATTTGACAAACATTCAAGATGTGAAATTTGTGTTGAAGCAAAAATGGTTAAACAGCCTTTCCATTCGGTGGAAAGATCGACTACACCTCTTGAATTAATTCACACCAATATATACGACTTAAAACTTGTGCAAACTAGAGGTGGAAAGAATTATTTCATAACAATTATAGATGATTGCACAAGATTTTGTTATGTATATCTTTTGAGAATTAAAGACGAAGTCTTCGATGCTTTCAAAAGCTATAAAAACGAAGTTGAAAATCAACTTAACACCAAGATCAAAATGATCCGAAGTGATCGAGCAGGTGAATATGTTGCACCTTTTGCGGACTTTTGTCGTGAAGACGACATTATCCATCAAACAACTGCACCTTATTCACCACATTCAAATGGTGTTGCTGAACGAAAGAATAGAACATTAAAATAAATGATGAATGTTATGCTGATAAGCTCGGGCTTACCACATAACATGTGAGGGGAAGCTATTCTTTTGGCAAATAAAATTTTAAATAAGTTGCCTTCGAAGAAACAAAAGCAAACTTCATACGAACTATGGAAAGATAGGAAACCATCCTACAAATACACTAAAGGGTGGGGGTGCCTAGCAAAAGTTGAAGTACCTAAATCAAAACAAGTAAAGCTAGGACCTAAAACTATTGATTGCATCTTCATAGGATATGCAAACAATAGTAGTGCATATAGGTTTTTGGTACATAAGTCGGAAATACCCGACATAAATGAGGGAATGATTATAGAATCCAGAAATGCTGTCTTTTTTGAATCTATATTCCCTAAGAAAGAAAAGAATGATGTCAGTTCTAAGAAATGAACTCATGAAGAAAGCTCACTAGAAAAGATTGACCAAAGTGATGGGTCAATACCAGAACCAAGACGAGAAAAACGAGCAAAAATAGCAAAGTCTTTTGGTCCAGACTTTGTAGTCTGTTCATTAGAAGATGAACCACAAACAATCAAGGCAACATTGTCAAGTCCCGATGCTCCTCTATGGAGAGAAATGATTAATAGTGAAATCGAGCCAATCATGAACAATCACACTTGAGAGATTGTTGACCTTCCTCCCTGGTGTAAACCTTTAGGATGCAAATAGATTCTAAAGAAGAAATATAAGGCCGATGGGTCTATTGACAAGTATGAAGCACGACTAGTAGCCAAAGGTTACAAGCAAAAGGAAGGGTATGATTATTTTGATACATACTCTCCCGTAACGAGGATAACCTCTATAAGAACGCTAATTGCCATTGCTGCATTACATAACCTTGAGACACATCAAATAGATGTTAAAACGACATTTCTAAATGGAGATTTAGAAGATGAAATTTATATGGAACAACCTGAAGGGTTTGTGATTCCTGGACAAGAAAAGAAAGTTTGTAAACTTGTTAAGTCATTATGTGGATTTAAACAAGCTCTCACACAATGACATGAGAAATTTGATCATGTTATGTTATCAAATGGTTTTAAAATAAACGAGTGTGACAAGTGTGTGTACATTAAAGGCACACCTAACAACTTTGTCATTATATGTCTGTATGTTGATGGCATGCTTATTATGGAAAGTGATCATAACATAATTATGAATACTAAAGCAATGTTGAAAAGAATGTTCGACATGAAAGATATGAGAATAGTTGATGTAATTCTAGGGATTAAGATCTCTAGAACATCCGAAGGAATTACTTTATCACAATCTCACTATGTAGAGAATGTGCTTAAAAAATTCAATGCTTTTGATCTACCTCCGGCTAAGACTCCTGTAGACTTAAGCCTACACTTAGCCAAAAATCGAGGAGATCCAATTTCTCAATTGGACTATGCTAGGGTCATTGGGAGCCTAATGTACTTAGCAAATTGTACAAGGCCCGACATAGCATATTCTATAAGCAAGCTAAGTCGGTTCACAAGTATTCCCGAAAAGGATCATTGGACCGCACTAACTAGAGTTCTAAGGTATTTAAAGCATACTTTAACTCATAGTCTGCATTACACAAGGTATCCAGCTGTGTTAGAAGGATATAGTGATGCAAATTGGATATCCGACACGAAAGATTCCAAGTCCACAAATGGTTTTGTATTTACCATAGGTGGAGGAGCAGTTTCATGGAAAACCTCTAAACAAACATGTATAGCTCGGTCTACAATGGAATCGGAGTTCATTGCTCTAGATAAAGCTGGCGAAGAAACCGAATGGCTACGAAACTTCTTAGAGGATATTCCTTGTTGGAAAAAACCCTTGCCTCCCGTCTTGATACATTGTGATAGTATGTCTGTAATAGGGAGAGCACAAAGTAGTATGTATAATGGTAAGTCTCGACATATTCGTCGAAGGCACAATACCGTTAGACAACTATGAAGTCAAAAGACAATATTGCGGATCCGTTTACTAAAGGTATTAATCGTGATCAATTGTACAATGCAGTTAGGGGAATGAGATTAAAATCCACACTAAAAGAATGCTCTTAATGGTAACTCTACCATGATAATTGGAGATCCCATGAACATGGTTCAAAGAGACAACTAAGTTAAGAATGTTCAAGTAGTGCACTTGGAAACATAACTAAAAATTCATTCTCGAAGATGTCCCAAGTGCAAACTTGTAGCTTGTGGTAAAAGGGTAAGTGTATAAACTTTTAATGATTCATATAGCCTTATTAGTGGAGTATGGCAGGATACTCTTTATAGGAGATCACCTATATAAGTGAGAAGAGTGGTCGCTTCAAATAAGAAAAACACTTATGAATCCAAGATATGGTCAAAGGCCAAAATGGACACAACGTGAGAACGAAAGATATTGTATCTATTATTGTGTATATGCTATTGTCTTGGTTTATACAAAAGCTGACCGGTTCAAGACATCGCGTTCACCAAGCAGCGAGTAAATCCGATAACATTATACTAAGGAAGGTTCAAAGCTAACAACTACATATCCTGATGCAATAATAGGTCATTGGGACTTTGGTTTGCACAATATTTTGCATTTGCATTTAATAATCTAACTTCCATGTGGTGGATTGTTAGATTTTTATTATGGAAATTAGATTATTAATTAAATTAATTAATATGTGATTTAAGTGGAAGAGATATGTTGGTTGACCATGCAAGATACATGGTTTCATGTAACGTTGCATGTAACGTTGCATGCATGCGGTAATTAATCTCCTTTGCCAAACGATGCGACAATTACGAAGAGGTGTATCATGGTCTATAAATTAGACATGTTCGAGGCATAAAAAATGCACTTCAATTACCACCAAAAATGTTCTTCTTCCCAACTTATTTATCCCTTAATCATTACATTACATACATATAAATTAGTTCATATTTCCTTTGTCCCTAAATATCCATTAGTTCGCCGAAATTACGAGAAGTAGTGCAACTACTCGTAATTGAGAAGTTGTTGTATCTTGGAGACGAGTGCTATATACCGCTTGCACCGAGTAGCGGAGCATTATCGTCTTGTGGAGAAATAGTTCAACTCTTGCCTCGGCTAACGTTGTAATCGTCATTTCGACACACCCCGAATTAACAACCCCGTCCCCGGCCACCTCCTCCACCAGCTCTCCACCATCCGCGCCACCATCACCCACCTCACCACCCTCCGCCCCACCACCAACATGTTGGAAAAAATCTTTTATATATATATTATTTATATATATTATGGAAATTCAATTAGCATTAAATGCTAATTTGACTTGGGCAAAATTCAGCTCTTTTCGATCGCAATTTCGAGCCTCGATATTTATCCGATTAATGTTTTGAGATATATGACGTCGATCTACGTTTCGAGTAGATAATTATAGTGTACTTAATTTCTCGATTCCGATTTTCGGTGAGTGAGAAATAGTGGCTCGAAGTTTGGGGGGACAAAACTAATATGTTACCTAAAGTGGAGAAACTTACCTTATTCGGGTTTTGGAGAGTATTACATTGATCAATGTCCCACATTGATAAATGAACAAACTTAATTGTGGTATTTAAGTCTCTACCACATTGTAAGAGATAACAAAGTGACATGTGGTGGGCTTGGACCACACATGCTCATGCGCGCGAGCCTTTTCGCCCGACCGCCTCACACGCGGCGCGGCGCGCCAGCGCCGCATCGCGCCCGTGCCCGGCCCCGGCCCCGGCTCCGGCTCCAGCTCCGGCTCCGGTTCCGGTTCCGATCCGTGTCCGTGGACTTGGATCTTGGATCTTGGATCTTGGATCTTCGCAATTGGTCCTTTGGGTGGTCCGTCGGGTTGGCCGCCGAGTCGGGCGGTGGGTCGGGCGGTGGGTCGGGCGGTGCGGTGGACCGGCCGCACCGGGATTCCTCTCCGTGGTGCTGTGCACCCGCCACACCTGGGCAAGTACTTTTGGAAGGATCTGGAGTGTGGCTGCTGAACTCCCAACCTTCCATGTCTCCACTCCCCTGTAACTGACGCCTGCCTTAATTGGCAGGAGTTATTCCTGCAATCAACACCTGGGTGGAACTGCCTATAAATAGGCCAGTTGCATTTCATTCTCAACACACCAACACCTGAAATCATCTTAGCTGCATACTTAGCTCTTCCTAGCTCAAGTCTCCAAAGACTTGTCCTCGCCGAAAAAGTCCAGTTCGCCGGAGCTCGAAGGTTTTGCGGTGCTGCAATCTTTGAGACGTTCGTTGTTTTATCTTTGGGGACGATACGCCTACAACCGAGAGCACTACCGGGGCGTATTTCGTCTTGCGGAGAGAGGACTCCTCGACTCGACGGTTTTGTTATTTTATTTCATTTTGTTATTTAATTGTTTACTTGTAATAGCAGTTTATAATACCAACAATCGCAAGACGAAATACCTATATCTGCTTCAAGTAAACTAAGAAGATGTCTTCCTCAAGTGCTGCTTTCTCCGACGCTGCCGGCGCCGCCGTTTCTGCTGCCACCAACCCCACCGCTGCTGACGTCCTTGCCCCCTCCGGCAACGTAGTTCCGCCGGTGTCTGTCCCTACACCTACTCCGGTCTTTGCTAATCCGACACTCGCTGCCATGTCTGCCGCCACTGATGCAAGGATCGCACTTAACCGTGCTAATGCCGCTAACTCGGCATACAACTTCAATGCCATGTCCTCTGCCTTGCAGAGCAATGTCCCATTTGGGAGTGTGAACCACCATGGAGTGGTGGGGGGTTCGAACCCAACCCTGACGGCACCTCTGCACTCGTCTGCAGAGTGCTTGCCCCGCCGAGAAGCCGGCCAAGTTTGGTGGAGCCGACTTCAAGAGGTGGCAACGAGAAGATGTTGTTCTACCCGACAACATTAGGGTTTACAACCGTGCCGATGGAGAATGCTCCCGCCCCTCCAAGTGACAACGAAGAGAACTTGGAAGTCCGCATAGCCTTATGATAATTGGGCGACTTCTGACTACTTTTGTAAAAACTTCTTGCTTAGTGGACTAGATGATAGTGCATACGGTGTATATGCAAATGTAAAGACCTCCAAGGCAATTTGGGAGGCACTTGAAAGAAAATACTGTATGCGACGATGCGGGTACCAAGAAGTTTGTAGTCGCCAAGTTCTTGGACTACAAAATGGTGGACTCTCGACCAGTCATGGACCAAGTGCAAGAGTTCCAACTCATTGTCCATGACGTCCACGCCGAAGGAATGCTTTTGCCAGATGCTTTCATTGTGGCAACCGTGATTGAGAAGCTTCCCCGAGCCGGGAAGGACTTCAAGAGCTACTTGAAGCACAAGCGAAAGGAAATGATGCTTGAGGACCTTGTGGTCAAGCTCCGCATCGAGACCGACATGAGGACTCGAGATGGGAAGGGCAAAGCACCCGTGGAGCCAAGAGTCAACCTTGCTGAGAAAGGTGGCAACTCCAACAATGCTAAGAGAGGGCGTCCAAACAACGAACCCCAAAGGGAAGGGCAAGGCTCCATCCCGCAAGTTTGAAGGGGACTGCTACAACTGTGGCAAATCTGGCCACATGTCCAAGGACTGCCGAAAGCCGAAGAAGAAAAGGGCTCGTCAAGCCAATATGTTGGAGATTGACCTCACTGAAGCCGACCTTGCAGCCGTTGTCACTGAAGAAGCAAACGTCGTGGAGAATGAGGGGAAGTGGTATATTGATACCGCTGCCACGGCACATGTTTGTGGTGACCGAAGCCGCTTCACCAAGTACAAGAGCTGCCAAGGGAGGAAGCTCAATATGGGTAATCAAGCCTCGTTTGAGGTGGTTGGCTATGGTACTGTGGTGCTAAGGTTGAGCTCCGACAAGAACCTTACTCTTGGAGAGGTGCTGCATGTCCCCGACATCCGAAAAAATCTTGTGTCCGGCTCTGTACTAGTCAAGAGAGGGTTTAGACTAGTTTTTGAGTCTGACAAATTTATTCTATCAAAATTTGGAATGTTTTTAGGAAAAGGTTCTCTCTCTGAGGGCCTTTTCAAACTGTCTGTAATGGCATTACGCCAGGAGCCTGTTGAGGCAAATGATAATGAAAACAAAGCTACTTCCTCTTACTTGATTGAGTGTTCCGATTTATGGCATTGTAGATTAGGACATGTTAATCTAAATGCGATAAAAAGATTAGTTAATCTCGATCTACTTAAAGTAAATGAGTTTAACAAAACCAAGTGTGAAGTTTGTGCTGAAGCAAAATTGGCTAAGCAGCCATTTCATTCTGTAGAAAGGAACACAAAACCTCTAGAACTTATTCACACTGACGTATGTGATTTGAAGTTTATACAAACTAGAGGTGGGAAAAAGTATTTTATTACTTTTATTGATGACTGCACTAAGTATTGTACTCTTTATCTTTTAAGGAGTAAAGATGAGGCGATTGAAGTTTTTACTAACTTCAAAGCAGAAGCCGAAAACCAACTTGATTGTAAAATCAAAATGGTACGAAGTGATAGAGGTGGAGAATATGTAGCTCCTTTTGAAGAGTTGTGTAAGACAAGTGGTATTATTCATCAAACCACTGCCCCCTATTCGCCTCAATCGAATGGTGTAGCTGAAAGGAAGAATCGAACTCTAAAGGAGATGATGAAAGCTTTGTTGATAAGTTCTGGACTACCCCAGAACATGTGGGGGGAAGCCGTCTTGACGGCTAACTACTTATTAAACAAAATACCTCTAAAAGGTAGAGATGTAACTCCTTACGAGTTGTGGAAAGGAAGGAAACCTTCCTATAAATACCTCAAAGTGTGGGGGTGTTTGGCTAAGGTAGAAGTGCCTTTGCCGAAGCAAGTTACAATCGGACCTAAGACCGTCGATTGTATCTTTATAGGATATGCACTGAATAGTAGTGCATATCGATTTGTCATTCATAAGTCGGTTGTGCCCGATATGAATGTTGGAACTACTATTGAGTCAAGGAATGCTATATTCTTTGAACATGTATATCCTTGTAAGAAGGATGATAAAATTGAGTCAAACTCTAGTGGTGAAGCAAGAGAAGTTGCTAGTAGTTCTAGAAATGTGGGGGTAGAACCCGATACACGTAAAAAGGCAAGTCGTCGATCTTGAAACTTTAGAACCAAGACGTAGCACTAGAGCAAGAGTTGCTAAGGACTTTGGTCCCGATTATGTTGTCTTTCTTTTGGATGAAGAGCCGCCGTCTATAAAAGAAGCTCTTTCTAGACCCGATGGCCCACTTTGGCAAGAAGTCATCCCAAAGTGAAATTGATTCCATTATGCGAGAATCACACTTGGGTCTTAGCAGACTTACCCGAAGGTTGCAAGGCCTTAGGATGTAAATGGATCCTAAAAAGAAAGTATAAGGCAGATGGGTCAATTGATAAGTATAAAGCTCGTTTAGTGGTTAAAGGCTTTAAGCAAATTGAAGGATATGACTTCTTCGATACTTATTCGCCTATAACGAGGATTACGTCTATCCGTGTGCTTCTCGCGATTCTTTGCTTTGCACAATCTTGAGATTCACCAAATGGACGTGAAAACACCTTTCTAAATGGAGATTTAGAAGAGGAAATTTATATGGAACAACCTGAAGGGTTCGTTGTACCTGGTCAAGAGCGAAAGGTATGTAAGTTGGTGAAATCCCTATATGGGTTGAAACAAGCACCATTACAATGGCACTTGAAATTCGACAAGGCTATGTTGTCGAATGGCTTTAAGATTAATGAATGTGACAAGTGTGTTTACATAAAGAATACAAAGAATGGCTTTGTAATTGTTTGTCTTTATGTAGACGACATGTTAATTATGGGACAAAACCTTCAAGTCATAAATGACACCAAGCGTATGCTTAAAAGAAATTTCGATATGAAAGATATAGGAGTTGCTGATGTTATTCTTGGAGTAAAGATACAAAGAACTCCTAAAGGGATTGTTTTGTCTCAATCTCATTATATTGAGAAAGTGCTTAAGAGGTTTAATGCCTTTGATAGTGTGCTTGGCTAAGACTCCTTTAGAAGTTAATGTTCACTTGAGCAAGAATAGGGGTGATCCTTGTTGCTCAAGAGGATTATGCTAGAGTCATTGGTTGTCTTATGTACATCACGAATTGTACTAGGCTCGATCTAGCTTGTCCAGGTGAACAAGGCGAGTCGCTATACTAGTAATCCTAGTAGAGAGCATTGGAAATCTCTTGTAAGAGTTATGAGGTATTTGAAATACACTCTTAACTTTGGGCTGCACTACTCGAGACATTCCCTAGTACTTGAAGGGTACTGTGATGCAAATTGGATATCCGACACTAAAGACTCGTTGTCTACTAGTGGTTATGTGTTCACTATAGGGGGAGGAGCTGTGTCGTGGAGATCCACGAAACAGACGTGCATTGCCAGATCCACCATGGAATCTGAATTTATTGCTTTAGATAAAGCCGGTGAGGAGGCCGAATGGCTCCGTAATTTTCTTGAAGATATTCCATGTTGGACGAAACTCGTGCCACCTGTGATGATTCACTGTGATAGCCAAGCAGCTATTGGTAGGGCCAAGAGTGGGTTGTATAATGGTAAGTCGAGACATATTCGTCGTCGACATAATACCGTAAGACATTTGATCACGAGTGGGGTTATCTCTGTAGACTATGTCAAGTCTATAGATAACCTAGCGGATCCGCTTACTAAAAGTTTGAATCGAGATCAAATGTATAAGCTCGTAGAGGGAATGGGAGTTAAATCCACAAATTAAAGACGATTATAGTGGATACCCAACCTTGTAGATTGGAGATCCCATGAACTTGGTTCAATGGGAAAACTAAGTTATATAAGTTTGTTGATACCGCACTCAATTAGTCTATTCCCTAAAAGAGCTCGAGAGTGTTGGTGACCTGTCAAGTGGTGAGGTTAAGTCTTTGACTTTTAATGATTCTTGGATGCCTTGAGAAGGTGGAGTATGACAGGATACTCGAGTAAGAATCACCTATGTAAATGAGAAGTGAGGGCCGCTTCTATGTAACACTTATGAATCCAAAGAGGTTGTCCATGGCCAGTAAAGGACACAAACGTGAGAACGGACGAGGTTGAGACTTTATAGTGTTAGTGTTATTGTCTCAGTATACACCATGGAGGAATAGTTCAAGACCACGTGTCCACTAATCCGCCGGTATGCTCGATAGCACTAACTAAGGAAGGTTCAAGGTCACAAGCCACCTACCCTGATGCTTTATTGTCTCTTGAGGACAGAGCTGTGTGTCTGCATGCATGCATTTGGCTATTTCCACTCATGTGGGAGATTGTTGGAAAAAATCGTTTATATATATATATATATATATATATTATTTATATATATTATGGAAATTCAATTAGCATTAAATGCTAATTTGACTTGGGCAAAATTCAGCCCTTTTCGATCGCAATTTCGAGCCTCGATATTTATCCGATTAATGTTTTGAGATATATGACGTCGATCTACGTTTCGAGTAGATAATTATAGTGTGCTTAATTTCTTGATTCCGATTTTCGGTGAGTGAGAAATAGTGGCTCGAAGTTTGGGGGGACAAAACTAATATGTTACCTAAAGTGGAGAAACTTACCTTATTCGGGTTTTAGAGAGTATTACATTGATCAATGTCCCACATTGATAAATGAACAAACTTAATTGTGGTATTTAAGTCTCTACCACATTGTAAGAGATAACAAAGTGACATGTGGTGGGCTTGGACCACACATGCTCATCTTGTGCGCGAGCCTTTTCGCCGACCGCCTCACACGCGGCACGGCGCGCGCGCTGGCCGCACCGCGCCCGTGCCCGGCCCCGGCTCCGGTTTCAGTCCGTGTCCGTGGACTTGGATCTTGGATCTTGGATCTTGGCAATTGGTCCTTTGGGTGGTCCGTCGGGTCGGGCGGTGGGTCGGACGGTGGGTCGGGTGTCGGGTCGGGCGGTGCAGTGGACCGGCTGCACTGGATTCCTCTCCGTGGTGCTGGAGTGTGGCTGCTGAACTCCCAACCTTCCATGTCTCCACTCCCCTGTAACTGGCGCCTGCCTTAATTGGCAAGAGTTATTCCTGCAATCAACACCTGGGTGGAACTGCCTATAAATAGGCCAGTTGCATTTCATTCTCAACACACCAACACCTGAAATCATCTTAGCTGCATACTTAGCTCTTCCTAGCTCAAGTCTCCAGCAGCCTGTCCTCGCCGGAGCTCGAAGGTTTTGCGGTGCTGCAATCTTCGAGACGTTCGTCGTTTTATCTTTTGGGACGATACGCCTACAACCGAGAGCACTACCGGGGCGTATTTCGTCTTGCGGAGAGAGGACTCCTCGACTCGACGGTTTTATTGTTTTATTTCATTTTGTTATTTAATTGTTTACTTGTAATAGCAGTTTATAATACCAACACAACAAACCCTCTCCGCCGCCCCCTCCGATCTACTCATCTACACCCACATCTCCCCCATCGCCTCCTCCTGCAAGGACAACCCCATCCTCCTCCACCGCTACATGAACTACACGCCCTTTTCCCTCTGCCCAAACGACGTCGTTCTAGCCGAGGATCTCATCCTCCGAGGCTGCCACCCCCTCCCCCGCCGCCGCTGCTTTTTGCGAACTCCTCCCGCCTTTCCCCCCTCCCTCCCCTCCGATCCGTTTTCCCCCCTCCCCGAGAAGACGGCTATACTCAACCATTACAGCTGCAAGACTTTCTCCTGCTTCGCCGGACTCAAACCGGAGATGGGATTCGAAATGAAATTCGAGAAATCGAGATATTTAACTTATAGGACAGTTCTGGATCTCCCAATTTCGCAGCTAATACAAATTGCTAAATCCGCGAAGAGCGTGATTAGGCTAGGGCTCGACATCGGCGGCGGGACCGACACTTTCGCAGCTCAAATGAAGCTTCAGACCGTCACCGTTTTAACAACCACCATGAACCTCGGCGCGCCGTACAATGAGGCGGTGGCGTTGAGGTGTTCGATGGGGCGGTGGATGTGGTGCGGGGTGAACCGGTGGATTCCGGTGAGGGCGCTTGGTGATCGCTGTAATGCACCAAATAATCCTGCAAAATTCAGAGAATTACTTCAGTATAGTTCACAGGTATCGAACACAGGGAACGGACGACTAGACACTTTATTTTTCCTACTTATCTGGGGTTTTGGTTAGCGACCACGCAAGATTTGGGATTCCTATTAAACTAAGAACTTGTAAAATTAAAATCAAGAATAAAAACAGAAAACGAGAAATAAACTGTATTAACTGGGCAACTGAAAGGCAGGTCCAG
Source organism: Lavandula angustifolia (assembly GCA_028984105.1). Taxonomy (NCBI): domain Eukaryota; kingdom Viridiplantae; phylum Streptophyta; class Magnoliopsida; order Lamiales; family Lamiaceae; genus Lavandula; species Lavandula angustifolia. The sequence goes on along the minus strand of CM054810.1, from coordinate 23,019,777 downwards.
CAGAATATTCATGCACTCGTTTATTCCAATCCTCGGCACTAAATATGAATTAATCTCAAGAATCTACTAGTTATAGAACACTGTAACTTAAATAGCGTGATCCTAACTCCCACTTACTTATTCGGTAACCGCCATGTTGGGCATAGAAACGGCTACTTCTCTAACCTAGCTACAACCTACGTTGTTGGGCAATCAATAGATTTAATAGCTAGACAGCTTTATCGAACTAAGGGAGCCTAGTATAGGAGCCTACTCGTATGTTGAGCATCTCATAGTCTCCTATCGGTTTAATCCAATTACTCTTACGAATAATTTCGCTGCTCACCTAGCCTTGTTCCACGAGAAATAATGGAAGTACTAAGTTAGCTACAGACTGCGTAACCTAGGGTGATCAAGCCTAAATCACTAGCCAGATTAATTAATTCAAAATTATCCCGAAACCCTATTGATTAATTATGAGCACCTAAGCCTCATGTACTGTTCACGTGTGCATTCACATTCTGCTGGACCCTAAAAAGTTTAGCTACTCATGCTGATGATTCGGTTGTACAACTGGGATAGTTTCCAGAACAGAAACATAAAAACGAGTAACCCTAAATCTAGCATGCACGAATTCTAAATTTAAACTTATTAAGATGCGAAATAGCAGAAAATAACAACTTGCGAAATTTAACTAAAATCTTAAATTGAAATAACAAGAGGTTCGAATTTGAAATTACTAAGTTCCTAGAAAAAACGATTAAATGCAAAATGAAATAAAACTAGAATTTAAGCTACGGAGTTTAAAGAACATGAAAGATGGAAATTTAAAGCGCTATTTTTCTTCTAAGCTATGCTGCGGAAATCTGGTTCAGATGGTTCAGAGATGGTTCGGAAATGGTCTTCGGCTTGGGCAGTTCGGCGGCGAGATGGTGCGGCGGCTGTCGGCGGTTGGGATCGGAAGGGAGCAATGGCCGGAATGTGAGCTCGGGATGTTGGGACGTGTTCGAATGGCTATTTCCTGTGTATATGGCGTCTGTGATTTTCGTCCCTCAACATCTCTTAATATACTCCTCATTTTCTTCCTCTCCAAGGTAGGTTAAATTAGGATAAGGAAAAGATTTGGGTGGATAAGGAAACAAGATCTTTCCTTAACCACCAAAAGATATTTTCTTGATCTTTCCCTATCCTAATAATCGTGCCTTAATTCGCGACTTTCCGCGCCTTTTCTTCACCAAAACGCGCCAATTAATATCCTCTTCATCATGCCACGTCAGCACCGAAACCCTGCATAATACGCCACTGCAAGTGCACCGGTTGGCCAATTGACGCACTTTTCGGCCTGAAATCACTAAGTACGAAAACGACTCATCAGCGCTGGAGTTCCTGGTGTTTGATGTGGATAGAGTGTTGAGAGGTGGTGGGTAGCTGTTGATTGACCATTTTTTCGGCAAGAGATTGGATGCATGTTGATGGGGTATTTGCGGCGTTGTTTGGGAGGCTGGGGTACAAGAAGGTGAAGTGGGCGGTGATGAACAAGAGTGGGGTGAAGAATGGGGAGGTGTATTTGACTGCTCTTCTGCCGAAGCCGTTGACTAGATCAACTATTGACAAATGAAAACTCATCACTACTACTGTGCATCTTTCTTTTCGTCTTCTCATCTTCACAACTCACTCCTTCTTCTGCTCCTGCTCACTTGATCTGCAGCTCCTTTGTGACAACTTATTTTGATTCATCCATTCAAGCAAATCATATATACAGCAGTCAGCTTGTTTCCTCAGGGCTCAGTGGATTCAGACATTGTTGGCATTGTAAGAAGAACAAGTATTGTAGTACGTAGGTGCATCCTTGTTGTAGGTTAGATCTTGTATATCTAGAAAACTTGGAAGCATGAGAGGGTTTAAGTCTGAGTTCCAAGTTGATAGAATAATTTATACAGATTGTATTGCAAGAATATCAACTTTTCAAATTGTACCAAGTTTTGATTCTTTTCTTCTAGATTGCTGGTGTTTTTACTTTTTCTTATGCTTTTCAAATCTATTATTGTTGCACTTTTTAGGAATATTATTGATTTTTTGTTCTACGTTGGATTCCATATACGCAAATCACTGTATTCAAATTATATATTATAATTTCCACATGTACAATTTTAAGTTGGATTCGAAGTTATTGAACTTTCACCATTGTATATAGTCATTGATTCCTAAACTAAAAAAAAAAACTATTTTGGAAGCGAGAAGGATTCAAAGATTTCAAAAAGACATGCGAAATTATTTGTAATTAAAATGTTCGGTGTAGAAAAGGTTATTGGTGAAATAAAGCACGAAATATAGTTAATTTATAATTTTAACACGAAGTTCAAAACTTCGCGAATTAATGTAACGGACTTTCAAATTTTTGCAATTCAAGGTATGTTGGATTTCCAATTTCTGGTTATTCGAAAAAAATAAAACGACGCTGTTTCATTGAGTTGGATGCACAGTTGAACAAAACTGCCACATCTTTAAATCAAAACGATGTCGTTTTGATGTCACGTCACACATATTGTCACCTTATTAATTCAGAACAACTGCATTAACAAATAAAAAACGACTCTTACCCACTAAACGAGAAAACTACCTAAATCTAACCCTAAATGCACATCATTTTGTGTCGTTCACGTAATACTCCGACAGTCGGAAAAACTAGGAATCATTTCATGCCTTTAATTGTAAAAACTATAAAATTTATGCATTAATTCACCGAGGGTTGAAGTTCGTGTTAAAATTGTAAATTGACATTCCGTACTTTATTTCATTGTAAAACTTTAAAACTATTTTTACAATTAAAATGCTTCGTAAATCGCGTTTCTCTACCTACGCTTCTCTCCGTCTTGTTGGCCCTTTTCAGAAATAAACGGCGACTTTTAATTTTCTGAAAAAGAAAAAAGAAAGAAAATAGAAAGACCTAACAGTGAAAGTATGGCGACTCGTGTCTGAACTCGAACTCTTGATTCGTTCCAAAGCAGAGCGACCAACGATCCGCTCCTATTCGACTCTCCGCAAGACCTTCTCCGTCAGCCATGGTATTCCTATCTCTCTCTCTACCGATCTATCTATGTATCACACACAATCCTTGAATTCAGTTTGCGATTGATTTAGTTCTATTTATTCAAGTTATATTCACCGGAGTTTTCTATGCTAATGATTAGTAGTTTTAGTCTTTCACTGATGCCCGTGCCCTAGTTTTCTGAAGATTAACTGTCAATAAAGCCGATGCTTTCATTGATGAATAATTTGGGGAATACTTATTAGGTTTTCACTGGATCTATTGTTAAATGCTTTAGAAAGAGGGCCCGATCAATATCGTTGCAGTTCTATGAAAATTTGCGAATGCTGCTTGATATAATGGAGCTGATCGAGTGAAACAAAAATAATCATTTGTTGTATTGACATGCCTTTATAGACAACTCGTCATGGACAACCGAAATATTGCAACTAACTATTCAAATGCATGATCTTGTAGAAGAAAGATAGATCAAAATGAGAAAGCATGAAAACTAGTCAGTAGTGATCAAGTATTAAGTGGTATATTGTGCTTCATCCTTATTGTGGTTCTATTCTGAGAGGCCGTTCACCTTCTTATGATAGAAAATCAAATAAACATGGCGGTGTATAGTTTTCCTTTGTGGTAATTTATTGCTCTCTGGATTTTCTCTTAAGACTGAAAACAATCATCTCATGGGGAGGGTCGGAGGATGATCCTGACTCATGTATTTCTAAAGTTCTCCTAATATTTAATGAGTTTCCTTTACTTCAACAGGAGTTGTGCCCTTCTGTGAAGAACATTCTCCTTCTTGATTCAGAAGGAAACCGTGTTGCTAGCAAGTTCTATTCAGATGACTGGCCTACTAATAAAGCGAAGGAAGCTTTTGAAAAGGCTGTGTTTAATAAGACTCAGAAGACAAATGCTCGAACTGAAGGTGCTCTCCGAGTTCTAACTTTGGTTCGATTTTGTGTTCCTTTTCATTTCTGCTCAAACATTAAGTAGTACCTGCATCATAGGAAACATCAGATGATTTATGGTACTGTTTCTGGAAAGGCCTTTTGTTGTTGAAGTGTTAGAGAGAGCAGCCTGTTACCTTTAAAAGACTCTTTAGTATCATGATCTTAGGGACTAGAGTGGTTGCAGTTTCTTTGTTAGAAGTGGAATATATACATGCTTGATATATTATTACATCAATGCAAACAGTTAAGCAAGATTCCTCAAATTAATTTTGCGGGTCTATTTCTAAGTTTGCTTAAACCTGAACTTTAATGCTTAATTAGATTCCATTCCATAGATCATTTCCATATTTATCAAAGATAGATAGCTTGTAATACTAAAGTTAGCATGCCTTTCTTTGCTGACATCTTCCCAGCGGAGATAACTATGTTTGAGAACCACATCATTGTGTACAAGTTTGTTCAAGACCTGCACTTCTATGTTACTGGGGGTGAAGATGAAAATGAAGTTATCTTAGCCTCTGTTCTTCAGGGATTCTTTGATGCTGTTGGTATTCTACTCAGGTAGGCTTCTTAGTTGCCTCTGGCAATGTTCACTACTATTCTGTGCTTCAAGTTCTCTTTGCTACACTTTGCTGTATCTTTTGTTCCAGGGACAATGTCGATAAGCGGGAGGCACTCGAAAACCTGGATCTCATTCTGTTATGCATTGACGAAATTGTAGATGGCGGGTACACATCTTATTTTTCCCCTGCGACAATATAATTGAACATGTACCCTGATAGATCTTTGAAAAAACTCAAGGCATGTAGGCTGTAGCAAGGGTTCCTAGTAAAATTGTAAAATTAACTTTGTTGATGTTTGATGTTTCCATGACACCCCTCTTATCATATGTAGCATTGTTCTGGAAACCGACGCAAACAGCATTGCAAGTAAAGTTGCAACTCACAGTATTGATTCTGGAGCACCACTATCTGAGCAGGTATGTGGTTTTTTGCTTTCCGGGACTGGGAGGTTAACATATATGATATATCTGATTCTGATTTCTCCTTCTGCAGACTATAAGTCAAGCACTCGCAACTGCACGCGAACATCTTGCTAGATCCCTTCTGAAGTGATGATGCACTGGACTCCCAATTAGAAAATATGACAAAAAAGCAAGGTAGACAATTTGACTTGTCTGTGCTGCTCAGGAGGATTTGACACAAGTTTGTTGCAACATCTTGGAAAATTGTGGCTTCTGATATTTTCTTTTCTATTGTCTTCTTGTTAGCACTTTTAGTTTCCATCTTTTGACTTTTTGCAAGATGCATTCCCAACTCCTATCTTAGACCAAACGCCTGCCAAAAGATAAGATTATATGACTGTGGACATAATTTGAGCTTTCACTGCAAAATTGTTTTTTTTTTCTGTTTCATTGCTTCAATGAGTCAATCATATATGCTCTGTTTGTTGGAAGCTCAGTTATGTAGCCTATGGAGTCATTAAAAGCTGTAAAAGAAACAATCTAAAGAGACGTGAATTATTGATTGCCAAGGAAGTTTCTGTCGAAAAGACACGAGTCCATTTGCTTTACCTCAAAGTTGCAATGTTACAACATCATACATGCAACAAAAGAAGCTCAAGATTGCTGGTCTAACTAGTTAGTGGGAAATCACTTGTTAACTATATCAGTTGTTAACTTGTTTCTTAAGTGATGAGAAGATATTCAGCATCTTCTGCGAACCTATCTCCAGCAGTTGGAGGCAAATTATTCCTCGATACTTGGTTATGGACCTGGGCATGTGTTTCTGCCTCATGCTGGAACTTCTTCACTAACCTGTCCAGCTCCAGCTTCCTCACTTCAACGTCCTCCTCCCTGATCGGTTTCTTCAACCCGAGATAAATCAATCCAACTACGATTAGCACTGCACCTATGAAGAAGAGAAGCCCTGCAAATAGACCAAACGCATATGGTGTTCTTTCTGCCCCTGGGATTCCATCCACATTGATTCCGAACAGCCCGGTGATGATGGAAAGAACAAGGCCGCATCCTCCGAAAACTGCTAGGTTGTGAGTGACTGTAAGGCTTCTATCCTGTTATTGAAGCACAACAAATTCACCATCAGAAGATTATGGAAAAAGAAAACTGCAGTGTTATCTCACAACGAACCTGCAACCATGCGCGGAGAGTGCTTTGCATGACATCTTGGATGGTAAACAAGCGTCCACGAACTGCTTCTTGCTCTTCAATCATTTCCCTAGTACTCTTTCTTGTTCCTTCCAGCAGGCTTCTTGTTAGATTTCCCCTCAGATGCTGGAGGAGTTCAAAAACTATCTCTTCTCTTGCATGAAGAGACCATTTTACTCTAATAACCTAAAATTTAACGTGAACAAATACATGGTTAAACAAGCAATAGCACAAGCATCGTGGAAGCTTGAGATCGAATTACAGTGAAAGTACACATAATTAAGCCTGCACGAACTGAAGGGCTCTACTACATGGAATACCACATGTTTGAAGAATAGGTTTACATCTTTCAGTAAGATGTTAAATAGTAGTTCACTCTTTCAGATCTCAACAGCATGAGTAAAGTGACATTACCTAGATGACAAATATTCCAAGTTAACATAACATAAAATACGAGATCTATGGTTCTTCAAGTTTGAACCTGTTTCAATAAGTTTCTCTCACCATCTCACCATAAGCACACACCTTACAGCTCAATGAAGCAGTACCTGCTGCCAGAAGCAGGTCATGGTTTGTTCTACAAGGGCAAATTTCTTCAAAAACTACTTCAAAGTGTTCAGGAGTCGTATTAGTATTTATGAATCCAATCCACACCAATGCACCGAATACATTACTTGGTCATCACTTCAAGTTCTCACTAAACTATTATAGGACAGATACTGAGCCCCAGTCAGAATCACAGTTATACAGTTCTCGCCCAACTAATGGTTTAAACATGGTTATCTCATCGAACTAATGGTTACTAATATTTCTCTCCTCTTATACTAGATACAAAGCTCACCAATGAGATATGCTATATGCAGAATTTTGTTCCATACAAGCTAATATTTGTAGTAGATATCTGAAACAGTCATTATTATAATCAGGTTGGGATTCCATGGCAGGTATAAATACCTGTCTTGATAACCTTCTTATTTCTTGGTTGAGTATTGTCCCAAAAAGATTCAAGTCTTCCTGGTTTCTCCTATCCATGAGGGAAAGATATGCAGATATGGTGAGAGAGGGGGATGGGAAGAAGCACACATCATTGAATTGGCTCAATTAGCTTATAATACCTATTCACGAACTTCAGTTCCACTTCATCTGCTGCCCCGAAGATGGACTTCCGGAATAACCTTAAATTAAAATAAACATTTGATTGAATACAAAGGTCATATAACTAGTCAGAGAACACTATTTGGGGAGTTAAGGATCCACCTCGATATAATATTTCTCAAGCTAGTAAAAACACAAGAAACGACAACAGTACATTACTAAAATTCCTTCATTGAAGTATACAATGCACTGAATGTTATTTTATTTCCTTTATGTCAAATGGAGCAAATACAGACACCGGCGACCATAAGATGGTGACTTTTTAATTCTTACTTAGAACTTGTAGCATATCCATTTCATGATTAACCTCTACACTTAAGTTTAAGTATACAATATTCATTAAATTCACCTGTCATCCCACCGTGCCAAGCGACTAGCTAAAGTTGCTATAATTTCATGCGCTGTCTTGGGAGCATTATAACCACCACCAAGAAGAAGTTCCTACAAGGGAAAACTAATTTCAACAAAATTTGTTCAGAATTAACATCATAGCTTCGTAAAATTCTAAACTCTAACGGACCTGAACTTCTGTAATGCCCAAAACATTGATTCTTGAAGCAGATCCTTTCACATGTAGAACAGTTAAAAGGTAGTACTGAGCTTGCCATGAACGAAGAACAACAGGAATGTCATCTTCTTCAACAAAGGGATCACCAGCAGACTGTCCCAAGAGCTCAAACAGTAAACCCCCAGAAACCCTTACAGGTACCTGAAAACACATTGAGCATTGCAGGAGGTGTCAAATACTATGTATTTCAGAGAGCAGTAAAGGCACAACTTCATTCTCATCTATCTCTTTCAAAAAGTACAACTCAGACAAGTTGTAAAAGTACATCAATCCATATTACCTCATACAAGAGATGCTTCATCCGATCACTTATCAATCTGCTTTCATCTCTCAAAGCAGTCCTAATAGCCGGATGCAACCACTGGGCAGCATTTAGCCATGCATCTACATTAGGATGACCAGCAGAGAGGTGGCACCACCATGTAGGCCCAACTGGCCTTTCCCAGTACGGAGCAGCCACATCAGCAACAGTTATGTCATCCTCACTATCCATAAACTCAAAGTGTTCAGTAGCCCATTCTGCATCAGCTTGTACTGTTCGGACAAGTTCTGAAATCCTAGTCCATCCAATCGGAACCCAGCAACTCCCTTCGCTTCTTTCAGCAGAATGTTGTCGATCTGATTGACTTTTCTGCCCATTCACATTCGAAGCGACAGCATGCTGACCCTCCAATTCAACAAGGGGATCAGATACTGCAAGAGTGTTCTTACTTGATATTTGGGGGTTCCCCTCTGTGCCTCCATCACAGTATAGTTGCTTCTTCACATTAAAATCATCAAATCGACGAGATGACTTTACACTTGAAGCAGGTTTTGGGGTTACCAATCTTTTATTCGGTCGGATGAATTCAAAAGCGCAAATTAGTCCATCCGTCCATAATTGATTCCCTAGCGTGGTGGCATCCTTATTGCTGTAAACCCTATGGTTCTCAATTATCTTTGTTTGATTACTTTGGAGCGAACGTTCCTCACTATGTCTACTCATGTTGTATCTCGTAAAATTCAAACTTGCAGTTCTTGAGGTTCTAAATATCCCTAGCTAATTCGCATAAATCTGTTCGATGAATTCCGCGAATAGGCAACGCTACGTCCCTCGATGATTTTAGAAGAGAAGAATATTATCAAAAAACTGCAGCAGAACATTTCAACCACAAAAAAGGTAAAATAAGCGATTTACTGAAAAGAACTTCAAATTATGTAACCAAATTACTTCAGTAACACGCAAGACTTGAATCTGAATAAGCTATTAAAATTCAGCTACAACAAAGCTTTATCGAAAAGGAAAAAAAAAAAAAAAAAAGCAACAAAACACCAAACTTCCGGAAGCAACTGCAAAATGCTAAAAATTAACACGCCTACTAATATTCTTCCTAATTTCTTTCGATTTTTAACGAAATCAAGAACCGTGGAAGCGGAAAAAGCAGGCAGTTAGCGAGTGAGCTAGAAAGAGAAGTCGAAGTTAGAGAGAACTCACAACAGTCGGCGTCTCCGCGAGGTCAGCCACGTTAGAGTTGGCGTCTACACGCAACATGATAATAAACTCTAAAATAATAAATTAAATATAAAAAACTGGTTGAAATTAAGTAAAAAGGTTCCACGGGAAGAATCGTCATTTATTTAACTAATAAATTATGTCGGGTTAAACCATTAAATCTATTTATTTTAATATTTAAAAGAGACTCGAGCATACCTACTTTCCATTTATAACCAGTTTTTTCAATTGAATTTCAATTCAGACCGAACCATTGATACAATCATCTGTTCAATAAATCATAGTATGTTCTGTCCCTTAAACCAACAACTGGTAGTACAGTCACGAATAACCACCTGTTGTGAATCGACTACACACAATTTTTAGTTTAAAAAATTCATATCATAAAATTCAATTTTCGATCCAATGGTGTACACCGGTTACGTTCCTGGATAATTTTATACCTAACCCCCTGTTTCTCAAACCTACCCAACCCTATTGCTTCAGCCAGTTCGACTAGAAATCCAGATGAGCTAAAATTCAACTAGATGTGACCCGACGAATCAATCGGGTCAACCAAATAAAATAAATAAATTGTAAAATTATTTATTTAATTATTTATCTTTACATAACATTCAAATTGGTCTTCCACTTTTCAACTGACTCATATAAACCTAAACATCATAATTCAAACTATGTAGGACAAGACAAAATTAAAATTCTAAAACTTATATGACTCAATTGAAAAATGAATAATCAATTTGAATTTTATAAGAAAAATAGAGACGAATGTGATTCACAAAATTAAAATTTTTAGATTTATAGGTGTATGACCAACTTAACTGTTTACTCATAAATAAATGTAAAGATTAATTTCAAAAATAGAAGAGAAACATGTAGATGTTATGTTACATAAACCAAGTAATGGAGCATTAGCGAAGCAGGTTGGTAAGCTACGGGTAAAATTCAACAGGGGAAAGAACAGAAGTCTCAACTAACACAAAGTTAGCACTCAGTGTTCCTACGTTAACGTTACACCAACTGACGATAAATAAGCTCAAATACAACCTCTAGGCACAGGGCAGTGGCCACTCAAATCCATTAAAATCATAAAATCCACACATTATAAAGAGGGCCACATTTCTTGAACATTACATTCCCCTGAAAAACCAGGAGGCTATCAAATTAGTAGCTGTTCTGCCAGATCTGAGACTGCTTTGGCTGCTGCTGCCCTTGTGACCCGCCAAGCGACCCATCTCTTGGGTTCTGCTGCTGCTCAAGTGATAGGCCGCTCTGAGAATGGTAGAAGTTCGGGTACCCATAGTTTTGCGATGGCTGCTGGCCTTGCCTGAACCCACTAGATTGCTGATTCTGTCCCTGGTAATTGTAGTACGTGCTGGCCGGAACAGCAGACATCGTTCTGGAGTTGGCTCCGTGAAGCCACATTGCTGAGTTTTCATTTTGCTGCAAAAAGCAAATGACAAAGGATGGGTTATGAATGCTGTTTATCTCATTAGCTAGTGGGGAAAAGTACAAAAAACTACCGTGTTCTGACAAAATTGCATAGAACTAGAAAAATACCAAGTGTCATATGTTCTTAAACAATATTGCACGAAATACCCTGCATTCTTAAACAATGTTGCACGAAATACCCCTAGTGTTCGAAATTTAGTTTGACACGAAGGGCAAAAACGAAAAATTTTGCACAGGGTTCGTGCTAGATTGTTTAAGAGCACATAGCATTTGAAGCAAAAAAATCAAAAACAGATAATTTTATGTAATTTCACTCAACATATGATAGTGTTTTTGCACTTTTCCCTCTAGAGGAGAGAAGGAAAATGAAAGCCTTAAACATACCTGCTGGAGTGAGACTAAGTGACTGTTGTCCTTGTATTGAGAATTTAAGACATCATCATAGCTTAAAGTTGATCCAGATGGAGCAGCAGGCGGATTCATGGGGTAATTTCCTTGAATAGTTGTGGGATTTCCGAAAGCACCATAACCGGAAGCTATGGCAGCAGACTGAGGCAAACTACTGGCAGAAACATTGCTTTTATACTGTGGAAGTACCGCTGCTATAGATTGGGGGTAAGAGCTGTTGCCTGCAAATGTTTGCTGAAAGGTAGAAGGCAGGTATGTATAGCTCTGAGGCAAGTAGGGGTAGCCGAACATGTTTGTAAAGGGTCCCAAAGGAAGAGTGGGCTGAGAATATGGATGTACAGCAAGGTGTTGAGCAAGAGTAGGCCCCGTTGCACCGCTGGATCCAGGAAGGGTTTGTGGAGCTGACTGTGTCAATGAGTAATCAGCAGTCTTTAAAGCCTGAAAAGTCAGAGTAACATATTCAAATGTAGAGCTTTTGATGTAAAAAATATCTTTTAAGCACTAGTACCATCTGAAACTTAATAATCTAGCCCATAATTTAGTTTATGGACGATGCTTCCTAGCATGCATGTCAAACTAATACCATTGGGAGCAGATTGTTATTTTGAAGGTAAAAGTTTGGTGGATAGTGGGTTATAGTATGTATAAGCCAGTTCAAACTTGCGAAATCCATTTGTGGAAATGGTTTAAACTTCAAAACAGAATTTCTAAATAGCCAAAACAATCTCTTCAGTTTTGCAGAACACCAAATCCGACAGCAAAAAAAGGCATTCACACAGAAAGTCCAAAATGATGAGTATTGATAAGATTACCAGCTTAGTTTAAACAAGTACCTCGGAGATAGAAATCGCTGAACCATCAACTGAAGCAACAGAGTTTCCAAATTTTGCAGACATTGCTTGTGCGGCGAGGAACTGAGAGTACTGGAGATCACTCTCTCTGGTGGGCTGGACATTAACAGGGGACAAACTGCTTGGTAGTGCATTTGTGTATGACTGCTGTTCACAAAGACATGAGCAACTAAGTAATCAAAGAAGAAACTTTGAACTCATCAATTTTGCATAATTAAATACTCAGAACGTCCCATTACTTATGTTTGATTGGGATTGGGCATGAATATTAAGATAGTGGGTGTAAAGGTATAAAGTGGTGGAACGGAGGGAGTAAAAACAAGACAAAAGGAGGATGTCCAATCACATACTCATGCACAAAGTCAAATTATCAACACAATACATATTGAATATGCATCAATGTATTAATGGATATCAAACTGAAAGAGAGAGAATAAAAGCAAGCATGCACTCAATACATTTAAAAAGGGGCGGTACTATTCACGCCCCTCACCACCGAACACACACCTAACCACTAAATACACCCTCAAAACAATTGCAAAATTGGACTAAGTATATTAAAGATACTTAATATACAACTGGAATTTGTATACCCATTTAAACAATAGGATATATCTAATCCATTTCTTAAAGGCAAAGGGAAAGATACTTACCATAACATCAGAAAAGGGTGCTAGATTTTGCAACTGCGAACTTGTTTGATTGAATGTGGCATTCATCTGTTGAGCACCATCGAAGTTGTAGCCAGGGTTGGAAGGAGGAAAAGTGTATTGACTTCCATGGGCTCCTTCAGCATTATCAGACTTCAGCTCTTCGTGTTGAGAAGCAGATGCTGGATCATAATCCCCTGCATTAGCACTGCTTCGTTGGAGCATGCCACCATCAGAAGCATTCCTCAGAGAGTCATCAACATAATAATCAGAACTTCTGCAATGATAGAAAAATTGAGACTTTAAGTTAAATGTGAGAAGATAAGCACAGAAAACACCAAAATCTTTTACTATACTTAATGATATACCTGTCCATATGCCCAACTGACGGAATATCAGCTTCACTATGTAGCTTTTCCAAGTTAGGTTCTACAGGCACAGATTTCACAGTGTCTGAAGAATATCCAGCACCCATTCCAGATCCAAAACTACCAAAGCTCAAATGTGAGCAATCTACATGTTGAACTTGCAAATGATCTGGGATTACCACAGAAGGGGTATTATATCCTTCAGATGGCAATCCTCTATCATCATTTTCCACACTAAGTTGTTGCAAGTTTCTGGTGACTGAAGATACTGAAGCATTGATTTCTTCGACTGCATGATCATGTAGAGACTTAGAAACTCAACTAGCTACTCATGAATTATAAAATTAACATTGACTGGTGGATGATCATGTAGTGCACAAATTAGACAATCAAGTAAAGCAACAGACTAACGTCCATCTTTTGATTTTTGATAAAAAGGTACTATAAGTTGACGGATACTTTAACCCATTTATAATCATCTCCGAACCTTCAAAAATTGTTATTACTTTTCCTCTGCAACTATGTTGGTTCCTAATTTGCCTCGAAATGCTTATCTAGAAAAAAAATTCTGCAGAACATTTTAATACTGAGGCCATTGTCACTCTAGCTATGATCTGCTATGGTGTTAAATGTGACAGAATCAGTAGCTTACTAAATAATTGAAAGAACAGTCACCTTCTTGGAAATTATTAGGAGCCTGATGCTGATATGAACCCGTGTCTTTATACAAGTCATTTTCATACAGAGATGCACCTCTTGAATCATCTTCTGGGAGCATCCTACTAGAGATAGAATCAGATTCCACAGCATTCTCTCCAGATTCTTCACTGCTAGCATATTCTTCTTCTTGAACCTCTTCTACCTCAGACGGCCGATTGAAACCATCAGAAGGTATAACAGATGCCTCCAGATGCTGTTCCGAATCAGGAGTAAAGTACGGTATAGATACCACTTTTGTAGCAGGTGGCATAATTGGCCACTCTTCAATAATTGGTATTTGCTGGGCTGAAGAAGTTCCTGACTCATGATCTTTCATTGAATTATCTGCAGGAAATCTTGAGTTATAATATGATTTGTTGGTTGAAGGGCCTTGAGCATTGTGGTGAGATGCCTGAGGAGCATTAGATGCTTTATTCTGCGGTTTGCCCATCTTTACAATGTCAGCCATGGAAACCTGTCCAGGAGCACCAACCCAGGCAGATTGATATCCAGAAACTGGCTGTACTCCAGATGGCATAGAAACGGCCGCACCAAATGAGGGCCCTTTATTTTCATCAGTGGCATGGTCACCATTACTGAAACATGTCATCCAGAAAAGAAAAAAAATAATGAGTCTTAAAGTGTATCACTCTGGAGAAGTAAACAACTACTACATCAAGATTCATGCCTACACTGATATTTGGACTTTCAGCAGCATCTAAAATGGACGGAAAAAGTGTAATAGAGAAACAGCAACGTGGAAGAAGGTGAGCAATTGAAGAAGATTTAGAACAGTATACATGCCCAGAACAAGCAAATGCTTCAAAAGATTAATATAATGACATTCAAAAAACTTACAGAGATAATTTAAAGAAGCCAGCTCAAATTAGAATTCCAATAAGAATAAAAGAGTACACCAAGCAAAACAGGACAGACCTGAGCCCTGCAGACACTCTGCTTCTACTATTTGTGGATACAGCAGGCATTGTAGAACTTGCATATGAAGTCGATCCATGTTCTTTCTTATAAGTTGTCTTTCCAGGCAATGTACCAGACTCTGCCAACAAATACAGTAAGGTTATATTCTATATTCAAGAATTCCATTAAATACTAAAGGCTAGAAAGAGTACCAAAAGAATTGTATGATGTTGAGCCACCTCGGCCGACGTAGCGATCTGCACCAGCCTTGCCACTTCGACTAGGATTGTTAGCACCACGAGACCTAGGCTCAGTGGTGTCTTTACCCTGTGAAAACACAAATAAGAACACTATGCTCTAGTAAACAGTCTAGAGCTAATATTATGTTACCAGCAGCAGTGTAAACTAAGTTGCATATCAGGGCTCTACTTTTTAACATCTTAAGTTAGAATAAAAATGGGACTAACAGAAGCTAGAAAGTTCCCTCATCATAAGCATGATCATTCTTTCCTTGAGCAGAAGAACAAAGGAAATTTAAATAACTTCCACCCAATTTGATCCACATCATATGAAGGTAATTTTTTTCTGCACTACAAGAAAGAAGCCAAAAATAAAATAAATCCATGATACAAATAAGTATGGATGAGAATCACGCACCTCTTTTTTCTTTTCTCGTTTACTTTTCACCTCATGGAAAGGATCTAGAGAATAGCAACAAATCAGCTTAAAATTATAAATGTTATTATTAACAAAGCAATTCAACTTATGCCAGTAGTTTACTAATCCATAATCCACAGATGCAAACAAAAAAGTGGAAAACACACAATCAATCATCGCGAGACAAGTCTATATAAGGTCTGAACTAGAACCACAGGAAACCATACTTTATATGCTTTCTCGTATACAAGTCGGGGGGACAGTGCATGAGAACATGCCTGAGCGTATCAGTCCAGATGCAATTTCAATGAGAGAAAACTAGACCTAGCGGCTAGCATATAAGTAAAACCCTACTCAGTCCAAGACTTATGTTAAAAGAGAGATTCTTCAAATTAATGTGAAAGTTGATGTGTGACAAAATCTGTTTGAAACGAGACAATGAAACTCACCACCAACTAAAACAAGAGCCCTTAACACAAAACAAGAGCCCACAAAAGGAAAATTAAAATACTAGGGTTTTCACTTTTCAGTGTACAGAAAGAGAAACCTTGAGACAAGAGACGATTGACGGCCTCGTTAGGGTCCATATTACAGTCCTTGAGAACAGCATAGATCTCCGCCTCCGAGCAGCTTACAATCTCCTTCAAGCTCTGCACCATCTTCCTCGACCCAGCCGGAATGGATTGCACCCCTCCACCATTTCCGGCGGCGCCGCTTCCCCTGCTCGTACTCATCCTCACCTCGAACAGATCTAACACACAACGTATCTCGCAAAGCCAACGCTTTGCCTTACTCTCCCCTACCTCAATCAATTACCTCTGATTTTCGTCTACACTCAAAATACAGATAATTTAAATAGAGATATCGATATATATCACTCCGAGGAAGAGAGGCAGTGAATCAGACTTACGCAATTGATGTTTTTGCTATATAAATAGAATTGTTAGTAGTACAAGAAGTAGAGAGAGAGAGAGAGGTTTTTGAAGATATCCGAAGCTTTCGTGCAAACTGCAAACCCTTCGCTATTTCTCAGACTAAATTTTATTTATCGCTCGCTCTTATAGTTTTTCAGATTCGTCTTCAAACTTTAAAAAATTGAATTTTGATTTTGTAATATTTTCTCTATCAATATAATTTATTGAGTTCAATTTAGTTATTTGTTTTGGAAAGATTTGATTTTTCATTTAAAGTACCAAATCCAATTAAGATGTTTTCCATAAGAGATTTTACAATCATAAATTATAAATTTATGTAAGGTATTTGAGTTAGTAATTTAGTCTCACTTAAATTAATATAAGATTAACTAGTTATACTGTTCCTTCATCTTTTCTATAATATTTACATCGATTCTTAATTTTTTAATTGAGTGTGTAAGTATAAATAAATATCTCAATTCCGTCACTACATTCGTTGCTTCACCTTTTCCATAATATTCAAATCGGTGCTCCATATTTCAATTAACTTATATAAGCACAAATACCATAATTTCGTTTGTCATATTCTCATCCCGTTCGTCACTTTCCCTTTATTTCTAAATTGTAAATCAGACCCAATTTTTTACATAAAGAAATAAGTTAATTAAATAAACATTTTATATTTTAATATTGCAATATATTAAATGCTACAGGAAAAATCATGTCAGTAGATAAAGTGAAAATTAGAATATTTATGATATGACTCAATTAAAAATTTGAAATTTGAATGTTATGATAATAATAAAGGATCAATATAACTTGCTTACTCTATTATAAGTACAGCAATAAAATCGGGATTTCTTAAATTCATAAATTTTAGTCAAAACTGATACTACAAGATTCTCATTCCAAATGATAAGGTATTTGAATTTGGGAACTGACCTTCCCTTGCATAATTATAATCTTAATTAATTGGATCTCACCATATCAACTGAATCAAAAATGGGAAGTAGCGTATCTTGTTACAAGGAAGATTAAAATCTGGATAATGAATCCTCTCCAACTCCTCGCCATCACCCTATCCTCCGCTGCCGCTGCCGCCGCCGCCGACGACAACGAATAAAACAGTTTGCTTCGTCAGTCCGGTCAGGAACTCTACCCCGAGAATAAATCGTTTTTTTCGCATAATATTCCGTCAATTTCCCAGGCACTGAGCTCGACTCTGATATCCTTAGCGCTATCATTGGCGATTTTCTGCGCAGCTCCATCGTATTCAGTCGCGCTAGAACCTAGTGCTCCGCAACAGGAATTGAATTGCCGCGAAGACGATGTTAACGCGGATGATGTATTGACGGGCGAAGCGGCTACGAATGAGGAAATCGTTGAAGAGGCTTGGCAAATTGTGAACGATGCTTTTATCGACACTGGTCGGCACCGCTGGTCTACTGAATCGTGGCTTGTATGTATCAATTGTTAAGACGCTGGAAATAATAATCATACTACTTACGTTTGATCAGTTTTTTCGTTTTGTTCTTGTGTAGAAAAAGAAGGAAGATGTTTTAGGCGCCTCGATTCAGTCGCGATCAAGAGTGCATGAGATCATCAGGCGAATGTTGGCGAGCTTAGTGATGAATTCTAAATCATGAACCTGGAACTTGAAGAAGAAGAACAACAGAGAAATTCATGATCAATCTTAAGGAGCTCGAATGAAGAGAATTTAGAATTGTTGTATTTGATTTCTAAAAGTGTAAATTACAACTGCTACAAGCTAAGGGTATTTATACACTTAGAAGAGACGTAATCACTAAGCTAACTAGACTAAAATATCTACAACAAACTCTAACAATAAGCTGCAACAAACTCTTAAGTGTTTGGTATGCATGGACGTAGATGACTATCTTGTTCTTGCACACGTGGCTCTTGATTGATTAGAGAATGTGAGTCATCTAATTTGAATCACAACAGCCCCCCTCAGGTTGAGAATACATATTGTGGATTCTCAACTTGGACAATAAGTAAACAAACTGAGATCGGCCGAGAGCCTTGGTGAGGAGATCAGCTGGTTGATGGTGTGTGGGAACATATAATAAGTGGATCTTGCCAGCAGCAATGCAATCACGTATATAGTGACAGTCTATCTTGATGTGTTTGGTCCGTTCATGATGAACGTGGTTAGAGGCTAAAGCCAAAGCAGACTTACGATTAGTATATAGGGTACCACTAGCGATGTTGCATCCAAAATCCTGAAAGATCATTTCAGACGTAGCAACAGCCACTGCCCAGTACTCAGCCTCAGCTGAGCTTCTAGATATAGTAGCCTGCTTCTTGGACTTCCAAGAGATGAGAGAGTCACCCAAGAACATGCAGTAGCCCCGTGACTGATTTCCTGGTACCAGGACAAGCGGCCCAATCCGAATCACTAAACCCTTTGAGAACTAGGCTAGACTGAGCTGAAAAGAAAGACCTTGTCCAATTGATCCTTTAAGGTAACGGAGTATTCTGTGTGCAGGATTAAGGTGAGTAAGCCCGGGCTTATACATGTATTGAGCCAATGTGTGAACAACATAACATATATCTGGGCGAGTGACAGTTAAGTACATAAGTTTCCCTATTAACCGGCGGTGGGGAGTAGGATCTGTTAAGTAGTGATCATCTTTCAAGCTGAGTTTGAGCTTGCTGTCCATAGGGAATTGAACTGGTTTACACTCTATATAACCTTCATCTTCTAAGAGATCGAGGACATACTTACGCTGGCAAAGAGAAATTCCACTTGAATTCCGGACTACTTCTATGCTAAGAAAGAATTTTAAGGGTCCAAGGTCCTTGATCTTAAAATAATCATCTAAAAACTGCTTCACCCTCTGAATGGCAGCAAGGTTATTATTGGCCACAAGAATATCATCTACATAGACCAGGAGAATGAGGGAGAAAGAAGAAGTGTGAATGGTGAAAAGAGATGAATCTGATTTTGACCTTGTGAAACCATAGGAAATAAGAGAATCAGAAAGCTTGGAGAACCACTGCCTACTTGCCTGTTTAAGACCATATAAGCTCTTCAATAAGCGACAGACTTTGTTAGGATGAGCTCCTGCATAGCCAGGTGGAGGTGTCATGTATACCTCTTCATGCAAATCCCCATGCAAAACGCATTGTTAACATCTAACTGCTCCAAGAGCCAACCTTTGGAAGCAGACATTGCAATTAATCCTCTAACAGTTGTGAATTTGGCTACAGGGGAGAAGGTTTCTGCATAATCTATCCCTTCTTGTTGCGTGTACCCCTTAGCAACTAGGCGCGGTTTGTAACGTTCTATAGAGCCATCAACATGAAATTTGACTTTGTAAACCTATTTACAACCTATTGGAGTCTTACCTTTAGGCAAGTCAGTGAGCAGCCAAGTCCCATTAGATTCTAAGGCGCAATTCCTTCTGCATAGCCTCTTGCCAGTGTTTGTGTGGAGCTGCTTTATAGTAAGTACGAGGCTCAAAGGTATTGGACACGGTTAAGGAGTAGTGTTTGTGAGGGGAAGATAACAAGGAATAAGACAAATATTTGGAAATAGGGTGTTTAGATTTACCTACCAAGCTAGAGGAGGAGGCTGACTGAGCTGAGTCATGAGAGAGAGTAGGACATGTATAGTCTTGTAGATGAGAAGGTGGATGTCGGAGAGAAATTGGAGCAGTAGAGGAAGTGGGTTCAATAGAGGAGGTGGGTTCAGTACAGCTGAGGACAGGAGGATCAGAATCTGCTATTGCTAGAGAAAGTGGAAAAGAGGTAATGTGACGGGGAGAACTGATAGCAGACTGAAAGGGAAAGGTAGTTTCATTGAAAAGAACATCTCGGGAAACAAGAAAAGACTCGGAATCCAGATCATAGAGCTTGTATCCCTTTGAGATAGAAGAGTAGCCAACAAAAACACACTTTCTAGCCCTTGGTGCAAACTTGTGTTTGTGTCCTACCAGGTTTGCGGCATAACATAAACAATCAAAAACTTTGAGTTTTTAATAATTTGGGGTTTTAGAATAGAGGGCTTCATATGGACTACGATTCTGAAGTACTGGAGTAGGGAGTCTATTTAAAATGTGAGCTGTAGTGAGCAGAGATTCCCCCCAAAAACTCAAAGGTAAACTGGAATAGAACAATAAGGATCGAGCAATGTTTAGGAGTGATTGATGGCGCCTCTCTACCACCCCATTTTGTTGGGGTGTGTATATACAGGAAGTTTGATGGATAATACCATGATTTGAGTAGAATTCAGGTAAAAGAAACTTAGTACCATTATCAGTACGGATGATTTTTATTGTAGCTGAGAATTGAGTTCGAACAAAGGAATAGAAGGATCTCAAATGTGCTGTTGTATCTGATTTGTGGTGCATTAGACAACACCATGTTACTCTTGTGTAATCATCAACTATACTGAGGAAATTTTGATATCCAGAATGACTTGATACATAGAAAGGTCCCCAAATGTCACAGTGTATCATCTCAAATGAGGACTTGGTCTTAATAGAACTCTTAGGAAAAGGAGTTCTATGAAACTTGGCTAGTGGACAAACATTACATTGTTGATTACTAGCCTTAGCTAAAACTGGAATATTAGATTTTAGTGAGGCTAGTGTAGAATTTGAGGCATGGCCTAATCTTTGATGCCACAGAGAGCTAGACTCAGAACTCTGCACACAGCTGTTACAGAAGGAGAGATAGATGGAGAAGGAGATGTGGGTTGGATTAGAAATAAGCCTTGACTCAGTTTAGCAATTCCAATCCTCTTGTCCAGTGCTTGGTCCTGTATGATGTAGTATGGATCATGTAGAACAAGGGTGAGCTTAGATTCAACAAGAAGTTTGTTAACTGATACAAGATTTACTTTGAAAGAAGGAATGAAAAGAACATTAGGTAAAAGTAAATCTTCATTGCTTCTAGCAGAACCAATGTGAGTGACTGGGAGACGAGTTTCATTTGGCAATGTAACAAACATATTTGCCACAGGAACTGGATTAATCAGCAAAGATAAGTCTGAGACCATGTGGTTAGTTGCTCCGGTCTCTAGGATCCAAGTAAGAGGATGAAAAACAGTATTAAAGCACTGGATGTGAGAAGAAAAGCTACAAAACTTTATACCCGAAATTTCAGTAGAGGAGAGAGTAGATGATGAGGAAGCTATATTCTGGATGAGGCTAAGCAGATGATTATACTGATCATTAGAAATTTGAGAACCAGAACTATCACCAACTACCTGCTGGTTTGAAACCACATGAGTTGCAGATAGAGTTGCCTTACCTTTGAACTTATAACTAGGTGGAAAGCCATGAAACTTGTAACACTTATCTTTCAAGTGTCCAATCAGACCGCAATGTGAACATGTTGGTTTATCTCTGCGGTTAGTAGTAGAACCAGATGATGTAGGAAACCCATTCAACTTATAACACTTATCTCTTGTGTGTCCATCAATACCACAGTAAGCACAAACAATAGTTTTAGCACCTCCAGCCCCATAACAAGCCGTTGAATTCTTTGTAGATTGATTTTCAATGGTAAGACGATGACTTAGCATGACCATAGGATCAATAGATTAAGAATTACTACCAACAGACCTATGTTTCTCATCAAATCACACGTAGTACCAGCGTAGAGTAAACACTGAGAGATCTCCTTGGTGCAGGAGTTCAAGATCCATGACTGGATCATCAAATCACACCTCTGCCACGCTGGATAATCACCATGGGTGGAGGCTCGAGTTGGAGCTGCCGTTGTTGGCTCGATAATATGAAGTTTGTTCTTCGCTCCTAAGGCGATTCACATGGATCGATTCCATAAATGGAAGTTGTCTCCGTTTAAAGGCGGATTAACAAGAACTGCACTCGGATTATCTGCTTGATGTAAGTAGTATGGATTGTTAACGTCCTCATTCGTTCGAGCAACCATGGATGATTAAAAAAAATGCAGGGAAAATTATTGAGAATTGTGGATGAAGAAACGTAAATCAGAGGAAGGAATCGAAAATCGAAAATGTTGAACTGAACACGCAAAACAACATATCTGAATCATTCAATGGTGATCCTAACGTGCCAAAGGCTTGCTCTGATACCATGACGAATTCTAGATCATGAACTTGGGAACTTGAAGAAGAAGAAGAAGAACAGAGAAATTCATGATTAATCTTAAGGAGCTCGAATGAAGAGAATTTAGAATTGCTGTATTTGATTTATGGAAGTGTAAATTACAACTGCTACAAGCTAAGGGTATTTATACACTTAGAAGAGACGTAATCACCAAGCTAACTAGACTAAAATATCTATAACAAACTCTAACAATAAGCTGCAACAAACACTTAACCGTTTGGTATGCATGGACGTAGATGACTAGCTTGTTCTTGCACACGTGGCTCTTAATTGATGAGAGAATGTGAGTTATCTGATCTTGAATCACGCGTTTTCTCTCTCCCCCTGATGTGATTGTTTTCTCAACTTCGATTCCATTTTCTATTGAAATATGTTTCTTTATTCCCATACATATTCTTCTTCTCTTGGTTGGTTTTAGTACGTGTGTGATGCTCTTTTCTTGTTTCTGGAATTTTTTTTTCTGTTACCGTATGAAGGTCTTTCCACGTTTCATGAATTATTGATATTATTTCATGATGTCGCTTTGTAAAAAAGGGTATTGCAAGTAGTTTCTGTCTCCTGAAGAATGAGCTTGTTATCTTAGGCTCTTTTTGAAGTATTAGGAAGTAACAGATAACTTAAAGTTCTGAATGAGCATTTCATGTCTCAGCTAGACTAATGAGTGGTCTTTTCTGCGTAATTTTCCACCTATATTTCAACTTCTTAACAGTTAATGAGTGGATGATATGCATGAAGGGCTTCATGCCCAAACTTTGTTGTGAACTTGGTCTTTGTACTTACATCAAAATTGCTGTTACATAAAACAGTTTTCAGTTTTCTTATTCCAGGGCTTGTGTTGGTTCCAACATGAACAAAGTTGGCCAAGATGGCAAGGTATGATATGAATGGAATTGGGATAAACTTGAGGGAAATTCCAGATGATAATGGAATAGTGAGAGGCTGAAGGTGTTAGGACTTCTTCTGGATGGCCCCGCCTATGCTGCTGGCATCAGACAGTTAACGAGCTTTTAACATTGGCGGTATTTATTTTTCCTTTTGGTAGTTTCATAATCTTAGAATATTTTACCTCATATATATATATATATATAGGGTCATTTTAAGATTAAATTGATGTTTGTCATGTTGAGAGCTTTACTGCATTTGCTATTTCCGCACTACCAATGAGTTTTCATGGGTCTAGTTACATAGATGTTTATATGTCCTCTTCTCTTTCCAAACTTCTTTTAGGGTGATGAACTACTGTCTATTAATGGGGTGGATGTGAAAGGAAAATCTGCATCATCAATGTTACAAGGACCAAGTGAAACATTTGTCAAGTCTTGCTTGATGTTCGACCACAACCATTGTTAGGTCAAGCATGAGAACTGTGGTTCTGCACAATCAGTAAAGGTCCAGAGGAAATCTATTGCCAAGGAACCACGGATACTTCAAACTGAAAGTTCTTGATGCAAACGAAAAATATTAAATTCGGATGTGATTTCGTATGTATCGAAATACAACGCGAATAGATGATCTCTACGAATTGCCGAGAACAACACGCGAGTAGATACCACAATGAATTGCCGAGAAAATAAGCGAATAGGTGATACAATCACTCGGCCCTATTTTTAAATATTGTTGATTGCCAAACACATAATATATAAAACAAACTTCACCGCACACGAATTAAATAATACTTCTACCAAGTTGAATTGGAAAAGAAATTAACCCAAACTGGAAAAACAGACCGTACGAAACCGAAAGAGTTTCGTCCCAATAGGCAACACCCCTACGAAACCAAGGTGATTTCGTCCAAATCAAGACTTCGCGTCTTGCCCGAAACAAGTTCCCAAATTCCGCATACTAAAAACTAGGGTTTTCATCTCCTTTTATAAGATGGAAGCCCACAACTTATTGATACGGAATAAACAAGCCCAACACTACGAAAATAATAATATAAAACTACTAAAATAATAATACGAAACTTGGCAACCCGCGATCACTCATGCGATCCATGCAATATCTCCTCACGTGATCCATGCAATTCCTCACGTGCATCCGCATCTCCTCCTCGCTTGCCATACCTTCGTCGCACATAAAATCTCGTAAACTGATTATCCGGCGCCACTTCTTCAACCGCCACCCCTTCGTCCGATTGCTCCACATCAACTCCCTCCCCCTCAAAAACGGCCTTGTCCTCAAGGCGAAAATGCGGAAATTGACGCCGAAAATCCTCCAATTCCACCCACGAAGACTCCTCCTCTCCGCGATTTTTCCACCGCATTCGATCGTGCGCCCTCTCTTAATTCAGAGGTAATTGTCGAAGTATGTTTCTAAACCGCCTTTTCCACATCATCCCATTTTTGTAATATTTTTGTAATGTTTTGAGAGGATGCCAACAAGTACCTTTGCCCATTAATCTAACAAGTCGCCCATTGAGCTTGAACATGATATATAAACGTTCATAATTTACCCGCAACTCGCCTAATGTCTTGAGCCATGCAATACCAAGTATTAAATCCACACCACTGAGCGGAAAAACGTGGCAATCCACAGTAATCCTTCCCGGCTTGAATTGAATGTCCACGCCGGTACACAAACCATCGGAAAAGACACGGTGTCCGTCCCCTAACCGTACCGGAAAAACCTTGGACGCATCAGCGCTTAACCCTAACTCCGACACCAACTTATTTGATATAAAATTATGCGAAGCTCCACTATCCACGAGTATCGTAGCATCCTTTCCTTTGAGCACGCCAAGCAGTCTAAGCGTGTCCGTACCCGAAAATCCATAAGCAGAAAAAGCATTCAAGATGACGCCTCCGGCCGGCTTCGGTCCGATGTCTGCGACCGGAATCAAAACCTCGTAATTACCCCCCTCCGTTAAAACCACTTCCTCCAACTCCAAATGCTCAGTATCATCGTCATCCACCATCAAAATCCGCAAATTTTTAACCGCACAAACATGATTTGTGGGGTGATACGGCAGTTTACACTTAAACACACAAGCCCTTCTGTCGAAGCTCTTCTCTCTCGATCTCCGTCATGCGACGGAACGGAGCCCGAACGATTCCAGATCGCTCACTTGGATTCGTCGTGGCCGGTGGCGCCGGCAACGCCAATGGAGCTGGCGTTGGGTTCGAAACAGGTCGTGCATATTGTAGCGAAGCTTTACGCGGAGTCCATTGCTCCGTATATCCACCTGTCATTCGCGAGCTATTCCGTACCATAATTTCTGCCTTCCGGGCCAACTTTATAGCCGTCGAAAAATCTGTCGGCTCTACAAACCAGACTTTATCCCGTATAGGTTCCCGTAAGCCCATAACAAACAAGCTCAAAATATTCTCCCTCGGTACCGTTTTGACTTGATTAGCCAAGTGCGTAAATTGATCGATATAATCTGAAACATTGCTCATTTGTTTTAACGCCGCTAACTTGGCGAAAGCGCTGCCTTCACAGCCTTCATCGAAGCGCTCGGCCAAAGCCTTTGAGAACGTCGGCTATGTATACTCCGGCATCTCCGCCGTAAACCACCCATACCAATTCAACGCAGGGCCTTCCATTGCTACGCCGAGCAACTGTCGTTTTTGCGTCGCCGAACTCCCATACAGCTCAAAGTGATGATTAACCCTAGATATCCACCCTAACGGATCATCGCCATTAAAAACCGGTAATGGAGGCGGAAGCGTCTGCCCCGTCTCTAGGCCCTCGGTATGCGGCTGTTCTTTCGATAATAGGGCTTCCAATTGCGCCTGAATTTGCGCCAGTGTATCAAAAGTCTTTGCAGATATCGTCGTCAAAATTTCCAATTTCCCTTCTAACGCCGATACTCGTCCCTCTATGATAGATTGTTGATTTCGACTGGCTCTCGTTTCTACCATACACCGTCAGATCCGGCAGGTCGGACCAAATTGATGCAAACGAAAAATATTAAATTCGGATGTGACTTTGTATGTACCGAAATACAACGCTAATAGATGATCTCTACGAATTGCCGAGAACAACACGCGAGTAGATACCACAATGAATTGCCGAGAAAATAAGCGAATAGGTGATACAATCGCTCAACCCTATTTTTAAATATTGTTGATTGCCAAACACATAATATATAAAACAAACTTCACCGCACACGAATTAAATAATACTTCTACCAAGTTGAATTGGAAAAGAAATTAACCCAAACTTGAAAAACAGACCGTACGAAACCGAAAGAGTTTCGTCCCAATAGGCAACGCCCCTACGAAACCAAGGTGATTTCGTCCAAATCAAGACTTCCCGTCTTGCCCGAAACAAGTTCCCAAATTCCGCATACTAAAAACTAGGGTTCTCATCTCCTTTTATAAGATGGAAGCCCACAACTTATTGATACGGAATAAACAAGCCTAACACTACGAAACTTGGCAACCCGCGATCACTCCTCATGCGATCCATGCAATATCTCCTCACGTGATCCATGCAATTCCTCACGTGCATCCGCATCTCCTCCTCGCTTGCCATACCTTCGTCGCACATAAAATCTCGTAAACTGATTATCCGGCGCCACTTCTTCAACCGCCGCCCCTTCGTCCGATTGCTCCACATCAGTTCTCCTTTATTTAGTCAGCCTGTTATTGTAACAACAATCTCTACTAACTGATGAGACTCTTTGTATGTTTATCAATTGAAACCTCCAAGACTAAGCTGTCATATTCTTGAATCGAATTGCCAAAATCTGCTTTGCATTCATCCTGTGGCATTCAATGTTTTCCTCAGATAGTAGTACATATTCACTTGAAAGATTTAGATCTAGACGACAAATAAACTATGCTGATGTGATCTTATCATTGTCATAACATGTATATGCTTTTGAAAGTCTCCCTTCTCTAATAGCATTATCCTTGATTCAGTGGATTTTCAAAATCTCACACTTTACATATACGTGTGAAATCATATAATTCTACTCCATTATAGTTGGCTTCCCAATAAACAGCTATTGTTCTTTAGTTAATTTTCAGTTGACAAGAAACTGTAACCTCACATGTACAAGTTCCACTAAATTAACATGAAGTACCTGATGAACCATAAAAATATTGTCTCTCCGGTGATGGTCTCAAGACTCAGGTTGCAGTTAATTAGTTCTAATGATTCAGTATGTTTTAATATTGATTTTAGATGTGAATTTCAAATATAACGTGAATAGCATAAATGCCAAGGCTTCTAGAGTCATGTGATGTGTAAATATATACTGCTTATGATGAGTGATTATTAATTTCCTTTTGCATTTTGTAAATCTCCATCTCCTATTGGTGAATAAAAATACTGCTAGTGCAAGTGAAATTGTGAGGACTTCAGACTATGCATGTGATAAACGCAGTTGTTTTTATGATTGGTCTTACAGGTTGCTATTGCACTTCATGATAATTGTAAAGCAGTGCTTGTGGTTGTGGGTGAAAGGACATATGGAAAGGTCAGACCATAATATTTTCTACTTTTATCGTGTAGAAGTTTTTTGGAACCAAGACAGACAGCCTTCATTGTTGATCAAATTTATGTATTTCTCTAGTCGTATCCTTATCGAAACATTGTTAGCTCAGGGAAGAGTCATATTTGCATGAGGGCTTTTATAATCTAGAGTTGAGAGCCCAAGTGTACTTAGTGAACAGCCTTTCTTCATTTGATCTCTTGCTTCAGCTTTCTCATCAGGTTTTAGAATCTTTAGACATCAAGAATTTCACTTTCTCCAACCGAAATGCATTGTGTTTTTCAAGTGTTTTTTTCCTACTCATTAGCTTTGGGGGATCAGGGCTTGATCCAATCAGTTTTCGAGCTTAATGATGGATGATTTGGCCTCTTGAATGATCCAACATCCTACATTTGGACGCTCCATAAATGAGGCTTGACGTTCATTCTTACTCTTGAATCGTTGAGCATGAGTCTCAGCTTGGATAGTTTCTTGTTTTGTAAAGCTTCCATACCACAGTCACCTCACAAAAATGCATTTTTCTCAACCATCTGGAATAAACTTAACGGTTGAGTGAGAAGTTTGTTCTTGAATATGTATGTAATATTATTGTAAGGATTTTTCTAATCTGTAATTGTACGAAACAGAACATGTTTCTTTTACAGACTGTGAATGAAAATCATCTGAATTTTATTTTGCCACTTTTTGAACCCTGAATTTCATGGACTTGTGGTGAAGAGACAAACTTATGTTGCAGGAATTTCCAGAGGGCTCACTTGATTAGCCCATATATTGCTCAAGTGTAATTGCTGTTAACAAATCATCGGCAACAGTTAGCAGCAGAATGACACGTGGTATTGGAGACATATAGCATCTTATCCCACTGTTGAGTGATGACAGTTGAGGCCTTTTCAGATGTAATACTTGGTATAATATCTACCTTATTCCCTTGCCTTTATCTTTTGACTTTATGCTATGTAATAGTTGAGAGAGAGAGAGAGAGAGAGAGATGGAACAGTAAATCTCTAGACTTCATAGGATGTTAATTACCTACATATTTGGATGATGATAAAGATCAGAAACAGATCCCAGACATTTACCTTTTCCTCTCCATGCCACTTTTTGCGTACCCATCTTGCTTGTAGTTTCCAACAAACCAATGCCTCCTCTCTTAAGTTTTCTTATATTCTCCCACAGAAAGCTCTCTTTTCATGCTGATCTCTCTCTCCCATGCAAGAAACCTGTGATTCTTCCTTACACTTTACATATAAACCCAATGCACAGGATGTGGGTATCTTCTTCATTCATCACCCACTCTTGCTCATACAAACTGATTTCTCCCTCCACCATCTCCTGTACTTGGAATTCTCCATCATGGAAAAGAGAATACTTGGGAATGTCCTGCTCTTAGTCTTCTGTGTTTTTGTTATCTCAGGTGATTCCACACTTCCAAGTTCTCGTCATAAGTTTTTCGAACATTTGTCGTGATTCGAGCATAAACTGCGTAAATTCTGCCTGTGTTTGCTTGCATGCAACTAAATGTAGAATCTCATTTTGCCTTCAGATGCAAGTATTGGAGAAAAGCCATCCTCAGAAGTAAGCCAAGAGCGGAGAAATCTGGACTACCAAGCATACCAAACTGTATTTTCCCCACTCATGGAGAAAGAGACTGCTCCAGGAAATATCCCCATTGTCAATCCAACAACACCAGGTACAATTCCTATAGTAAACCCAACCACCCCATCACCACCAACCACTGCAGGAGGAATAGGACAGATTCCGACCGGACCAACACCAACAGGACCCACTCCAACAGCTCCAACCGGGCCAACCCCAACTGCTCCGATGGGGCCGAATCCGACTGCTCCGACAACATCAGGCGGTCCCACGACATCCGGTGGCTCGTGGTGCATTGCCAATCCCACTGCCTCCCAGACTGCTCTGCAGGTAGCTCTGGACTATGCGTGTGGCTATGGCGGAACAGACTGCTCAGGTATCCAATCTAGTGGAGCTTGCTACGAGCCAAACACGCTACGCGACCACGCCTCCTACGCCTTCAACAACTACTACCAGAAGAACCCAATCCCCACCAGCTGCGCTTTTGGAGGCGCTGCACAGCTTACTACTACTGATCCAAGTAAGACGCACAAACACAATCAATTCTTCTGCTTATCTTGCATTTTCAAAGGCCAAAAGCCACTCATTTCTTAGTATTCAAGTCTTCATAATAACTGCATGTTTCAATCCAGGCCGTGGGAGCTGTCGCTTTGCATCGTCGTCCAGCACTCCAGCAACACCAACCGGTATGACACCTACAATTCCAATGACTCCCACAATGCCAACTGTGCCAATGACACCACCTAGGTAAAACATTGCTCTACTTTGATGAACCAAATTAACACCAAAGAAAAAATATTGAGATATTTCCATTGCAGCATGACTACACCGACCATGCCAGGAGGGAACGGCTACGGTACTGAGCCAGCAGGCACAGACTTTGGTTCACCAATGGGAACCCCCAGTGCAGCAGGAACCATATCAGCCAATTTACTGCTGTTAATCACCATGAACTGTCTCATAGTGTCAGTTACAGTAGTAGCCAAGAATTTCTAGACAAGCTGAGGTAAAATTTGCTACTATCTCCCATATGAGATGGCATCAATTGGAAGCTTCAAACCTATGCAAAATTTTGGGGTGGGAAGGTAACACGTTATTCGTTCTATGCTCTCAGATAGAGTAGGAAGCAAGGAGGGAGTAGAATCTCCTAGACAGTTAGCTACATTTCTACAGTTAATAACCTTTCGATACAAGAAATACCTGCTTTAGTGTAGTAATAGTGGTGCGACGTGTACTACATTAAGTGATCTACCAGTGGCCATAGGATTAATAATATATAATTCTCAATACCTTTTGTTAGCCTTTTCACAGACTATATACCCTTTTCCATTTAAAGCAAATTAAATCCATGATCTGCATAGTCTCAATAGCAGCTTATAGAGATGACAAATTGGCACTGCCAACGCGAGATGGTAAAAGCTGAAAGGCAATATTCAGGCATTATTATTTTCTTTCAAACACAAAATACTTGAAATAATGTTTGTTTGTAAACATTCCCAGTGATCAATCGTACATGTGTAAAGGAAAGGTCTAACTAAAAAGCATACCACCTAAATGCTAAATTACAGAATGAATGATAAAAAAGCAAAAAGATCAGGTGACCATACATTTTATACAGAATTTAATTCGTGAGAAAAGGCAACTAACCTAAACTCGTTCCAATTGTAATCCAACACAATAATACCTGCAAATGACCTGCAGCAAGGAATTCCAAACAGGTAGTAATTCCCAGCACCATTCTCTTCCCTAAATCTATTTCATCTTTCCTATCAAACTTCATAGTAACATATATGAGTTCGCTTGTAATTAGTAGATAGAGAGTGCAAATGGGGAAATGTATTACCAACAAGTTCAACTACATACAAAACTTCCCACATGCTGAATAAAGGATATTGGCATGCCAGTCATTTTGGGACATCATTGATCTGATATGATTTCACTTGCCAATAACAAGACACGAAAGATGGAAGCGATAGGGTTAAAGAAATACAATAGCAAAGGTGACAAAACAACAATGAACTATACGAGTGCACTTCAAACAGGGAAGGGGTAAAGAAAAAGCCATTCAGCAAGAAAAGTATACTTTCCTTATTCAATAACACCTACGGGCTATGAAGAACTCATTCAACTTTAACTCTGCATTTCAAATGATAAATTTGTAAGTAATAGCAAAAATGTAAGTTACCAACCACAATGACATTCTTAACTCTATTTCTTCCAAGGAACTTTCAGAGCACAACTGCAGGGAACTTCCCTACAAGCAAAAGCTCACATGTTGGATTAAACTTTTCAAAATGACATACATTAATACAGAAAAGTTGGTGCAGTTTGTAGTAGCATAATATAAATCTTAAGGTACTTTCAAAGATTTATAATGCTCATCGCAGTTCATCACGTCATCTGTAGATACGACCACAAGGGGCATACTCACATTTGGGAAATTATTCATCACCGACTCATAAGCACAAGTGCATGTAGTTAACATGCTTGGGGCAAGTAATTGAAGTCAAGCATAATATCAGCATATGGAACTGTCATTTGAAGAGTTATCAGAACAATGATTTATTTCACAAATCAATTCATTCACATCTATGCACCTAAAGCTGCACAAAGCAAACAAGAATCTCTCTTAGACAAATTAGCCTAAACAACTAACAATGATGAAAGGAATGGTGTAACCTCACTCAACATGGAGAATTATATGAAATGTGATATCTATACATCAAAGCCCATGAAAAGAATCAGGAGCGTCAGAAGAAGGGGAAAAAAAAGAATATGAAGAAGAAGACTTTCACTGAGGAAAGAAGAAAAGAACAAATGAAGGGGACATGGAATAATAAATGCACTAATAATGATAGACAAGGATCTCTTATTCCTTGTTACCGAATTTCCTAGCAATGAGGGGGCGAACATCATCAGCATCAACCAAGGACTCCAAAAATGGTAGCAGGGTGAGTAACGCACAGTCTGATGGGTCATCAAACCAACTCTTAATGGGAATTCCATTATTCACTTGCAACTTGAAGACCTGAAAAATATTAAACGAGAATGCTAAGCAAAGGTTGATTCGTGCAACATGGGGAATTACAAAATGTCTTCTTTTCTAACTCCTTTCTCGGTGCTTTCAAAGACGATGATCCAAACTAATGCTTCAAATTAAGTCTCAACAAACAAGTAACTATAATTTAACATCTAAAAAGGGACAATATCTCTAACCTTCAAGGTGGTAAAAAAACCATTTTTTGTAGAGAGATATAGTGGAAAAGTCCCATGATCCTGGAAACATTTTGTAGGATAAAATATTCAAAATCACCAAATCTTACCCAACCTAGTGAAAAGGATTCCAAGATACTAATCTACTTCCTGAAGAATGTCCCTAGTCCCAAAGTAGTATTTAATGAAATAATTTGACTGTGCATGGTATTATTATTTATCATCATAAGGCCTGATCATTGCAAGGAGAACCAGATTACACTTATAATTAGTAAAAATTACACAATATTACATTGATACCACTTCAGATGCAGCTAGTATCCTTGGTTAAAACTAAAATGGCACATAGATCAAGGCATCAAGGAATATCTGTTGCGAGAAAAAAGAACCAGCATGTAGCAAAAGCAAATGAATGAAAACCTACCTGAGGGGAATTATCAATTATTGCAGCTTTGGCAAGATCGACACCCAGTACTGTTAAGTCTTTCACATAACATCCCTCGGAAAAGATGCATGATTCCCGATAAGCTCGTCTTGATATAAACTTTCCATCAGGATCAAGAATATCCAAAAGTTGATCCGCATACATGCTTTGACTAGCAGTGAACACCACAATTTTGAACATTTCAGCTACTCTTTTGAGAAAAGTCTGAAGATGAGGCCTCTGTTTAACATACACAGTATGCTCTTTCGTGTTGAAAACGGAAAACGAGAAGTCTGCATCATCACAGTGCTCCAATGTAGAGTGTACAAGTGTTTCTGCATAATGTCAGAATTTATAACTCACTGATCATTTGATGCTTTAAGAAATTAAGCAACAAATAATTCATGAGTAAGAAAATCTTTCGAAACCCAACATAAAGTTCATAACTATCCAAGGAAATAGTATAGTAACATATTAAAAAATATATTAAGTCTCAAGAGTGCAGGCATCTGATATTCGATTTTCTCTCACTTTTCTAAAACAGAAGAATATCACAACATCAACATAGTTCATATAGCAGACATCTAATAACATTTATCAACACAGCCTTCACTTATGATAAACAAGGTAGACATTGAATAAAATCTAATTTGAATCGTTATGCTCATGCCTACAGATAAATCTATAATTAAGGCATAATAAAAATTCCAGAAATACCTGGAGGAAAATGCACTTACCGTCCAAGTCAAGTACTAGCGTGATCTCTTTAATTTGCTTCTCATTCGACACTGAAGTTAACAATGGGAATGTCACATCCGGCTGGTCTGGAAGGCTTCTAATGTACATCTGTGGATCGAAGCACTCATGATCTTGGTCAATATAGGTATTTATTTGAGAATCCTGGTTGCAAGATCTCAATTGATGGATTTCCATGTACAAGCTGGAATTTGCAGTGTCAATGGTTTCGTGTGGTGGTCTGACATCAAAATCATGGCGACAGTCTAAGTTTTCCTCCAGAAAAGGCAATGTCATGTATTCCTCCGTCTGATTACAAAGTAAACTTGACTCTTCAAACCTATAATCAGGTAGGAAAACTGAATCTGTTTTGTTATCAAACTGGGAATTGCTTCCACTGGGAGCTCCCAAAAGAATCATGTCAGAGATGTAAAAGTCCGATACATTCCATTCTTGGTATTTACACGAACTTCTGCTGCCCTCATCACTGTCATCGGTATCCAACTGCGGCACATAAAGATCATCACTTCCTAGAGGAGAATTACACCAGTTAATATTAATGTCAACTGGAACTTTCGGATTGTGATCTCAAAAAACATCAAACTGATTATGAGAAGCGTGTCCCTTAGTAGATGGGGGAGAAGACCATACCTCCATTATTGTATAAATTCATCGACTCAAGAATGGGAGAAAAGATTGTTTCCATATTTGAGGAGCATTTGGATGATGTAGGCTCCTAAGAGTTGTCCAAGTTGACATCAGTAAGCACACAGTTGAAAGTCAAATATATGTTAGCAACTTAGCATCTTCAGAAGCATTTGAAAGTTTTAACTAAAATATGACAAAAGAATTTATATAATGTCAAGCAATTAAGGAATGGCCATAAAGGAATATCTATAATCATCTGTCAAAAGAATGACTGCTCTTACCATATTGTCAGTATCTGAATCAGTAGAGTCTGGTGACTGCTTCGGGAAAACTTTGTCATCATTGGATAACTTGTTATGGCTGGTCTCATCGCTTATAAGACCATGGTTGGCCTTGTCTCTTCCAGGCTCCTGTGCATGTATTATATCATGAACTGAAACAGGATAAATAATTTCCATTAGAACAAGTTAGAAATAGAAACAAGTACAATGACTTACAACATTGAGTTCAATAACAGAAAACGATGAGAAATACCACAGTGACACAAACATTACATCTAGCTAAGTCAAACGTCAAAATTCACAACACTCTTCAGAAGATACGACGTAAGTACAAGTTCAAACTTCAAACCTAGTGAAAGATTGCATATTTTTCTTTAACAAATTAACCAAGATCACTGTAGCATGTATTTAATAAGTTGAGATACACAAAGTCTGAGAATAAGGCATCCACAACTCCGCATCAAGCCAAAAAACTTTGAAAAGGAATAAGCAGTTGGCACTGTAATGGTTGGTGAAAGTATAGCACATACTCGCCAAGTGGTAAACATTCCAAATATGTAAAACTAGAAATAGCCATACTTACCATCCTGATTATTCTGAGTACATACAGAAATTTCTTCTGCACCATGCGAAATTCGGGCACGAGAGAGAGTATTCTTGGATATCATAATTGACTTCTGGCACACATGAAGACCATTTTTTTCCTTTAGGCAGCCTGTGGTTAACTTGGTTTTCATTTTTAATGATGGCATTTGATCTGTATGTTCGAAGCCAATCCCAATATTGCATCGACAGATTCTGTTAGGTAAAACAATTTAAGACATCAGATCAGCCACAAAAGACAGCAATATTAAACTTTACACAAGAAGCCTACCGCAAATAGAAACAAACTAGTTCAGCGGGAGATTCAAAATCACTGCTAATAATTGAACTCAACTATTCCATGTCGGCCATAAAAAAAAGGTCAAGAACACATACTTTTGAATAAAAACATGAAAAACGAAGGAAAGAAATCCAAATGAATCACTAAAATCACAAAACTTTTTTCCAAAACTAAAAAGGAGGTTAAGAGAAGATGGACAATATTTACCACAGATATAAAAGTCGAATCATAAACCATAAGACCATTCGATCAACCCCCAACCCAAGATTATTCAAGAAACCCCAAGAAAACGAAAGTCGAGTCAACTCAAGCACTCGGTTTCCATCAATAAAACTCGAAGTTGACCAACAGAGAGAAAACTAAATCTTCAATAACTGGCCATATCACACAATCCAAAACCCTAGAAGTGGAAACTGAAAAACTTACAGAATTCACACTTACTGGTTACATGAAAGACTCTTAATTGTCGCAACAATCACCTATATTAACTTCAAATTTAAGCCACAGGAACAGCGACACAAACATCCAATTATCCAAGATAACAATAACTACTAAAATCTGATCTGATGTATGGATGCCATATACAATACGGAACGCGCATACCTGTAGATATCCAAGTCCTCTCTCTCCCAAGGGACGCGCTTTCTCTCTCTACAGTTCGCTCCTCAGCGCTTCTATTTATACTCGGTTGCCTGGTATGTGCTGTAAAGTCTGCTCATTTCCGGATTGTCTACATCAGTGCTTTCTGAACCGGAGTCGAACTAGGTGCACCCTTCAAAATAACCGCCAAACTTAGCCCTTCCCTGGCGTAATGTACAATCATGTGAAGCAGCGGCTCGGAAATTACGTTGTAGAGGATTATGACCCGTGCTTCAATGAGTGCCTAGGTAAACGAACGGCTGGGATAGAGAGTTACGAGATAGGGCTGGTTAGATCCGTCAGCAAGAGCCACGTAGATTATGGGCCCACCACTGCAATATTAGGACACGTGCTGTTTCGCTGAAAGAGAGAAAGAGCTTCCGTGAGAAATGGCTGCGTACTACTCCCACCGTCCCATTTGAAGCGTCTTATTTTTCATTTTGGGCGTCTCATTGGAAGCGTCTTGTTTCTAAAAAAAGCAAGAATATGTGGACAAGATTTAACTATCCAAAAGTCAAACAATATACACTACACATTATCATTTTCTTAACATCCGTGCCCATTGGAAACAATACGCTTTCAATGGGACGGAGGGAGTATACTCCAATTATTTCTGAGTAATTAATTTCACTATTATCGACTGTTGGGAATATTGACCATTGTTTTTATGACTACTGACTAGAATAGGTTATTAAGGTCCTTGGGATGGCGTATCGGTGAAGCTGAATGAGCTGACGTAACGATGAAGGTGGATGGTCCGGGATTGAAAGATTATGGATTCAAATTTCACTGAAACTCATGACCATGTATGTGTATGTCACCAATGGTTAGTTTAACTCTCTCTCTTATGTGGTTTGCAGTTATATGGTTTACATACTATTGCACAAATTGATTTAAATGAATAAATTCATTGTAAATCGACCCGAGTTTGTCAAAATTGGTTCAACTTTTAATTTCTAAAGATCATTAAATTCGATTTTTCAATCTTATTTCAATTTATGTTCGGTGGATCACAAAAAAAAAGTTAAAACATTTTAAAGTAATAATGTTGGACTGAAAAAGATGTTTGTTTAATGAATTATTATTATTTTATTGAACATTTTAACCCATTAATACATGTTGAAACCACTTTATTAAGGTTTAACTGTACTTTACGGACATCAAATAGTCAATAGATTAATATTAGGTCATTATGCATCAATTGATACATAATCATGATCGTGATATAGCATCTAAATTGAGGTTTAATTAATTAAGATCTAAAGGCTGACGTTTGTTGTCTCGATTCAACCAACACAAAAACATTAATCCTAATTCAAGGAGAAACCTCGTACCTACTTTGATTACTTCAACTATTTACCTAAAATGGAAAAAAGGCACTTGCCATCAATGGAACTACTAGTACCAAAATCTTCCATCAATGACAAAAGTGTCTCCCTTCTCCATCACTGCTATCTCCTGTCTTGTTCGTCAACATCATTAGTTCTCACGTTCCCGGAAAAACTTCCCGCATTTGATCCATTCGGTTGATTGCCCGAAACATTTTCTTGGATGATCTGCAACAGCAATAGCATCAATAGTTGGAGGGAAAACAATAGAACACTTTTAAGATTTTTGTGGCTGTCGATGCGATTAAGCATGAACGATCTTGTTGCTACTCACAAACCAAAAGTAGGTATTTTTCTTACCTTATTGTTGGATTGTGGGAATTCTGACTCGAAGAGAATAGGCCTGCAACTTCTATCTTCATTCATCAAACTTGTATGCTGGAAATGGGAAATGAGAGCAGCCTTTCCTTGAATTCGAGCATACGCTAAAGTAGCAACTTTTTCGCTGTTGAATTTCTCCCACTTCTTCCCATAGAATGCCTGCATGAAGCAGAATTTGAGAGATTCAAAAGAAATACCTGATGAACTTGGAGAAAAATTAGAATCTTGCAGCCAATTGAAAGCAAACCTTATAAAATGGGATGATGTGTAATGAAGTTAACAAGTTGATGAACGCGTAACCCACATTGCATTTATTCTGCAGACAGATGTAGTGAACATACCAAACACAATGAAAGACAGAAAAGTCGTATGAGCTGCTACTGCGGCTGGCAAAGAAACAGACCTTGAAATCGATAGGCAAGTAGAGAAAGTCATATGTTCCCTTATGATGTTCATCAATGGCGGCCAGCAACATCTTGGATGTGTATCTAGAAAAAAAGAAAAAAAAAAAAACAGAATTTTCATGATCAAGATTCAATATTTTTGCAACAAAGATAAAAAGTGAAAAAAAAGGGATCTACTTGTTGGGGATATTCTTAATCATCAGAGTTGTTCTAGTATCATCACCACTTCTGATCTTATCAAGATCAAGTTGATACTGTTTCTTGATATCTACTTGGATCCCATTAATGTCAACCTGCTGTGACTTCCCACGCTCGGCCAAAGCCTCGAAGTTTGAGGCTGCAAAATGGCTGTTATCCCGAAACAGGGGACTTGGCATTGCAAATGACATCATACTAGAAACAGGAGAAGCATCTCCTATGTAACTTCGAACAACACGTTCATGACCCGGTCCAGTAAACGAGGCTCCCGTTGACTCATGAAAATAGCCAATATATTGTTTGGGAGGAACAGTGGATGGAGCAGATCCAGGATGGTAGTGCGGATACTGCTGCTGGATTTGAGGCCAGTTTTTAAAATTACCATGATGATTCGAAAAGGGGAAACCATTATTTCTACTGGATGCAATAGGTTGCCTCATAGGTTGAGTGGTTTGCTCGGAGTATAGCTCCGGACTTCCCCAATAGAGCTTTGGGCTAGAGAATGGTTTGGTGGAGGATCCGTTAAAAGTCGAAGCACCAATAGAAGGAGTAGGCCAAGTAAACTGACTCAACTTCTGCTCCGGAAGTGAATGAGACATTTCAAAGGTGTGCCTGCTTAAACTGCTACTTGCTGAAGCACTAAGAGAGCTTAAGCCAGGTGATTTGCTGAAGTTATGCAGAGGATTTCGCTCGTTCAGACTGCCAAAGTGTGGCCAAGTACCTGCAGGGATTCGGTTGAAGTCAAAGTCATAATGGTTTATTATGAAAACGGGTGTGATACCAACATCAAGCAAATATCTATCAATAATTTGAGCTCCTATCATCCATACCAGGGGCAGAACTTGCAGGCGGTGAACCAACGTTGTACAAAATCTTTTCATCCTTCTCAAGCTCATGATTCAGATTAAGCAAAGTACTGATGGTATGGAGAAATAAAACATAAAGTTAGAAAGTAAGATTTACTAAGAAATGTCTTTAGAAGTGTAAAAGGAAGAAACATTTGGATATTAGTATATACACCTTCGACGTGCACCACCAGGGCGACTAGGTTCTAGCTTTATGCGCTTCCCAGCTATATCACTTCTATTTAAGGATTTAAGGGCAGATTCTGCGGCTCTGACATCATAAAACTCAATAAATTTGTGATGTCTCTTATGCGGAGTTTCTCTTATCTGTGATAGAAATGCAAAACATGAAGATCAAGTTGTTATAGAGGCATGCATACAAGTACAAAGTTAAACTGGAAAAGCAATACCTCTTTGACCTCGCCATAAGCCCCAAAAATTTGTAAGAGGTCGTCGTTAGAGACTGATGGGTCCAAATTAAATACTACTAAAGTTCCTTGATTAATGTCCTTGCCAGAGGGGTTCTCCTAGAATTAGATAGGTGGACTCTTTGAGAAAAATACAATACAAGAAAGCAAACCAAGCGTAAACATAAGAACCTTAGGAATTGAGAAATGGATATCCAGCTTTCTCCTCCGGAGTGGCTTATTTTGCAGTGCTCGCATAGCAGTTCGAGCAGCACGAATATCATAATAAGAGATCATCACAAAGCCCCTATGTTTACATGCAGTATACATTGTTCTGATATCACCATAGAGCTGAAAAATTGAATAGATATTGGCACAACGTGGGAGTAAGTTAGTTATAATAGAAGTCCTTGAAAGTCACTAAGCTTACGACATAAATTACAGATTTCTTAGTTAGATAACCGCCAATAATTAGGCTAATGACACCTGATCACTTATTATGAAAGAGGATCTATGATAGCTCATATCAAATTAAAGCCAATGGAGGCAGCTGACAGAAGCAAGAACAACCAGAACTCGCACCGAAAATAGATATGCGTACATAAATGAACAAGAATAAAACCATTTAACGTTATGTAGTTAAAGCTGGGAAAAAAATAAATAAATAAATAAAACACGATATGAAGATATCCATTGAGAAAGTATGGCAGCTTCTTGTTAATTAGAAATACCTCAAAAAGTGTTCTTATTTCTGCATCCTCAACATTGCTATTAATATTGCGGACAAATAGTGTTCGAGAAGGATGCTCTCCAAAAGGGTGCTCCCCAGCAATTGTTCCAACGCCAGTTTGATTGGAAAGAGCCGCTTCGTTACCAACACCATCGTCAGATAAACTCATACTAGAAACATATGCTCTTAAGTTTAGCTGGGGATCAGACTCCAATTCTAAACCTCCTCCACTGCCAAAAACATCACACTCTTCCAAGTCATCATCTAGATTAGGCAACCAACTGACCTCAAAACCATCCATTATCCCAGCTAGGAGCTCATCCTCATCATCCGGGAGGCCACTTCCAACCGGATGATTCTCAACATCTTCGAGAAATTTATTGCTCATTAATTCTGGACCAATACCATTCACGCTAGTAGAGGTGTCATCATAGTGGTTCACTGTAAAGAGCCAAACAAACAAGAAAATAAACACGTAATTCTCAATACCAAAGGAAGTTAAGTATATCTGAAAATATGCTGGCTACGTACACGACTTATGGGTAAGAACGCGCAACGAACTTGAGAAAAGCGAAGCATCATTGGATGTGCGATGAGCATGAGACTGGGAAAACATCTCCCACCCACTAGTTCCCATCTGCTTAAGTAGAACGGTAGAGGTTGTTTCAGAAACTAGTATATTTTTCTCATGGATTGTTCTACAAAGCATGCATGAGATGCATACTGCATACATTATATTGGAGTGAAGTAAGGGTATATTCCCTCCAGCCAAGTGAGCTAAAAAAACTCTTCACAAGATATAAAAGTAAAGAGCAAAAGCCTTCTACAGTGGCAGTTCAAAAATTTATCCCAATCCAGCACTTATTCATAATCCAGTATAGAGCAATTAACCATGTTATCTGACATAATATCTCTAATCAGATAAGATACAATCACCACAAAGTGCCAGTAAAGTCCAAGCAAACGTTAAACAAATACCTAAAACAATCACTAGATGCTCAAACTGATTAACATTTTCCAATCTCCCTCAGTCCCTCACACCTGATTCAGACTTCTTTCTATTTTTTATAAAATAAATGACACATCTAATAACCTTGACAAAAAAACTAAAGTACTAAAAGGAACTTGGAGAAGTCCTCTGCAATTACTATAACAAACACACAACACACAACACACACACACACATATATATATATATATATATATATATATATAGAGAGAGAGAGAGAGAGAGAGAGAAAGAGGCATAATGAAGCCATAGAATTTACAAACACCCAACAAAAAACCCACTAAAACAATTCAAGAAAATATAGTATTCAAGCAAGACACAATTTTGTTTTTCTGCAAAAACATAGAATCAACATATTATAAGAGCAAAAAGTACCTGAAAAACAAGAAATTTAAAGAACCCCAAGGAGAACCACAAACTGCATCAATTTCTTACCAAATACTACGTAGATAAATAAAATACAAGCACAGAAGAGAGAGATAAAGGACAAAAGGAGGTACAGAGACGTGAACAGCAAGAACTCCTCAACCTTTTATCTCCTTTGTTTTTCCCCCTTTTCACCACTCAATTGATAGTTACAAATATCTAAACGGCATCGAAGTAATGGACAATTGATCGTGGGAGCGCAGTGGTAAACAACGATTCGACGGCAGGAAGGAGAGGAAGAAAACAAAAGGAAGTTGAGGAGGGACTGGGAGGTGGTGACTTTATTTTGATAGAGATTGAATTCAACTGCATTTAAATGTTGATTTGATATCCACGTGCACTAAAAAATCCAAAATAAATAAAAGGGGAAAATGGAATCAGTTGAACAATACCGAATTTCAAGAATCTTCTGTGGGGGAATGTGGAGACGATGACTGAGGAGATAATGCAACAAAACTTACTTAGGATTTAGGAATTAAGATTAGTACGAGGATTGCGAAATTGGTAGGGATTAGTTTGATAAGATTAAATTTTCCTAATCCATGTGGGGAATATGATAATGAGTATTAATCTTAAGAGCATAAAAAGATATTCTGAGTACCTACGTACCCTTAAATAAATGATGATTTGATTATAAGAAATTGATTTGATGTGCAGCGGATGGTGGCGGCGGAATGACGTCTGAGGTTCACTTTTTCTTTTTGTCTCCGCCCA
Organism: Lavandula angustifolia; assembly: GCA_028984105.1. Taxonomy (NCBI): domain Eukaryota; kingdom Viridiplantae; phylum Streptophyta; class Magnoliopsida; order Lamiales; family Lamiaceae; genus Lavandula; species Lavandula angustifolia. Next base: position 22,977,089 of record CM054810.1, on the reverse strand, counting down.
TTTTATTTCAACCTTTTTTTTCATTTTTTTCTTTACATTTGTTGTTTTTTAGTGCACGACTTGATCGATTAGAAATTTAGATAGTTGTGGAAATTCGAATTTGTTACTAAACCTTTTGTTGTTAGAAGGAGATAATTAGGTTTAAATGTCGTGGATTTGGGTTTGGGCTTCTATACAAAAAACATGGGGTTGGGCTTCGAATACACGATGCTGGGATTTTATTAAATAAAATAGATAAGCTTGAAATATCTTTTTAATCATATTTTCGATTTAATAATAATGTTTTTTTTATAGTTAGTGGTTTTTAATATGACGAAAACTCACAATCATTACTTTTAATGTGCAAATGATAAACGCACACATAATGATGAGTTTTGAACTCATGCCATAAGCTTTAAATATTTTTATTATTGAAATTTGAAAGGAATGCATCGTGGTACTTTAAAACTATAAATATCACTTACACTTAATTCAAAGATCTACTGACCACCATGAGTCTAGCTCCTAGCTGAGATTCAGATTCTGCTTGACCAGATGGGTCAACCGGTGAAGGCACATCCCTTTCGGACTCGAATCCAAACATGCTAATAGTTACATATTCTTGCGAGCACAACCACCCTTCGCCGTCTTCTCGGAATGCAAAATAAATAATAAAAATAACAATTCATCAAACAAACAATCTTTTACCGATAATCAATTAGACCCGATCAGACGGGTAGATTCTCAATGGCGGGGAAAGGATCTTTCGAAAATGTACACTTCACCCTCTTCTCTATCGAGTTTTTAAGTTTCGCTCCCCCTCCCTCATAATCCTGGATCTGCCCCTGAGCACAGTGCTCAAAGAAACAGCATTCTGTAGCGACGTCAACTACTGAAGCTGAATACATGGCTGCTGGAAGTTGCTGCGCCCAAATCCTTTGGCTGAGACAGCAGCTACGCAACGTACATGTGTCATATATGTGGAATTTAATATTTTTTCTTTACTATCAATAACTAACATTTTGCCAGTACATCTTGTATATAACTAGTGATGTTGAAGATCTTCTTCGCCATGATTCTACGTATTCCCTCTTTCTTGTTCCTTAAAATCGTGCAGTTTTTATGGAAAATTGGGCTCAGTATCGAGAAGAACACCGAAATCAGAAAGATTCATTCAAACAGAGGAACAGAGTTCCTGAATTCGATATGCCATAAATGTATTTCAATAAATTAAGTTCCGTTTGCAAAAATAGCTTAAATAAATACTTATAGTATAAGTATTTATGGTATAAGTAAGTACTTGATTAGAAATATATATATATATATATTAAAAAAAATTGTCGTAAGGATTTATTTTTTCATAAGCAATTTCTATCATCTTATGGAAATTAGTCAAAAATAACTTATTTTTAGAATAAGTTGTTTTCACAAGCCCTCCCAAACACGTGAATAAATACTTATTTTAAGATTAATCTGGGATAAACTGCTGACTTAAATAAAATGTCAAATACATGTGAGGAAAGAGAGTGGAGAGAGATCTTCCCTACTATTGTAGATTCAACTTGGTGGTTGCTTGAGTTTTTTACTAATGAGGTGGTGCAGCATTCGCCACGCTATTGATTCTCGATATGTTTTTTTATTTTTTAATAAAAAAATGATAATAGTATGTTATTAGAAAAAATAAAATTATATCAAAATTCATCGTTTCCATTTTCTATAAATAGAGACCAATATTATCATATTTATAAACATCTTAAAATTCTCTCATCCGTCATATACTACAATTCTTCTTCTCTTTTATAGTTATCATTTATCCATATAATAACAACTTCTTTTGTAATTTAAGTTTTTCGTTGTTTCGATTTCATCTTTTAAAAATTATCGGGGAAAAAATTATTTTTGATCCATTATCTTGGTGCCTAATTCACTTTGACCCGTTATTTTGACCGAGTCAAATTTTATTCCGTTAATTTGGTAAATTGTCCGTTTTATAAAATTTGTTAAATTTGTCCAATTTTGGTCCGTTTCATTAACAAAAAAAATAAATAAATTAAAAAATAATATTTTTTTTTTAATATTAGGTCGTAATTGTAATATAAATTTTGTCATTAATAGTATAAATGTCAAGTTTTTAACCCATTATGTTTCAAAAAAACTCAAGAATGGGGTTGATTATTTTTCTTAAGAAAAAAAATTCAAAAATTGTTTATCGAACAATTTAATAAAATTCATCCTGGAGATAGACCCGGATAATTAAGAATACTCTAAAAATAATAAATATTAAGAAAAATAACCACCCCATTTTCGGATTTTCTTGAAATATAATGGGTAAAAACTTGACATTTATAATATTGATAATCAAAATTGATATTATAAATATGTTCTAAAATTAAAAAATGTGATTTTTTTTAAATACCAAACGGACCAAAATTGGACAAATTTGACCAATTTTGTAAGATGGACTATGTAGGGATATGAGTCAGTGATCTAGTAGATCATTTGTCAGGGGTTACATAGAACTTAAATCAATAGTTCATGTAACTTATGACGATATTGTAATATCTGTTATGAGGGAAATTGTAGTGATATTGAATTGTATTATTGTAGAATTGAAAATCCCAAAACCCGTCCTGATCCCTGTGTGTGTGGAACCGTTATGATGTAATAGGCTAGACTTGGTTTGATTGTTTACATCTTTTTGAAGTCCTATAAGGGGTATATTGATGGACTGAACTTCAGTAGAGAAGTTAAAGTTCCAGAACCCTAAGTCATCGGTTCAGTGGAGCTCAGTTGTCTTCAAAGTCCGTTGCTGACAACACTTAGTAGAAGATTCTCTCAGCAGACTTTTGGAAGAAGACTCAGTATGATCTTTGATCTACTGATTGAGTGAAGAGCTTCGTTGTCTTCGAGTCAGAGCTGACTACATTCAGCAGAAGATCCTGAAGGAAATATAAGGTTAGGAACGATTACCTTCCTCCTTCGTATGTTGTCGCGGCTTTGATTGTTGCTCGTGTGTCAGATCTTCTGATCTGTGTCCCGACTTTTTTCTCCCTCTGGGTGGTCAGGGAACTGGAGAAAATAAGATTACAGTCTCTCCACACAACTCACGCACGGCGTCTATCAATTTGTGAATGTGTGTGTTCTGTTTCTGAACATAATACCAATATATATAGGCTTCAAAAGCCAATATAATATTAATATATTTGTAGCTCATTAATTTAATTATATTTCTAATGGGCTTCCACATAATTAGCCCATAATATAATTAATTAATCCACTGGGCTACTAATATTTATCAATTAATTGGCCCAGCCAATTAATTCCAGATAAATAACATTATTAAATAATGTAAAAATACATTAATCCATTAATAATGATTTCTGAGAGACAATAAATAACTAGGCAACTAATTGGGCCAGATCAGTGATCTAATACAAGAAATAAAGCTGGACCTCAAATTAATTAATTATCTATGCTCAGCCCAAAGCAAAATTAATTAATAAACACAGATTCATTCCACTAGAGAATCCGCGCTGACTTACCCCTTTATCCCAAATTGAGCAAGGACTTGTATTTTGACTTAATCGATCTCCGTATTTAAGATAGAAATATCCGTTAATTAATTAAGCTCACTGACAGCTTAAATTAATTAACATCTTATATTCCTGAGTAGTACCACTCGACCTTATTAACACACCTGAACTTAATCAATCGGTCAGGTTTAGTGTGCTAATCCTTTCGAGTTCCTCAGGGGATATTATCAACCCATTTTACTAGGATACGGTTGCAAGATACATACAACCAGCCTGAGCCACAAATAACTACTAACACCCAAGATACGTAGATCCGGTCGCGATGACGTTCACCATAGTAGGTCAAAGTGATAGATAGCCAAATGCACTCAGCTGAAGTCTTATCAAGCTTAAGACCATCTAAGTCACCGAGATCTTGGTTCTCCACTAAGGTCAGTTAGGAGAACACATCTCACTGTGATCCATCAATACACCACCTTCAGTGTACCAGTAAAGACAAGCAGCTAAGACAAGCCACTTCTTATCTAAACTGCAACTTAAACCGACAACTTATCCTTAAGTTGTCTCAGCTGTGATAACTGTTTATATCTTGTCAGTTCAACCAATTTGTGTTGTCTTCTGTGATACCCGACACACTACACAAATCTAACTTTTATACAAGATAAAGGATAACATGTGCAAATATATATATTTATTAGATAGGAGAATAAAATAGTGGTAGGGACAAAACACATTGTATACAAGCATAAAATTTGCTTCCAGTATACAAAATTCCAAAAGATCCTTATCAGCTGACTCAGATGAAGACTCAGTATGATCAGCCCTGATATACTAAATGGATGCAACTCAGTTGCAGACAGACAAGGAAACACGACTACCCAATCCTTATCAGTCGAATGTCAGTAGAGAACATTCAGTATATGAGGTTCAGAGAGTCAACTCAAATAGAAGATTGATGTCTGACAAGTCTCACCTGCTGCAAACCTCGACCAATGAGAAGCAACCAAAGCTTGCCTGCTCTGACACTAAAGCTGCTCTCATGTACAGAAAACCAACCACTCTGCGGCGACATTTCGAAAATATATGGCCGTTTTCCTTGGAGTTTTGTGGCACGTGGCATCGTTCTCTCCAACGAATACATGTTTCGGTCACAACTATAAATAGAGAAGTGTCTCCAAGCTCAACGCACGGGACATCAAGGGAACACAAGCTTACAAGCATACAACTCTCTAGCGCACTCAAAGCCAATCCAGCGAAGAACTTGCTTATTGAATATCCTTAGTTCTTCTCTCTAGAGAATCTTTAGTTCCCCTTCTCTATCTAAGCCTCATTGTAATATCTTAGCTCAGAACCTTCCTGTGAATTGTTCTTATTGTAAGAACTCCTTCATTGTTGGAGATCCTCCCCTCCCCTTCAAACTTCGGTTTGATTTGTAAAGTCACTAAGGACTATAACTTAGAAGGGTCTGTCCAGTACACAGATTCGTTGCTGAGGTTTGCTCAGATTGATCAACAAGACCCCCTGTTCAGCAGGATCGTGGACATAGGATCTTGCGTATCCGAACCACGTTAAAAATTGCTTGTGTCGTTTATTGTTTTATTACATTGCGTTCAAACTGTTTACAAGATCATCCTTTGCATAAAACGAACTTGAAAAGTAAACCAACCAAAACGGTTTTGGTTTACATAAAAAAACGCTTTTAAAGAGACGAAGTCTACTGGGTCCCACACTTATCCGCACAAAATTCTGCATATTGAACTTCTCATACTGACCTCAGTCAGTAGAAGAGACTCAGCTGCTGAATCACTCTGACCCGTGATCAGAAGGTTTATCTGGCACTGAATTTATTCAGTAGCAAAATTCAGCATTTAGCTGACCTTCGCGTTTGAGCAAAAACTTGCAATCAGGTGTATTCACCCCCCCTCTACACCTGATACTCGTCTCCGGACCAACAATTGGTATCAGAGCGGTGTTCTTTTGATCATTGTTTTTGAAAACTTATTGGTCTACTCGAACAGATCAAGAAAACGTTTTCACTGCACGAGTATCTCTTCATACATCCTTATAATCTTACCCATAATGTATGATATGTCAGGTATTCGGATGGTACCTATGTTCTTTGTGGAGAATTATACGGTATGGCGTGTGAGAATGGAGACACACCTTACATCGCTGCATGACAACATGACTGACGTCCTTGAGACATGACCAATCATTCCCTTGATTGATAGCATAGAATATGTTGCTGTGGGAGGTTTAGAAGCACGAACTGGGCCGAAGGTTCCCAAACAAAAAGCTACCTTCACGCCAGAAGAGAAGAAATTGCACAATCTTGACCGAGTTGCGTGGAATGCAATCTTGACAACACTCAATGATTCTCATCTCGAGAGAGTGTAAGACTGCAAGACGGTAAAGGAACTTTGGGACGCCCTGGCTGTACTTAGCCAAGGAACCCAAATCAAGGAAAACAAGCTCGAACTAGAGCTTCAGAAGTTCGACAACTTTGCCATGGAGCCTAGTGAATCCATTGACGAGCTTAGCGTTAGATTCACTGTCACGCCCCAGCTCCTCAGGGAAGTAAACAAATGTCGGGACGTGCGGGGTGGGGTATAAAGAAGCGGGAAAGAAAAGGGAAAACATGAAAGAATGATTTTTAACAACTATAACCATATATGAACATCATCAAAATGGAACTTCACAGTATCAATACTCCTCAATAAGCAAAAGAAGGAAGTGAGGAGGTCATAAAAACAAACATTTAAATCAGAGTTTAGCGGAAATATCTCAAAAACATAAGGCTATAAGGGCAAAATAGCATGATCGACACCAACTCAGCCATCCACCTTGCACCGTCCATCTAACCTGAAAACATTTTGAAAACAATGGGGCTGAGTACTAATGTACTCCGTGGGTTAAGCCTTTGATAAAAACATTAGTCAAATCTTTGAAAATGGACTGTTCATGTAAAACGGTATAACATAGAAAGTTTTAAAACAAAAGAGCATTCTATGAATACCAAAACATTTCATTTGGCCATTATTTCCTTTTCTCAACTATTGGTGCATTCTACGTCCTTTTCTCTTCGTTAGTCTTAGGGAAACATATTCGCCTAAGACTAACTTCGTAACATTTGTGTACACTAACTCTAACTAGAAAACCTTTCGCCTAGTTAGAGCTCGATCGTTTCCTTTCTTATTGGCGGAGCCAATATCATTCAAGTAGAAGCATTTAAGCCAATAGAGAGTAAAAACATGAACATCCATATCTTGCGTAAATAACGGAGCTTAATAACTCAAACATACTTTTTATAGAAAATATAAACCCACCTCGATATTCACCGAATTGATTTATGCGGAAACTCGTCACCGAGGCTATAGCTCTTCCACGATAGGTCCTACAACAATATCCTAAGTTTTAACTTCTTGATCTAGCAGCAAGTGTACAAATCATGATCTATAAGCGATGCCTAATAATTATTAGGTTAAAACAATATCGTAACCCTAATCCATTAAACTTGTGCAGAAGGCCTATTTTGTAAAAGTTCCACAGACCACGGTTTCACTCCAAAAATTCTAATATTCCATGTATATCATCCTTAATGAGTTTGGGTTATACTGGAATTGGTCTCGTAACAAAATAATAAGTATTCTAGAAGTTATCACTAAAACAGTGCTCACTATACGAATAGAGTCCGTTTCTGTCCAACTATACTTTAGCTACGGTTTGTGGGAACAAAACTGCTCTAAAAATTCTAATATTCCACAAATGCCTAGGACACATGCATAGATATGACATATCAAATTTCCAAACGATATGGATATGTGATGTATTCAGAATATACAGATCATTTTTCACTCAAAACTGCTCCACAGAATGCAAGTCTTTGCTTAACCATGGAAGGTTTGTAATAAACTGTTTTTACATGCATGGTTTAAAAATACAAAATAAATATTTTCACAAGCCCCTACGTGTATAGAACATTTATAAAAAGGAATCAAGTCAAAATAAATTTTGTGGAGTGAGTCAAAATCAATTTTGTGGAGTGAGATATAAGTATTTTATTAAGCTCTACCCCACATGCATGGTTTTTCGGCAGCATGAAATTAAAAATTTATTTAAAATATAAAAAATGTCCAAAAATTACCAAAATTTGCAGAGATCTTAAAAACATCCTAAAGTTTGTCTCTATAATTTGTATGGAATTTTTCAAGTAACAAAAGATCGATTATTGGCTTTGGAACTCTCGGTCAGAACAGTAAAACTCGAAAATACGTTCTGCATAAAATCTCTCTCTACTCAAATCGGATTTTTCACAAGATCTTGCTATCTTTAATGGACCTTATGCTAGATCTATCATGACCTTACATGATTATCTTAGAAACCAATATGCATGTAACATGCAACTCCTTAATTAACATCCAAGCAATGAGATCAAATGATATGTTCATATTCCATTCTCCAAAACAGATCAGTGCATGTATGCATCTCTAACTCCACTCCTCCATAACATAGAAATCTAGGCTTATGCTATAATTAGATCTTAGTAATCTTGGCAAAGGCTATAGCAGAAGAATAGGATAGAGAGTTCTCTTACTCTTACTCAACGAGAAGTTGGGCGATTAGGTAGGAGGAGCTTCGAATTTTCCTTGCTAGGACCGTAATGCGGCAGCTGGTAAGAATTGGAAGTGGAGGATGAAGACTTTTGAGATATAATTTGAGAGGGATAGACGAATAAGAAGGGATTTTCCTTTTGCATTCTTTAACACTATATAACATCCTAGGCTACACTTTATGGAATACAACATTGTACAAGTGTCTTGGTATACCTCCCACTTGGAGCATGCATGGATACACGTGGAGAAGGAAAGAAAATTTACATGCCTACAATCTCTAGCCTATTACCCATTCTTGTGCATGTAAGACACGTAAAAGGTGAATTGGAAAGGTGAATACTTTATGTCTATGCTCACATCATAGCTTCACCAAGTTGTCTCTCTAATGGGTGGCATTCTCATGATAAGATGGTAGCTCCTCCACGTGGTGAGTCTTTTACTTGCAAACTAATGATCCTTAATGATAAGGATTATACTTCACCAATCCTTAATGTATATATATATATATATATATATATATATATATATATATATATATATATATATATATATATATATGTGTGTGTGTGTGTGTGTGTGTGTGTGCGCACCTAGTTGTTATTTAGGGCATGTAGTGACTTAATCACTCATATAATAATACCTAAAATGTCTCAAATTAGAACTATGTTCTAATGGTAACATAATTTATTATATATTATTGACTAAAAAAAATTCTCTTGGTACGAATTTATTATCGGCTTATACTAATATAGTCAAATATTGCGACACGACTATCGAGGCTATACTAACTTATCATGCCACAGATACATGTACATGCATACCGATTTCTACAACATAACATGATACTAGAATCGCTCTTAAGGCTTAACTATTGATCTCGTAATATATAAAAATTTACGGGTTATTACATTCACCAACCAGATCAATGTGATCAATGGGCTGAGGAGAACATTCACTAACAAAGAGATGAACACCAAGATCTTGAGAGTGTTGCCTCGACTGAAGTGGCTTCTTTTTGCTACTTATTTACGCCGCTCTGATCTTAATGCTTTAACTCCTGATGTTATATTTTCATAATTAAAGACAGAGGAGTTCGAGCATAGTTTACCCCAACGGTGCGTTAGCACTCCAGCTGACACACAAATCGATCATGCTTTTAAAGCAATAGTTGGCACGTCTGGAGCTAACCTCGGTTCAGCAAGCAAGACAATCGCTATATCAGAAGCAAAATCCACTGAGACTCCTGCTGCTGAACGAGACGCGCTTATGGCTCTTAAATATCAAATGGAGAAGAAAAGAGTCAGAAAGCTAAAGAAATACCACAGAGATTCTCCCTCAGGTGAGAAAGAAAATCACAATAGGGAAGAATCTAAACCTTCTGCTGAATGCAGGAACACGGAGCCTGCTGCCAGTCCATCCAATAGCACAACTGGAAAAAGTGGTAGAGTTACTGTGTGCTATAACTGCAAGAAAGACGGACATCATCAATACGATTGTCCAGAGCTCTCAGCTGCCCAACGAGCTGAACGGCAGGTCAGAAGAGAAAAATTTGCTCGAAGGAGGCAGGCTTACATTGCCGGAGAGCTGTCCAAGGACTCAATAGAGGAAGACACGTTCATGTATTCTTCTGAAGATGAAGCTGCATTTGTAGCTGTTGAGGTCGGAGAATCAAGTCCTAACACATGAACTGAACATTTCCTAATGGCTGGAGAAGAGGCTGGGGTAAACTCTAAATTAAATATAACCTTCTCTTCACAGAGCACACACGATACTTTCCCAGCTACAGGTGAACCTATAGACGTGATTCAAGCGTATGACGACTTGCTAGAGGAGCAAATTCAGTTGAGCAGGGAGTTCAGTAGAACTGTTCAGGAGTTAGAACAGGTAAAAGCTGAGAATCATAAACTTTCTTCTGATTGTCAGGTCTCTACTGATTCAGAGAATCTCGTTGTGAGACTAAAGGAGAGATTGAATCTCTTATGACTGAGTCTCAGCTGCAAGAAACTCAGATATCAGTCTTGACTAAGGACAATTATGAGAAAGATATTGAGATAGTAAGGTTCAGTCAGAAGCTCGCAGAAGTTGAAAAAGACTATGAATCACTCAGGAAGAGTGATGAGGTATGGCGAGGGTTGATGACTGAAAAATACCTAGGAGCCAAAGAGAACTTGGAAAGTATGCTTAGAGCACAAAGGCCACTTGCCATGAAGGACGGACTTGGCTACATCAATGAAGCTTCAACTTCTACATCAAAAGGCTCAGGAATGCTGACTGATAGGTTCGTCAGAGGGAAAGTTCAAGCTACTGAACCTGCCACTCCTCAGGCGAAAACAAACAGAAAATTATTGCACCTCAGCCGAGCAATAAGCAACTGACCAAAAGATCTAGCCCTAGAACACCACGATCGAATTCAGGGGGAAATAAATTGAAGCTATAGAGACAGGCTTATAGCTGAAGCCTGAGAGAGACTGAGACAAGCTGAACTGACAAAGCTTATTTAACAAACTGAGAAGGCAGCCAGGCAAGCAGTTCCGTTCAAGAGCAGAGAGATCCCTAGAACTTCAAAATTCTACAAACGCAGTGGGCAGAAGCCACACATCAGGAAAACTCCATTCCACCGCGTAGATAAGTGGATCCCTTGGAACCTGAATGAGGAATGGGAAGGTCTGGAGGAAGATTTTATCAAAGCTTACTATGTATGGCAATGCCACTCAAGCGAAGTTTCGGCGGTTGAATTGTTAGACGAATTCTTATACAACCACGACCCCAACTTCAAAGCACAGATCAAGTTGCTCCTTCATAAGGAGAAATTGCCTTTCACTGCGCCTACATATCATCAGTTGATCCCTCCCAGGACTCTTCAAGGAACCATCTGCACAAAGGAGATAGAGGATGAAGTGGAGATAGCAGACATCGAGTCACCAATCGATCTTCTAGCTATCAAGGTATTGAGGGAAGCTATCTATAAATCATATGGGCTTGAGCCTCCTGCGGCCAAATCTGTTGACTTCAAAGCCAAGATTCAGAAGTTCAGATCCCAGAAGTAGCAGACTTTGTGACAAACATGGATTTTTCCTAGTTTATAGCGTGTTTAGATGTCGATTTTAGATGGAAAATCATGTTTGGAACAAGTATTTGGATTGAATTTGTTTAATCTTGTGGAATGTGATACTTGTTTGCCTTTTTGTTGAAATTGCAGAAAAATGGGTAAAAATCACGGTGTTTGAACATAATGGAGTTAAAGTACAACTCGATACGAGTAAATGGACGAAGACGGCTCGAGATTTGGATTTGAAACGAGTGAGAACGAGTCAAAAGAAGTTGGAGCTGTAAGCTGTGACGACCCAGATGCGACTGCGTGAGGGTCATCACAGTGGAGATTAAAGAAAGCAGGATGCGACCCACACGCAACCGCGTCTGGGGCGTTACAGAATGGACGAAAAAGACGTGTCTGCTACCCCGACGCGACCGCGTCGGGGTCGTTTTCGGCTGCTGCTTTATTCTGCGGGAATTACATAAAAGCCCTTACTTAGGGCTAAGATTTGGAAGCTATATAAATCCAAGGGGGCGCCGCTAAGAGGGTTATCTTTTTCAAAATCTTTTACTTTCAAAAATCCTACAACCTTTGGGAGAGCTCTTGAAGAGAAGAGAGGAAGGAAGAAGATCAAGAAATTCAAGTTCAACACAATCAAGACTCTATTTTTCTTCTACGCTTTCTTTTGCATGCGAATATGAATTCTTGTGATTTTGCTGGTTTTGTTACTTTGTCTGTAAGTAGCTAAATCTCTTTATTCTAGTGTTAGAAAGTAGGTGGATGATTTAATTACGGATCTTTTGCAAATCAATTACGCTATTTATTCCTCCTTCTCGTGTTCATGTTTTGATTGCTTGTTTAGTTGCTTGATCACCAATTAAACATAATTTGTTGTGTTAGTTCAAGATTCGAGAGAGGAGAATTAATGCTTGATCTAGGATACAAGACATGTTAATTAGTCAACGCCCAAAAGGTTTGATGTTAATGTGAGAACAATAGATCCTAGGAGATTTTAGGAGTAACAGGCTAGTAATTACTTGGAGACAATTTTACAAGCATGTTATCTACGGTCTAGGTACACCCAAAAGGTTATTTAGGCTAAATTGTGATCGTTTTAGGAAAGAATAAGTCTTGTTAGTGATTGATTGTCTAAAGTGAAGTTTGATAAATCATCTACTGAAATCGAATCCCTAGAATAAGCTTCCCCGTATTTTCTTCTAAGTTCATTTATTTAGTTATTTTAATTGTTATTTTTTTTAAGTTTAGAAACTCATCAATTTTCGAAGTCTAAATAGAGGATAACAATAGGAATTAGTATTCACTAGTTTAATTAGTCTCTGTGGGATTGACCTTGCTTCTCTATGATGAACAAATTATAATTCTCGCACGTGCACGAATCGGTATAGTACCTAATCTAGCAACTCCCGAGGTCGATCTCACAAGGACTCAGCTGGGTTCTAGTTATCCTAATTATTTCACTATCTACTTGGTCCTAAACTGGGTTTGATTTATTCTAAAGCTACGGAATTAAAATAACAAGAAACTAAGAAAACAAGTAAAAGCGAAGCAAAGTGGATTGATGGGTGTGGTTTCAAGTTTGATGAAGAGTGCGGAGGTTTAGCAATCACTATGCCTAAGATGATCGATTCATTCCCATTCTCTAGCTAGCATTTATGAATTTATTTTGTTGGTTCATCCACTAAGGCTCTAGGGATTCCGTATGATGGCGGGAGATCTCTAACTTATAATCCTAAGGGTCAATCAAGTGATCATATCATGAACCTAAGGATCATATCATGCTCAAGGATTTAAGGAACCATCTAAACTATCCCAAACCAATGGTGACAATCTAGACACTTAATTGCGGGGTCTAAATAAATAACCGGGTATGATGCGCCGTATTATCTATTACCTATATTCTCTATAATTATCTAAGATGATGGCCAGTCACATTAAAGAATCATAGAGAAATCAAAAGAAGGCTCAACAATTAAGAAACAAAACAATTCATTCATTGAAAAACTTGGGTTTGAATCAATTCATCAAAAACATAGATCCTGCTAAACCCCCACACAAGGGGATTTAGCCACTCATATTTGTAGGAAAATAATCACAAAAGATGCAAAAATAATCCATAGAAAATAAGTATCAAAAGCCCTAAACAAAACTGAGAATGAATAATACAACCTAGAATCTAGCGGATTGATCCTCGCGCTTGGTTCTCGGGTTGTGGTCTTCAATCTTCGTCTTGAATCTTCAACGGAGGGATGCCTTGGGTGTTTCTCTGCTTTGGGGGCTGGAAGAAGTCGAAAATATGGTGTGTGTCGAAGGAAAGAAGTCCGGAAGGGTTTATATAGATTTCGGGCCGAAAAGATCTGGTTTTTGGGCTGTATACGACGTGGACCGCAGTCCAGCACAAATGCGGACCGCGGTCCGAGCCCACGGATTTTAAAATTTTTTTGAGTCAGAACATACCGGACCGCCGTCCCGCACAAAGGCGGACCGCAGTCCGACGTCTTCTGCCGAACAGTTTTTTTCTACACTGTCGCGTTTTGGGAAAAACACGATATCTCCTTCGTTAGCAGTTGGATCGCCACGAAACTTTGCCACATTGTTCCTAACACATAGAACTACGATGTGGACGGTGGAGATCGGATTCTAAGATCGTTAGATCCGCCTGCCACGCGATTTTCCAACTGCCTCGTTACATGAGCTCCGAAACGCGATTTCTTCAACATCCGGCTTTAAATCCTCTTCATTCTTCATCCAAACAACTCCATCTTTGCCAAAAATGCATCAATGGTCATGGTTTCTTTCATTTTGGTGTCAAATACCACCAAATATGCTCAAAACGCGTGAGAAACCTACAAAACCAAAAACCATCGAAAGTATACGATTCCAAGCAAAACAAAAACTAAAAATGAATAGAAAACGATGTAAACAAGCTTAAAAAGAACACGATGAGATGGTATAAAAACCACTCATCAAATCCCCCCAAACCTAAGCTTTTGCTTGTCCTCAAGCAAAGAAACAAGATAAAAGAAAGACTATGACTAAATATTAAAAAAATGAGAATAACAATTCAACCCTTATTCAGTTTTTTGAAGAACACATCATTAGCATGTGAAAATCATTCAAGTTTGATGCCACATTCAAAACAAAATAGAACATAGAAGTAGAGTAGTCCCTCTCCAGAAATCTGTATCACTCAAACACTCAAGTGTATAAGGGTAAAATCATCACTCAAACTCAACCCTAGGAGAGCGTCTTCATAAGCTTGCAGATTGTCTAATTCTACTCATAATGAACACAATTCATGGCAAAGATCTCGAAGGTCTTACTTTGGTTGTAATGGGGCTAAGGCATGTAATAAAAAGGTAGGGAATATATAGGAAAAGTGACTCATAATGTACGAACAATCAAGGGATCTAGTAGAGCAACCAAATGATGATATATCAAAATAAATCGCTAAAACCAACCACATTTGAATCACTCATAATCAAAACAAATCAAGTCACCCCAAGTTCTCACTTTTTTTTTTCAAAATATACTCCCCTTTTCAATTTCCTCCCTTTTTCTTTTCACCTCTTCTTTTTTTTTTCTTCTCTTTTTTTTCAACACCTCCCAACTCTAACATATGTCATCAATAAACCCCTTTCAATCGAATTTAGGAGTACATGCACAAGTCTCCCATATTCTATCCAATTGTTTACCTGCCAACTCTCTACCAATAATTAGATAAAGATTTCAGTATAACACGGTGTCATGAAGTTCGGTACCAGGCTAGATAGAATCAAAATCAATTCACACCTATCTCGAGCCCACTTTTTTTTTTTGGCTTCAAAAATTTGTCCCTTGATCACTAAACCCTCACAAGCCTCGATTTCCTTCCACAACACTAATGACTCTACTAGATCCTCGATTAAGGCTAGTTAGGTTAGGCAATTTAAGTGGAGGAACATGAATAAAAAGGATACATTAAGCTCAAAGGGGCTTACTAGGTTGATGTTCAAGGTAGGAATCATATTTGGCTCTGGCTAAAGAACGAGATAGTGCCTAAGATCATATCAATGCCATATACGAAAAGTGTTCAATAAACTTCAAATAGACTCAAAGCAAGTTCTAAATGTTCTCCCTAAAGTGAGTATCACACATGAAAGAAATTGAGACCAACATAAAATTTCGTCAGTTCACAATAGGCTCAAATTCTGACCAAAGGCTTTTGGACTGCTATACTTTTACATCCTACATGTTCGAAAATTTTATCATGCTCAAATTCAATTCAACAATGCTTCAGTAAAGAAAAATTTTAAGGCAAGAAATGCATAAACATCAAATAACATAAGTCATACTAGTTCAAATATCAAGTACATGGAGAATCATCAGAATCATAATTGTACAGACCAAATCAGTAAGGTTCAAGATTCGACATACCCCCCCCCCCCCAAACCTATCTACGAGCTAGTCTCTAGCACGAAAATAGAGTGAAATAAAGAAAAATGGGTAAACGAATCTTCCCTGATGTTTAGGTGATGTCCGATCGATCTACATATGCGAAGTTTGATCTGGCAGGCTCAGATCCAAAGTTAATCCCGACCGTATCAGCTCCCCTGCTGCTCTGATATAGCTTATTATGCATTAAAAATCAATAGGTGATGCATATATATCAATTTTCCTCCTCGGATTTTTTTTCAAGTTTATGGAAAGCAATAAATCTAACTAAGAAAACTAGAAAAACTCACAAACGTGGGTTGCCTCCCACGAAGCGATGTTGGTTAGAGTCGTTGGCTCGACTTTGCTTAATCACATTAGAAACTTGGCGACTTTGGACGCCCGACTACAGCCTTGTCGAACGCCTCCTTTGATGATGCTCCACAAACATCCTTCACCTTGAAATGTTTTTTGGTTCGTGGATTCATCAACTTCACCACACCATGCGACAAAATGTCCACCACATGAAATGGTCCGGAGAATGTAGAAATTGGGTATCCTGGAAAAACTCTAGAACCATCGTCATATAAAAGAACTTTAAGACCAGGATAGAGTGTTTTACCCAACGTGCTCTTCCCACAAGCAGCTTTAGTGCGTCTGATATAGATGGTTTTCTTCGGGAACATGTCTTTTAGATCTTCAACACATTCATCCAAGTTCGGAACACCGACATCTGTTGACTCCTCATCGAATAATGAGTGTATTCCTAATCCATCTGTACCATCAGAATCCTTCACTACATCATATGTAGGCTGCACAAAGTTAACTTCAGCAGTTGAGACATTAGTTCCCAATGTGGTTGGAGCTAGTGCTTTGAATTCTGTAACCTCCCCCAAGACTTCCATCCTCACGGTTCGTGATGATACATCAACACAAGTCCTAGTGGTTGCCATAAATGGCCTCCCTAGGAGGATAAGCTGGTCACTTAGCCCTCGAGAAGTATCATCTGCATCAAGAACAATAAAGTCAACAGGAACAATAAACTTGTCTACCTTTACCAATAAATCTTCTACAATCCCCATTGGGGTCTTCACCGAGTTATCAGCAAATTGAAGCCTCATAGGTGTAGACTTCAAATTGTTAACTCCCAACATTTTGTAGACAGAGTAGGGCATGAGGTTGATACCAGCTCCAAGATTTAGCATTGCTCGTGTAACTCTATCCTGGCCCATCGAGATAGTAATGTCGAATCTTCCAGGATCTGCTAACTTGGGCGGTAGAGCCGATATATCAACTACAACACCCCCTGATTCAAGTGTAGGAAGATTTGTACTCTGCTCGTAATCCTTTTTGTTGGTAATGAGCTCCTTGAAGAACTTGGATTGCCTTGGAATACTCTTGATAAGGTCTAAAAGGGGAAGATTGATGTTAACCTTAGAAAGCATATTGAAAAGGGTAGAGAATTGCTTATCTTACTTGCTTCCTTTCAGACGCCCGGGAAATGGTAGATGAGGCTTGTATGGGTTACTCGCCTTGTGTAAAGTGGGTTTTCCTACATGATCCTTCTCTTTTCCTTTGGCTTGTTCGATCAAGGCTTCTTCATCCTCTTCGACTAAGCCATCCTTCTTGATTTTTTCCTCAAGGGATGAGTCTTCGGGAATATAATCTGGGCTTCTCAATCTCCTTGTCATTCCTCAATACGTGGATAGCCTTTGCTTGCTTTGTGTTTGTCCGGTAGTTCCCCTTGTTGCATTTTAAGCAAAGCGACTTCCCGTGCTAGTTGGCCAAGTTGAGTCCCCAAATTGTTGGAATTGGCTTCCACGTTCCTCGACGGTAGTGGTAAGTGTCTCCATTTGCTCCTTAGAACTCTTCATAAAGGAGTTTAAGGTGTCTTGCAAGATGGCCATGGAATTCTTGTCGTGTGTCCTCAATCTTTGGGCCGAGGGCGAGAAGATGATGTGCCTCCAAAGTTTTGCTTTGCGGAATGGTATTCCTCCCTCCATAATCCTGGTAACTCTTGTAGTTAGGATTGTACCCTTGCTGCTTATGGACAAAATTTTGCTGCGGCCTCTGATATTGTCTTCTCTCTTCCCATTCCTGGTGTCTGAGGCCTTGTCCCCAGTTAGCTTCTTCCTCTTGAAATTTATTGTGGATGATATTAAACTGGCACTGGGCGGTTGAGTGTTGTGGATCATCACAAATGGTACATACCTCGCCAATCTTTAGGGCTTGCACTTGTCTCTGCTTGAGCTCCTTGATTTCTTGTCTAAGCAGTTGAAGCTCCTTAAGAGTATCATACGCATAGGCAGCCCGCACATCCTGCGTTCCACGTTGTCTCACACTCTGACTTCTTAATACTGAACGAGCCTTCAACATCTCAAAAAGCTCATGCAATGCACTTGGGGTCAGTGCAAGAATGCCTCCGGGAGCCATGTTGTCAACCATAATCCGACACGGTAAGAGCAGTCCATTGTAGAAGAACTCATTCAGCATCGCAATCTGCTAATTATGATGTGGACATTGGATGAGGAGTCCCTTGAATCTATCCCAAGCTTCATGGTATGTCTCATTGTCAAATTGGGAGAAAGTAGCAATCTGCTGCCTCAACTCGTGACTCTTACTTCAAGAGTAGTATCGCTCCGTGAATGCTTTGAACACGTCCTCTATTGTCCTCAAAGAATTAGGAGGCAGTGTGTGCAACCAATTCTTGGCTTTATCTTTCAGAGTGTAGGGAAACAATCGTCTTCCCAATTGATCAGTAGTGAGCCCGCTGAGAGGAATAGTCCCCAGTGTAGCATAGAACTCCCTCATATGAGCAAGAGGATCTTCAGTTGCTAGCCAGTAGAAAGATGGTAGCATATGGTAGTAGATGGGCTTCAAATCATAATTCCTTGCGGTCTCCTCTAGGACGATGCAAGTGGTATTGGCTCCAAGTATCGGCCTTGTGTAGTTTCCCTGCAACCTCTCTGGTTCAGGATTATTCTCAATTCGCTCCATTTCAATTTTTTCTTCCTGTTCTTTCCTCGTAACTCGAGTCCCTACTCTGTGTATGTTATCGATAAAAGGCGCAAGTTCTGGATTTTGCGACCTTCTACCGTGCATAAACCTACAGAAAACTCAAGAGTAAGACTCGACACAGTAAAGAAAAGAAGAAATAGTAACCAACGTAAAAAATAAAATCTAAACAAATAAACAACTAGTAAAAAGAATAATCAAAACGATCGAGTCCCCAAACGGCGCCAAAAACTTGATGAACAAATTATAATTCTCGCAAGTGCACGAATCGGTATAGTACCTAATCTAGCAACTCCCGAGGTCGATCTCACAAGGACTCATTGGGTTCTAGTTATCCTAATTATTTCACTATCTACTTGGTCCTAAACTCGGGTTTGATTTATTCTAAAGCTACGGAATTAAAATAACAAGAAACTAAGAAAACAAGTAAAAGCGAAGCAAAGTGGATTGATGGGTGTGGTTTCAAGTTTGATGAAGAGTGCGGAGGTTTAGCAATCACTATGCCTAAGATGATCGATTCATTCCCATTCTCTAGCTAGCATTTATGAATTTATTTTGTTGGTTCATCCACTAAGGCTCTAGGGATTCCGTATGATGGCGGGAGATCTCTAACTTATAATCCTAAGGGTCAATCAAGTGATCATATCATGAACCTAAGGATCGTATCATGCTCAAGGATTTAAGGAACCATCTAAACTATCCCAAACCAATGGTGACAATCTAGACACTTAATTGCAGGTCTAAATAAATAACCGGGTATGATGCGCCGTATTATCTATTACCTATTGTTGGTCCCGAGAGTGAGTTCAGGTGTAGAGGGGGGGGGGGTGAATACACCTGAATCCAAATTTCTCAACTTCGAACACGAACAGTCCTATTCAGGAAGATGCCGTACTGAAATGATTCAGCAGACCAAACAACTGTTCTGAATCGTGTTAAAGGCTAAAAGTCTGACTCGGCTGAGATCTGGCTACTGGACTAGGTCGAATTCAGTATCGATCAGCAAGAGTTCAGTGCGCGGAATAGTGTAGGCCCAAATCAGTTTTTATGAGAAAACGTTTTAAGTCTCAGTTCAGTAGATAAGAAGTTCAGATACTGAGACAGTTAATTGATTTTAAATAAGATGTTCGGTATGCACAAGAAAATCAATGTAACAAGAAAAGAGCGTAAGTAAACGACACGTAGATTTTTAAAGTGGTTCGGATATCAACAATCCTACGTCCACTGTCCCGATAGATCAGGAGGCTATTTATTATACTGAGTTAGTCTCAGTCAGCTTGTGCACAGGACAAAGTCGTGGCTTGGGGATTATACTGAGCAAGTCCCAGTTTACACTCCTATCAAACTTAAAGTGTTTGACAAACTTCTCCAACAGTGAAGGAGTCCTTATACAATAAGGATTGGGTTCAAAAGTGAACTCCTTCGTCTAAGCTATGGATATATCGGTTGAGCTTAGGGTTAGAGGGATGGGAACAAGAATGTAGCTTCTAGAGCGACGAACAACTGAGGTTTAGCTATAAGTTCGTGTCACGTCGCTTGGATACTAGATGCTTTGTTGATGGTTCAGCTTGGTTCCCTTATGAGCTTAAAGGTAGTCTTTCGCCGGAGATAACTCTTTCTATTCTTGCGGAAGACTTAGGCTTTTGGAATTCGCTCGTTTGAATGTTCGTGTGTGTTCGTTTCTTTGTTAGCTCGTGAACTTGTGTTCTCGTGAACTTCAAATCTTGAATGATCCCTCTATTTATAGAGAAGAGATTGAGAAAGATCCGTTGGAGGCGATCTTCTTCTCTCTCTCTCTTTTTGGTAGCAAACGGGTCTTTTGGCGTAGGTAACAGTGCATTTTCCTCCTTTTCCGGAAAGTGTTGACTTGCAGCTTTAGTAGGTAGGATGACACGTGTATGTTTGTTATTTGTCGAGGCGGATAGAGCGGTTGAGACAGCACAGACTTCGAGATAAGCTGAAGCTGACTTCTCTCATCCTCGTATATGACAATGCTGATTGTCTTTCAAAAGATTCTGATAGTCCTGAAGACTATCTGCCGATGCTGAGTCTGACCTTGTATTCAGTAGATAGACAGCTGAGATAAGTCTACTGAAGATCAGCTCTGAGTCAAGTGAACTACTCTGCCGGAGTTCGGTTCGATCGACTCTCTCGCATATCTTGCTCTCGCTGAGTCCAGTATCACTGAGTCTTCTACACTGGTGCTGAGGCAAATAAGCTACTGAGCGCCTTGACCAGAGCACAGTGTCTACTGAGTCTGAAACCTCAGAGACAAACAAACAACATATACAACGGCCAGATAGGGTTTTGGGATCTTCAAATCTTCTCAACAGTTCAGAGCACATAGGCTACTGAGCTTGGTTCAGTATAGAAGATAGAATCATTTCCCACTGAGTGAAACATTGCTGAGGATAGAATCATCACCCAATAATTTCCCCCTATTTGATGATGCCAAAACCTATCATCTATGCTAACACTAAACAGACAGAAACAAATCTCCCTACAATTTTACAAGTAAGATCAGAGGAGATGTTCCATCAGTTCTAGACTACTGAAAAAAAAACAGGGCAAAAATAATTTCCCCCATTACATAGAAGCAATACTAGCAGAATCTAATAAACCAATAAACTGACAAGTAATAAAGAAAGTGAGTGTATGTCAGTAATCACTTTAGTGATTCTGAGTGTTAAAGCATAAGACAAACACGGCTATTTAGACAACAAGTTGTTTTCAGAGCCAAAAGAAGATTTGTATATATAAGAGTGATTCAGTTTAGTATATTACAAATCTTGCTAGACTATGAAGGGAGAATACTAAGACTATGGGCGCCTAAACTGCTGAATCTGGTCCATGAATCCTTGCGATTGTGTCTCAGGCAGTGGCACACCATACATCCGGTACGTGGTCTTTCTCAGCTTCAAGTATTCCGCGAAGTCAGCTGGGTTATCATCTTGTAAGAATCTTTGATCAGCAGCGTCCTTCACTTCAGCTTCAATAGTCGCAACATGAATTGAGTCATCCATTCTTCTTGGAGGTGGAATGATTACGGGGTCCAGAATCCGAATCTCTTTCCCTTACGAAATGGCATTATACAAGTGGATGTAGAGATCCGCTTCGGTAAGCATCATCCATTCAAGCATAAGCTTCAGCTCTAGACTTGTTCGGCCGTAATCTCCGAGAAATAATAGCGTTTGATGAACTCAATCTTCGAATTTTCCCATCTCTGAGTGAATTGAGCCGGCATCCACTCGTCTGTTCTCGGCCATCTGTGAGATTTCAGATCAGTGGCCTTCTTTCTGAACTTCCTGTAACGATAGGGAATGTCAACTTTAGCAGGGGTTCTGTGCCTGGCTTCTTCCTCAGTACGCTTCCTTAGAGCTTCCAGATCAGCTAAGTGGATTCTGTTTCTCGTAGCCTCGATCTGTCTCGCCTCTTCGCCTCTATATAAGTATCTGTCCATCTGGGCGAATATGGCTTCAGTCTCATCATCTAGCTCTTTAGGTTTCTGGGAGGCATCTTCTGAGTCAGCAGGGGTACTTGATTTTTCTTTCGATGTACCCTGCTTCTCAGTACTCTGCTGCTTTTGCTCCTTCTCCTTTTCCCTGTCATCATCGTCTTCGATCCTGAGCTTCCTTGGAGGTAGCCTGGCAGGCTTTCTTCCTCCTCTGCTTGGAGCTTTAGATTTTCCTTTCACAGGCTTAGGCTTAGGCTTGTTTGCAGCTTCTGCTTCAGCAATCTCCCTTGCCAGCTTTTCATCAGCTGCAATCTGAGCCTCCTCTTCAGCTGAGATGTATCGTTTTGTTTTCTTTGCTGGAGGGGTCGGGAGTTTCAATATCTTTTTGCCTTTGCCTTGAACAGGTGGAGGGAGAGGTGTTTCCTCTTCATCTGAATCTTCAGCAGCCTCCTCAGCATACTCTGCGACTTCCTTAATGATATCAGTGGGAGTCTGAGTCGCATGAGCAGCTTGGGTTCCTGAGCCACTTGGGCCGGTCTCAGCTGTGCTCGCAGCTGGGACACCCTGGGCCTCACCCATTTTCTTCTGAGTTGCTGTACCCTTAGATTTTTCAGTTTTGGTGGGGGTCAGCTTCTCAGTACTCTTCTTTGCTGTACTCTCCTCTTTTCTTTCCTTCTCTTTTCCTTCCCCCTTTTTGGCATCATCAATTGCAGCCGGGGTTGGGATGAGTACTGACCTTTCCAGACTTTTGTAAGAGGTTGACAGATCATCAAGACGATCATTGATCTTACTGTCCATCTTATATCACCATCATTAATTGAATCTTAGGTCGGGAGACCTGATCGAATGAGCCAACTTGGCTTGTCAGCAACTGAGTGACAATGTAAGCCAATGCTCTGTATTGTGGTAGCATGCCGTTCTTGGGAAAAGCAGCTCTGAAGGTGGTTGGCTTCCCGCAGAATATAGATAGGTACTCGTCTACTGAGTCGTCATTGTAGCCTACGGTGCTGATTCCTTCAGATGGCAAGTCAAAGTTGTTCTTCAGTGCTTCCTTGATAGATATACGTTTCAGCAGTTGGGAAGCATTGTTGATGGAGTAAGTTCTGAACCTCCCAATGATGTCTCCAGAGATGGAGTCTGAATTGAGGTATATCTCAGCCACCTATCGAGGAAGGAAGAACATTGGCTTCCTCGATAGAAACTTCTCCAGACCGGACTCCCTTAGAGATGCGAAGATCTCATCCATGTAGTCTAGGTTGCACGCATCGAATTCCATGACTGGTTCGCACCACACACGGCCTTTTGCAAGAATGTCCCCCATGTTATGAGGGGCATCTACAATTATGTTCGCCATAGTACCTGTTACATAAGAATCTTATCAGTATCAGTTTTAGATACAACAGTTTATATATATTGATATTGAAGAAACAGAGAATACAGTAACAGTTGTAATAAGCATACCAATAAAATCGAGATAAGATATGAAGATGAAGTTGTAAGTAAGGATTGCTTTTGCAAATCTCGGATTTTTCGGACTTGAAAGATTTGAAGTATGCTAATGACGGTTTGAGAAGATATGATCAAATATATATATCAAACGTGAAGATGAACAGTTATTTGATCAAAGGTTGTGTTTAAACTGCTTTATAGAATGGACGGTCAAGATTAGAAGTTATATTATAGGTAATGATCGCATATGCCGCCTAAGTCAAAGCCAGTTGTAAAAATAGCCTAAGTAGTAACTGTGAAAAGACATGCATTAAATGCGCGCAGAGTTCAGCAAGCTTATGTATGGAATGTCGTGCATTAAATGAGATCCGTTAATAATAAAGACAAACCAAGAGATATTAATATCATGATGAATCTTTGTCATAAATGCAAGGTACTGTTATATAAATTACTACTGAGTAGAGATACGCAAACCTGTCAGCTGAACATAGTAGTCAGCTGACACCTCGTGTAGATGGTTTCTGAATCTCTATGTACTGAATACATTCAGTACTGAGAGTGAACATTCCCCCTTACTGAAATGGTCCTCTCATGGAACCTTCTTACTGACTGGGGTCAGTAGGGTCCAGCAGACCTAGCTCTACTGAAAGTTCTCTGAATCTGGATTCAGCTAGAGGTTTGGTCAGTATATCAGCCCGTTGCTTGTCAGTATGGATCTTTTCCATCCTGATATCCTTCTTTTCGATATGGTCACGAATGAAGTGATGTCTGGTGTCCACGTGCTTGCATCTCGTGTGTAGTACAGGATTCTGAGTGATTGCAATGGCACTGGTACTATCGCAGAAGATCGGCACTTCATTCTGAATGACGTCATAGTCTCTCAGCTGCTGTCTCAGCCAAAGGATTTGGGCGCAACAACTTCCGGCAGCCATGTATTCAGCTTCAGTAGTCGACGTAGCTACTGAGTGCTGTTTCTTTGAAAACCATGATATCAGCTTGCTGCCAAGGAACTGACATGTTCCTGAAGTTGATTTTCGGTCAATTCTACATCTGCGCATAGTCGGCATCGAGAATAGCCGGTTAGTTCAATATTATCATCATTGTGGATACCATAAACCCATGTCAGGTGTTCCTCGGAGATAGCGGAGAATCTTCTTTGCTGAGTCCATATGGCTCTGCTTCGGATTCGCCTGAAATCGAGCACGACACCTACAACATAAGTTATGTCCGGATGTGTAGCTTGTTAAATATAATAAAGAACCAATTATAGCACGATATTCGGTTTGGTCTACTGATACTCCCTCTTTATCAAGATCTATCTTCATATTCGTATTCATCGGGATCTTGATAGATTTGCCGGATGTGCAGCCGAATCTTTTGATGAGGTCTCGAGTGTATTTGCCTTGGTTGATGAACGTTCCCTTTTCAGATTGCTTGACTTGAAAACCAAGGAAGTAGTTCATTTCTCCCATCATTGACATCTCGAACTTATCCTTCATCATCTTTTCAAATTGTTGACACATGATGACATTCTTTGATCCGAATATGATGTCATCCATGTAGATCTGCACAAGTAATAAGTCTTCTTCCGGTCGAATCTTTGAATAGAGTGCGGTCTCATCGTGCCTTTTACGAAAACCTTTACGAAGAAGAAACTCGGACGGGGTATCGTACCGGGCCCCGGGTGCTTGTTTTAACCCATACAGAGCCTTTCTGAGTCTATATACTTGATGTCCCTGCTGAAAGCCGGGCGGTTGTTCCACATAGACTTCTTCTTTCAGCACGCCATTCAGGAACGCAGACTTCACATCCATTTGATAAACTCTGAATCTTTGATGTGTTGCGTAGGCTAGGAATAGTCTAATTGCCTCCAATCTTGCAACTGGAGCGAAGGTTTCATCGAAATCTATTCCTTCAGCTTGACAGTAGCCTTTAGCCACGAGCCTTGCTTTGTTCCTTACTATAACGTTGTTTTCATCTCGCTTATTTTTGAAGACCCATTTGGTTCTAATGACATGTTGATGACGGGGTCTGTCTACAAGCTCCCACACTTCGTTTCTCGTAAGCCGATTCAGGCTCCTCTCGCATAGCTATGATCCGGTCGGCATCCTTTAATGCATCCTCAATGGTCTGAGGCTCTTCAGTAGACAGGAAGCAGGAAAATAATGCGCTTTCTCCTTGACAGAATCTGGATCTTGTCTTGACATTAGCTGAGGGATCTCCAATGATTAGATTAGCAGTGTGAGCATCGAGCCACGATCTACGAAGTTTCAGCTCTTCATCTGAAATTTGTTCAACACAGATAGTAGGTGAGTTAGGCATTTCAGTTGTACTATTCTGAGATTGAAGAATTTCAGTGATAAGAGTATGATCTACTGAGTCACCAGGTTCAGGGGCATTCAGCTCAAGAGCATTACTAGATGTTCCCCCTGAGTTGTTATTCTCAGTAGTGGTCTCAGTTACCTCTTGGGTTTCTTCATCGACCTGAGTTACCCGGGATTGATTCTGTTCGGGAGAATCAATGTCGCTCAGCCTACTTGCTCTGTGGTTGAGATTCGATAGATTTGTCTTTAGTTTCTTCGTCCGAATCATCATCCCAACATAGCCGGATCTTTTCGGGTTTGTCCTTTAAGCTTAGATCCTGTAGCCGTCTCTTCGATGTCCTCGAGATTCGAATTTGAGTTATTGCTCCCGTCTTCGATAGCAAACTCGTTAAAAACAACATGAGGGCTTTCCTCCACGCAAAGAGTCCGATAGTTAAATACTCAAAGCTTTGCTGACCCGAGAGTATCCTAAGAATACTCCACGATCCGACTTGCTATCAAAAGTCCTCAGCTGATCTTTCCCATTATTGCGGATAAAGCATGAACAACCAAAGATATGGAAATAAGATAGAGAAGGCTTCCTGCCGTTCCATAGGTCATATGGTGTCCTCTTATCTTTGCTTTGTCGGTAGAGATCTATTCCGAGTGTAACACGCAGTATCCGTTGTACGCTTGCCCGAATTTGGATGGGAGTCCCGAATCTGCGAGTAGAGTTCTAGCCGCTTCTTTGAGAGTTCCGTTCTTTCGTTCAAGCAACTCCATTTCTACCGAGGTGTGCGGGCGGCCGATGTCTCATGCTCTATTCCTTACGCCGCGAAACTCCTCTACCATGGAATTAAGGAACCGAGTTCCTCTCGTCCGAACGTATTTTTCCGATCTTGGTGTTCTTCTCGACACTGAGCCTTTTCAGAAGCGTTGGTAACTCTGTTTTGACGTCAGACTTGTTGGCAATGAATATGACCCATGTGTAGCGCGAGTAGTCATCTATGACCACTAATGCATATTTCCTGCCTCGATAGTCACTGGGGAGGCCCGGACCGAACAAATCCATATGTAGCAGTCGAAGGATTCCATCGGTGGAAGGAGATGGAACTGTTGGATTTTGATTCTTTGTTTGCTTTCCCTTCGGACATGCTTCACACCGAGTGTCTTTGCTTTGAATATTTCATTCGGCGGTCCCCCTGCTAGAGTGTCTCTTGCTAGTTTGTTGAGCGTCTTGAAGTTGAGATGGTTGAGTCTTCTATGCCATAGCCACCCCGTTCGATTATCATTCTTTGCCAACGAGACAAGCTTCGAGTTCGGCGAGTTCCGATCGGCAAGAACATATATGTTCTTTCTGCGTGAACCCGATAACACTGTTGTCCCTCGTAGATTTATCAATAACATCACGAAACCGGAGTCCAAATACCACTCTATTTGAGTTATAACAAAATTGACTAACGAGAGAGAAGGTTATCTTTGAAGTCCTTCAACATATGATACTCTTGGAACTTTGGCGGTTCCAATCTTGAGTGTTCCATATCCTCTAGTATAGCCTTTTGCATTGTCTCCGAACTCAATTCGGGGTCCTTCTTACGTGATATAATTCTTCGATAGACTCCTTTGGTATGTCATATGTCTTGAGCATCCGTTGTCCACATACCATGGGTGCGTGCGCACTCGCAAAAATGTAATTATATTCGGGTACCCTTTATTTTTGATTTTGGGTCCTTAGGTGTTAGTTTTAATAACCCAAATTTGTCTAACAACCCTGGTGGTTTCAGACATCTTCTTTCCACTAGAGTCAACATATCTGACCACTGGACTGGTCATAGGTGACTTCGAGGCTTCGAGGTTCGGGAGTCCTAATCTTCTCGAGCCGGTGGATCGCCGACCTTTGCCTTCGTGCGGCTTTCTGTTTCCTTTTCTGACTTTTGGAACCTCTTCTGACTATAGGTTCATAATAATATGACCCATACTGAGCTGGATGTGTCAGTTTTGGAGATCCATACTGATTGGCCAATTTTGATTTGCTGGTTCCCCCTTGACTGAACTGGGTACTTTGGCTTTGATCTTGTTGTCGAAATCTTGCTTGAGTAGGATGAGGTGCTTTCATCTTTTGTTTGTTCTTTGCGAGGGGGTTCGGTATATCGGCATTGATGGTCTTTCCTCGAACAAACCTATCGGCAAGCCGTCCTTCCGAGTGTCTTGGGGCGGACGAGGAAGCTCCCCGGGCCGAATCCAAGTCCTTCCTTGCAGTGCTTTGGCTTGTTGCTTGCTAGCATAGCCTCCAATTTCTTTTCAGCGCCCATGTACCTCTCAGTCACCAGGCTCCTCCAGACATCATCACTTTTCTTCAGTGCATCATGTTCGGTGCGAAGTCCCGACGGTTTTGCTTCAGCGAGACTCGGTTCGATATCTTTACGAGTCAAGTCATTGGTCAAAACTGAAATCCGATCTTCTTGATGCTGAGACTTGGCCATCAGAGAGTTTATTTCCTCTCTGAGTCTCAACACAAGTCCTTCGGCCTCAGTAGCAACCTGACTCTCCTGAGAAAGTCTCTGATTCTCCACTTTCAGGGTATCCAACTCCTGAAGAGTCTTGCTGAGCTGCAGACTCATTTGAATTTGTTCATCTAGTAGATCTTCATATGCGGTTGTGATGTCCAAATTCCCATCTGCACCTGAAATAGTGTCGTGTGTGCAGTGTGAAGAGGAGTTGACTGGTTTATGAGAATTTACCTCATCCTCTTCGCCTGCCATCATGCACATTTCAGTCGATTCATCTGCTTCATGCTCTAAGGCCATGAAGGCTGCTTCATCGTCAGATGAATCCATAAAGGAGTCGACCTCTTACGAGTCGTCCCGAGATTTCGCCACTATGTAGGATTGTCTTTTCTGGGCAAATTTCTCTCTCCTTGCCTTACGTGCTGCGCGTTCAGCACTACTGAGCTCAGGACAATCATATTGATAATGTCCCGGCTTTTTGCAATTGTAGCACGTGATGATTTTTTCTTCTTTGGTTGCACTATCCCTTGAGGGTGCTGAGTCATCTTTCTTTCTGTATTCAGAAGATTGTGAGTCAGGAGAGCGTTTTGGTGTATATTCTGACTTACCTTTTGTGTCTCGGTATGCTTTAGTCAGCTTTCTACGCCTCTCTTTCTCCTTCTGATACTTTACAGCGAGCAGCGCATACTTCTGAGCGAGACTTCCTTCTTGTAGATCATTGAGTGAAGGCTCAGTCTTACTCGTCGTCTTGCTCGTCACGGGAGATCTTTGTCTTGCATCGTTGCTTTGAAAGCATGGTCGATCTTTGTGTCAGCTTCAGCTCTCAGCTTTCTTTGAGGTCTGTCGAACTCAAACTCCTCTGCCTGTAATTCTGAAAAGATATGGTCAGGAGAGACAACATCTAAATCAGAATGTCGCAATAGAGTGGCAAAAGGTGTCCAGTGTCCGTCCGGCAGTGCCCTCAGTATCTTTAGATTCATTTCTCGGTTGCTGAATGTCTTTCCCAGCCCGTTGATTGAGTTCATCAGATTGGTAAATCCGACATTTAGATCTTCGATTTTGTCACCAGGCATGAGAGACAAGCTTTCCAGCCTTTGGAGTTCTAGCGCTAGTTTATTCGCTTTAATCTTCTGAGTCCCTCGACTCAGTAGCGCTAGAGCATCCCAGAGTTCTTTAGCGGTTTTGCATTCCTGAACCTTGCCAAGATAAGAATCGCTAAGAGTGGTTAGTATGGCATTCCTGGCGACTCGGTCTAGATTGTGAAGCTTCTTCTCTTCAGGAGTGAAGAGACTTCTGTCTTTAGGGATCTTCTTCCCAGTCACCATTCCTCCTCCTTCAGCTTGAGTTACAACACTATCGATCATGGGAACGATAGGTCCATCTTCAAGCACTTCAGTCATACTGTCATGGAGGGATGTCAGATGTGCTTCCATTCTGACTCGCCATACTCCATAATTCTCCACCGAGAACATGGGTACCATTCTTATACCTGACATATCAGCCATGAAGAATAATGATATGAATGTAGAGTGATATGCAGTAAAAAACATTTTCCTCCGGATCCGTTCGAATAGACCAGTCTCAAAGTGACAAGAGTCTTAAGGAACTCCTGCTCTGATACCAATTGTTGGTCCCGAGAGTGAGTTCAGGTGTAGAGGGGGGGGGGGGGGGTGAATACACCTGAATCCAAATTTCTCAACTTCAAACACGAACAGTCCTATTCAGGAAGATGCCGTACTGAAATGATTCAGCAGACCAAACAACTATTCTGAATCGTGTTAAAGGCTAAAAAGTCCGACTCGGTCGAGATCCCGCTAACCGACTAGGTCGAATTCGGTATCGATCGGCAAGAGTTCGGTGCGCGGAATAGTGTAGGCCCAAATCGGTTTTTATGAGAAAACGTTTTAAGTCTCGGTTCGGTAGATAAGAAGTTCGATATATCGAGACGATTAATTGATTTTAAATAAGATGTTCAGTATGCACAGTAAAATCAATGTAACAGTAAAAGAGCGTAAGTAAACGACACAGAGATTTTTAAAGTGGTTCGGATATCAACAATCCTACGTCCACTGTCCCGATAGATCAGGAGGCTATTTATTATACTGAGTTAGTCTCAGTTAGCTTGTGCACAGGACAAAGCCGTGGCTTGGGGATTATACTGAGCAAGTCCCAGTTTACACTCCTATCAAACTTAAAGTGTTTGACAAACTTCTCAAACAGTGAAGGAGTCCTTATACAATAAGGATTGGGTTCAAAAGTGAACTCCTTCGTCTAAGCTATGGATATATCGGTTGAGCTTAGGGTTAGAGGGATGGGAACAAGAATGTAGCTTCTAGAGCGACGAACAACTGAGGTTTAGCTATAAGTTCGTGTCACGTCGCTTGGATACTAGATGCTTTGTTGACGGTTCAGCTTGGTTCCCTTATGAGCTTAAAGGTAGTCTTTCGCCGGAGATAACTCTTTCTATTCTTGCGGAAGACTTAGGCTTTTGGAATTCGCTCGTTTGAATGTTCGTGTGTGTTCGTTTCTTTGTTAGCTCGTGAACTTGTGTTCTCGTGAACTTCAAATCTTGAATGATCCCTCTATTTATAGAGAAGAGATTGAGAAAGATCCGTTGGAGATGATCTTCTTCTCTCTCTCTCTTTTTGGTAGCAAACGGGTCTTTTGGCGTAGGTAACAGTGCCTTTTCCTCCTTTTCCGGAAAGTGTTGACTTGCAGCTTTAGTAGGTAGGATGACACGTGTATGTTTGTCATTTGTCGAGGCGGATAGAGCGGTTGAGACAGCACAGACTTCGAGATAAGCTGAAGCTGACTTCTCTCATCCTCGTATATGACAATGCTGATTGTCTTTCAAAAGATTCTGACAGTCCTGAAGACTATCTGCCGATGCTGAGTCTGACCTTGTATTCAGTAGATAGACAGCTGAGATAAGTCTACCGAAGATCAGCTCTGAGTCAAGTGAACTACTCCTGCTGAGTTCAGTTCGGATCGACTCTCTCGATATCTTGCTCTGCTCGAGTCCAAGATATCACTGAGTCTTCTACACTGGTGCTGAGGCAAATAAGCTACTGAGCGCCTTGACCAGAGCAGAGTGTCTACTGAGTCTGAAACCTCAGAGACAAACAACATATACAACAGAATGGTTCACTAATCAGATAGGGTTTTGGGATCTTCAAATCTTCTCAACAGTTCAAAGCACATAGGCTACTGAGCTTGGTTCAGTATAGAAGATAGAATCATTTCCCACTGAGTGAAACATTGCTGAGGATAGAATCATCACCCAACACCTATATTCTCTATAATTATCTAAGATGATGGTCAATCACATTAAAGAATCATAGAGAAATCAAAAGCAGGCTCAACAATTATGAAACAAAATAATTCATTCATTGAAAAACTAGGGTTTGAATCAATTCATCAAAAACATAGATCCTGCTAAACACCCACACAAGGGGATTTAGCCACTCATATTCGTAAGAAAATAATCACAAAAGATGCAAAAATAATCCATAGAATTCAAGTATCAAAAACCCTAAACAAAACTGAGAAGGAATAATACAACCTAGAATTTAGCGGATTGATCCTCGCGTTTGGTTCTCGGATTGTGGTCTTCAATCTTCGTCTTGAATCTTCAACGGAGGGATGCCTTGGGTGTTTCTCTGCTTTGGGGGCTGGAAGAAGTCAAAAATATGGTGTGTGTCGAAGGAAAGAAGTCCGGAAGGGTTTATATAGATTTCGGGCCGAAAAGATCTGGTTTTTGGGCTGTATACGACGCGGACCGCGGTCCAGCACAAATGCGGACCGCGGTCCGAGCCCACGGATTTTAAAATTTTTTTGAGTCAGAACATACCGGACCGCCGTCCCGCACAAAGGCGGACCGCGGTCCGACGTCTTCTGCCGAACAATTTTTTTCTACACTGTCGCGTTTTGGGAAAAACGCGATATCTCCTTTGTTAGCAGTTGGATCGCCACGAAACTTTGCCACATTGTTCCTAACACATAGAAATACGATGTGGACGGTGGAGATCGGATTCTAAGATCGTTAGATCCGCCTGCCACGCGATTTTCCAACTGCCTCGTTACATGAGCTCCGAAACGCGATTTCTTCAACATCCGGCTTTAAATCCTCTTCATTCTTCATCCAAACAACTCCATCTTTGCCAAAAATGCATCAATGGTCATGGTTTCTTTCATTTTGGTGTCAAATACCACCAAATATGCTCAAAACGCGTGAGAAACCTACAAAACCAAAAACCATCGAAAGTATACGATTCCAAGCAAAACAAAAACTAAAAATGAATAGAAAATGATGTAAACAAGCTTAAAAAGAACATGATGAGATGGTATAAAAACCACTCATCACTCTAGCTACAATTGCACGCGTACACTTGCGGCGTGTCAATAAATTAGCGAACAAGTTTTTGGCGCCGTTGCCAGGGATTAATTTTTATTTTAGTGATATTAGTTTTAGTTGTTTGGTACTACTTTAGACATTTATTTACTTTTTGTAGTTTTATTTTACTTGGTTTTGTTGTGTTTTGCAGGTAGTGCATGATCACAAGATCGAATAGAATTCCTTTGGAAGCTTTAGACCTTGAGATTGAAGCTACTTGTCGGCGCAACAACACAAGAAATAAAAATCAAGCTGCTAAAATGGCTGACCATCAAGCAGCAATTGGAAAGTTACAAGAGGAGCTTGAAGCTCTTAAGGCAGAAAGGGAGCAGCGAGAAGAGCCAATCAAAGAAGTTTTCATCCAGTGGTTCAACAAGGGGTTCTCTACGGACCAAGGATCAACGCCAACTCCTTTGAGCTCAAGCCTGCACTTATCTCGATGGTGCAATAGAATCAATTTGGTGGTAGAGCTGCTGAAGACCCTCATGCTCACTTGAATCAATTTATAGAAATCTGCAGCACCATGAAGATGAATGGAGTCCCGGATGACACCATCAGACTTCGGTTATTCTCTTTCTCACTACGAGATGATGCTAAGCTTTGGCATCAATCTCTGGATGCTCATGCAATCACTACATGAGATGAGATGATGGACTTATTCCTTCTCAAGTTCTTCCCACCAATCAAGGCTATGAGCTTGCGATTCGAGATCAATCAATTTCGCCAATTTGATGGGGAGTCATTCTATGAAGCTTGAGAGAGATTTAAGGGGCTATTCCGCAAGTGCCCGAATCATGGGATCAACTCTAATAAGAAAGTGTGTTTATTCTATAATGGATGCAATGTTCAAATCAAGACTTTATTAGATGCAGCTGGAGGTGGGGATATATTGGAGAAAGGCCATGCTACTGCTACGAGTATCATAGAGATGATAGCAACAAATAATTATCAGTGGCCTGAGCCAAGAGCATCTGCAAAGAAAGTTACTTTGGCGACAAATGATGATCCGATTACAAAACTATCAGCTCAACTGTCTGTGTTAATGAGCAAAGTTGACAATATAGTGACACCGCATTTTGAGTTGCCTGTTGAAGAGAATTTGGTTATTGAAGATGTCAATTACGTCAATCGTAGAGGATATGAGAATTTTCGTCAACCTCGAGGTTATCATCCTCAAGGATCTTATGGGGTCAGTCCACAACCCTGAAGGAATAATTTAGGTTAGGAACGCTACCTTCCTCCTGGTGTGTTGTCACAGCTTTGATTGTTGCTCCTGTGTTAGACCTTCTGATCTGTATCCCGGCCTTTTTCTTCCTCTGGGTGGTCAGAGAACTGAAGAAAATAAATTTTTTGTCTCTCTCTAACTCACGGTTTGCGTGTGTAATTATGTGTATATGTGTGTAAGTTGTCTCAGCTGTGATAACTGTTTATATCTTGTCAGTTCAACCAATTTGTGTTGTCTTCTGTGATACCCGACACACCACACAAATCTAACTTTTATACATGATAAATGATAACATGTGCAAATATACATATTTATCAGATAGGAGAATAAAATAGTGGTAAGGACAAAAACACATTGTATACAAGCATAAAAAGTGCTTCCAGTATACAAAATCCCAACAATTCTCCCACTTATACTAAAGCAAACTTTTAGTATACAATGTGTCAGTTCTAGGTACAAACTAGTATTTAGCTGCAAATCCTATCTATCACTCCTCTTCTCCCACTTATACAAAAGTTTCTGCAGTCCTAAATGGGGGGCATCTCTACCAGTCCTAAGCCACGAACATGCTTCTCATAAGCCGGAATTGGTAAGCTCTTCGTGAATGGATCCGCTATGTTGTCTTCAGTTCCGATCTTTTCTATGAGTACGTCGCCTCGATTTACGAGTTCTCGTATAATGTGGTACTTCCTGTCTATGTGTTTAGACGCCTTATGAGATCTAGGTTAATTAGAATTTGCCACTGCACCCGCATTATCACAATAAATCGTGATTGCCTTAGGCAAATTCTGAACAATATCAAGATCTTGGAGAAAATTCTTGAGCCATATTGCCTCTTTCGAGGCTTCTGAAGCAGCCACATACTCTGCTTCCATGGTTGAGCCCGCAATGCATTTCTACTTTGCACTCCTCCATGAAATGGCTCCACCTCCCAAGGTAAACACATAACTCGAGGTTGACTTCTTTTCGTCTCTATCAGCTTGGAAATCCGAGTCCGTATAACCCAAAGGCACTAGACTGTCTGACTGGTAAACAATTCTATAATCTCTAGTCCGTTTAAGGTACTTGAGAATATTTTTCACCGCAGTCCAGTGCTCTTGTCTAGGATTAGACTGATATCTTGAGACCATGCCTACAACATATGAGATATCTGGTCTCGTACAAAGCATTGCATACATGAGACTACCGACAACGAAAGCATATGATACTAGTCTCATACTTTCTATCTCTTCAGGCATTTTAGGGCACTGATTCTTGGATAAAAAAATGCCATATCTGAAAGGTACCGAACCTCTCTTGGCATTTTGCATGCTGAAACGAGCAATAACAGTATCAATGTAGGACGCTTGTGACAAGCTTAACATCCTTTTCTTGCGATCTCGTATAACCTTGATCCTAAGGATGTAAGCAGCTTCACCTAAGTCCTTCATTTGAAACTGCTCGGATAACCATGTCTTTACGTCTGATAACACTTCAACATTGTTGCCAATGAGAAGGATGTCATCTACGTAAAGTGCAAGAAACACCACTATTCCATTAACACAGATGCGGTATACGCACACCTCGTTAGGACAGGATACAAAACCATAGGATTTGACTACCTCGTCAAAACGCTGGTGCCATAACTGGGAAGCTTGCTTAAGTCCATAAATAGACTTCTTAAGCTTCCAAACTAGATGCTCTTCGCCCTCCTTCACATAACCATCTGGTTGTTTCATATAGATGTCTCTACCTTTTTCAAGGTGCCCATTTAAGAATGCGGTCTTGACATCCATTTGCCAGATCTCTAGGTTCATGTGAGCTGCTATGGCAAGAAGAATTCTAATAGACTTGATCATTGCTATAGGCGAGAAGGTCTCTTCATAATCGATACCTTCTTTCTGGGTAAAACCCTTTGCCACTAGCCTGGCCTTAAATGCCATGATCTCTCCATTCGAACCTCTCTTTCTTTTGTATACCCACTTACTACCAATGGCCTTGCAGCCCTCGGGTAGTTCAGTGATCTCGTATACATCCATATCAGTTATGGACTTAAATTCTGAGTCCATGGCGATTCTCCAAGAATCTGCATCTACATCTCCCATTGCTTTGTTGTAAGTCCAGGGATCCACGGTGTCTTGTTCATCTGTCGGGAGATGGTCAGAAGTCTCCCCAGTGAACATATACCGATCAGGTGTAAATATCACCCTCCCACTACGTCGAACAGTGTCAGGAGTTGTATTAATAGATTGTGCAGTTGCTCGTGGAGCTCTATCTTGCACAATTGGCTCTGTGAGTGGGTCTCGATCACCTTGTAATTCCTCAAGGATGATCTCGACTCGAGACTTATGATTACAAATATAATCCTCCTCTAAGAATCGAGCGTTGGTGCTAACCACGATCTTCTGTTCTTTAGGATCATAAAAATAACCACCATTCGTTTCCTTTGGATATCCTATGAACAACATAATCTCTGAACGTGAATCCAACTTGTCGGCCTGTTTATTCAAGACATAAGCAGGACACCCCCAAATCTTTATGTGGTGCATACTGGGCTTGTGCCCGCTCCACAACTCGAAAGGGATCTTTTGTACCGACTTGGAAGGCACACGATTCAACAAGTATGCTGCAGTCTCTAGGGCATATCCCCAAAAGGAAGCTGGCAAAGTTGCATAACTCATCATCGACCGAACCATCTCTAAGAGACTTCGGTTCCTTCTTTCTAACACACCATTCTACTGAGGCGTGCCCGGTGCTGTCAGTTGGGATGTAATCCCACATTCTGTCAAGTAGTCCTTGAACTCGTTGGATAGGTATTCCCTACCACGATCAGATCGTAGTGTTTTGATTTCTTTACCTAGCTTCTTCTCCACTTCTGCCTTGAATTCTTTAAAGGTTTCAAAGCAATCCAACTTGTGGCGAAGAAGGTAAACATATCCATACCTCGAGTAATCGTCAGTAAATGTGACGAAGTACTCATACCCTCCACGAGCTTGTGTAGACATAGGTCCACACAAGTCAGAATGTATCAAACTTAATACTTCTGTGGCTTTATAACCCTTTGCCTTGAAAGGCTTAGTCATCATCTTTCCTTCCAAACAGGTTTCGCAAGTTGGAAATGGTTCAATCTTGGAGAGACTCCAATGATCCATATTCCACCAACCTCTGAGTCCTATTAAGATTGATGTGACCTAGTCTTAAGTGCCACAGATAAGTTTGGTTTATCTTAGAAGAATCTTTCCTCTTCTTAGGATTTGATGATGAGGAAGCAATATTAACAGAACTACGCGGTTTACAAGTAATAGAATATAAAGATCCATTTAATGGCCCACCACAGATAAAATCATCGTCTTTCATGATAGAAACTTCACTATCAAAACTTGATTTATAACCATCCATGCTGCAGAGTTTTGAAACAGAAATAGTGTTTCGCCTAAACTCAGGCACATATTAAACTTCTTTAAATACTAAAACAGAACTATCAAAAGATAGATGTAAATCTCCAATGGCAATTGCAGTAACTTTCGATCCATTGCCCATTGAGACTACCACCTCGCCATTGCTCAATTGTCTTTTCTGCAAGAAACCTTACAAGGTGTAACAAACATGATCAGTTGCCCCCGAATCCACTACCCATTCGTGGGTAGAAGAGGAAACCAGAACATTTTCAGTTACAAGAGCGACTCGCGTCTCTTTCTGTTTTGCCTTGACATCTGGATAATAACTCTTCCAGTGTCCTTTCTTACCATAATTGAAAAACCTTCCTTTCTTCTTTGGCATTCGCATGCTGCCGATAAGGACCGTCTTCTTACTTCCACTGCTCTTCTTGAATTGACCACCCGTGCCCTTTCCTATAACTTCTTTGACCGCTACCAAAGATTTGAGTAACATACTCATAGTAAACTCGTTTTTAGACATAGCGGTCCTAAAACAGAAGTTCTTATAGGACCTTTGCAGAGCTTTTATTGGGAGAGGTAAGATATCTCTTCAACTCTATAAAATTATTTAAAATTGTTAAACCCGTTAGGGTTTGGTTGGTGAGACTGTTTAGGAACTCGAAAAATAAAATATTCGAACAGACATATCTGAAAAATATAATTTTAAAAACATGTATGAAATTAATATTTGCACATAATTCGTAATTAATAATCATTGTAACCTTTTGTAAAAACAATGATATTAAAAACCTCGAACGGCTCTAGGAATTCCACTAGCAAGCCACACAGGTGGACGTTTACTAGCGTAACCCTAAACCAAGCTATTTACCTAGCTCTTTAATTCTAATCCACGTCTAGGTTCTTAAGACGAATGGAATTAATAGTTCGATATACTGGACCATGTCACTATTAAAACGCGGGAAGGGACTTCGAGGGAAGTGAATTGTACCTGCGGTGACATCTAAGCATTGACCATTAATTTGACCAAAATAGAATCAAATTCTCGAAATTGACATACTTACTCGAACCATGCCGCATTCAATTTGATCTAATTAGCCATCCTATTTAAT
Source organism: Lavandula angustifolia (assembly GCA_028984105.1). Lineage (NCBI taxonomy): Eukaryota > Viridiplantae > Streptophyta > Magnoliopsida > Lamiales > Lamiaceae > Lavandula > Lavandula angustifolia. The sequence goes on along the minus strand of CM054810.1, from coordinate 22,938,667 downwards.
TATTATCTTCTAGAATACTCGTGTTTACTAGGCACGCAAGCCACGCAGGTGGACGTTTACGGCTTCGCTCCCACTACTCAATAATAATCAAATACTGTTTTTGGAAAACTCATCTCACAAAACTTGTAGCTCAAAGATGCAAGCAAGCCACGCAGGTGGACGTTTACTCTCATAATCTTACTACTTTTGTGTAGAGTCCAATTAATGGAGGTCCAATTAAGTGTTTAATATCCAAATGGAATCTAATTAAACATTTAATTTAATGTTGCTTAGTCTTTTTAATCAAAAGGTTTGTAACGAATCATGCATATCCACATAATTCCTAAAGCATGCAATTTCTAAACGCACATAATAAAACGTGCTCGCGAAAATTAAAACATGCTTTAATAATGTTGCCACCAAAGCTCAAAGATCCAGGTTGTTTCGCTATTCCTTGCATGATTGGAGGGCAACATATAGGAAAGGCTTTATGTGATTTAGGAGCAAGTATAAATCTTATACCTTTATCTATATTCACCAAGTTAGAGATTGGGATATTACGACCAACAACAATATCCCTCCAAATGGCCGATCGATCAGTCACATACCCTCGAGGAATCATAGAAGATGTATTGGTGAAAGTGAATGAGTTCATCTTTCCTGCTGATTTTGTGGTTCTTGATATGGAAGAAGACACGGATATTCCATTGATTCTTGGACGACTGATGAACAAATTATAATTCTCGCAAGTGCACGAATCGGTATAGTACCTAATCTAGCAACTCCCGAGGTCGATCTCACAAGGACTCAGCTGGGTTCTAATTATCCTAATTATTTTGCTATCTACTTGGTCCTAAACTGGGTTTGATTTATTCTAAATCTACAGAATTAAAATAACAAGAAACTAAGAAAACAAGTAAAAGCGAAGCAAAGTGTATTGATGGGTGTGGTTTCAAGTTTGATGAAGAGTGCGGAGGTTTAGCACTCACTATGCCTAAGATGATCGATTCATTCTCATTCTCTAGCTAGCATTTATGAATTTATTTTGTTGGTTCATCCACTAAGGCTCTAGGGATTCCGTATGATGGCGGGAGATCTCTAACTTATAATCCTAAGGGTCAATCAAGTGATCATATCATGAACCTAAGTATCGTATCATGCTCAAGGATTTAAGGAACCATCTAAACTATCCCAAACCAATGGTGACAATCTAGACACTTAATTGCAGGTCTAAATAAATAACCGGGTATGATGCGCCGTATTATCTATTACCTATATTCTCTATAATTATCTAAGATGATGGCCAGTCACATTAAAGAATCATAGAGAAATCAAAAGAAGGCTCAACAATTAAGAAACAAAACAATTCATTCATTGAAAAACTTAGGTTTGAATCAATTCATCAAAAACATAGATCCTGCTAAACCCTCACACAAGGGGATTTAGCCACTCATATTCATAGGAAAATAATCACAAAAGATGCAAAAATAATCCATAGAATTCAAGTATCAAAAACCCTAAACAAAACTGAGAAGGAATAATGCAACCTAGAATCTAGCGGATTGATCCTCGCGCTTGGTTATCGGGTTGTGATATTCAATCTTCGTCTTGAATCTTCAACGGAGGGATGCCTTGGGTGTTTCTCTGCTTTGGGAGCTGGAAAAAGTCGAAATTATGGTGTGTCTCCGAAGGAAAGAAGTCCGGAAGGGTTTATATAGGTTTCGGGCCGAAAAAAGACTGATTTTGGGCTCTAGACGACGCGGACCGCGGTCCAGTGCAAAGGCGGACCGCGGTCCGACCCCTACTGACTTTGCAATTTTTTTTTTGGGTCAGAACGCATCGGACCGCGGTCCCTCACAAATGCGGACCCGCGGTCCTTAACAATTCGGCCGAACAGGTTTTTTTCGCCTTTGTCGCGTTTTGGGAAAAATGCGATATCTCCTTCGTTAGCCGTTGGATCGCCATGAAACTTTGCCACGATGTTCCTAACACATGGAACTACGATGTGGACGGTGGATATCAGATTCTAAGATCGTTAGATCCATCGGCCACATGATTTTCCAAGTGCCTTGATACAGGAGCTCCGAAACACGATTTCTTCAACATTCGGCTTCAAATCCTCTCCATTCTTCATCCAAGAAACTCCATCTTTGCCAAAAATGCATCAATGGTCATGGTTTCTTTTATTTTGGTGCCAAATACCACCAAATATGCTTAAAATGCGCGAGAAACCTACAAAACAAAAAACCATCGAAAGTATACGATTCCAAACAAAACAAAAGCTAAAAATGAATGGAAAATGATGTAAACAAGCTTAAAAAGAACATGATGAGATGGTATAAAAACCACTCATCAAATCCCCCCAAACCTAAGCTTTTGCTTGTCCTCAAGCAAAGAAACAAGATAAAAGAAAGACTATGACTAAATATTAAAAAGATGAGAATAACAATTCAAGCCTTATTCAATTTTCAGAAGAACACATCATTAGCATGTGAAAATCATTCAAGTTTGATGCCACCTTCAAAACAAAATAGAACATAGAAGTAGAGTAGTCCCTCTCCAGAAATCTGTATCACTCAAACACTCAAGTGTATAAGGGTAAAATCATCACTCAAACTCAACCATAGGAGAGCGTCTTCATAAGCTTGCAGATTGTCTAATTCTACTCATAATGAACACAATTCATGGCAAAGATCTCAAAGGTCTTACTTTGGTTGTAATGGGGCTAAGGCATGTAATAAAAAGGTAGGGAATATATAGGAATAGTGACTCATAATGTACGAACAATCAAAGGATCTAGTAGAGCAACCAAATGATGATATATCAAAATAAACCTCTAAAAAAAACAACCACCTTTGAATCACTCATAATCAAACAATTCAAGACTCCCCAAGTTCTCATTTTATAATTCAAAATAAACTCCCCTTTTCAACTTCATCTTTTTCTCTTCTTTTTTTTTCATCTCCCAACTATACATATGTCATCAATAAACTCCTTTCAATCGAAGTTAGGAGTACATGCACAAGTCTCCCATATTCTATCTAATTGTTTACCTGCCAACTCTCTACCAATAATTAGATAAAGATTTCAGTATAACACGGTGTCATCAAGTTCGGTACCAGGCTAGATAGAATCAAAATCAATTCACAACACCTATCTCGAGCCCCCCTTTTTTTTTGCTTCAAAAATTTGTCCCTTGATCACTAAACCCTCACAAGCCTCCATTTCCTTCCACAACACTAATGACTCTACTAGATCCTCGGTTAAGGCTAGTTAGGTTAGGCAATTTAAGTGGAGGAACATGAATAAAAAGGATACATTAAGCTCAAAGGGGCTTACTAGGTTGATGTTCAAGGTAGGAATCATATTTGGCTCTGGCTAAAGAACGAGATAGTGCCTAAGATCATATCAATGCCATATACGAAAAGTGTTCAATAAACTTCAAAGAGACTCAAAGCAAGTTCTAAATGTTCTCCCTAAAGCGAGTATCACACATGAAAGAAATTGAGACCGACATAGGATTTCGTCAGTTCACAATAGGCTCAAATTCTCACCAAAGGCTTTGGACTACCATACTTTTACATCCTACATGTTCGAAAATTTTATCATGCCCAAATTTAATTCAACAATGCTTCAGTAAAGAAAAATTTTAAGGCAAGAAATGCATAAACATCAAATAACATAAGTCATGGTAATTCAAATATCAAGTACATGGAGAATAATGAGAATCATAATTATACAGACCAAATCAATAGGGTTCAAGATTCGACATACCCCCCCAAACCTATCTACGAGCTAGTCCCTAGCACGAAAATAGAGTGAAATAAAGAAAATTGGGTAAACGAATCTTCCCTGATGTCTAGGTGATGTCCGATTGATCTACATATGCGAAGCTTGATCTGCAGGCTCAGATCCAAAGTTAATCCCGACCGTATCAGCTCCCCTACTGCTCTGATATAGCTTATTATGCATTAAAAATCAATAGATGAAGCATACATGTCAATTTCCCTCCTCGGTTTTTTTTTTTTTAATGGAAAGCAATAAATCTAACTAAGAAAACTAGAAAAACTCACAAACGTGGGTTGCCTCCCACGAAGCGCTGTTGGTTAGAGTCGTTGGCTCGACTTTGCTGAATCACATTAGAAACTTGGCGACTTTGGATGCCTGACTACAGCCTTGTCGAATGCCTCCTTTGATGATGCTCCTCATTGAGTCGACTATTGCACTATAGGAACCCGATAAAAACCTGAAAGACCATTTAGAAAACAATAATATTCACGCCCAGTTAGCCTTCCCAACATTTTATCAATAAAAGATAGAGGAAATGGATCATGTTTGATAAAAAATTTCATCTCCTGGTAGTCTGTACATATCCTCCATCTGGTGGTCAACCAAGTATGTACGAACATTTGTTCGCTATTTCTTACTTCATCCTGCATTACGGGGTTGAGTCTTCTTTCAGGCTTCTTAACAGATTTGATATCATCTTCCAAAATCTTTGTTGAAGAGATCTTCAATCTTATCTCCTCCTCCTCACATACTCCCTCTTTAGTGTCTTGTGTAAATGTTGTTTTTGTTTTATCCTCCGTGAATCCCTGCAAATGGAATTTCTGCTCTAAAGTGTGAGTGCAGTCATTATCATTAAACTCATCATGAGAATGGACAGATAGAACAAACGAAGAAAATTGGTTATCATGTTTAACGTCCTTAAGACGATCCGAGAATGGAACAGGAGGTCTATATGGTTTGATTATTTCTTCATTCCCCCTTTCAACTTTCTCCGTAGTTACCAAATTTTCTTCCTCTGTCTTGGGATCTCCATCCACCTCTTCTTCAGGCATTTCCTTATCCTTTCCTGCACAAAGTGAAAAATCATCAAAGATATAATCTGAATTTTCATTCACATTACTATTTGTCAAGGATGGGATGACTTTTGCGGGCTCCATGTGTACTGGAAGCTCCCATTGTTGACTCCTTATCTCACGTATATCCTTGACTATATTCCCAACATGAGTCTCAATGTTCTTTGCATATGATTCAATATTTCTCACTGATGAGGTAACTGATTCTGTCGACCTTTTGCAAGCTTGCAGGAAGTCTTGCAAATTTTCCTTGAGACTTGTTAACCTAGCTTGATCAATCACTTCAGTCCTCATGTAAGTACCATCAAAAGACTCCTCCATGTATCCATTATAGAAAGAAAAAGGGCACGGCTCATTTTGATGCAGGTAGCTTCCACAGGCTATGCATGCGTCTCCCGTTATAGAACGAAGACGTGTCTTGCAGTTATTAGCAGATCGAATGAAATCTTGTAAAGTATCTTGGAGGCTTGACATCCGATAACAGTTCCCGTTGTTCCATACGGTCCCTCCCATTTCAGTTGTGTGTTATAAAATTCATAGAACCTGTAAAGGTCACAAGAGATAGGCTCGAAACACACAAAAAGAAATGAAAGGGAGTTAGTAACCCAAAAAAAAATAAAAAATAAATAAATAAACAGAAAATAAAATCTAAACAAGTAAACAACTAGTAAAAAGAATAATCAAAACGACTGAGTCCCCGGCAACGGCGCCAAAAACTTGATGAACAAATTATAATTCTCGCAAGTGCACGAATCGGTATAGTACCTAATCTAGCAACTCCCGAGGTCGATCTCACAAGGACTCAGCTGGGTTCTAATTATCCTAATTATTTTGCTATCTACTTGGTCCTAAACTGGGTTTGATTTATTCTAAAGCTACAGAATTAAAATAACAAGAAACTAAGAAAACAAGTAAAAGCGAAGCAAAGTGTATTGATGGGTGTGGTTTCAAGTTTGATGAAGAGTGCGGAGGTTTAGCAATCACTATGCCTAAGATGATCGATTCATTCTCATTCTCTAGCTAGCATTTATGAATTTATTTTGTTGGTTCATCCACTAAGGCTCTAGGGATTCCGTATGATGGCGGGAGATCTCTAACTTATAATCCTAAGGGTCAATCAAGTGATCATATCATGAACCTAAGTATCGTATCATGCTCAAGGATTTAAGGAACCATCTAAACTATCCCAAACCAATGGTGACAATCTAGACACTTAATTGCGGTCTAAATAAATAACCTGGGTATGATGCGCCGTATTATCTATTACCTATATTCTCTATAATTATCTAAGATGATGGCCAATCACATTAAAGAATCATAGAGAAATCAAAAGAAGGCTCAACAATTAAGAAACAAAACAATTCATTCATTGAAAAACTTAGGTTTGAATCAATTCATCAAAAACATAGATCCTGCTAAACCCTCACACAAGGGGATTTAGCCACTCATATTCATAGGAAAATAATCACAAAAGATGCAAAAATAATCCATAGAATTCAAGTATCAAAAACCCTAAACAAAACTGAGAAGGAATAATACAACCTAGAATCTAGCGGATTGATCCTCGCGCTTGGTTCTCGGGTTATGATCTTCAATCTTCGTCTTGAATCTTCAACGGAGGGATGCCTTGGGTGTTTCTCTGCTTTGGGGGTTGGAAAAAGTCGAAATTATGGTGTGTCTCCGAAGGAAAGAAGTCCGGAAGGGTTTATATAGGTTTCGGGCCGAAAAAAGACTGATTTTGGGCTCTAGACGACGCGGACCGCGGTCCAGTGCAAAGGCGGACCGCGGTCCGACCCCTACTGACTTTGCAATTTTTTTTTGGGTCAGAACGCATCGGACCGCGGTCCCTCACAAATGCGGACCCGCGGTCCTTAACAATTCGGCCGAACGGTTTTTACTGCCTTTGTCGCATTTTGGGAAAAATGCGATATCTCCTTCGTTAGCCGTTGGATCGCCATGAAACTTTGCCACGATGTTCCTAACACATGGAACTACGATGTGGACGGTGGAGATCGGATTTTAAGATCGTTAGATCCATCGGACACATGATTTTCCAAGTGCCTTGATACAGGAGCTCCGAAACACGATTTCTTCAACATTCGGCTTCAAATCCTCTCCATTCTTCATCCAAGAAACTCCATCTTTGCCAAAAATGCATCAATGGTGATGGTTTATTTTATTTTGGTGCCAAATACCACCAAATATGCTTAAAATGCGCGAGAAACCTACAAAACAAAAAACCATCGAAAGTATACGATTTCAAGCAAAACAAAAGCTAAAAATGAATGGAAAACGATGTAAACAAGCTTAAAAAGAACATGATGAGATGGTATAAAAACCACTCATCAACGACCTTATCTAGCCACAGCCAGGGCATTAATCGATGTAGCAAGTGGGGAGCTTACCTTCCGTCTGAATGATGAGAGTTACACATTTTCGATTTATAAAGCTATGAAGTTTCACGATCACATAAATTCGCAGACCGTCGAACAATGCAAGGTGCTGAATATTATTGAGTCATGCATTGATTCAAATATCTTGGGATTTCACGATCCCTTGGAAGCATGTATCTCGACTTCTCTTTTCACTTCCTCTTTTGATTTGGATGTTAAAAGAAATCAAGTTAATTTGGAATTATTTGAAAATTGTGGGTTTTTGGATGGTGTACAAGAGATTCCAAAGCAAGGAGGGAGATTTCTAGAATTAAGGAAAGAAGAAGATAAGAGAGTGGAAGAGAAAGATGTAACACATGCACTTGATCTTAAACCATTACCAGAGCACTTGAAGTACGCATTCTTGGGCGTAGGAGACACATATCCAGTGATAGTTTCAGCTTTTCTTTCTGTCGCTGAACTCGACTCTTTATTACGGGTTCTGAAGGAGCATAAATCAGCTATTGGTTGGTCTATAGGTGATTTGAAGGGGATTAGTCCGTCGGTTTGCATGCACAAGATTCTAATGGAGGATGATTTCAAGCCTAAGGTGCAAAGTCAACGTCGACTTAATCCAATTATGCAAGAAGGGATAAGGAAAGAGGTGTTAAAGTTGCTTGATGCAGGAATCATATATGCTATCTATGATAGTGAATGGGTAAGCCCTACACAAGTGGTGCCGAAGAAAGGGGGATGACTGTGGTCAAGGATGATAATGGCGAAACAGTAGCTACTAGACTAGTCACTGGGTGGAGAGTCTGTATTGATTATCGCCTTCTCAATGCCGCAACCAGGAAAGACCACTTCCCTTTACCTTTCATTGATCAAATGCTTGATAGGTTGGCTGGATATGAGTATTATTGCTTTTTGGATGGTTACTCTGGATATAATCAAATCACCATAGCTCCCGAGGATCAAGCTAAAACTGCTTTCACATGTCCATATGGAGTTTTTGCATATCGTCGAATGTCATTCGGACTATGTAATGCACCCGCAACTTTTCAAAGATGTATGATGACAATTTTTCATGATTTGATTGAGAAAGTGATGGAGGTATTCATGGATGATTTCTCCGTGTTCGGTTCTTCTTTTCAAGAGTGTTTGAAGAATCTATCTCTTGTCTTGCAAAGATGTGAAGCAGCTAACCTTGTATTGAATTGGGAGAAGTGTCACTTCATGGTTCGAGATGGTATCGTTCTTGGTCATAAGGTTTCTTCTGCCGGGGTTAAAAGTTGATAGAGCTAAAATTGTGGCCGTTGAAAAGCTTCCACCACCTACAAATGTAAAATCTGTTAGAAGTTTTCTTGGACATGCTGGGTTTTATCGACGCTTCATTAAAGATTTCTCAAAGATCACGAAACCCTTGTGCCATTTGTTGGAGAAAGAAGTATCGTTTAAGTTTGATGAAGCTTGTTTGGAGGCATTTGCTATCCTTAAGAAAGCATTGGTGAGTGCCCCTATTTTGGTAGTTCCAGATTGGTCCCAACATTTCGAGTTAATGTGTGATGCAAGCAACATCGCCGTTGGAGCCGCATTAGGACAAAAGAGAGATAAAGTGTTTAGAGTCATCTATTATGCTAGTAGAACTCTTGATAAAGCTCAATCCAACTACATGACAACGGAAAAGGAGATGTTGGCCTTAGTGTATGCTTTTGACAAATTTCGCTCCTACCTTATTGGCATGAAGACCATTATTTACACTGACCATGCTGCAATTCGGTACTTATTTGATAAAAAAGACACCAAACCAAAGCTGATACAGTGGGTTCTTCTCCTTCAAGAGTTTGATATTGAAATTAGAGATCGAAGGGGGTGTGAGAATGTCGTGGCAGATCATCTTTCAAGATTAGAAAAACCAGTTGAGGGTGAAGAGCTAAAAGTTCCCATTAATGAAAGTTTTCCCAATGAGCAAGCCTTGACCGTTGTCTCTAAAATTCCTTGGTATGCCGACTTTGTCAATTACCTTGCGTCTAATACCCCTCCACCTGCAGATTTGAAGAGGTATCAACTCAAGAAATTTTACCATGATGTCAAATTTTACATGTGGGAGGAGCCATTTTTGTATCGACGATGTGCCGATTTAGTTATTAGTCGCTGTGTACCTGAAGAAGAATGGGAACCAATCATAAATCAATGCCATTTTGTCTCTTAGTGGTGGACATTTTGGAGCAAATCGAACGACTATGAAGGTGCTTCAATGTGGGTTTTATTGGCCGTCCATCTATAAAGATTGTTACGACTTCACAAGCCGGTGTGATCGGTGTCAAAGGACTGGGGGAATTTCTAAACGTCACGAGATACCGCTGACAAATATTATAGAGGTGGAGTTGTTTGATGTGTGGGGGATCGACTTCATGGGTCCTTTCCCTTGTTCTCTTGGTTTTCAATACATCCTTCTTGCAGTGGAGTATATGTCAAGATGGGTGGAGGCGATTCCCACTCAAACTAATGATTCCAAGGCGGTGTTGAAGTTTGTCCAAAAAAATATCATCACGAGATATGGCGCACCGTGTGCATTAATTAGTGATGGTGGCACCCATTTTTGCAATAAGTAGGTTTATGGTCTTCTAAAGCGCTTTGGAGTCAAGCACGGGGTTACTACATCTTATCATCCTCACGCTAATGGTCAAACCGAACTTGCAAATCGGGAAATAAAGCAAATTTTGGAGAAGACGGTCAATGGGAGTCGAAAAGATTGGGCTGCTTTATTGGATGATGCTCTTTGGGCTTATCGAACTGCAATAAAACGCCGCTCGAAATGTCCCCTTACCAATTTATGTTTGGCAAATCTTGTCATCTTCCGGTTGAATTGGAGCACAAAGCTTATTAGACGGTGAAGAAATTGAATCTGGATTTCAAGAAAGCTGGACAAGCTCGTATCCTTGCTCTTAACGAATTAGATGAATTTCGAGTCCAAGCATTTGAAAATTCGAGCTTGTACAAAGAAAGGACGGAACGGTTTCATGATAGAGCGATTAAAAAGAAGGATTTTTCTCCTGGAGATGAAGTTCTTCTATACAATTCTCGTCCTACTCTTTTTTCGGGAAAATTGAAGTCTAGGTGGTCCGGACCATTTGTTGTTCATAAGGTATTTGCTTATGGTGCGATTGAATTGCTGGCGAATGATGGCTCTATTTTCAAAGTCAATGGTCATCGTGTCAAGGCGTATATCCGTTCTGAGCCGAAGGAGGTTACATGTTCTATTTTGCACCTGCACTCTCCTTGGCCATCTGAAGACGTCGAGCTAACGACGTTAAACTTAGCGCTGGTTGGGAGGCAACCCAACAATGTTATTTTCATTATTTTGCTTTTCTAGTTTGTTTGTGTTATTTTTGTTACAGTTTTCAAGCAAGTAGAGCGGGTTTCAAATATTCCAGGTGGGACGCAATCCCGACGCGACCGTGCTCGAGGCATCACAGAACGCGATTTTCGCTCAGCCATAGGAGACACACCCCGATGCGACTGCGTGTGGGGCGTTACAGAACACGGCTTGCAGTGGTCGGGTATTTTTCTTATCTCTTAATTCGAGTGGGGTCCACGTATGTATTTTTCACCTCAAAAAAAATTTAAATTAAAAGGGCGAAGAGAATGAAAACAACAACAAAGAGTTGTCAATTTCTTTTTCTCTTCCTCCCTGTCTTTCGCTCCTCACAACTCTCTCGTCTCCCTCTCTTTCGCTCCCACTCACTCATCTCTACCTTTTCTCTCCACTGCTACCAGAGTGTCTTCACGGTAAGGTATGTTTCTGAATTCTTCCGCTCGTTTTCCTCTATTCCATATTGTAGGGTTTTAATTTTTGAATTTTTGGGGATAATGCAATGGGGTGTCAATTGCAATCTTGCTATTCTGTGCCAGTGGGTGCTTGCTGTGGATTTAATTTTTGAAGAACCTTGTACTCCTCTTATTTGGTGTTTCTTCCATCATTGTTCCTTAATTTTTTCTAAGAAAAAACTTGTTGGGACTGGGGGATGCATTCTGGGCAGTAGCTTGGTCTTTATTGTTGGTGTTTTTCACTTCTTTTGTTTTTAGTTTATCATGAAGTCACGATCAGCACGGACTAAGGAGACGGCTTCTGCCTCTACTTCAGTCCCCGTTCCAACTGTGTACTCCGCATCGGATCCCCGTGCCTTAGGGGTCGAACTTCATTCTGATACAGCTGTTACTCGCTGGACTTCCCTGGTGCAGATGTCGCTCCGCCCTTGCCGTTATATTTGTCCCGCTACCACTGTCACTCTCGGGATTGCCGATTCTATTACGGAGTTAGTGGATCGCACCAGCATGACGAAATTGTTGCATGGCAATTGGCCTACATCTCGTCACCTTACTTTGGAGTTTCTGTCCACGATGAAAGTTATTCGAGACAATAAGGTGCCTATGCAGATTAAGTTCCAGCTCAACAATGTGTCTTGTTTTCTTTCCATGAGGCAATTGAACAAGATCTTAGGCTGCCCCACAGATGGTTATTATTGCCCGTCTCATCTCAAGCCTAACGACACCTGGCAACATCTTGTTTTGCTTGAGCATGAGATTTTGCCTTACTATAAGAGTGGTCGCGCATGTGCTACTGCAATTCGGAATCCAAATTTTTGCTACTTGCAACGTGTGCTATCATTTAATTCTCTTGCTCGAGAAAATGTGGCTAGTGTGAGGGCCGATGAGCTTATTGCTTTGCATTGTATGCTTACTGGCGAACACATGGATGTTGGTTGTTATCTTGCTGAACAGTTTTCTCATCAAGCGGCGATGACGAAAGGGGTGATTTGCATTGGAGGATTGGTGACACCCATTGCTTGTCATTTCAAGATTCCTCTTGGTGATGATATTATTTCTGGGGGCACTTTGGTGGATTTAAAATTTCTTCGTGATCATTTGATGCTCTATCTTGGCCAGCAAATATTTTGGTGCATGAAGCCCACTGTCGTGTTTCCTTTACCAAACCCGGACCTTACTACGGTGTCTACACTGGAGAATCGCTCCAATTGGTTGTTGATGACACCGTCTCATCTTACTTTAATCAAGCCGGTCCCGGGTTCGGCATCTCGCCTTGATGAGGATGTTGATGATGAGGATGAGGATGAGGATGATGCTGATGACGGGGTTGCTGCCTCTGGGATTGGAGACCCTACTTACCACTTGTCGGTGCCCCCTCAGGATCTTGATGCCCTTGAAACTCGGGTTTTTACTCGGATGGATGCGCTTCACTCTACCACTATGGGGCGTTTTGATGCTCTTCAAAGTCAACTTCATGATCAAGGTGTTTGGTTGCGGGATTTGTTGGGTCGTTTCCCTCCCCCGTAGTCTTTTACCCAGTGAGTTTCACCCAATCAACCACTTTCTTTCTTTTCAAACTCATTCTTCCTTGCAGTCGACTAAGTTTGGGGGGAGGGGAAAGAGTGCTTGATTGGTCTTTATCTTTACTTGCTTTCTAGTTTTTAGTAGTTTTTTTATTAGTTGTTGAGTCTTAGAGTCTTTAGGTTGCCTTGATTGTGGTGTTGTTTTTGGAAAAAAAATGATCTCTTTCATAAGATGATGAGCAAGACATGATATGATAGATTGACGAGAGCTTATGATGATATTTTTGCATTTTTGTTGAAAAATAATCTGTGTGAACATTTTTGATACATGGAGCATGAATTGATGACTCTTGATGCTTTGGCCTCGATTAGTTTGAACCAAAATAAGCCTGTGAGATTTTGAGCCATTTAGTGTACTATTTTAGCGGTCTTATTTCATTCTTGTGTGAATTATTCGAACATGCATATATGTCTCCAGAACTTGCTTTGGTTTCTTCTTTGAAATTGTGTAGTGTGCTTAAGGATAGAGAAATGATTTTAGGTCATCGTTCTTAACCAATTTTACCCAAACAATTAACCATAAGTACGTTATCCCTTGTTCGCCCGTTTGAGCTTTAGCTATTTTTCTTGATTTAACCATTTGAGCGTGGGTTGAATTTGTGGAGAAGAGTATGAGTTGAATATGTTGAAAATGATTGGTTTTGGTTGAATTTTGAAGAATGAAAAGAAAATGAAGTTTTATACGACTTGGTACCGAACTCAATGAACCTCTAGTGTAACACAAATTAAAAATTTTAATGAGGTGAGAGTTGGCAAGTTGAAGAAAAAAAAAAAAAAAAACATGAATGTGCAAATGTGCTTTTGAGAGATGAGCAAGCATATATGGTTGGTTGTGGTTTGAATGTTGATAAATCTTGGTTGGTGAAGGATGAGGATGATTGTTGTTGAGAATTGAGATAGTTAGGCGAGTTGGTGATGATCATAGAATGATCTTCTTTGGGGAATGAGTCACTTGGCCTAGATTATATCCTACCTTACCAAAGAGCCTACATTACAACCAAATAAAAGTCCTATTTGATCTTTGTCTAGAAGCACACGCTAGCAACAGAGAAGTTAGACGATCTGCAAGTCTATGGTAGTCTATTTGTTTGTTTTGAATTGAGAGTAAACATGTCCTATCTTAAACACTTGAGAGTTGAGGTTTGCATTTATATATATCCATTTTGTGAGGGTTTAACTAAAGAGGCTGAGTATCAATATTTGTTGAAACATGTGAAATGTTGATTAAGTGTTTGCATTGACTTGAAAGATTTGAGAACTCCTGAAGCCTAAAATTGTCATCTATTCACTATGCCATGTTTGTTTTCTTATTTTCTCTCTTTTGTCGATTGAGGACAATCAACACTTTAAGTTTGGGGGGTTGACAAACATGGATTTTTCCTAGTTTATAGCGTGTTTAGATGTCGATTTTAGATGGAAAATCATGTTTGGAGCAAGTATTTGGATTGAATTTGCTTAAACTTGTGGAATGTGATACTTGTTTGCCTTTTTGTTGAAATTGCAGAAAAATGGGTTAAAATCATGGTCTTTGAATATAATGGAGTTAAAGTACAGCTCGATACGAGTAAATGGACGAAGACGGCTCAAGATTTGGATTTGAAACGAGTGAGAACGAGTCAAAAGAAGTTGGAGCTGTAAGCTGTGACGACCCAGATGCGACTGCATAAGGGTCATCACATTGGAGATTAAAGAAAGCAGGACGCGAACCAGATGAAACCGCGTCTGGGGCGTTACAAAATGGACGAAAAAGACGTGTTTGCTACCCGACGCGATCGCGTCGGGGTCGTTTTCGGCTGCTGTTTTATTCTGCGGGAATTACATAAAAGCCCTTACTTAGGGCTAAGATTTGGAAGCTATATAAATCCAAGGGGGCACCGCTAAGAGGGTTATCTTTTTCATAATCTTTTACTTTCAAAAATCCTACAACCTTTGGGAGAGCTCTTGAAGAGAAGAGAGGAAGGAAGAAGATCAAGAAATTCAAGTTCAACACAATCAAGACTCTATTTTTCTTCTACACTTTCTTTTGTCTGCGAACATGAATTCTTGTGATTTTGCTGGTTTTGGTACTTTCTCTATGAGTAGCTAAATCTCTTTATTCTAAGGTTAGAAAGTAGGTGGATGATTTAATTACGAATCTTTTGCAAATCAATTACGCTATTTATTCCTCCTTCTTGTGTTCATGTTTTGATTGCTTGTTTAGTTGCTTGATCACCAATTAAACATAATTTGTTGTGTTAGTTTGAGATTCGAGAGAGGAGAATTAATGCTTGATCTAAGATACAAGACATGTTAATTAGTCAACGCCCAAAATGTTTGATGTTAATGTGAGAACAATAAATCCTAGGAGATTTTAGGAGTAACAGGCTAGTAACTACTTGGAGACAATTTTACAAGCATGTTATCTACGGTCTAGGTACACACAAAAGGCTATTTAGGCTAAATTGTGATCGTTTTATGAAAGATTAAGTCTTGTTAGTGATTGATTGGCTAAAGTGAAGTTTGATAAATCATCTACTGAAATCGAATCCCTAGAATAAGCTTCCCCGTATTTCTTCTAAGTTCATTTATTTAGTTATTTTAATTGTTGTTTTTTTTAGGTTTAGAAACTCGTCAATTTTCGAAGTCTAAATAGAGGATAACAATAGGAATTAGTATTCACTAGTTTAATTAGTCTCCATGGGATCGACCTTGCTTCTCTATCTACAATTGCATCCGTAGACTTGCGGCGTGTCAATAAATTAGCGAACACTCTGCCTTTCTCGTATCTTTCTTTTTTCTCTCTCTTTGATTTAATGATTGTACTCTCTTGTCATATCTATAAAATCAGTATTTATGTTGGCCAAACAACCACTCATTGTTGTATGGTTGTGTTATTTACTATTAACACTAACTGATCACTGAAGTGATCAACACAGACTCACTGTTCTTATTTCTTCTTATGTGCCTATCTTCTGTAAGTTGTTAACCTGTGTTTTCATCGTTCAGTTATTATTAACTGAGTTGTTTTTGGGTTAGTAGTTTAGTACTTAGTGGTTTTGACATCATCAATTAGGGGGAAATTGTAGGGATATGAGTCAGTGATCTAGTCGATCATTTGCCAGGGGTTACTAGAACTTAAATCAGTAGTTCATGTAACTTAAGACGATAATGTAATATCTGTTACGAGGGAAATTGTAGTGATACTGAATTGTATTACTATAGAATTGAAGATCCCAAAACCCTTCCTGAATCCTCTCTGTGTGGAACTGTTATGATGTAATAGGTTAAACTTGGTTTGATTGTTTACATCTTTTTGGTCTAAGTCCTGTAAGGGGTATATTGTTGGACTGAACTTCAGTAGAGAAGTTAAAGTTCCAAAACCCCAAGTCATCGGTTCAATGGAGCTCAGTTGTCTTCAGAGTCCGTTGCTGACATCACTCAGTAGAAGATTCTCTCAGCATACTTTTAGAAGAAGACTCAGTATGATCTTTGATCTACTGATTGAGTGAAGAGCTTCGTTGTCTTCGAGTCAGAGCTGACTACATTCAACAGAAGATCCTTATCAGTAGACTCAGATAAAGACTCAGTATGATCAACCCTGAACTACTGAATGGATGCAACTCAGTTGCAGACCAGACAAGGAAAAACTACTGTCCAATCCTTATCAGTCAAATGTCAGCAGAGAACATTCCGTATACGAGGTTCAAAGAGTCAAATAAAATAGAAGACTGATGTCTGACAAGTCTCACCTACCTCAAACCTCGACCAATGAGAAGCAACCAAAGCTTACCTGCTCTGACACCAAAGCTGCTCTCATGTACAGAAAGCCAACCACTCTGCGGCGGCATTCGAAAATATATAGCCGTTTTCCTTGGGGTTTTGTGGCACGTGGCATCATCCTCTCCAACGGATACATGCCTGGGTCACAACTATAAATAGAGAAGAGTCTCCAAGCTCAACGCACGAGACATCAAGGGAACACAAGCTTACAAGCATACAACTCTCTAGCGCACTCAAAGCCAATCAAGCGAATAACTTGCTTATTTGAATATCCTTAGTTCTTCTCTCTAGAGAATCTTTAGTTCCCCTTCTCTATCTAAGCCTCATTGTAATATCTTAGCTTAGAACCTTTGAAGGAGTTCACATTCTGTGAATTGTTCTTATTATAAGAACTCCTTCATTGTTGAAGATCATCCCCTCCCCTTCAAACTTTGGTTTGATTTGTAAAGTCGCTAAGGGTTATAACTTAGAGGGTCTGTTCAATGCACAGATTCCTTGCTGAGGCTTGCTCAGATTAATCAACAAGACCTCCTGTTCAGCAGGACTGTGGACGTAGGATCTTGCGTATCCGAACCACGTTAAAAATTGTTTGTGTCTTTTATTGTTTTATTGCATTGCGTTCAAACTGTTTACAACATCATCATTTGCATAAAACAAACTTGAAAGTGCACCAGCCAAAACGGTTTTGGTTTGCATAAAAAACGCTTTCAAAGAGACGAAGTCTACCGGGCCCCACACTTAACCGCACAATATTCTGCATACTGAACTTCTCATACTGACCTCAATCACTAGAAGGGATGTTGGTCCCGAGTGTACGGTCAGGTGTAGAGGGGGGGGGTGAATACACCTGATTCGATTTCTCAACTTCGAACTCGAACAGTCCTATTTAGGATGGTGTCGGCCGAAACGATTCGGCGGACCGGACTGCATAACCGTTCGAATCGAGTTAAAGGCTAAGAGTACTCGACTCACCGAGATCTCGCTAACCGACTAGGTCGAATCGGATATCTACGAGTAAGAGTTCAGTGCGCGGAATAGTGTAGGCCCAAATCAGTTTGTGAGAAAACGTTTTAAGTCTCAGTTCAGTAGATTAAAAGTTCAATATGCTAAGACAGTTGATTGATTTTAAATATGATGTTCAGTATGAATAGTAAAATCAATGCAACAGTTAAGAAAGCAGTAAGAGACACAGGATTTTAAAGTGGTTCGGATATCGCTCAAATCCTACGTCCACTGTCCCGAATGATCAGGAGGCTATTTATTATCCTGAGTTAGTCTCAGTCAGCCTTGCACACTCGGGCAAAGCCGCGTCTTGGTTTTTATACGATCCAAGTCTCGGTTTACAACACTATCAAACTTAAAGTGTTTGACAAACTTCTCCAACAGTGAAGGAGTCCTTATACAATAAGGATTGGGTTCAAATGTGAACTCCTTCGTCTAAGCTATAGATAAGAACGGTTGAGCTTAGGGTTAGAGGGATAGGGAATATGAGAGTAGCTTCTAGATCGATGAACAGCTGAAGGTAAGCTTTGAGTTCGTGTAACGTCGATTTGGATACTAGAGGCTTTATATGTCGGTATAGCTTGATTCCCTATGAGCTAGAATGTAGTCTTTCGCCGGAGATTGTTCTTCAAGTTCTTGCTAAGACTTTGTTCTTTGGAATTCTCTCTTTTTCGCGCTCTCTTGTGTTCTAGGCGACTTTCAAATCTTGAATGATCCCTCTATTTATAGAGCAGAGATTGAAATAGATCCGTTGGAGACGATCTTCTTCTCTCTCTCTCTTTTTGGTAGCAAACGGCTCTTTTGGTGTAGGTAACAGTGTACTTTCCCACCTTTTTAGGTAAAAGGTTGACTGCAGCTTTAGCAGGTGAGAAGACACGTGTATGCTTGTTATTCGTCGAGGTGGATGGAGTGGTTGAGACAGCACAGACTTCGAGACAGACTGAAGCTGACTTCTCTCTTCCTCGTACATGACAATGCTGATTGTCTTTCAAAGGATTCTGACAGTCTTGAAGACTATCTGCCGTTGCTGAGTCTGACCTTGTATTCAGTAGATAGACTGCTGAGATAAGTCTATCGAAGATCGGCTACGAGTTCGATGAACTACTCCTGCTGAGTTCAGTTCAACTGACTCTCTCAGTATACTTCTCCTGTAAAGTCCAGTATCACTGAGTCTTCTGCACTGGTGCTGAGGCAGATAAGCTACTGAGCGCCTTGACCAGAGCAGAGTGTCTACTGAGTCTGAAACCTCAAAGACAAAACAGATACAAGGGAATGGTTCATCATTCAGATAGGGTTTTGGGATCTTCAAATCTTCAGACAAGTACAGAGCACAAGGCTACTGAGCTTAAGATCAGTGTCTAAGACCGAATCATTTCCCACTGAGTGAAACAGTGCTGAGGATGGAATCATCACCCAACAAGGGACTCAACTGCCGAATCACTCTGACCCGCGATCAGAGGTTTATCTGGCACTGAATTTATTCAGTAGCAAAACTCAGCATTCAGCTGACCTTCGCGTTTGAGGAAAAACTTGCAATCAGGTGTATTCACCCCCTCCTCTACACTTGATACTCGTCTCTGGACCAACATACTAAAAACGGACAATTTCCCAAATTAACGGACTAAAATTGAATTCGAACAGATTATCGAGCTAAAGTGATCGAGCGTCAAGTTAACGGGCTAAATATGATATTTTCCCAAGATTGTCATATGTTTTATTATTTTTAGTTTGTACGATATTCGTGTTTTTTTTAAAAAAAAAATTACCTATAAATGAAGTTAATGTAATGTTTTAAATAAAAGTAATTTATATTATGATTAATTAAATAATATAAAAAATAAGAATGTAAATAAAATTAGAAATCATGAAAAGTAGAGATATTTGAGTTCGGAGAAATTTAAATGGGTTGAAATTTGAATTACAAGACAAAATGGTTGAAATGCGTAATTTTGACGACGGAGACATAAATCTTTTTGAGAATTACATATAAATATATGATTTTGACACAATTTTGAGTAATGCCTTTGGTCGACCACTGTGGCTTGAAGAGATAACTAGTAGTAGTTTAGTTGATATCGATTCTCTCCAACAACTTTGGTAAAATGGTTTTGGAATAAGAAATTAGCTTAAAAATTTTAAGTTGAGTTTGAATTAATTGTATTACAATCAAAATTTAGAATCCTATTGTTAAAGTTGAGCCTCCTCAAAGTCGATGCAACTTGATTTGTGTTATCCAAAATTTAAATTTGATTCGTAATCCAAATTATGCGTGAATAATCTCTATTCGATCCCAAACTGCAAACGAAAGCTCGATAATGTTAATTAATTAAATTTATTCGTGCAATTTGTCACTATAATTGTGTAATAAAGTTTAGGCAAATTGGCAAATTTGGTCCCCAATGTTTGTCACTTTGGATGAATTGGTCCCTAATTTTTTTAGTTTATTGGTCCCCAATGTTTGCTAATTTGGATAAATTGGTCATTCTGTCAAATTTTAAGTTAATTAAGTGTTAATTATAGGGGTATTATGGAATTAAAGTTTCAGGACTAATTCATCTAATTTTTAAATAAATCTTTAATTTTTTTAATTTTTTTTTAAATTATGATTTTTTTCGGAAAAAAATTATTTTTTCAAATAATTTTTTATTTTAAAAATTACTTTTTTTCAACTATTTTTTTTTTTCAAATATTTTTTTTGGTAAACGAAAAAAAATTAATTAATAATAATTTTAGGGACCAATTCATTTAAATAATTTTTTGAATTAACTTTTTTTCAATTTTTTTATTTAAATAAAAATTAAATAAATTTAGATTAACTAATAATTTTGCATTTCACGGTGAAGGAGGGGAGCAGATCAACACAACGGTTGGAGAATGTGTTATGTTCTTCGAGGAGAAGAGCAGCTGGACGACTAGGAGGTGGGAGGCCATAACTGGACGATTAGGAGCGGGTCGTCCAACTGCTCCTCTCCTCGAAGAACATAACACATTCCCCAACCGTTGTGTTGACTCGCTCCCCTCCTTCACCGTGAAATGCAAAATTATTAGTTAATCTAAATTTACTTAATTTTTATTTAAATAAAAAAATTTGAAAAAAAGTTATTTCAAAAAATTATTTAGATGAATTGGTCCCTAAAATTATTATTAATTAATTTTTTTTCGTTTACCAAAAAAATTATTTGAAAAAAAAAGAAAAAAATTAGTTGAAAAAAAGTAGTTTTTAAAATAAAAAAATTATTTGAAAAATTAATTTTTTTCCAAAAAAATCATAATTTAAAAAAATAAATTAAAGTTTTATTTAAAAATTGGATGAATTGGTCCCTGAAACTTTTATTCCATAATTACCCTTATGATTAACACTTAATTAACTTAAAATTTGACAGAATGACCAATTTATCCAAATTAACAAACATTTGGGACCAATAAACTAAAAAAAAAAATTAGGGACCAATTCATCCAAAGTGACAAACATTGGGGACTAAATTTGTCAATTTGCCTAAAGTTTATCTAAAGTAAACTTCAACATAAATGAGTTTAAGAAACTGCACAACTCCCACGGGTCACTATGTTTGAATTATTTATACCAAAAGTAGGACGAATTCCTTAAAAAAAAAGGGGGGGTTGGGGAAAAAAAGAAAAAATACTCCATCCGTCCCGTTATTTGTTGCTCAATTGATTTCGACACGGGAATTAAGAGAATAGATGATAAAGTATGAGAGAGACTAGATGATAAAGTATGAGAGAGATAGAAGATGAGTAAGATAATGAGAGAGTATGAGAGAATATGATAAAGTATGAGAGAGAATGTAATAAAGTAGGAGAGAAAAAATGATAAAGTAAGAGTAATTTTTTACCAAATTAAGAAAGTGAACACAAATAATGGGACACCCTTTCGAGAAAGTGAGCCAATAGCGGGACGGAACGGAGGGAGTAATAAATAGCACTAATATTCTGGAAAACAATTATAAATAGAACTCCTCGCATACAATATCTTGTTATCAAGTATGGGATGCTGACCAGCAGATTTTTTTGCATCTGCTACATTTCTCTCCATCTTCAGTATTCTACTGCCGAAGATTAGCAAACAATATGCAGACCTCTTCTATCATCTGCTGTTCTTCAAATTCATTTGCTCGCTCATTAGACTCCTTCAATTCTCATCCATTTACACTTGTTCCAAGGAAGCAGATTACTTCCAGCCCTAACTTTTGGTCTTCTAGTAAACTACCGTCGGCGTCTTTCCATTTCCGCACACTGTCTCACTTTATTATCCAATCTACTGGTAACAACTTACCTCTTCCAAATTCGTTATGTATTTTGTTGAAGGGCCAATTCCTTTACATTTGGTGAATTTTTGTGGGGATTATTGATAATCTTGTTGAAGTTTAAATCTTTGTAATTTTATGGTGTGTTTTGTGCTGAATTTCTTAAGCTAGTTAGGAGAAAGGCACAAGATTATGCACTAGATTATCGATTTTTATAGTTTGATCCAAAAATGAGGGATTTCGTTTACTATGTGTTTTACTTTTTGTGTTTGTGCTAACCGTGTAGATTGTATAAATGTCCAAGCCTGTGTTTGCCGAGTCAAAAACTTTAAAGAGCTTTTGGATGTATACTTTGCCAGCTGAAGCTCTTTACCTTTTGTTGGCTCTAATTTTTAATTTTTAGGTTCATCTATGACAAGTTTATGTATAAAATTTACTATTTGGTTCGACTAGAAGTGGTAGAGAAGAAAGATAATGCCAAAATCAAGTAGTTTATTTCCTATTGTGCTCTGTGTTATCTTATTAATTGTATTGAAGAAACTGCTGTGCTTTAAGTGTATCTTCTGATTCTGGTTTCAGCTGATCTAAAGCTTGTCGAGACTACTAGTTCTGAGTCAGCGTTTGTTGAAACTGGGTATATATATGGTGTTCATGGGTTCCAAGGAGAGGTCCGGATTAAACCGAGTACTGATTTTCCCGACCTGCGATTTTCCAAGGTAGAATTTTTAAAAACCAAAGAGTATGTATCCTTAACACCACCAAATCAAATATATCTAATAATAATAGAAGAGTAAATGAGAAGAGAATCAGGGCAAAGTGAGAAATGAAATATTTATTATTAGACTAAAGTGTAATGTCTCAATGCGGTCACTATTCTCTCTAGCCAGGAATTAGATGGTTGAAGCAGCAACTGTCAGGGAGTGAGACTATTCAAGAAATTGAACTAGTGGATGGCCGAGGTCACCCTGGACAAAGTTGGATTGTGAAATTTAATAACATCGATTCAGTGGAAGAGGTATGCTCAGTCCAATTATACTTTTGAGTATGACTCTACACAAAGACTAGGATGTTGATGCTTTAATTTTGCACTTTTTGTTTAGGCAAAAAAACTTGTTGGGTCAACTGTATTGGTGAAAGATGAAGATAGACCTGCCCTAGAAGAAGGGGAGTTCTACACTCATGACCTTATTGGGATGAGTGTTATTCTAAAGGTATGTGGTTTTACCGTATCTTCGTTTGTCCTAAAACTATTAGAATATGGCTGTAAGATGTTGATGATGTGTTTATTATTGCATTTATCACTTTAATATCACCCCTTGCTTATATTTTTACCCATCACACAAATTGGATGTTCTAGGATTCAGGGGAACCAGTAGGAAGTGTTGTTAACGTTTTCAACACTGGAGCAAGCGATCTTTTGCGCGTCAGGCTCAAATCTAAAAAGACTCAGGACCAGATTGTGAGGGAGAGTGATCCAGATGCATTAGTATGGGTTCCATTTGTTGAAGCAATTGTTCCAAGTGTTGATCTTGAAAAACGACAAATGTTGATTACACCTCCAAAGGGGCTGTTAGAGTTAAATATTCGCTCTGATTCGAGGAGCAAGAAAGAAAGACGTGAACTTGTGAGATATACCCTTTTCCTGTGTTTTCTCTTATTTCCTGAAGTTTGTAGTTCGTTTCAATGATGATTTAGTAAATCTAATGCTTGATAAATTTCTTGCCACTTTTCCTTAAATAATCATTGAATATGCTAGATGTTATACATAAAGATCATCTTCATCACTAATTGCTGCATACTTACTTGAACTGCAAGGCAGTCCTTTTTTTTTTTTTCCTTTGGTCCTTAAATATATATTTATGAATTGCTTATTGATGTTAATACTGGGTTAGTAATAGTATTTGTGAACGTGCAGCCGTTATTACTAGTAGAAGTGCTTGAATGATGGCATCTTATAGTCTGCCAAAACTTGTGCAAACAAGATCGACTTTTTAATTCATAGCCATATAACAATGTTATTTTTGGCTCCCTTGAATTTCATTCTTTCAAGCTTTCAATGTCTTGAATCTCCTGATCATATGTCCTACATCAGGAATGGAAGGAAAGAAAGAAAGAACAAAGGCGCTTGATAGCAGCCAAAAAGAAACTAAGTGAAATGGAACAGAAACATGTGTTTGATGGGTTCAGATATGGAGAAAAAGATCAAAGGAGCTTGCTTGCTAGCGAAATAGTTACTGTAAATTCAAAATTGCTCCAACAGGCCCTGCAGAATATTGAAGTCCAGCCTACACGGTACAAACTCTTCTTAGTATGTAGCTTGTTTTGAGTCTTCTCTAATACTGCAGGTAATTTAATGTTAAGATCACGTTAAAACTCATGTGAAATGCCATGGGTTTTTTACTTTATTTCTATAGCAGTAAGGAAAAAAAGTTTTTACCCTTTAAATGATCATTCATTTACTCTTGCTGATTCTAGAGGTTTTGGTCCATGCATAATTAGTAATCCCTGGTGAGGCTACCTCTTGAATTCAAAGATCGTACTTCACTTGATTTGGAGTTACCAATTGGATTTTCTGATCTTTCGCTGACAAAATCATCTAGTCTAGAAATATATCTATCGATGCATCGCTTGGTTGAGCCTACATGTACAAGTATTTAATGATTGCTATTCATTTGAAAAAGAAAATACAGAGTACATTGTCTGTTCTGACTTTTGTCATGCTCCGATGTATTACTTTTGAAGTGCTCAAACTTGTGATCCTGTTTAACTTATTTCTGGTAGTGATCGTTCAATCCCTTCATCTTGGATCAGGCCGGATTTGCTCCAAATATTGAGTGCAGTGCCAAGATCAAACAAACTGAAGGTATCTGATGATCCACATCACAAACTGCAAACAGAAGGCTGTGCTTTGACCTCTAGCGGAAAAGTTGCCACAGTTCTGGTATTGGATGAAATTGAGGAGATTGAAAAGACTATTGATTCCAGTCTCATTAACTCTGAGGGAAATGAAAATGTAGATCTGCTTCTTAAAGCATTGCTAGATGATCTGTCAAGATTTATTAAGGTAATGTTGAGACATTATGATTCTATCAAGGATATTAGAATACTTTCTCATGATAGTTCCTATCCCGTTGTTTTCATTTTCTTTTGATTCTGTTTAATAAAATAATGTGGTATTTCATGCAACTGATTGCTATATCATAAAGCATTGACTTTCAAGTTGCAGACTGAAGACCGCCCGAATGTGCCTCTGCTACTGATTTGTTCTATTGGTTCAGTCAATTCTCTACAAGAGTTGTTCTCAGACCATGACTACTTTTCATTTGACCCTCAAAAGGTTGGTCAAAATTTCCTTTCCTTTCTTTTCTTTTCATGTATAAATCTAATGGTGATCTATCAAGATTCTGATCCGATAACAAAACGGAAGCTTGATGGTCTACATCTATTTCTAGTTGCTTGCATGTTGGCATGTTACTGGCATTCAAGTTCTTCTAATGCATTTCCCTCCATGGATCTCCGAACAGGTCTGGTTTCTGGAAGAAGAAAAGCTTCCTCTTGTTAGAAGCTCTACTGAAGAACAGAGCAAGCATAAGATACTGATGAAGTCACCGTGGGAGATCCTACAGAGACCAATTGGATCAGGAGGCGTCATCACCTTGCTTTCATCACACGACTCGTTGCTAGACGATCTAGGCGAGCTGGGCGTGGAGTACATCCAAGTAAGAATGAATAATTTGGCATCCGAAAAAACAAGATTAACTAACCAAAAGTAAAACGATATACACGACAAAACACCTATGTGTCCAAAAGAAACAAGATGATAATACCGGCATGCCTTGCAGGTCCGTAAGATCAATCAAGAACAAGAGAATGATCATTCCCTTGTTGGTCTTGTGGATTCGTGCAAGGCGAATGTGGGTCTACGCCTCTTCAAAGATGTAGGGTCGGAAGAGAATCTAGATGTGATATTGTCCATGAGTTTCTTGAGGAAGAGGGTGAAGCAGATGAATAAGATGCAGTTTGAAGCTGTTGAGGGGTGTGAATCGTACGTGGAGAAGGTTGAGAAAGAGTGGATCGATGTTATCCCCACGGCTCCCAACTGTTATGAGTTTCGTTCTTCGTTATATTGCTGCTTGGATTTTACTCCTACCAACAAGATATGCGTTCTCTCTCCTAAAGACTAGATAAATTAGCCTGAAAGATGCATACAGTTTTAATATAATACTAGTTTATGTCTTCACCTCTTGAATGTAAATTTCTTCCCTTTCTTTCGTCTCCGAAGAAAATGACTACTATTCCCAAGAAGCTAGGCGAAATTAATTCGTGTTCTTGATATCAATGCAACTAGCACGATTTAATATATTTTGTCTGATTTAAAATATACTATTACATAAATTAGATCGTTTAAATGATAGAAACTATTTTATCATTTTAAAATTTTTATTTATTTATAATTCTAGCATAAAAGGAGAATGATAGAAATAAAGCACTAATCTTACAAATCAGTAAGCAAAATCTACTCCTCGACTACGAGGATGCTACACGTTTCTTCTTTCGAGTATCGGTTGAATCTTTCAATTTGTTTGAATTTCATGTTTGCTGGAGGTAAGCAACAATGGCGGTTCCACTTTTCGCTTTATTTCTGTCAAGGTATATTTTTCGTTTTCATTTTATGTTTTCACCATGGTTAATTTGTATCTACTCTTGGATTCTAATGTAGTGAATGACATTTTATCTGATTCCCCAAACTACTTCTGGCTTTTGTTTTTTAATTTGTTTACATTTTATCTATGTTTGTGTTATCTATCTGTATCATTGAAGTTTTGAGAAATGCTGTGAAGCCCCCATTTTCTTATCAGAATTATCGATTTAATTAAGTACTCCCTCCATTAGAAAAAACAAAGAATATGTGGACCAAACATAACAAGCCAAAAGTCAAACACCACGTATAATACAAGTTTCTTAATCTTTCCGTGCTCCATAGAAATGAGACATTTTCTATGGAACGAAGAGAGTATTTAATTAATGTAGGCGTGCTAGCTTTATACAAAATTATATTTTTACTTACCACTCTATAATCACCATACGAGGCACCAAATTATATTCTCCTCTTAATAAGATAATTAGATCCCCATTATGCCTCAATTTAGTGGATGTATAAATATTACTCCCTCCGTCTCATAGAAAGTGTCTCCTTTCTATGGGGCACGGAGTTTTAGGAGAGTTATTTTAGTTGGTAAAGATGTGAAACCTATACAATTAATAAATTATTTAGAATTGATTTGTGTGGTAGAGAGGTGAGACTCATGCAATTAATTAATTGTATTTAATTGATTTGAGTTGGTAAAGGTGTAGGGCTCACTTCATTTTTAAAAAATGAGACACTTTCTATGGGACACCCCGAAAAAAAAGGGAGATACTTTCTATGGGACGGAGAGAATATTTATGTGACATAAGGTACTGTGATATATATGTCTAAATATAAAAATCAAGTGATATACTTACTTAAATATATATACTAGAACATGCCCACCGCTTTTGCATGGTGCCCAGAAAAATATATGTTGCTTCGTCTTATGGCCTAATTTGTGTAATTTTGGTCCTTTAGGTTTAAGAGAAGTGAGTGCTTGTTTGTGTAACGGAAAATAACAGTAAATACATTAGCATGAATTTAAGCTTATTTAACGATTCCAACATTGTGCTGATGTTTAGTTGCAACACCACCACCACCACCACCATATTCGCCGCCTCTTTTAAAATCTTAAACATATTTGACTGATCTCCACATAAAATTCACATAAAACTCCGTAGCTGCGTAATTCGGATCAAATCAATCTCCAGTGTTATCTGAATGATTTCAAGAGATTTAATTGAAAGAACCAATCAAGATAACCCCTATACATACAATGATAAGGTAAGAAGTGGTAGGGTTGCATAGAAATATATTCCAAATCCCATGAAACAGATTTAGTCCTATACCAATCAAAATATCTACAAATTAAACATGGTACTTAAATAACATATGAAATTGAGCCATATATTTTCAGAACACTTATACAAATATTCAATAGCTCAAATTTCCAGCCAAAATGAGCAACTTAGCTCACATTTCCAATTCATTCAAAATTAGGAATGTAATTGACCTAAAGCAGAACTTCGACCCAAATCAGACCCAAAAGCAAATTAACCAACAATTACTATAAAAAAAATCCTTGATGCTAATCTAAATTGGAAATTGAAAATGCATAAACCTAAATTTCAGATCAGTACCAAACAGAGGCCCAAAACAAGCAATCGGACAAAATGCGAAATCCATTTCTGGTGGTCGCTTGAAATGGCATCGACGACGGAGAGGAGAATGGGGTTTTGTGTGAGGGCTTTTGCGTGATTAATTCTTATACTACTACGAGCTTTATACATACAAATATCCATAAACCTAGTAGAATCCATCGACAATCGCATAGATCATGCTCTATACAACCGCAATAACTCGACATTAAAGAAACAATAAGTCAAAATTCACACTTGATGAATTCACAGAAATGTGCCATTCCAATGAAACAAAATTCCCAAAAATTTAAATAAATAACAAATAATAAAAATTCCAATTATATGGTGGTGATGAATTTGCATATGCCGGTTCGATATTCTTTCAGTCCGCTTTTGATGAAGATTTCCTAAAAAAAAAGACAGATAATCAAGAGTAATGACAAAAGATTGAAAAAATGGGATTAAATTTGAAATAAATATAAAACAATGATTTGTGATATTTTTAATAGAATATACATCAGCAAATAAACAAATCTATCAAACACCTTTAAAAGAAATTTGATGCATGTTAAATAAAAAAAAACATATTCAAGAAACAATTACTAAATTTGAACAAATCAATATGCATCCGAGAGATTTCCATCTGAACAAGTCGTCTTCTTCCTCAAATGGAGATCTGATGTTTTTGTCTGTTTTACGCATGAATAAAAATCCATATTTAGATTGAGACCACAAACATAAAAAAAGGAATCGAGTTTTAGATGAAAACTATTTTTTTTAAGCCTCAGGTGTTTGTGATTTTCATGATGATGAAATTCAAAGTATATTTAACACCATCAATTGCACAAGAACAAAAGAATAAACAAATATGCAAATTAAATTAACAAACAACGAATCTAGCATCAGAAGACACATCAGAGATTCTGATTTCCACATAAAACTATCTCATAGGATGATCACATAAAATTCCATAGTTCCGTAAACATCATTTGCGGAAATTTAAATAAAAACAATTCAGAAATTAAGCAGATTAGTGCAACAGAAATGCCATAATCTATTGGCGGAAATGGGCGAGGAGGGAATAGAGTGTATGATGCCATTTGCAGACAAAAACGAGAGTGTATGATGAAGTGAATCCACCTAGCCGTTAATTCTGCTGAATGTGATTTCTCTTAATTGATTTCATCATCTAATTCTAGTTAAACAATAATCAAACTAATAACAGTCCAAGCTTTCCATTGGTCGGCTCTGTACCAAACATAAACTATCCAAGCCTTCAAAAATTAAGAAATAAGAAAAATAATCTGAAAGCTCAACTTAGACTATAGGCGAGTTGCAAATTCCACAATTTTCACATAACAGATATTTGAAATAAAGAATTGGCACGGAAAAACCCGGATAAAACCTTCTCGAATCAATGATGCACGAACATAAAAGTGAAGAATTAAGCTATCTGAAAACCTAATTAATTTAACCCAATCGATTACCAAGATGCGAATTGCTCAACTTCCTCAAAACAGATTTCCGAATTAATGAAACAAAAAACGTCTCAAATTAATGACACAGGCCAAAAAAATGAAGATGTCAGCATCTTAAGACTTACTCACGGTTGACATCGTTATCTCCCCTTTCATCAACTTTGCCGCGATCTCTCAACTCCCGTAATCAAAATTCCAAATAAAACTTCGGGATGAGAGGTGGAGGGCTTAGGGTCATGGTTGAATCCTGACATGAGGGGCAGAGTGGGGTTTTCCGTGGTAGGAGAACCACCCCAGGAGGGGCGGTGGTGGTGGGGTAGGAGGAAGAGGGGTTTGCGGCATAGACGGCGGCGAGGCTGAAGAGATTACTGAAAGTTGGCCCCTTAAATTCGAAGGTGAGGGAGTCCGATGAAACAAAATTCCAAAAATTGAAAGCAGATAAAATCACAGGCAAGTGGGCTGGCTTGCCTGAGCGTTAATCCAAGATGGGGCGGTAGCGATTTTTATTGTGCAAGCTTCTGGAGGAATATAGCATAGAGATGGGAATGAGAAGTTATGGTGGTCGATGTTTTCACCAAATAACGAAATATTTCAAACCTATCAGATTTGATTAGAACCACGCAGGTTGGAGAATTTTTATAATCTAAAAAACAAACGAAAACTAGCAAGAATTAAACACAAAATTAACTATGCAAATAAAAGTGGGTCCAGCAAGATGATTCACACATACACACAAATCACTGACATTATTAATTAATTAATCCACTTAAATCAATTAGTTGTAGGACACCGTAATTAAATTGACATATCTCTTATTCCCCTTAATTATTCGGTAATCGCCATGGTGGGCATTGAAACGACTACTTCTCTAAATTAGATGCAACCTACGTTGGTGGGCAATCAATAGATTTAACACCTAATCAGCCTTAAGAATTAAGGGAACCCAATTTAGGAGCCTACTCATATGGTGGACATCTAATAGTCTCCTACCAAATTAATCTAATTGCCCTAAGACAATTCGCTACTGATTTAGCCTAATCCCCGAGAAACGATGGAAGTACTAAATTAGCTATGAATTAAACTAACCTAGGGTGATCAAGCCTAAATTAATTAATCCAATTAATTAAACCTAGATTAATTCAGAACCTAAGTGATTAATTTTAAGCCCTAGTCTCACGAAAATAGGGTGGTGTGTGTTTCACATCTCGCCGGCCCCTAAAAAGACTTAGCTACGCATATCGGCCGGACTAGCCAGACAGACCGAATTGCAGAACAGAACACAAAACATGCTGGAATTCATAAAATAAATATGCACGAAAATTCAAACAATTACCAAATAATCAGAATACCAAAGAGTACGAAATTTAGTCCTAGAAATTATGAAATTATAAATTAAAGACTTCAAATCATCCTACAGGAAAATTAAAGCGGAGACAATCTAAATACGAGAATGTAAAACGAAAGCAATAACATGTTGTTTCTCCCAAATCGAACTACAATTCATGAAATAGAAGTAAGAAATGCGAACTTTGAAATTGATCTAAACCCTCGATCGGATCCCTCGGCGTCGGCACTCTTCCTCAGCTAATCTCAACTTCGGCGGACCTCGGCTCTCGTTCTCTCTCTCTCGGTGTTCGCCATGGATGGAATGGTGTGGAAGATGATGATGAATGGTGATGATGAGCAGCTAGGGTTTCGGCAATATGGAGACGTCAATGATGGAGTCGGATTATGATCTCGTGTGCGTGAATATATCCCTGCGGCGCCTCTCTATAACATATATATATGCTCCCTTTTTTTCCTCTCCAATTAGGCCATCTAAGTATAGAAATATATAATATAAAGTATATTACATTATTATTTCTACAATTTGTGCTCAGTATAAATCTAAATGGTTATTGTTTGTGATAACATGTTCCTAAATCCCGTTTCATTAAACACGTATTCATGGCTAGGACAATCGAAGAAATATGAAATCAATTATTCTTCTAAGCATGTTTTCCACTAATTTAATTAATATTTTTTTTAGTTACCAGTTTCTTTGTTAAGTTGTTAGTGGAAGGATCTGACTTGTTTAAACAAGATAATGTCCTTAATTTCTTGTTGCCAGAAAATATAACTTCAATTACTATTGAAACATTCTTGCAACGTATCTTGTGGAATGAACATAATTATAATTTTATGTTAGTCTAATTAATTAGATCAATTCGAGAGGTTTGAATTATAATTTATATGGAAGGAGTGAGATATTGTGATATTAAATTATGATAAAGGTAACTCTAGGGTATAAAAAAAATAATAAAATAGATGAAGTCCTTAATTAGTAACTTAATTTATTTTCTCATTCCTCTGTACATTGTTAAAACCGAGAAACTCTGATTTCAAATAGAGTGATGATTATTCATGTTCTAAATAAATTTTGGTTGGTTTCATAGAAAATTTAACCGATTAATGGTATGATATGATTTGTTGTGTGTTTTTTTTTATGAGATTTGTTGTTTTAAATACATTTGTTTTACATTAGTTGCATATGTGGAAATGCATAAATAATTTTTCATGTAAACGACATTAAAATTAAGTTATTCATGTTTAGGACAAGCGCGCGGGACTTAGCCACTTGATATTTTTCATTTTTTTTTAAAAAACACTCAAGTCGAGGTTAAGGTGGGGAAGTATTCTTACACTACATTTATCCTTATTATATTTTATGCTCGATATTTATGAGTTAATGTCAAGCATGATAAGGAAGGATCGAAGTTGATCCGCGATCGAAGTTGATCGGTACCCATGTTTGTGGTCGAAGTTGACTCGGTGGTCTGTGTGACTACGAAATTCTTACATGTTCTAATTTTCCATAATATATTGGTATATTATATAGTTTGGATAAGTGTATTCCCCACTGAGTAGTCGTACTCACCCCCTTACATTTTCATCTTTTCAAATCATGGTCCGGTAAATGTTTGAAGTGGCGGATGGTGATGGTCACACACGTGAAAAGATAAACACTTTTTAACGCATTAAATTAATTTTTATCTTGAACTATGCATTTGTCTCTATTTAATTCCGTGAACTAGAAGGTGCACATGTTTTTGATTTTTAGACTTCCGCTATTATGAAATGCATTAAAACCTTATTGTTTTTATAAATCTATTATTTTTGAAAATTAAATTGAGAAGATTAAATTTATGCACGAGGTGACGTCCCCTTAAAGAGTTATGAAAATTGGGGCATTACAGATTGGTATCAGAGCAGATCTACTTTCATGTAGACTTGCTTCATGTTATGCAGGAAATAGACCATCATCATTGCCACAACATCGTGCCGGCGAGGTAAGAAAGATTTTATAAATTAATTTTGAAGCATAATTTTGAGCAGAGATTCGAACAAGGTCGAAATGTCACAAGATCACGAAAACATAACCCAGATAACTTAAACGGAATAACATGCCAAAAAAGGCCAAAATTCATTGATCAAAATCCTAAGATCCAAAAGTAATCAGATAAATATAGCAATATCTTCTGGAAATTAGTCCAAATAGCTGAATTGCAATTTTTTATTTTCTCATAATTCGATTTTACTAACTTTTCCTTTTTCAAAT
The DNA here is from genome assembly GCA_028984105.1 of Lavandula angustifolia. Classification (NCBI taxonomy): domain Eukaryota; kingdom Viridiplantae; phylum Streptophyta; class Magnoliopsida; order Lamiales; family Lamiaceae; genus Lavandula; species Lavandula angustifolia. The sequence goes on along the minus strand of CM054810.1, from coordinate 22,905,668 downwards.
TTTGTAAGCAAAATCCGCATCTCTTAATAGTGAAGAGTTCCTTTGATTAACTCGAAGATCGCCACAAGGAAAGAGCTTTACATCAAAATCCAACATAAAGTAAAAAGCCAACATCTAATTAATAGTGGACAACCAAAATTCAGAGAAATAATCCGTCTATTTCATCAAACCCTTTAGAAACTATAGCCCCAAACAAACAAAGCGATCGATTAAAACAATCAAGACTCGGGAATTGGAAGCAAAATGAAAAGCGTCGGCGAGTCAGACTGTAATCTAACCAAATTCGATCAATAAAAAATCCAACGACAAATAATAACCATAATAAGAATTTCGGTTGCATACCGACATGAATCCTCAGTAAAAGATATTCCAAAAGTAGGAAAATGAGTTGAGCAATGAAATATAATTTAAAACGCACACTCACCTACAGTTCCCCTTGCATTAGGAGGTGGGCTAACTTCTCTGATTGTTTAATGATGAAGATAGGGGCGGTGGCGATTTTGATTGTCCAAGTTTTGGATTTAATATAAGGAGGAGGTGGAGAAAGATTGCATAAATATGACTAAAAGGCGGAAGTTTTGAGCGTGGGGTATTAATGCCATTTCCCTTAGCAAGTCAAGCAGTAGCGTATCTTCTTATTATTCCACGTTTCCTCCTCCCTTTCGAAATCGACTTCACCGTCCACAAATACACGCTATAGTCACTCTCAAATCTTCCTCAAACGGGATTTCAGAAAACTCCATTGGCCAACTCTTCACATCCCTCATTTCTCTTTGCCACACTTTCTTGGATTGGGGAGAGGGAGGCTAGCCAAAGCCAAGAATAGATCAAATTTTGTTAAAAATAAGATCCTCCTATTTTGCCACTTCCAGAGCTTCACCTCTTCAAAAGATACAAATCAGTCACCCCCTTCATCTACCTCTCTGCCAATCCCAGTCCTTCAATACCCTGGCGATTTTCGGCTCGAGCACCTGGGCAACGACGGTCATTACTCCCGCTAACCTCGAAGAATTGGGTAAACCCCCTTGCTTGTCTCCCTCTCTTCAAGCTTAAGACTTTTGTAATGAATTCTTTTTTTTGCAAGTTATTCTCCCTTGAGATAGAGAATTGTGTTGTTGTAGATTTAGGTGATCGTGCTTTAGTTACGTGAGTAGACAATGGAACTTGGATGATAGATTGATTTTATTTATTTTTTCCTTTTTCCTACTTACGTGATCTCTCTCTCTTTCTGTCCCTGCATTTCTTCTTTTTGGTTATTCTGGTGGTATAATCTCTCTCTCCCTACATTTCTTCTATTTTGGATTATTTGGTTGGAATGGGACTTCCTCGTTGCTGTAGTGAAAATACGAAAAACTTGAATCTAATGAAGAAAGTTAATGCTCAACGTGTGTTCGATAAAATGTCACAACAAAGTTATATAGATATACGTTTAACTCTTTCGCCCAAAGCTCCAAGAAAGATCATTACCTCATCTAAATAACGACTCCGCTGTGAACCCCTGGCTTTTCCGTTGAGAGTTCGAGGCTGGAAGTGAAAACACGAAGTAGCTCGCGAAACCGACATGTTGCACTTATCCTCATAGGCCTATGATCTAACTCGTTTTCTGGACCTTTCCCATTATAGAAAGTTCCAAATTATACACCGCTGGAAAAGCTCTTTCCGCTGGCTTTCCACAGCAACTTTCCGTTCGCAAAACGAACTCCAGACCGAAAAGGTATTGGCCTTTGAAAATTGCTGCCGCCAAGACAACATTTTCATTGATTTTAGACGTACATGTTGGACTCGACTTCTAGGACTCTCTAAGGAAGGAAACTTAGCGAGTTAGGTACCGTTAGAAAGCCCTCTTTGCAGGCTTCCCAGCGCAGTCCTCAGTGCGCGAATCGGAGCGTCGATCGGGAAGTTACACCTCAATAAAAGTGACCCAGAAACTCACCTTCAAGTACCAGATTTCCTTTCGCAAAGACTGCCACTAAACAGCCACCGTGCGACTTAAATTGCGATCGATTTCTTGACCAAGAACCGAAAATAATACCATATTAGAAAGACCCATTTCCAGCTTTCCATATAATTTCTCCGTTCATGAATAGGAGCTCGGATCGAGAAATTATGCCACGTTGAAAACTCCCGCCGAACCAGTCTAATCAGCAACCTTCCGGCAGATTTTCCAAACAATCTACTTGGCCCAAAACCTCAAACCGAACACCCTCAAAATCCCTGCTGTTCTGTCCTTCTATAGCCATCGACCGTGCGTCAATAGGAGTTCGCGGCAGGTAGTTACGCGTTCCGAAACCCCCCCCCTAAGTTGTCAAGCTGGCAAGAATTTGCAGGGCAGTGCCTTTCGACTCGATTTTTGATAAATCTACAAAACCAAAACTCATAAGACCCATACTATAAGAAATCTCATATAACAAACTTTTCATAACATCTTTCCGTTCGTAAAATGGAGTTCCGATTGATGAGATATAACCCGATGAACTTTGCTCTTAACATACTAAATGAATGATAGAATTAATCACCCATAAATCGTCGTGCTATTAGCCAACTTGTGGCTCGAGTCCTGAACTACCCTACAATCCCATGGCTCCAAGGCCTATACCCTTTTGAACCCTGATACTTGAACTATCTCTAGGCATTTTCCATTCGCTATTTGGAATTCGTACTGCGAACACACTATGGCAACGCCCTATTTTTTCTCGGCTGAGCAGGTAGGTCAACTTTAAAGTGGCCTACAAGCTCGGTTCCTTGTCGAAATTCAGCGAGCCTTAAATATTAGAAAGCTCTTCTCGTTAGCTTTCCAATGCCACGCTAAACGCACGAAACGGAGCCCGAACCAATTAGTTATCAACAGGCGAAGCACAAGTGGCAGTGCAGCCAACACCTTCACCGGTACGAGTTTACAAGCAGAACTCGACATCAAAACGGCATCTGAACGATAAAATAAATAAAATTTCTCGAAACCCGTTCCTTGTAGAATCTGATCATAGAATCACCATAATGAATCAACGGTCGGATCGTCCGGAATATGAGCCGGAAGTCACCTCAAACCATACCAAAGCGCTTATAATTCTAAGCGTAAGCCAACTACTAACATATCTAAGTTAACGGACGAAAAGGCATGATATTTTAATCATATCACATAAGATACGCTCACATGTACTGATATCGAAGATGAACCTTAGTTTTTCGAGAAATATAGCGAAATAAAATCCGTCTAATATAACCGAAAACCTTATCCGCTAAAGGCAAATTATGTGGCTAGAATTTGAAGAATTCTATGATTTTAGGGTCGAACCTTAACGGAATATAGGTCTCTCTTATAGCACCCACTAAAGAAGGACAGTAGCCTCGCAAATTGCTACGAGACAATACTACAGCACCACGAGGTAGGCTTTATTTTCCCGTAAAATTTATATTGAGTTATTAAGGTCTGCTACATATGAAATGCTGTTTTCCATGAAAAATCTTTATGCGCGTTCAATATGTTTAATGTTCTTATATGGTCGATCAAAATTCTTATTCTGACCTAACACGTTAGTTTAAGGATTGTGTACACCCCCGTTAGATGTACAGTGGATGTGCACTAACCTATGAATAGGATTATCTAGGGAAATCGTATATATGTGAGAGTACTTTGAGTAATAGCTCGAGAATCGAATGAAAAGACTCTGACATGGATTCATTCTGGGATCACAAGAGTAACTATAAGAACGCTGCAAGTGCACACAAATGATAGAGGAAAAGTTTTGTATATTTAGGAGTTCTTTTCGTTTTAAAACCTCCTGAGTTATACTCCCTCTGCCCCGCTATTAGCGTCCCGTTTTCCCGAATTATCCGTCCCACTATAAGCTTCCTGTTTCCAAAAATAGCAAAAAATATTTTTGATTATAAAATAAAGTGGGTCCCCCTTATTTACTATTCAACCCACATTTTATACTCTCTTCAAAAATCTATCTCATACACGATTCCGTTAAATTTCGAAGTAAAAAATTTATGATTTTTAACTTTTTGAAAACTTTAGATTATTTCTTCTATTATAATATGAAAAATAAATATAGAAAAAAAAATGATAGCCTTTACTAACCATTATAAAAATTTGGATAATTCTCATTTTCTCTCACCAATCACTCCTCGAAAACTGTGTCAATTTCTTAATACAATTAAAACTCATAAAATACACACTAAAATAAATTTTCTTAATCGCCGTGCCGAAACCAAAGAGGACGCTAATAGTTGGACGGAGGGAGTACGTTATGCTTTGGATAACCGTCGATTGCGAACTGATTTTATCAAACGCTAGTCCGCTGGGTACACTAGTACTCAGCTTAAAATTCTTTTAAAAATATTTTCAGGTTGAGCGGCCACTGTAGGCGGACGGAACCGAAGCAAGGGTTGTTGTTCAACAATTTAACTTCCGTTGTGCTTACTTGCTTTTTGCCCATTTCGAGAAAAGAAGTCAATTTTGTCAATCGCCACCCCAAACTTACTATTATCATTATTCATAATGTATTGTTTCTATGATCTCAGATGCTTAACTTATTTCGAATGGACCTTTGTTTTTTTGTAAACTAAATTTAAGTTCCTAAATTTATTAATATTATTCCTTAATCATTAGCTATTTCTTTTTAAATTTTTATATATTTTACCTCACTCTATCATACACCCTCCTTCGAAATTGGGCTGTGACAAATGCAAAGGAGATGCGTGATGATATTTACCCATACACCTATTCTGCAATTGGATGATGATTATTTTATCATGCACTACCATATGATCTCTCCTAATCTTGCATATTTCATATGGTTCTGTTTACTGTTTTTCTATTAAATTATACTCTTATTTTCTTGTTTTGAATTTAAAGTAATTGTTATGTTGTAATCAGTGGCGTAGTTAAAGATTTACGTCAGTGAAGGGTCAAATAATTATGCACTTGTCAGGTTATTGTAAAAAAAAGTGACGTAAAAATCGTAAATGTGCAAACAAACAAAAAAAGAAGAAAAAAGATAAGAAGAATTTAAGGGGCGAGAAAAGAGAAGGAAACTATTAGGGGAAAAGGAAGAGAAAAAGAGAAAAAAAGTAATTATTTCAAATAATATTCCATAGTTTTGAAGGAAAAGTATTATTAATGTAAATATAAATCTATATTTTGATAAACTCCAGCAAAAAACTAAAGTACCACACTGCTCTCCGTTTACAAGCGAATGTAGCGCAGTTAAAAGATTTTAAAATTCCAGTGGGGGCAGCGGGCCCACACCCCTGGCTACGCCACTAGCTGCAATCCATGATGATTATGTCAATAGTTGCTGATTTTCCATGATTATCACAAATAAATTCACCATCTTTCGACTGAGACTGCATTCACAACTCTGTGTTCTTTTATCCATTGAGTAGTTGAAAACAATGTATGCATAGTTTTAGAATTCTAGTTTTAGTTCTAAATGCTTTTTGTTTCTTGAATCTGCAACAGACAAACTGGCGTAGGCCAAAGGGTATTGACTCTCGGGTCAGAAGAAAGTTGAAGGGATCAGACAAGAAGTTCGTCGTGCATAATTTGAAGATGCACAACGTGTAATATGATCATATGTACTCGGTTTAGTTGCAGTTAGTGTTCGTTCAGATTGGATTATGTAGTAATTTCTACAAGAAAGAGGAAAGATATCTTCTCAACTTGATGATATTTGCAAAGCTTTTGCAGTTTTATCTTACTAAATTCAGTTTTGTAGATTATACTTGTTAGATTTTTATTATGGAAATTAGATTATTAAATTAATTAATTGAAAGGATGCGTTGGTTCCTAGATGAATGGACATGTTACTTCGTGGAATGGACATATTATTTCATAAATTAAATGATGAACGAATGTGTTGATTCATGAAGAGATATATTGGTTCATGCCAAGAGGTACTTGGAAGTTGAACAAATGCAACCATTCACAATTCATCTTATTGTGAAGAATTGTGTCCATTGTGTCCATTACGAAAAGTTGCGACCTTTGTGAAGAGTTATGTCTTTTATGAATGGGTGCTTCAAATCTATAAATAGACCATTCCATCCGATTATTAAAAAAAAATTCCAATTTATTTGTGTTTCCTTTCATCACATACTTTCATTTCCTTAGTCCCAAATATCAAGTAGTTCGCCGGAATTACGAGAAGTAGTGCAACTACTCGTAATTGAAAAACCGTTGTATCTTGGAGACGAGTGCTATAGACCGCTTGCACCGAGTAGTGGAGCATTATCGTCTTGCGGAGAGAGAGTCTAACTCTCGCCTCGGTTTGCATTTCGTTATTTTCGCTAATCTATTCTCATATATTGTTTGTTATATTGTTGTAGTATTTATACTAACATTTGGTTTATTGCCGCTACATTTCTTCACACCTAATTTTATTTAATAACAATCGCAAGACGATAATTCGTGTTGAAGAAATTATGACACGTAGTAGTAACGTGCTGCCGAACTTTACAACAGCAACGAACAACCAAATTCACGCGGAAAGGATCCCTGTTCATGCGGAAAGGATCCGACCGTCGGTCTTTGACGAAAATTCACGTTTAGGTTCTGCCCCAGGAGGGCTTCAAGTTCGTACAAGTAAGCTTTCTGATCGGGCGTCGTTACGATAATTAAAATGGCCTCCAAACTTGAGTCAGCGAGTTTGTGGCAGTTCTGCCAGCTGTACTTCGCGGGCTTGTATCTTCTTCGTCTGAACTCCATTTTATGCGTCGAGCATAATTTTGGAAAGCCAACGAACTCAGATTTCTATTGGTATAAGAATCGGTGAGTTTCGAGAAGAGACGAAGCTCCTAGGCTATTCTAAAGTTGGGGGTTCGGCACATCCCGGGGAGGATGGCGTTTCGGTAGTGCCTTTTCGTAAATCCGTAACTTCTTGATACGATCTCCCAATGGCGAACATAAAAGTTCTGCAGATCCTTTGAATGACAAGGTTCGATACGGTATAGGACTTGGGGTTTCCAGATTTGAGGTCTGTTCACAAAATATCTCTCAAAATGGGTGGAGCTAAGCCTCATTTCAATACTTAGAATTTTCTGGGTGTGGCATTTAATCAAACAGCTTTTGGGCGACATTCGTGCAGACGTATCTCAGCGGTCGGGACTTTGTTTTACGATCGAAGATATGCTCTGGAATCTTGTTTATCAAGGTTTGTGTGGATGTCAGTTTTCTAGAATTATGAGTTCGATTGGGTCATGAAAATCGGGTCGAAACTTCGCTGCTCGCGCTTCTCGCCAGTTTGGTGTTTTGAGTAGGCTTTTTCCGAGGGGTATAACATTCTGGTCCGAACTCCAAATAACGAGAGGCAAGTTGCGTTGGAAATCCTGTAGTCGTGGCTTTACAACGGTATGGGTTTCAAGGGGTTTTCGGACAAACAAATAGTGTGTTGGAAATGCTCGGAACATGCTGCTCCGCAGCTTGAAAATCAGTAGGTAGTGCAGCGAGCCTTCTTCGACGGCGAATAATTCCTTGGTCCGATCTCCGTTTCACGAACCGATAGGTGTGTTGAAAAGCTAAAAGTACAAGGTTTGCAATGGTATAGACTTTGGGCATTGTTTTTCATTACTCGGTCGGAAATTGCGACGCAAGTTCGCAAGATGAACAGTTTTTCTTTCGCAAGAAAAATCTGGGTTTAGTGATGATTTTGGGCATTTTAACGGGGTGTAACTCCTAAATCGAGAGTCCGTTTATCGAACTGCGAGATGCGTTGGAAAGCCTATACAAGTGGCTTTCCAGAGGTATGAGTTTCGATAGGTGTTAGTTGGTTTTGAGTGATCGGGAGTTCTTTGAACATAGCCGGTTCACTGCCTGTGGCACCGAGGCAGTTCGGAGTGCCATCTTCGGCAGCGGATAACTTCGGGTTCGAGGTCCGATTTACGAACAGTTTGCGGCGTTGCAAAGTTCGTATTATAAGGGATTATCTGAGGAAAGACCCGATATCCAAAGTTGAAAAGGGTACTCTGAGTAACGGCTCGAGACCCTAGATGAAATTGGATCCGACGAGGATACGTTCCGGGATCGCAATAAAAGTGGATCCAACGAGTATGTGTTCCGGGATCGCAAGAGTAACTAAAAGAACGCGCTAGGATTGACTATCTAAAATGTTATTTTATTTAACTACTTTGAATCTGTCTCGATTCTTGAAAGAGACACCTCCAATTGTGGGGGAAGATGAAAAAGATGAGCAAAACGCATAGCGTATGATGCATGACATCATAACGATTACATAGGAAGAAGCTGAATGACTACGAAACTTCTTAGAGGATATTCCTTGTTGGGAAAAATCCGTGTCTCCCGTCTTGATACATTCTGATAGTATGTATGCAATAGGGAAAACACAAAGTAGTATGTATGATGGTAAGTCTCGACATATTCGTCGAAGACATAATACCGTTAGACAATTGATCACTAGTGGAATAATAGGTATTGACTATGTGAAGTCAAAAGACAATATTGCGGATCCGTTTACTAAAGGTATTAATCGTGATCAATTGTACAATGCAGTTAGGGGAATGGGATTAAAATCCACACTAAAAGAACGCTCTTAATGGTAACTCTACCATGATAATTGGAGATCCCATGAACATGGTTCAAAGAGACAACTAAGTTAAGAATGTTCAAGTTGTGCACTTGAAAACACAACTAAAAATCCATTCTCAAAGCTGCCCCAAGTGCAAACCTGTAGCTTGTGGTAAAAAGGTAAGCTATAAGCTTTTAATGATTCCTATAGCCTTATTGGTGGAGTATGACAGGATACTCTTTATAGGAGATCACCTATATAAGTGAGAAGTGTGGCCGCTTCAAATAGAAAAACACTTATGAATCCAAGATATGGTCCAAGGCCAAAATGGACACAACGTGAGTACGAAAGATATTGTATCTATTATTGTGTATATGTTATTGTCTTGGTTTACACAAAAAGCTGACCGGTTCAAGACATCGCGTTCACCGAGCAGCGAGTAAATCCGATAACATTATACTAAGGAAGGTTCAAAGCAAAAAACTACCTATCCTGATGCAATAATAGGTCATTGGGACTTTGGTTTGCATAACATTTTGCATTTGCATATGCATTTAATAATCTAACTTCCATGTGGGGGATTGTTAGATTTTTATTATGGAAATTAGATTATTAAATTAATTAATTGAAAGGATGCGTTGGTTCCTAGATGAATGGACATGTTACTTCGTGGAATGGACATATTATTTCATAAATTAAATGATGAACGAATGTGTTGATTCATGAAGAGATATATTGGTTCATGCCAAGAGGTACTTGGAAGTTGAACAAATGCAATCATTCACAATTCATCTTATTGTGAAGAATTGTGTCCATTGTGTCCATTACGAAAAGTTGCGACCTTTGTGAAGAGTTATGTCTTTTATGAATGGGTGCTTCAAATCTATAAATAGACCATTCCATTCGATTATTAAAAAAAAAATTCCAATTTATTTGTGTTTCCTTTCATCACATACTTTCATTTCCTTAGTCCCAAATATCAAGTAGTTCGCCGGAATTACGAGAAGTAGTGCAACTACTCGTAATTGAAAAACCGTTGTATCTTGGAGACGAGTGCTATAGACCGCTTGCACCGAGTAGTGGAGCATTATCGTCTTGCGGAGAGAGAGTCTAACTCTCGCCTCGGTTTGCATTTCGTTATTTTCGCTAATCTATTCTCATATATTATTTGTTATATTGTTGTAGTATTTATACTAACATTTGGTTTATTGTCGCTACATTTCTTCACACCTAATTTTATTTAATAACAATACTATAATCTCCTCCTCAACCTTAGAAAGGGAAGATTCAAGAAAAGAATTTACAACTGTAATATTTGGACAGAAAGAATCTCGTATTTTCTTTTCCTGCTCTGTACACAAAGAATCTAATAACTCACAATTTTGCAAGAAAAGAACCCAAAACCCTCCACTATTCTTATAAACTTCATTTCCATCTCCAAAAAACACTAAAATCTTGCTTCTCCAAAATGGTGAGGGATCTGAAAAATGTCGCTAAGCTGCTTCTCCTCTTCAACTTCTGCCTGTACACAATCGTCCTCGGCGTCGGCGGATGGGCGATCAACAGAGCCATCGACGACGGCTTCGTCATCCGTACGTACCATATATCTTAAACTTTCATTATTCATCGCTTGTTAATTTTCTCTGTCTTCCTTCAATAGGGAAAGGGTTTGATCTCCCCGCGCATTTCTCGCCCATACACTTCCCCATGGGGAACGCGGCTACGGGCTTCTTAGTCATGTTCGCGTTGATCGCCGGCGTCGTCGGAGTTGCTTCGGCCATCTCCGGACTGCACCACTTTTGGAGGTGGGGCAGAGAATCCAGAGATATAGATAGTTTGCCTACCGCCGTCTCTTCTGCCACCCTCGCGTGGGCCCTCACGCTTCTCGCAATGGGGTAAACTCACTGAGTGAGTCACTAAGTGTTTCTTGATTTGGTCTTTGGAAGGCAATTGAGTTTCATTTTTTGCTCAACAGATTTGCGTGGAAGGAGGTTGACTTGCAAGGCAGAAATGCGCGTCTGGTGAGATTATGAATGAATAAATACGAGTTTTTGTACTTAGGCACGTGGGTCACGTGACAGAGTGTATAAAATGATGAGTATTACTATTATTTATGTTTTGTTTGTTTGTTTGTTGCAGATAACAATGGAAACTTGCATCACAATTCTGTCGGCTACTCAGCTCTTCTACATCGCCGCCACCATTAAAGCTTGACAAACTACTAAAATTATTTTCTTATTTGATCTTTTTATTCTTTTTCAAATGTAATCTGCATCGATTTTTCTATTATTTGTGTTGTAAAAATGGTAAAATGCTTCAAGAATCGTATATAAAGATGAGTAGAGGTTGATTAATTTCTTGTTCAATCTTCATCCTTCTCATTTTCTTAACGATACGAATCGAATCTAATTAAATACAAAATTAGATTCATATTTGATTTGATATTTAAATATTCATATTTGTATTCTCTTAATTTTGGGAATTAAATTTGATTTATATATATTTAAATTTTCATATTATTAGAATATTTAGTTTGATATATATTCGTATTCAATAATATTCCTTTCGAAATTTTAGATTTATATTTAAACACTATAAATTATATCTAAATATTCTTATATATATTAAATAAATATTCGTATTTAAATAAATATTTGCAATTATTTTAATTTTGCATGTGCGATTGAAAAATGATAGAACTGTTATAAACTAAATAGAATAAGAGAATAATAGAGAGAATGCGAAAATAGATGTGTATTATTATGAGGGTGGAGACCTCTATTTATAGAGTACAAGATGGGCTTATGAGTTTTTAGGGTTTACATGGTCATCATAATATATGGTAAGTATATATAAAATATATTTACAACACTCCCCCTTGATTAACCATCCCTAAAAGAGATTGCTGCCTCGTTAAAACCTTGCCAGAAAAACTCATTGGGATAAAAACTGGTCGAAGGAAAAAGAGTACAGCTGCTCCACCTCAATATAGTTATTCTTGATCCTTGAGTCGGCGCATATCGATCTTGTGTAACAACTTCTTGAATGTTGACGTTGGTAATGCATTTGTAAAAGAATCCACTAGATTGTCACTTGAACGAATTTGTTGGATGTTGATACCGCCACTCTTTTGGAGATCATGTGTTGCATTGACTCTTTTATGAATCAATCTCAATGACTCATTTACTCGTGTGTTGCATTGGATGCCTCGTTAAAAACCTTAACTAAGAAAACCCTTTGGGAAAAACTTAAAAAGGAAAAAAGAGTACAACCATTTGACCTTCAAGGTCATTTGATCTTTAGGAGTTAGTCTAATATTCAGGATTATTTACAATTTGTTACTACCCCTCAAGATAGCAATCTTCAAGGTCTACACTAATATGTGCAACACAAGTTTAATTATTCTCATAGAGAATAGCATGAAATATGTCAATAGATCATTACTCTCATAAATAGACCAATATCATATTTGTCTCGAAAATAACAAAGGATGGTCAATACCATTTCAAATTCTCCAATTGCACATAATTAAGAAACTTCTGGTCCTCATCTTTGTTATCTTCTATAGGTCTAAACGAGTCTCTATCCCCTTTAAGTGATTGAATCAACTACTCCCTCCGTTCCACTCCATTAGTCAACTTTCTTTTCGGCACGGAGATTAAAAAAGTTGTTTGTTGTGTGTAAAATAAATAAAGTACTGGGGTCCACTTGAATATATTAGAGTATTATTTTAAGTTAAAAAGGAAAAGTGGACTAATGGAGTGGAACGACCCAAAAAGGAAAAGTGGACTAATGGAGTGGAACGGAGGGAGTATTAGATAGACATGTGAATGCGATACAATAAAATCTCTTTAAAGACCTTTCAGGTAGGTCGACTAGCGTAACTCCTTCAGGAAGATGCTCAATCTACAGGTCGATACAATTATTAGTTCAACCCAAGTCTTTTGATTCTAACTCCATCTTTTAGGCATGAGTTGATTTCATCAAGTACTTTTGTACATAATGATTCACTTACCCTCTTTAGGAGGAATTTTGAGTGATGTGTTCTAATTTTGTATTCCGCGGACTTCTTATCTCTTAGCACCAATAAATCTCTCACGCTTCTGGCATCAATGAGAATTAATTGATTTATTTTGTCTATAAGAAACTTCAGTTCTTTCATGGTGCATATAAAATAGGTATATGAGATTTTAGTCACTCATTTGCACTAAATAATTTGATGAACTTCAAGTTCATAGTGTGTGAATCTAAATAATTAATCCAACGAGATATTTGCGGCATTCTATCATTTATGTTTCATATCTCCCCCTAATGCCGACAAGGATGTAAGTTAGATTATAAAATCAACATATCAATGAATAAAATAATCCATAATGATTTGCTCTATGTAAGTCATTAGGACGGAGTATACATATAAGTATTATACTCTTCAAGAGTTTCAATCAAACTCAAGTCATCATTTATGTACCTTTCTGTCAAGGAATTCTCGCCCTTATGATTATATCATATACGGCTGTACTATTTCAGCCCTTACAATGACTTTTGCAGTCTACTTGACAACATCTTTTTGACTTACATGCTTTGCTTTGAGCAAGTTAAATCCTTCAGGGATCTTCACATATATGTCACTATCTAGTGAATCATATTGATAGATATTTACTACATCCATAAGGCGCATAGCAAGCCTTTTGTGACATAAGTAGATTAATCAAATTATAAAATACAATGACGTCTATTATGGGAGAGTACATAATTAATTCCCGGTCTTTGAGAGAAATATTGTGTTACGAGTATTGCCCTATATCTCGTAATTTTTCATTTCTCTTTGTAACAAAGATACATTTGTATCCTTCGAGGATATACTTTCCAGATTTTGGAACTACAGGTCCAAATATTTTCGGCTTTTTAGGGAATATTAATTCACCTTATATGACTTCGTTCCTCTTTGATCAATTATTTCAATTTTGACAATCTCTTATAGATCGTCGTTGAGGATCCTCTTTTTTCATTTCAAGAGTCATATTAAAGGCTAATATATCGTCATTCGTCCACGACAATACTTGATCTCTCCAATATATTGAGATCTCATTAATTAGACGCTGGCAGTTCTTCAGGAACTTTTATTTGATTGATTAATCATTATCGTCATTGTCGTCATTGTTTGGTTCATATGTTGTGCCCCTTGTTAGAGATGGCAATTGGAACTAGACCCGTCGGACCCGACCTGCCCCGCCCTGCAATGGGGCCGGTAATACCCAGACCCGTAGAAGTACGGGGCGGGTCTGGACCTAACCCGCGTGGGTCCAGGACGGGTCCGGGTCCAATTTCTCTATCCGCCCCGCCCCACCTAGTCCCGTTTCAGACCCGCATTACTAATTTTTTTTTTTAATTTTATTATGTAATCTTACTTTATGTTATTTGAATTTTCTTGTTCTTCAATTCATACTTTTAGATATTAATAGATGACAACTATAATAAGAAAATCCAAACAAAAAGGCTTTCACTAACGAAAATTAATAATTAAAAAATAAAATAATTCGAAATTAGCAATTGAAATGGCACCAACGGATCTAGGGCTGGGTAGATCCGCCCCGTGCGGGTCCGGGGTTGGTTCTAAGTTTTTGGACCCATACAAGTCTGGGTCTGGATCTGGGTCTCTGAGTCGAACTTGCGGGGCGGGTCCGGGTACTATACTACTCAGCCCCGACCCGCGAAATTGGCATCTCTACCCCTTGTCTTAGACACAAAATTTCTTTTAGAACCAGCTGGTCGACCATATTTTTGACGAACTTTATATTCATTTGCTACCATTTGTACTTGTCCTTCAGGGACATTTATTCTTGCGGGGGTATTTACAGCAATTGTCAATTCTTATATATACAAAACTTAAAACCATCAAGAAGTTGGTTTGCAATCTTTTGCAAATGAACCTTTCGACTTCTTGTTCACATTGATCACTTCGGGAATCCAAATGTGGCTATTTTGTTCTTCTGCTTTTTGTTGGATGTGGATTTTACATTGATTACTTTCGGAATCCAAATGTGACATATGTTCCACCTAATGTTGGGAACGTTATTTCATCATAATAACAATCTTCTTGTGAGACTCATATTCGTACGAACAAAAACCATTTTTAGTATGGTCATGAGTAACTAATTGTTTAATCTCAATCCCAAAATCAAATAATATTAAATCCTCTTCAAGAGAAACTTAGAGTTTAATAAACTCACTAGCTTTATCAAGATAAATCTGCTTCAGGGAATTGAGCTCATTGTTTTGAACTTGTAGTACTAACAAGTTCTACATTTCTTCTAGAAAATCGAACATTCATGGAAATTAAGAGATTCTTCAAGATCTCTCTGCAGCGCCCATATGAATTTCAATTATAGTGCGTAGTACATTCAAGGTGGTAGTGTGATAACTTCAGGTTCATGACATGTTTTGTCTCACTTATTTTTTATGAATGTGTGGTACATTCAAGGTGGTAGTGTGATAACTTTTCTTTTGTTAGCTTCGGGCTAAATGCAAAAGAATCACTACCTTCTTATATAATTTTAATGTGGTATCCATTGTAACGGATATCCTTAAAACTTAGTATGTTTCTTCTAGACTTACTAGAGTCATGGAAAACTCAATAATTGATTTAGTATCATTTGATAAAATGAATCAAGCTCTTCGGGAGCCTTTAATGATATTCGATGCACTAGATTTTATAATCTCGCAATTTAGGATGCAGATACTCGTATTGAGCTTTAGGGAGGACAAACAATTAATATTTTTACGCAATCCTGCTGGGATGCTTCGTTTCATTCTATTATTATCTCTCCCGTGTCTCTTATTGACATCGATATCAAGAGTGCATTAATGTCAACAAAACATAAATTATATTTTTCATTCAGGAATAACATATATTATTGAAAGTACGAGTTGCTATTTAAGAGCATTTAATATTCTTTTAGAATATAAAATGATGCTACTTCAGGAGCAAAAGTTGAGGCATTTCCACAAATATGTGATAGTAATGTTAATATCACAATATGGTAATTGTGCTACTTCCTGAGCAACAACTTATTTTTATTCACAATACGTGAAATCAATAAATTGTGAATTTTGAGATCTACCGGATCTCACATCTATTCTTGAACAGAAATTAATTCACAATAGGATGTTGGAAATGCAGTTGCCAAGCATAGATGAGCTCTTGCTACCACTCCATGTAATTAGATAATACTTTAAATTATAACTAATATTCTTCAAGAATATTAATTGTGAAACTTCATGAGCAACAATTAAAGCATGGTTGTGATATATGATTCCAAAATGATAAGTTTTAATTGTTTTAAGAACATGTAGAGTTAATTGTGTTACTTCAAGAGCAACAATTAGAAGAACATATAACATTTGCCAAAATCAAGAGGTTAGAATTATTTTTCAAGAACATGTAATATTCTTCAGGAATACAAATTGTGCTACTTCAGGAGTATGTTAAACTAATTCAGGCGAAAGACTAATAATTTCGAGAAACCCAATGGCTCTTTAGGAACATATAGTGTTGTTTGAGGATATCAATTGTGCTACTTCGGGAGCAACAAAAATATCAATTCAAGAACCAAAATTCGCCCATCAATAAGACATATTATATGAATTGTTCAACAAAAGTACATAATATTCTTTAGAAATATTAATTGTGTGCTGCTTCAGGAGCACCAAATTAAGATAGTATGTATATATAGATATAAATATTATACAGTATGCAGGAGAAAAAAAAATTGAGGTATATAGTAAATACATAGATAATATTAATAACTCTTCAAGAGTGTGAAATATTCTTCAAGAATAATAAATTGTGCTACTTCTAGAGCAACAATTAAATTTCAACAAATAATTTTGAGTTGCTCGTTAAGAGCATGTGATATTTTGCAGGAATATGAACTGTGCTACTTATGAAGCAACAATTTAAATTAAAAATATGGTTTTGAATTGCTCTTCAAGAGCATTAATATTCTTCATGAATATGAATTGTGTTACTCCAGGAGCAACAATTGTTATTTAACATTAGACAAACAAACAAACCAACAAATAAATAAATAAATAAAAATGTAAAGTAAAAGCTCTTCAAAAACATGTAATATTCTTTAGGAATATTGATTGTGCTACTTCAGGAGCAATAAAATAATCATTTCAAAAATAAGAAAATTCGAATTGCTCTCTAAGAGCATGTAATATTTTTTAGGAATATCAATTGTGCTACTTCAGGAGCAACAATTAAGATCAAAACATTAAATAAGTATGTAAAATATCATTATTTAAGAGATGAAAGCAATCGTAAATTTCAAATTGGATCTTAATAATAGAGGACCTCTATCGTGCATTTGTCTTCATTTATTTGCTTTTAATAATCTCAAGGAGAAATCGACATCCCACAATTTTGATGATAAAGAAATAAGAAAAAGAAAGCCAAAAAAACGAAAATATGCAGAAAAGGGCCAAACACATGAACCAGGAAACTGGAATTACCTTTTTCTGTACGGAAAGCATAAGCCGCCATATAAACCAGCTTCCTACCTTGAAGATTCTGATGCGGCGCCAACATGTACTTTGATCCCCCAACTTCTATGATCTATCGGATCTGATTCTATTGCGTTTCGTGCTAATAACGTGTTATAAACTAAATATAATAAGAGAATAATAGAGAGAATGAGAAAATAGATGTGTATTATTATGAGGGTGGAGACTTCTATTTATAGAGTACAAGATGAGCTTATGAGCTTTTAGGGTTTACATGGTCATCATAATATATGGTGAGTATATATAAAATATATTACAACAAGAACCGAATATCAATATTTCAGATACTACGATATTTGGAGTTATCAATCTTAAAATACATGAATTTTTCAAAGATCATGATTCTACATGCTAACTTTAAAATGTTCTCCTATATAGGGGTGTTACGGTACGGCATACCGTCCAAAATTTCACATGCCGCATACCGTGCCGAAAACGTGCGGTATGAGAAATTGCATACCGTTACCATACCGGTCATTGCGGTATACCGTTGATCGGTATGCCGTAAGTGCGGTATGAGCAAATATTCATACCGTTGCCATATCGGTCGTGCGGTATGCCTTACCGCATATCGGTATACCGATACAGTGAGGTATACCGAAAGCAACGGTATACCGAAAGAACACCGGTATACGCGCATAAAGTATACCAAAAAAAAACCTTTTAAAAATAAAAATATAAAGATGAAAAATGCAGAAAACAAAAAAACCCATCAAGAAATAAGGGAACTACATCCGTAAATATCTGCAATTAACCAAAAAACCAATCAAGAAGGGAAGGGGGCTGTCCACAAAATTAGGAACAGTGGGGTATGTTGCTCATCCATCAAAAAATCGAAGAGAAATCACATGAGTTTTACCTAATACAGCAACTCATTCACAAATTTGGTCTCTCTCTCTCTTGCTCGAAAAATTAGGAACAGATTCCACCACATCTGCTCCTCGGGCGGGCGACGGGCGGCGGCCGGCGGGCGCGAGTCGCGACTAGGGCGTTGGTGGGGTGGGGGGCGGGCTATCGGGATTAGGGATTAGGGAATAGTGGGGGAGGGTTAAATATTTTGTTACTTTATTTATTTTAAATATACTACTATTAAATATACTCACCATTATTTATTTCGTAGTAGACTTTTTTATCCCGTTTTCGACACGAAAATTAGAAAGTAATTTCAATTGATAATTTCATAAAAGTATATATTATATCATAGTTTTATAATAATATCATAAAATACTTTATAATATAACTATACCATTTTCGACAATAATATCATAAATTATCATAAAATACTTTATAATAGTTTTATAATAATATTAAATATACTCACCATTATTTATTTCGTAGTAGACTTTTTGTATCCCGTTTTCGACACAAAAATTAGAAAGTAATTTCAATTGATAATCTCATAAAAAGTATATATTATATCATAGTTTTATAATAATATCATAAAATACTTTATAATATAACTATACCTTTATAAAATAAAATATAAACTCTTTATGAAAAATGGAAGTAGAGATCTCTTCTTTTGAAAAACGAACTCATTTTTCGAAAAACATGAAGAGATCATATTTTCTTTTTTCTTTAATTATATATCTATATTATTATATTTCAAAGTTCTTCATGATATTTTCAATTCCTCCTTTGTAGTAGACTTTTTGTGTCCCGTTTTCGACACAAAAATTAAAAAGCAACTTCAATTGATAATTTCATACAAAAGTATATATTATATCATAGTTTTATAATAATATTATGAAATACTTTATAATATAACTATACCTTTAAAAAATAAAATATGAACTCTTTATGAAACATGGAAGTAGAGATCTCTTCTTTTGAAAAACGAACTCATTTTTCGGAAAACATGAAGAGGTCATATTTTCTTTTTTCTTTAATTATATATCTATATTATTATATTTTAAAGTTCTTCATGATATTTTCAATTCTTCCTTCGTCGTAGATTTTTTGTGTCCCGTTTTCGACACAAAAATTAAAAAGTAATTTCAATTGATCATTTCATACAAAAGTATATATTATATCTTAGTTTTATAATAATATCATGAAATACTTTATAATATAACTATACCTTTAAGAAATAAATTATGAACTCTTTATGAAACATGGAAGTAGAGATCTCTTCTTCTGAAAAACGAACTCATTTTTCGGAAAACATGAAAAGGTCATATTTTCTTTTTTCTTTAATTATATATCTATATTATTATATTTCAAAATTCTTCATGATATTTTCAATTCCTCCTTCGTAGTAGACTTTTTGTGTCCTGTTTTCGATACAAAAATTAAAAAGTAATTTCAATTGATCATTTCATACAAAAGTATATATTATATCATAGTTTTATAATAATATCTTGAAATACTTTATGAACTTTTTATGATTTTCGTAATGACTAATGTAAGTAAAGTACCACTTTTTAATGTATCTAAATTCTAAAATATTAAATTTGCATTTAAAACATAGTATATTACAAGATATATACGGTATGTTTCGGGTATGCGGTATATACCGTGATCGGTATAGATCGACATTCGGTATCATTTCGGTATGCGGTATATACCGTGATCGGTATAATTTGGTACACGGTATGTGTCGTAACATCGGTACATACTGGTGGTTCGATTTCAAACGGTATCTATCGATATACGGTATGTACCGTTACTTTCGGTATGTACCGTATCCACGGTATGCTACGGTATACCGCGGTATAGGAAAACTCATACCTTTACCGTACCAAAAAACTTCGGTACGGTATCATACCGTACTAAAAATCTTAATATATCAAAAATTTCGGTATTTCGACATATTTTCGATACGGTATGGGTGGTATACCGATTTTTCGATATTTTTTAACACCCCTACTCCTATATACATAAATTTTGAATTTTTAAAATTTATTCACCAACGAATACATGTGGGTACGGCCCATGGCCAAGCCCGCTTCACTTGAGAGCTCTTTTCTGATGGATATCGTCTTGTAAAATTTAGATAAATATTAACTACTAATCCAATTATGCAAATACACCCTACTCCCAAACAAACTTTAAAAATATCCCTTTTATATTATAGCTTTAAATAATCTGGAAATTAACTGGCATATACTATATTTGCTATCCTAATTAAAGCTGATTTTTTTATCTTATAAAGTCGACCCTGAAATTAAAATTTGTTGTGCATTATTAAATGTTATCTATAAACAGTATAAAATCATTCCTAAAATGTCATGCTGCTCCATTGTTAAAAAAAAGGAAGAAAACACACTCCTAAAATATCGAGTGGTGAAGTCATGTTCAAATTCCGGGGTCCAATTAATTTCCATGGTCTGCAAGAAAAAAGGGCTAATTTGAGTCTAATTTCCATTAATAACTGAAATCCAATCCACCGTCCCCGAGATTTGCAAATGAGTAATCTTCGCTCATATTTATAGTATACAAACCACATTCAAAATATGAATGATATAATATACTAGTCAAGCACGACAAACTATACTTATACCGATATTAGTGTATTCTATAAATAGTTTTTCTTTCCATAATTTACTTATTTAAATATATAATGAAACAAAAGAAATAAATAAACTTTTATTCAATTTTAAATTGTAAATTCTTGATCAACTAGTTACAAGCGTGGTTATTAATGAGATAAATGATAGAAACAAATTAATTCAATCCTTCTAGAGCTGTAGGCTTAAATGGATAAATCAATTATGCATCATGTTAGAATATATATCCAAGATTTACTTATATATAATCACATCTCTTGAAAAGAATAATTAATTATCCGTATACACTTCCGATAACTAGTGCGAATTTTCAGTGTCATTAGAAATAAAATAATAACTTGTCACAAATCTTTTATGTTTTTAACATGTAGGGTAAAAAGTTGATGATTTTTGAAACCATATATAAAATTAGGAGTGAAGGGATACTTGTCATTGCTTCCCCCACAATAAAAATCGGATCTTTTTTCACGTTTGCAAACCTAATTTAAAAAAGCTATAAATACATTCACAAGTCAAGTCGAAGGAAGCAAGAAGATGATGACATTAATGCATAATCGCTCCCAACAAATCTCCTCACCTCCCCGCAAATAATACTCCTTCTCTCTCACCACTTTCGGCATTAGTTAATTATTCCTCGATTTGCATTCTGAATTTAAGGAAATATGACGAGCGAGCAATCGGCGAGCCCGCCCAAGAAAGACAATAAAGTGCCGTTCTACAAACTGTTCTCGTTCGCGGACAAGCTCGACGTAGCGCTGATGATCGTCGGCACAATCGCCGCCGTGGGGAATGGGGTTTCGCAGCCGCTCATGACCCTTATTTTCGGCCAGTTGGTCAATTCTTTCGGTGGCACTGATAAATCAAATGTCGTGCATGAAGTTTCCAAGGTGATTGTTAATCATGTTTGATTTTGTTGAATGGATTTGTTTGGATTTCTTTAATTTTTTTTGTGCCCATGCAGCCGATTCGAATAAATATAATTATACTCAAAACTTCAAGAAATTGAGAAGAAAAAAAAAAGTGTTTGTTTTTAAGGCAAGTTTGGTTGCTAATATTTGTGTGGGAATTTTTTCAGGTATCTTTGAAATTGGTATACTTGGGCATAGGCGCTGGTGTTGCTTCACTTCTGCGTAAGTTACTTTTTGTTTAAGTTTGTTTGGCTTAGGTTTGTATGTCATAATTTGAGTGGTATATTTGTTGGTTTTTATGGTAAGGAAGTGTTGATCAAAGCATATGATAGATTTAGTTTTGATGACTGTATCATGAACCGAGTTTTGATGATTGCTAACTGTATCATGAACAGAGATGGTGTGTTGGATGGTAACCGGAGAAAGGCAGGCGGCTCGAATAAGAGGGCTGTACTTGAGAACAATACTAAGGCAAGATATCGAGTTCTTTGATACTCAAACAACGACCGGAGAGGTAATAGGAAGAATGTCCGGTGACACTATTCTCATTCAAGAAGCAATGGGAGAAAAAGTAAGCTCCTAAGCAACTTGTGCCTTTTTATTTTATAAGTTGTATTAAACTTTAACTGCTGTTAAGGACAACAATCAGGTTGCATGATGTTGTTTCTGCTTGAATGTAAAGATTAATTGTAATTTGATTATCTCAGGTGGGAAAATTCATTCAATTTACTTCAACATTCGTGGGAGGCTTTGTGATTGCTTTTTGTAGGGGATGGCTCTTGGCCCTTGTGTTATGTTCAAGCATTCCTGCTCTCGTGATAGCAGGCGCATGTTCAGCTCTAGTTATGGCCAAGATGGCAACCCGCGGTCAAGTTGCTTATGCTGATGCAGGCAATGTAGTTGAGCAAACAGTGGGAGCTATTAGGACGGTAAGAAAAGGATTCTGTTCTCATTTCCGTCATTTCTATGAATTGGTCTTAAAGGGAACTTAAGTTTGAATAATTTCATATCATATTGCAAGATGTAGTAGAAGAGCCCCTTCATCCATATTGGTGGGATGAATTTAGGCTTACTTTTGAATAATTTAGGTACAATCATACACTGGGGAGAAGCAAGCAGTGGAAAAGTATGACAGCAAGCTGCATATTGCTTATGCTTCAACTGTCAAACAAGGCCTAGCTTCAGGCACTGGATTCGGTTGCATGTTATTCATCATCTTCAGTACGTACGGACTTGCAATTTGGTATGGCTCCAAGATGATAATCAGCAAAGGATATGATGGGGGGAAGGTTATTAATGTCATCATGTCCATCATGACTGGGGGCATGTAAGTAATTTCTCATCAAGCTTCACTACATGGTCTTTACATGAACTGTTTTGCTAACTAGCATTTTATGCTTCATCAGTGCACTTGGCCAGACTTCTCCTTGTATAAACGCATTTGCAGCGGGTCAAGCTGCAGCGTACAAGATGTTTGAGACTATTAAACGTACACCGAAGATTGATGCTGGTGACAATTGTGGGACCATGTTGGAAAACATGAGAGGGGAAATTGAACTTAGAAATGTTTACTTCAGGTATCCAGCACGGCCGGAAGTCCAGATATTTTCTGGATTCTCGATAAACATTCCAAGTGGGAAAACCGCCGCTTTGGTTGGGCAGAGTGGGAGCGGAAAATCAACCGTGATCAGCTTGGTGGAGAGGTTTTATGATCCCGAATCTGGAGAAGTACTCATTGATGGTGTTAACTTGAAGAAGTTGAGGCTCAAATGGCTCAGAGGAAAGATTGGGCTTGTAAGTCAAGAACCTATCTTGTTTGCTACGAGTATGAAGGAGAATATACTATACGGTAAAGAAGATGCAACCGAACAAGAGATAAGAAGGGCTATCGAACTTGCTAATGCTGCTAAGTTCATTGACAAGTTACCTCAGGAAAGTCGGATTTTTTAATTGTCTCCTATTCTTGATCATGTTAGTTATAATGATTCTAACAACATCAAACTTGCAGGGTCTCGATACGATGGTGGGTGAACATGGCACTCAGCTCTCCGGGGGTCAGAAGCAAAGGATTGCAATTGCTCGAGCCATTCTGAAAAACCCCAAAATTCTTCTTCTTGATGAAGCCACAAGTGCTTTGGATGCTGAATCAGAACGCATAGTTCAAGAAGCACTCGACAATGTCATGACAAACCGTACAACTGTTGTGGTTGCACATCGTTTGACTACTATTAGGAATGCGGATATTATAGCAGTTGTGCATTTGGGGAAACTCGTAGAGCAAGGTGAAAACTCAAAAAACTTTCTTCTTTCATAGCAATTTTAAACATATCTTCTAAAAGTTTAAAAACTCTAGGTACGCATGATGAATTGATACAAGATCCCGAGGGAGCCTACACTCAGCTTGTTCGCATGCAAGAACGGGCCAAACAGACTGAAACTAATCAAATGCTTGAGAGATCAGATAGCAGTCAAGATTTGGAGAGAAGCTTGAGCAGATCTTCAAGCCAGAGAATATCCTTCCGCAGATCTTCAAGCAACAACGAGTCATCGAGGCCTTCTTTTGCACTTACCTGCGGAGTACCCGGTTACATTGACATCCGTGAGGGTCTACCTACAGAGGAAGTAGAAGAAGAAGACGAACATGTTTTGAGGAGACGTAAAAAAGTTTCTGTCACGCGGCTAGCATACCTGAATAAACCCGAAATACCTTATCTGTTGTTGGGAAGTTTAGGTGCAAGTGTCCAAGGCACAGTTTTTCCAATGTTTGGGCTGTTATTGTCCACCGCTATCAAAATCTTCTTTGAACCTCCACACGAGCTTCGGAAAGATTCGAGATTTTGGGCACTTATGATGGTTGTGCTAGGCATCTCTACTCTGTTGGCCCTTCCTGTGCAGAATTACTTTTTTGGCATTGCAGGTGGGAAACTAATTCAGAGGATTCGGTCCTTGTCTTTCAAGAAGGTTGTGCACCAAGAGATCAGCTGGTTCGATGATCCTGCAAACTCAAGGTCTGTTGGATTCTATTGATTTGTTTTTTGTTTTGTTATTCGTGGATCTTTAACGAATGATCTTGATTTGTGCAGCGGAGCAATTGGAGCAAGACTATCGAGTGATGCCTCCACCGTTAGAAGCCTTGTTGGAGATGCGTTGGGACTGATCGTGCAAAATGTAGCCACTATTTTATGCGGTCTTGTCATAGCCTTCACTGCCAACTGGTTGCTAGCCCTAATCATCTTAGCTGTGCTACCTCTCGTCGGTTTGCAAGGATTCTTGCAGATGAAGTTCTACAAAGGGTTCTCTGCTGATGCAAAGGTTTCTTCACTACACTTGTGAACTCTAAGAACCAAGAAATAGTACAAGCTTCTAATGCTTTTCGTAATGTACAGGTCATGTATGAAGAGGCGAGTCAAATAGCAAATGATGCGGTTAGCAGTATCAGAACAGTGGCCTCGTTTAATGCTGAGGACAAGGTGATGGATATGTATGAGAAGAAGTGTGAGGCTCCTTTGAAAGGAGGAGTCCGGCTCGGAATGATTAGCGGAGCAAGCTTTGGTTTTGGTTCATTGGCACTCTACTGCACACAAGCCTTTTGTTTCTACATTGGATCTGTTCTTATTGAACATGGTCACGCATCATTTGGGGAAGTTTTCAAGGTAATAATAATAAAACACCTACTTTGTTGTCATTTTACTCTTTGAGTAGATGGTAATCTTTGATGCTTGTGTAGGTATTCTTTTCCCTAACAATGGCTGCCACTGGAGTGTCCCAAGCTAGTGCTACAGCTCCGGATGTGAACAAAGTTAAAGATTCTGCTGCCTCTATTTTTGAGATACTTGACAGCAAGCCTAAGATCGATTCGAGTAGGGATGAAGGCACAACATTGACTAGTGTTCGAGGCGAGATTGAGCTTCAACATGTGAGCTTCAAGTATCCTACGAGGCCGGATATTCAGATTTTCAGAGACTTATGTCTAACCATACCTTCTGGAAAGGTAATTTTCCACTTGTTCTTGCATTTCTTGAATCTCTTAATAGTTATATGTTGTTTCTCAATGAAAAGTTGAATCTTGCTCTTGCCCTTTCTCTTGCATCTCATAATAGGTATTATGTTGTTTCTCTATTGAAAAAATTGGATCTTGCCCTGGCCCTTTTGCAGACTGTTGCTCTAGTTGGCGAGAGTGGCAGTGGAAAATCAACTGTGATCAGCCTAATAGAAAGATTCTACAATCCGGATAGTGGGACAGTTATCTTGGATGGAGTTGAGCTCCACAAATTTAAGCTCAGCTGGCTAAGGCAGCAAATGGGACTAGTTAGCCAAGAGCCGGTTCTCTTCAACGAAACAATCCGGGCCAACATCGCGTACGGTAAAAAGGGAGATGTTACCGAAGAAGAGATGATCGAAGCAACAACTGCTGCAAACGCACACACCTTCATCTCAAGTCTCCCTCAAGGCTACGACACGAATGTTGGCGAGAGAGGTGTGCAGCTGTCCGGCGGGCAGAAGCAAAGGATTGCCATTTCGAGAGCGATACTCAAGGACCCTAGAATCCTTCTTCTTGACGAGGCAACGAGCGCGTTGGATGCTGAGTCGGAACGGACGGTGCAGGATGCGTTGGATCGAGTGATGGTGAATAGAACAACTGTTGTGGTGGCTCATCGGTTGACGACTATAATGGGAGCAGATGTGATTGCTGTGGTGAAGAATGGAGTTATTGCTGAGAAGGGGAAGCATGATGTGTTGATGAAGATTAAGGATGGTGTTTATGCTTCGTTAGTTGCTCTGCATGCAAGTTCCAAGTAGTACATGGTGATAAAAATTAGAGGCAGGAATTTGTGCATTCTTTTGTTTTTTGTTTTCTTCCACATGGTATTTGGAGATTATTAGATGCCATTTGTTTCGAGCTGCAAATAAATAAATTTTGACAGCCATCGGCCACGATTTTTTTGGACAATAAAGTGCTATCCGTCAGTCTTTCTCTAAATGTTCTTACATGCTTTATTGCTTTACCAACTTGCATGAGCACATGATACAATACGATACGGTATACGAACATGACAATTGTAGGCGTCCTTTGGAGAACTCGTAGACATTCTGGTTTGACAATCCGTCGGCAAAATCGAAAGAGGCGGCGTGGGGAAGCTCAATTCGCCCTATTCACAGCTTATCCACTGTCGAAGATTTCTGGAGGTATTTTGATTATTTGAGTTTTATGTTTGATTTCCCTGTTCATATAGTTTCTCAGAGTGAACTCGCGTCGTAATTGTATAAGAATTTTGCCTATTCTAGGTGTGCCATTCGTAATTTATGCGTATTACATTTCATGCTCTTAACAAAAAATAGTTCCGCTTTAAAAAATGAATGGAATAAGAAAATTCATGGCAAATTGAACAGTTTAGTCCCCAAACTATAACTGTTTGGCCAATTTGGTCCCTTATTTATTTTTTTAGTTAATTGGTCCTCAAATTATAAAATTTTTGGATATTGGTCCTTCTGTTAATTTTTTTTACTAGTCAACCGCTAGTTAATACTCCATCCGTCCCGCTAAAAACGTCCCAGTTGACTTCGGCAATTAGATTAAGAAATTTTAATTTAGTGTGTATTTTATGAGTTTTAATTGTATAAAGAAAATGACACAGTTTTCGAGAAGTGATTGGTGGAAAGAAATGAGAATTATCCAAATTTTTGCAAGGCTAGTGAAATGCAATTGATTTTTATTTTTTATATTTTTTTATATTGTATTTGAAGAAATAATATAAAGCTTTCAAAAAGATAAAAATCATAATTTTCTGAGTTCGGAGCGGAACATAATCGAGTGAGAGATAGATTTTTGAAGAGAGAGAGTATAAGAATGTGGGGGTTGAGTAGTGAGTAAGGGGTCCCACTTCATTTTATGTTTAAAAGTAATTTTTACTATTTTAGGAAAGAGGACAGAAATAGCGGGACAGCCCAATTAGGCAAGTAGGACAGAAATAGCGGGATAGAGGGAGTAATTTTTAAAGGTATTTTCGGTATAATTTTATTAAGGATCAAAACATTCAATACTAAAAGATTGAGGATCAATTTGACCAATTTTTTGTAAGGAATTTTATTTTGTTATAAAATAAAAAAAATATTTTAGTCATTTTGATTTTTTTAAGGACCAACTGTAACAATTATAATATATTTGAGAATCATAATCGCCAATTATAATATATTTGGGGATCATAATCGCCAAATTTTATTACTCCGTGACTAAATTTTTTCTTCGTATATTACTATGAAAATGAGGGATTAAAACATATAATATCTAAAAATTAAGGAACAAATCATATTAGAATGAAAACATGTTTTGAATATAGAAATCTAATATAAATTTTATTCATTGAGTTTCAAATATTCTACCTTTTAATCCCTCGTTATCATAGTAATATATTTGAAAAGTTTGATCACGAAGCTATAAAATTTGACAATTATGATCCCAAAATATATTATAATTGGCGGGATTGGTCCTCAACCTATTTAAAATTGACGTATTTGGTCCTTGAAAAAATTAAAATGACTAAAATATCTTTTGATTTTTGAAAAATTAAAAAAAAATAGTAATTTCTTTTTGGCCAAATGGGTCTCCAGTCTTTCAGTATTGGATGTTTTGGTCCTTAATAATTTTTTTTACCGAAAATCCCCTTTTAAAAATCGTTGACTAACCAAAAATTTAATAGAAGGACCAATTCATCCAAATTTCTATAATTTGGGGACCAATTAACTAAAAAAAATAAATAAATGACCAAATTGACCAAACAGTCATAGTTTGGAGACTAAACTGTCCAATTCGCCAAAACTCAATTATTGAGAAATAGGGGAGGGATATGGATTTGAACAACTTACCAAAACTCTAATGGGTGAAACCATTTTGAGAGTTGGCAAAACAAAAGGTTTCTCTGCCATAACCATGAGAAGATATTTTTTGGTTTTTAACATTTTATTATTGGGATGATTGTATTTCCGATACATATATGAACATAAACATTAGATGCAGTTGAGTTGGTCTTCAGCATTTGTTACATATTCTTTCAGTTGGCTTGCAGTGTTTACAATAATGTACAACATCCAAGCAAGATGGCAGTTGGGCCCAACCTTCATTGTTTCAAAAATAAAATTGAACCAAAATGGGAGGATCCTATTTGTGTCAATGGTGGGAAGTGGACTGTGAAGTATGTACGGGGTAAATCAGACGCCTCTTGGCTTTGTACGGTATGGATTGCTTCAAGCTTAGCATATGACTCATACTCTAATTTTGGAGAACACTTTGATTATGGAGATGAAATATGTGGGGCTGTTGTGAATGTTAGAACGAGTCAAGAGAAAATTTATAGTTAGACAAAGAATGCTGCCAATGAAGCATATGAAACTTTTTTTCCTGCAGTACCTCTTATATTGTTTTGATATGTAATAATTGGTTTTGTGACTTGCTTTATTTCCCATTTCTATTTTTAAAAAATGCGTCCTTCAGATTTCAAGTGTCTGACCACCTTCTTGACATGTTGAACCAAGCTAGATTTTTGTCTTCATGTTTAATATTTTAAATAAGTGTCAATTGCAAACATTGACGGAGATGGAAGGCATTCTGATTGTTTTTAATTTAATTTACAAACTTCTCAGGCTTTCACAGAAAGAGAACTTGAGGGTAAGTTTGTGATTAGCCCAACAATTACTGATTCAAGATCATCAGATAAAAGTTTATGTTCCAATACTTATGTTTATATGGCCGTGCAATTGCAGTTAATGTGCCCATATATCATAAACGGATATCAAATATCTTTATACACGGAATGCCATAGAATCTCAGTCTGATTATCCTTACTTAGCTTTCGTGTAGAAACTGTTCAGTTGTCAAGATGTTGAAACTGAACAGCTGTCTTAAGATTGTATGTCTTCCCTGGTTCTTGCTTCAGAGATTATGCTTGTTAGTTTTGTAGTAGTTTCTCAGAATTTCTGGATCCCAATGAGACGATCGGCTACAATGTAAGTTTTGTATTCTAGTCATGCAAATCTTACTTTTCACTTTTCAGTATTTTTCGGATCTTTTTCTCAAGGGGTAAAGTAGACCCATGCAAAGAACCTTCCTTGGCAGGGGAGGAGCCAGGAATCGTTACTGCGTACTGTGATTCGGTGACTTAGTTCTAGATGATTAGCTGCTGCAGTCACATTTGTATGTTCTTAGTTAAAATGAGAAAGTTCCTTTGCTTCCCCTCGAGCAAACCAGCATAGCGAGGTTTCAGTACTAGCCGAGGTTTACAGGTCTGTACTATTGTGCCCTTCATAAGATCAGTAGTTCTAGTGGTCGACTAGATTCTTTCAAATTGTTTCTCATTATTAAAAAAAGGAATAATAATAACAATAATAATAATAGCTCATTATTTACATCTTGCTGTTCCGACATACTTACATTCTCTATCAAAATTGAGGTGGCCTCTTTCATTGAAAGCCAATAATTATGTTTACTTAGGAAAAAGAGTATCCATCTACAGAATTTCCCCCTCTTCTCCATTCAAAAATGCGTCTTCATCTTCTTCACAATACTCACCCTTCCTGTACAAGCCGAGTAGGGCTAGAGCCCTACGATCCGGATATCCATTTCGACCACCCAAACAAAATAGGAACTCCAAGTCTTTCAAGGCGATTGCATAATTATATAACTCAACGCTTCTCTCCATCTGCAATACAAAATTAAGTGTTATTTTTCATATGAAGGAATAGTGTACCTTTTTCCAACGCCATTCTTACAGCTTTTCTTTCTTGTTGAATCGGCATCTGCAGATTTAATTTGCACTACGGTCCTTGCTCTCTCTGCTACCCATCATACAAACCATTTAGCATAAAAAATGGAAATGGAGTGAATTAAGTTAAGACCATGAATTGGATCTAAATAATCACCTTTCAGCTGTTCTTTCTGGATTCCTTCTCTTTCTTCCTTGCTCCTTGAAAGGCCAGACTTGTCACCCTAGACAAGTACAACACACAGTTCAGCATAAGCGAACAGTAGAATCAGAGCAGAAATTGGAAAGTATGATTACATGATGTACAACTGTCGGTTTGGCTTTGAAGATGGTATCTGCAAATCGTCTCTTCAGCATTGGAACGCGCTGAGCCTTCTTGGGCGACATATTGCCATCAACCCTCCAGCCTATTGATGAATAAAAGAAGTCAGTTTCCAAATCTACACGAAACGAAGAAGACAGTGTTGATAACATCAAAGTAGAATCAAGCTAACCTTGGAAAGATGCAGGCGTTGCATGAGGACTTTTTTAGTCGTTGAGAACATCTGATGATCGTTTTGATGATACGTCTGAAACAGAACCATATTTTTTTTTATTAGTACCATAAAATCTTAACATAAGTTTCAAGTACACGAGTGTAAGAACTCCACTAACCAGTTGCGGATGTTTATCAAGGCAATGGGTTGTCCCTCTAAGGCATGAAGGGCATTTAGCTTCAACAAAATCAATAGTTCGTCTGAGGTTAGTTCGATTAGAATTTCCTGTGCAAATTAGAGACGATGAAATAGACCCTAATAAGTAAAAACAACCAGAAAATGTCCATTGATGAGCACCCTTTTATTGCTACTTTTCGAGGCTCACAGAACCCAGTAAGTATATATACATTGAGATGTGAAACGCAGTATAAGTATGATGAATAAATGAAGGGAATCATTATGTACTTACATTCATAAGCCTTAGTCTGGAATTTAGTCTTTCCTTAACTGACATCGGCCTCTTGGTGTTTTTGTCCATCCTCGGCTTTTTACACCTTTCTCCAACAAGAGGAGGAGTTTCTGGCTTCCGCTTGCCAGAATTGGCGGGGATAGATGGCTTAACCAACTTCCTTATGCCTTTGGTGGATATTTTGAACTTCAACGGAGACCATATTCCCTTCTTTTCAGCAACCATGTTCGGAAATTGCTCGTGATAGCATGATAAGGTTTCAGATGGGTTCATCGCAGCCATATTAGGATGCAATGATAAACTGCATACCAACAGCAAAACAATCATTATCAACACCAATTGTAGGATGTAGAAATATTCAACAACAAAAAATTATTGGAATTCAAAATACACGCATCATGCCTGTATTACAAAGCCAACTTGTTCTCTATTTGGGAAAAAGAAACACCATAAACAGAATTTAGACGAAATATTCAAATCAAGGCAATGAAATTCGACAAGTAACGGAAATAATCAATCTCGCGGGAAAAACGATCATGATGTAGTAGAAGAGTACATGGCGAGTGGAGAGTTTTACATACGTTTCTACGGTTTAACGCTTTCTTCCTCTTTCTTCCCTCTCTACAATCGATTTCGTTCGCTTCTGCTTGGTAATAATAAGGAAAATAAGATGTTACAGACGACTTTGAATTTGTAGGATAATTAGAGTTTAAAAGGTTGCTTTCTTTTCAAGTACCAACAGGTAATGACCCATATGACAACGGATACTTGCTCCAATTTTATTTATTTTAGAAGTTATTATACATAAATTCGTTAAATATTAGTACTTTCAAATTATTCATCCATACATCAATAATCTCTAACCGTTACTCTTAACTATCTAGTATTATAATATTTATTTACGCTGTTTCGTTTTTATTTATGAGTAAAACTAATACTCTCTCTATTCTATAGAAAGTGTCATGTCATCCTTTTTGAGATGTCCTATGGAAATTGTATTGTTTTCAAAACAGGGAGTGGGTCACATACCTTTACCAACTCCTATCAATTCAAAAAATTAATTAATTATATGAGTCTAACTTACAAACTAATTATAAATAATTAATTAATTGTATGAGTCTCACCTCTTTACCAATTAAAATAACCTCTTCTAAATTATCGCACCGAAAATAAACAAGACGTATTTTATGAGGCGGAGGAAATATTTTTTTGAACTTTGATTTCCAAAATAACACTCTTTTAACTTTAATTCCCAAACTAGTGATATGTGTAAATTAGTTTAATTTATTTTTCTTTAATTTCCAAACTAGTGGTATGCCACCTACCCGTGCTAAATCAGTTTAGCACGGATAGGTGACATTCGATGAGGTTCTCACTTTAAAACAATACATCGACTTTTAGACTTGTGGAAGTCAGTGAACGAAGTGCTTATTGCCTTATCTAAAGAGACCATTGGTGGGAAAAATTGAGGCACTGCTTTGGGCTTAGCTGAGAAATGGAAAGTTTCAAATTTGTGTTAATTGTTCATTTGATGCTTAATTTATTAGGACGGACAAATGATTTTTCACATACTCTCCAGTTAAAGAATGAAAATGTACGCAATGCAATCCAATTGATTGAAGATGTGAAACGTGATTTGAAGAATTATAGAGATGGTGGATGGGATGAGTTATTGAAAGAAATCACAACATTTTGTTCTAAAAATGAAATTCATGTGTATGATATGGAATATATCATTCCAGGCCGAATTAGAAGAACAAATGATGATGACCCACAAACTTACCTCCACTATTTTAGGGTGAATATTTTCTACCAGTTACTTTATTTTCATTCATTATCTTTTATATATTAAACCATTTTTTCTATATAAATTATAATATTTGATTTCTTTTGTTAAATACTAGGTTGTTGATATTCTTTCTAACGAGATGGATGAACGTTTCACAAAGTCAAACTCGGAGTTGCTTATGTGCATATCATGTCTTGATCCTGGAGATTCATTTCAAAAGTTTGATATTGAGAAGTTGATACGTCTTGTCGAGTTATACTCAGAAGATTTTGTTGCCCCCGACATACATCAATTAAGAATTTAATTGGAACGATATATTTTTAATGTGAGACATAATGATGTTTTCTTTGACATTCATGATATCGGAGAACTTGCAAAGAAGATGGTTGAGATGGGGTATCATGTTATGTATGATTTGATCTATCGCCTTCTTGAGTTGGTTTTGGTCTTACCGGTTGCAACTCCTACTGTCGAAAGATCTTTCTCGGCAATGAAGTTTGTGAAGAATGATTTTCGGAATAGGATGGGATGAGTTATTGAAAGAAATCACAACATTTTGTAGAACGTGATTTGAAGAATTATAGAGATGGTGGATGGGATGAGTTATTGAAAGAAATCCCAACATTTTGTTCTAAAAGTAAAATTCATGTGTATGATATGGAAGATATCATTCCAGGCCGAATTAGAAGAACAAATGATGATGACCCACAAACTTACCTCCACTATTTTAGGGTGAATATTTTCTACCAGTTACTTTATTTTCATTCATTATCTTTTATATATTAAACCATTTTTTCTATATAAATTATAATATTTGATTTCTTTTGTTAAATACTAGGTTGTTGATATTCTTTCTAACGAGATGGATGAACGTTTCACAAAGTCAAACTCGGAGTCGCTTATGTGCATATCATGTCTTGATCCTGGAGATTCATTTCAAAAGTTTGATATTGAGAAGTTGATACGTCTTGTCGAGTTATACTCAGAAGATTTTGTTGCCTCCGACATACATCAATTAAGAATTTAATTGGAACGATATATTTTTAATGTGAGACATAATGATGTTTTCTCCGACCTTCATGATATCGGAGAACTTGCAAATAAGATGGTTGAGATGGGGTATCATGTTATGTATGATTTGATCTATCGCCTTCTTGAGTTGGTTTTGGTCTTACCAGTTGCAACTCCTACTGTAGAAAGATTTTTCTCAGCAATGAAGTTTGTGAAGAATGATTTGCGGAATAGGATGGGTGATAACTTTCTCACAGATTTATTGGTATGTTACATCGAGAAAGGAATAACCAGCTACGTCTACATCGATTGGCAAAAAAAAGTAGTCACGTCATCACTTGTAGACTCAAAGAAAAAAAAGAAAGTTATTTGAAAGACTTTGTTAATGGAATATATATTTTGAAGTAATTATTATTTTTTTGTTGCACTTCTTATTATTCTATTTGGACCCTTTGGTTGTAAAGTTCTGGTTCCGTTACTGCGAACACCTTAGTCTCTCCAACCAAAATCCCACAAACGCTAAAATTGTCTACATAAAAACACTTAAAACGACCCAATGACGATGAAGAACGATGTTGTTATTAAATTTGTTACTGTTAGACAGTTGTGCCAAGAAAAATAAATAGCTTTAATTCAAGAACGTAGAGGAGGTAAAAAAAAAAAAAAAAACTGAAAAAGTTGCTTCTTCACCTTCTAATTAAACAAAAATAAAAGATCTTCTCAAGAGTGAGAGAACTGAGATTGAAGAAATATCGTCAAAGTGTGGCTCCTTTTATTCCCGAAAAAAATGAAGGGTAGAAGGAGCAAATGAAGAAAAAAAAACAGGAAAGAGAAAGCAAATGGGATAAAAAGAAAACGAAAAAATATTTAAAATAGTGGGACACTTGTCAAAATATGGGGTGGGAAGTGCACTACTCCCACCCAACATCAAACTAATTATAATTAAGGAAGAGAGATGACATAATAGAATAAGAGAGAAAAAATAATTTTATTTAGTCCATTAATTATATGAGTCGGTTAGTCTACATATGATCATGTTGTATTTAACTTTTAGTATAATATAATATACATTTGACCAATCGTGTCTAATTTAATTTTAGTCATGTATTCCATAAGTTCGAAATGACGCTTCTTTAAATAGTGTCAAATTCAATTTTCTTAGTCTATTTTATTATTTAGGTTATTTAGTGTCATATATAAATTTTTACAAAGACTTGTGTGTCACACAACACACAAAGACTTGTGTGTCACACAATATACTCAATTATATGTCACACTTTATAAGGTGTTGACATATGGTATATGTGGCCCACCATAATTGACTTTGATTTGATTATTTAATTAAAATGTATTCTACATATCAAATGATTTGTGGAGGTGACATATAGTGGAGCATAATTGTATGACACCAAAGTCTGTGGTGTCACACAAAACGGATAGACTTTGGTGTCATACAATTATGCTCCATTATATGTCACACAATTATACTCCACTAAATGATTTGTGGAGGTGACATATAGTGGAGCATAATTGTGTGACATATAATGTGACATATAGTGGAATATAATTGTGTGACATCAGAGTCTATCCGATTAATTTTGTATATAAAAATGTCATTATCTCTATCCTAACGGAAAGTAAATTTTATTGAATACTAATTGTGTGCTCCAATTATATGCAATAGCGGAAATAATCGGCAATCTCATCACAATACGCAAATTATCGTAAGTTTTACATTGCTTTCAATTTTATTTGTCCATTTCTGCATACACTTTTTAGGACCTTCCAATCATTACAACTTTTTCATAATTAAATACGTTCGAGTAATAAAATGGAAAAAATGTATTAAAATCTCAAAACTATTGGCATATGTGCAAAGTACTCCCTCAACTATTAAAAAGAATAATGATCCTTCTCAACTATTGTATTATGTGTGAATTGCCACCCTCAATTAAATATTCCATTAAATTTAACGATCATTTTGATTTTGTCTTATTTTTTTTGGCATTTGTTATGTAGTTACTTGTTGAATAAAATTGATTAATTATGGTAGCGAGCGAAGATTATGGAGAAAAGCTAATTAAAGATTATTTTGTATGAAAGTAATATTTTGGAAACATGCTCCCTTAATTTTGTGGAGGAATTTTAGTGAATGAGAATTTAATATTTATCACATTTGGGATGAAGCGCTTGTGATAAGCAAATATTGCTTTGAAGCATTAGATAAGAGCTTACGCGATATTAAGCGATTTAACAACCCATCAAACTTTAGTAATCAATTTGGTGGTAAAACGGTTGTTTTGGGTGGAGATTTTCACCATATTTTACTAGTATCAATATGACACATAGTAAGTATCAAGGGGTGTTTTCTTAAATACCCAGATCGGAAATCGAAAATGTAATTTTACCAAAAGCTTATAATTGATACACAAAATACCCAACTTTATTTAAATCTGCAAACCGTTATTTTGCTTCGTTCCGTGCGCAAATGATTAACGCAAAATCCCGCTCACGTACTCACCGAATCCCGCTCGGCCATGTGGAATCCCGCTCGGCCACGTGGAAGGCCGAGCCGATTCCCACTCGGCCACGTGGAATCCCGTTCGTGACGTGGAATCCCGCTCGAGCGTGGCCAGTACCGCTCGCGGGATCCCGCTCGGTCGCCCAGTCCTGCCCGCGGGATCCCGCTCGAGCAACCCAGTCCCGCTCGCGGGGGAGCAGAATTCCGCTCGCGGGATCCCGCTAGGCTTTTTGACTTGGCAGGCCGTGCAGAATCCCGCTCACTGAATCCCGCTCGGCTGTTTCTAGTCCAGCTCGTTCCAAAATCGTGATTTTATCTATTAATACCGTGATTGAAGTCCAAAATCGAACACACTGACTCCTCTTTCATTTCATTTTCATCTACAAATTATTTCTGTAGAATTTTGCTTCCTCGTTTCATAAAAAAAAAATGGATAGTTGGTATAATATTATTGTTCATTTTAACGGGCAATTTAACAATTTGTCCGAGTATATTGGCGGTGAAGTTAGAGTTGTTTGCATTCATGTGAACAGTGTTAGTATCCCTATTTTACGACAG
The DNA here is from genome assembly GCA_028984105.1 of Lavandula angustifolia. Taxonomy (NCBI): domain Eukaryota; kingdom Viridiplantae; phylum Streptophyta; class Magnoliopsida; order Lamiales; family Lamiaceae; genus Lavandula; species Lavandula angustifolia. Next base: position 22,868,578 of record CM054810.1, on the reverse strand, counting down.
TTCATTCAATACAATCTTAATCCCTTTTCACTTTTGTCAAATTATGAAATTTATTACACCTACATTTCTCGTCATGGTATCATGCTTAGGTCCATTCTCGCGACCGATATGGACCTAATTCGTCTTTGTACTACACAAATTGACCCGACTTTATTTCTTGACCACTCTAATGCTCAATCTTATCATACACCCGATGTTGTTGAACAATTTGGTTCAAGGTTCAATTTTGAAGATCAAGCGGGTGGTAGCAATCGGGCTGAGAATTTTCGCGAACAGGAAACCTTTTTTCGCGAAGAGGATAACCATGTTGTATCCGACAGTGATGAAGAAAATATTTTGGATAGTTCATTCGAAGAAGAATACGATGAGGTGCATGGTGCATTAAATCAATGTACGTTTGGCGACTTTGCGGCATGGATCCGACGTGAAGGTGGTGTGAATCAACTGATATCTATGCTCATGCCGGACAACCGTGCCCTTCCAAACAATGAAATAACATATGGTGGCAGCGAAGAAGTAAATGACGGTTTACTTCCAGTCGTTCCTCTCGATGCATCGGATTCACCTATGGTTCGAGATCTGGATCACGTTGTGGACTATCCACTCCGTGAAGGTGCGACATTTTGGGAGAAGGCAAATTTGTTTGCTGCTGTTGCACTTCGGCACATGGAACAAGGTCTCGATTTTAGGGTGGCTCGTTCTGCCAATGGTCGGATTGAGTATAAATGCAGACGGAGTCGTGATTGCCCATTTTTTCTACGGGCATCGTTTCACAAAGATGTGTTGTGGATTGTAAACTGCTTGCATGCCGAACACACATGTAATCGAGATTTTTCACAGACTGGTCCAAGAAGGATTCGTGCAAAGGCGCTCGCTGCTTATGTTGCTCGGCGAATGCGTCGTCAAAAATCTGTCCTAAAACCGAAAGAAATTATGGCAGCTATCCAGGGTGAATTTGGCTTTCAAGCAAGCTATAGTGTTGCTCTACGAGCCCGTAATTGTGTTGTGGCGATGATTTTTGGCAGACACTCAGATTCGTTCAAGATGCTTCCTCGTTACCTTTACGTACTAAAAACAACGAATCCAGGTACAATGACTGATCTCGAAGTCGATTCAGAAGGTCATTTCCAACAATTATTCGTTGCTTTTAATGTTTCTCGTGCCCCGTGGGTATTTAACCTCCGAGATCTGATTGTGGTCGACGCGACTCACTTGAAAGGAAGGAATAAATGAGTGTTATTTGTGGCTGCTACGATAGACGGCAACGACCAAATTTTTCCACTAACCTTTGGTGTGGGTCCAATTGAGAACGATTACTCTTGGACGTGGTTCATGTCCCGACTCAGAGAAGCATTTACGATGCCAACCAATTTAATGATCATATCCGATCAACAGCGGAGCATAGCTAACGCGGTAGAGGCTGTTTATCCGAAAGCAGCCTATGACACTTGTTACTATCATCTTCAGAATAAGCTTACACGATATGGTACGACGCTTATCAAGATGTATCATGATGCTGTCTATGCTTATACGATGTATGATTTCGATCGTGCGATGGAAGGGATTCGTCAAGCCTATCCTGAGGCATACGAGAAGTTAATGGATGTCGGACCGGAAAAGTGGTCTAGATCGAAGTCTCCCGTTCGCCGGTACAGTCAGCTCACCTCAAACATAGCTGAATCTATCAACTCGAGACTGCTCACAGCACGACATCTGCCGATATGCTCTATGATCGAGGCAATAGGTCACATGGTGGAACAGTGGTGTGACCAACGTCGAGCAAAAGCCATGGCACGAGATAATCCGCTGACAATTGCTGCAGAGCTAAAGTTAGATCCATCGGAGGACCGTTCACATCGCTTCAATGTTGTGTCAGTGAACGGAGACAAATTCAAGGTTCACGACGGAACGTATCAATGGAGAGTTCAAATCAGCAGAAACGCTTGTGAATGTCGTGAGTGGCAACTCGATGAGATCCCGTGTTCGCATGCTTGTGCTTGCTATCAGGTATAATAGTTTTTCTGTCTATAGGGTTGTTCCGGACTTGTGTATTAACATATTTTTTATCCTATATGGTTGCCGGACTAAATTTACTAGATTTCGTGTCGGATGCATACAAGACTGAGAATTGGAGGATGATTTATGCTGGAACACTATATTCGGTAGCCCCCATGCGTAATTGGCGGGTGCTGGAAGATGTGGCCTCAATGGTCGTGTTGCCGCTATTAATTACGCGTCAGGCAGGGAGACCGAAGAATAGTAGACGACCCTCAGGAGCCGAAGCAAGTACATCTAGTGGGAGAACACGCGGTCCGAAAAAATGCAGCATATGTGGTGTGGTTGGGCATACTAGGAGGAAGTGTCCAGGAATGGATGTGCCGGACTCACCGGAGTCGGAAGCGTTTTAGTATATCGTAATTTGTAATTGTTAAAGTAATCAATGAATTCGTAATTATGTTAATTTGTATTATGTGAATTCGTAATTATGTTAATTCGTAATTGTGTTAATTTGTAATTGTCAAAGTAATCAAAAAAATCCTAAATTGAATAAAAAAAATCATAAGTTCAAATCAAATATGTCAATAAAATACAAATATATAAATCAAAATAGTCATCATGAACCCGACCTCGTATAACACATGTCAAAGATCCTCTGAGCCATCAACCGACGATACACACCTACATTGCCGGGTTCGTTGCCCCACATGACTGTCGGGTAAGTGGCAATGAATCTCTCAACTACCATGCAGGCCATCGGTCCACAGCTCTTATCATCTGCATGACACTCTGCCAATAATAAGTGTGTGTCTCCGCATTGGATGGTGTGAGACCATCTCGGACAACAAACTGCAATTACATTAAATAAATTATTATTAGACTACATTAAATTAAAAAAATATATAATATAAACAAAATCAACTTTAAATTTAATATTTTTACCTGACGATGCCAGAAACTGTTAAGCTTCTTTGGTTGGCCTCCACCAAAGAACCAATTCTTCCAACGAGGAAATTCAGTTGTAGACATCGCTCCAATATCTGGAATAGCCTCGTAGGACCAAATCTACAATGAATGAAAATCAATATTGATTAGTACATGATATATATGAATAATTCTAATAATTAAATTAATAAAATCATTATACACACCTGGAGTGCCCAAACGGGTCCATAGAAATGATATTTCTTGGACGTCTGTTCCGCCGTTCTCGGAACAAAACTACAATAGTGCTTCAGCGCACCGTAAGTGTACGAGCCCCACGGGAATAGGTCAAATGCACGTAGATCATCCACTAATACCCAAATCTACGTGTCGACTAATTTCGTGTCGCTATAACCGAGAAAAAAGTAAATTAAGGCTAGAACATCAGCCACCTTCAAATAGCCCAACTCGTCCAATCCCTAATCTCCATTCTAGAACTTTGACAACAAATCTCTGCCCGTTATTGGTGTACAATCATTTAACTGTTTGTACACAGTCGAGGAACGGGGATCATGCTGAGCATGCAGATCAAAATTGCCGGATCCAAACTTTAAACCCGTGACAAGGGCATAATCGAAACAAGAAAAGCGGGTAGTCGTCCCGGACATGAAAAATCAAATAGCAGAATCATCTCCGTCCGCTTCAATCTCATGACACATCAACATATGGAGAGCCCTTGTTGCATTCCTACCCACCCTCCAATCCAAAAAGCTACCAAAAACCGCATTCCTAAATTCGTTTACTACAGCACCGTCCCCGATAACTCCAATTTTTTTTTAATTATATCAAAAATCTTCGGGTAGAACTCTATGTCTATCCTCGGAGTCGCATCGAGAAGATCAATTCTTTTAAAAACGGACTGCACCGATACAATATAACAGTTAAAAAAAATCAGAATCCCGCTTGGCCGAATCGGAATCCCGCTCGGCGAGCGGGATTTTGGTTCGGCCGAGCGAGATTTCGATATTTTTTCGACCGGAAATCACCCATTCATGCTACAAAAATTCAGAAAATTCATGCTCCGAAAATCATAAAATCATACTCCAAAAATTCAGAAAAATTCATGCTCCGAAAATCATAAAATCATGCTCCAAAAATTCAGAAAAATTCATGCTCCTAAAATCATAAAATCATGCTCCAATTAAACAAAATTCATGCTCAAATTCGAATAATCTCAGAAAATTTAACGAATTAAACAATATTATTCATGCCCAAATTCGAATAATTCTATAAAATTCAACTAATTAAACAAAATTCATGCTCAAATTCGAATAATTCTCAAAAAAACATTCTCATCAAATAATTAAGATTCGCGCCAAATTAACGGATAAAATTCGAGCGGGACTATAGAATTCGAGCGGGACTAACCTGGTAGGCCATTTTTGTGTTTTGGTGTCGAATTCAACTCCGAAATCGTATTCTCGAGCGGGATTCGGCGACGGAGAGGAGAAAAATTTTCAGAACTGAATGCAAGAGAGGAGGCGAGCGGGATTCAGATCTAGATCTGGATTAAATCCCGCTCGTAAAATCCCGCTCGGAGAGCGGGATTTGCTGTCGGCCGAGCGTGATTTGCAGACGTGGCGGGCGGGACGGCGCTTGACGAGCGAGACGGGCGGCGGCGGGACGGGCTGGACGGGCAGGATTCTAGCCGAGCGGGATTCGTTGTCCCTGAACGGGATTCGATCGGTGCTCGAGCGGGATTCGTCTCTCGATCGAGCGGGATTCGGATGTTGGCAGCCTTATTTTCGAGCGGGATTTGAATTTAAGTGAGCGGGACTTGAGCGGGATTTAAGTCTCGAATTAATTCGTTTCGAATTCATGTGTTTTTTTTTTGTTGTTTCTTCAATTAATTCATCTCGAATTCAGGAAAACACCTGAAAAGGATTGGTGTCAGTCAACTTTTTGAAAAAGTAAGGGTAATGTAAGTAAAGTTGGGTATTTTATGTAGTAAATATAAGGATTGAGTATTTTTGATTTTTGTTATACGAAAATGAGTAATAAACAATAATACCACTAGTATCAATACCAAAAATATGATATGATTCTTGGTTTTCTTTTATCATCTTCTCCCAGAATTTAGAATGTGAAACCCTTTTAATGTAGGGAATCACATCATCAGTATAACTGAACTCAGGAGTCCATTTCCAAATCCAAGGAAATGAAAGTTCTATAAAGAAGTATAGGGAATATATTCCTTCCACACATAATCCTTTTCTTGAATTTCAAGAATTTTTGGAGAAATATTTACCCATTTTCAAATTTCTCTTTGAAACAGTCAGGTAAGATTCTTACTGAGGTACCATAATATTGCCACCATCTAATAAACCATATAGGTATGTCGAAGTTATAAACTTCTGAATGGATTTTAATAAACCAAAAATGTTTTCTTTTTGGATTTTCATAAAGAAAAACTTTATAAAAAAACATCTTGATAATCCCCAAAATTATATTTAATGGGAGTTTTATTTTGTAAATAACAAAATTCTTTTTTTGTACATGGAGATATTCCCCATTTCTCTATGGATATAATTTTTCTATAACAATTTTAGAAAAGTTATAAACTTCTTTCTGTCTAGTTGTAAAATGTTGGATCTCACACCCATTATTAATGAGTATATATTTTCATAGTATTCTCGAAATTTATCAGTTCGAGCTGCATATGATGCATTTTCAAAATATCCCCCATAATACTCCATGGATTATTTTTTCCATTTCAAATCTTTTTCCTCTTACAGAAGTATAACTTCTGTTTTTTCATTCATGGTGTAAGAGATATTCTCTTAATCATTTTCCTCGGTAACTATTGATGAATAAGTAGGAATACGATCATGTTTATGTGTATTACTTTCCTTTTACTTTTTATATTCCAAAAATTCTTGGAACTCTGTGTCATGTGACAAATTCGCAACTATAAGCTTTTGTTTTCCATGTTGAGCCATAATTTCTGGCTGCAAACCTTTTCCACCTCTTCCTCTATAAGAGAAAGTTCCTCTCCCTCTGGAGGACATTCCTGTAAAATTCATTGAATATATTCATGTGTTAAGAAATCAGAGAGATTATTTTCTTCCCCTAGCAAATATTTGTTTAGAATATCATGTTTAAAATCTTTATTAAACTTAAATTTTGCAGATTTACAATCAGTTTTTACAATAAATTTTTGATTATATAAATCGTCTTCAAATTTTAAAATACATTTGACTATAGCTAAAATTTCTCTAGCTATAGTAGAATAATTCTTTTGGGAATTATTCCATTTTCCTGAATAGAATCTTACAAGATATTCTTGTTTTATTTGAGAATTTACCTGTTTAAGGATACCTCCATAACTAACATCTGAAGCATATGTTTCGACAATTTTTTCCCAATTTGGATTATTAAGCATTAAACAAGGTAAAGTTTTAACTTTACTTTTAATTTGTTGTACAACCTTAGTATGTTGTTCTATCCAAGGATTTGGAGCTTTTTCAATCTATCATAAAGTATAGCCGTATCTTTGACAATATCTTTATAATATGGAGAAATATAATTTAAACTTCCTAAGAATCTTTGAAGCTGTGTTTTATCTATAATTTCTTTTGAAAATTTTTCAGCAAATTCAATACTCCTATTAATCGGAATTATATTTCTTTTTTCTATGTTATGTCCTAAAAATCTAGTATTTACTTGAAATAAATTCATTTTTGGCTTATTTATAACTAATCCACTTTGACAATAATATCTTTAAATATTCTTAAATGTTTAAAATGCATTTATATATCTTTAGAAAATACTAATATATCATCTATATAACTATAATAAATTCACTATAAGGAATAAAAATGTCATTCATACTTTTTTGAAATTCAGAAAGTGCATTTTTCAATCCAAATGGCATAACATTCCATTCAAATTGTCCTATTGGAACATTAAAAGCAATTTTATATCTATCAGATTTATCAATCTGAATCTGTCAATAACCTGACTTCAAATCAAATTTTGAAAATATAGCAGAATTATGTAATCTATCTAATAAGTCTTTTTTGTTAGGTATAGGATATCTAATCCATTTAAAAACTTTATTATGGGGTTTATAATTTATTACTAATCTCGGTACTCCTCTCTCCTGTTCACTATGTTTATTAACATAGAAAGTTGTACAAGACCAAGGAGATTTTGAAGGATTTATTAATCATTTTTGTAATAAAGATTCAATTTCTTTTTTATATAATTCTAAATATTCAAAATTTATCTGACAAGGTCTAACCTTTGTAGGGATTGTTTTTTCATCAAAATCATCCTCATAGGGTAGAGAAACAATATGCCTCTTTCTTTTCCAAAAAGCATGGGATGATCATTACAAATTTCTGATGAAAATTGATTTTTAATTAATTCAATTTTATCATTTAATTTAGGATTTTGAAGTCTTTCTTGCTTTAAATAATATAATTGATTTCCTTTTGGAGAAATTTTATTAAAAGGTTCATAAATGAATTTAGTAAAAGGTTCATAAATGAATTTAAAGAAAATATCATTTCCTTCAAAAGTTCCTATAATTCCTTCTTTATCTACCCTTTTTAATGGATAGATATTTATTAAAAATGGAGTTCCAAGTATAACTTGGTTAGTAATGTCTTTAACAAGTAAAAAACTTGTTTGAATACACTTTTTATTAATGTAAATATTTATTTTTGATAGTTTATAATTTATTTTTAATTTATTACCTTTGATAGTTTGATTTTTATTAATTTTTGATACACTTTGATAGTTTATAATTTATTTTATAATGTATTATGAGACAATGTATGAGTTGTTTTCTTAAAATACCTAGTGTTTCTTAAAATTAAAAAATGGCCACATTTTGGCGTATGTTATTGTTGGACTCAAATAACTCCAATCATACACTAGATTAATTAATTAAGTAGATTTATAGAATTCCTAACGTCATTTCTTAAGGTTGTTCGAAGTGAAATTCTTGGTAAAAGGAAGGGATTTTCCTCTTCATTAGAAATGTTCGATGTTTAACCAACTGTGTGAATCTGATCCCCTCTCTCATTTGAGATTAAAAACATAGGGCCGATCTGATTATTTTTATTTTCTCCCCCAACCACTAGCAAGACACGAAAACTTATGTATCAATTAAAAGATAAATGATTAAGTCATCAACACGTTATTAACCAAAAGATTAATTTAACTTGTTTTCTTTCTCGATTTGGAAGCTCCTGGACTAAAGAAGGCCCACCTCTTTTTTCTCAAATAATATTCAAGAATTTATTAGGTTGGTCGGATAATTTAATTTATACAATGCCCAAATATAAGTCTCTCCATGAAATATATAATCACAAAATTGAATTTTGTGGCCTCAATTTTGGCCACGTACGGTAATAACATTCTGAAAATGGACAAGCGACTTCAAGATAACTTATTTTTTTAAGGGAGAGAAGTAAGTTTACTTTGTCAAAAGTCTCCCACTAAACGACAAGATTAACGTAGTTAATCAAATGTCGTATAAATGTAGCATTTTAATTGTTTTGGATCAGAAATGCTTCAATTAATTATATAATAATCAGACTTTGAGATCCAAATCAAGTTAATTTAATTCTGACTTGCGCGTATTATATTGTAAAGTCGAAACTAGGCAATCTCTTTGTTACTAAACTAGATCATATACAATTTCAATAACGAAGAGAAAATATATCTATACTAAAAAATATGAGATTGAAATACTTCGGAAGCGGACAAGTTTGTACAGGGAAGAATCAGATCTGTTGAATCAAGAAATGGCGTAATGCCCAACAGAAACCTAATCTAACACGCTGGAATCTGGATCTTTCCAATTTATAACATGCAATCCACCGTACCACGGAATAATCATGATTCTTGCCTTTATATCATATATATGACGTCATTAAAACAACAATAATTATTATTATTCTCTTAATTTTTTAGGGAATGAAACAGTTTTTTTTTTTTTGTCTGAATTCTTCAATGTTATTACAACAAATCGGCATAATTCTTGAAAAATTCGATAACTACAAACAAATCTAATTCCGGCCGGTTTTTATTTTCTCAGGTTTCAAGAAAACCGGTGAGCCGGAGAACCGAATTCCGTACTTGGCTCAAATCCCGGCCCTTGAGCGTCCTCCCATTGCCGGTGCAAACGGAGAACGCCATCATCTTTCCGGCCACGCGCCGCCCCACGGTGACGTGCGGCGGCACGAGCTCGCCGTCGTCGCCGTCCAAATCCGGGTCTACATACCGGAGCCACGAGTTGAGCGAGACGTTCTCCGGGATGCTCACCGGACCGGAGCTCTTCTTCTTACTCGTCTTCAGCTTCTTCCTCTTCGCCGCCTTCTCGCTCCTCGATCGGAACTCGCCGGCGCCGTCGCTGTCTTCGTCGTAGTTAACGTTGATTTCATGAAAGACGACCTCGGATTCCTCGAACTCTTCCGCCATTGGAGTGTGATTGGAAATGGATGAATTTTATGGGATCAAGTTGAAGAGCTGGTAATGGTGGGAATCGGCATGAATTTATAGGGAAACGGATAAATGATTGAGTGTAAAAACATAGCAGGATCGATTTGATTGCTTGCGTCACTGTGAAGAGGTTTGAGTGCGGTCCCCGCTTTCTCAATGTTATTATTATTTTTTTTTCTAAAATTTATTTTACATGATTTTATTTTAATAACGAGAAAATTACGTATTAATATTTCAAGGTGTTATTTTTTAAATGCATTTTTAATTTTATAAGTGAATGCATTTTTTAATAACAAGAGAACTTGTTGCCATAACTTATTAAAATGTGCACTGAGTAAATCTCATTTTTGTACAATAGCATCCAAATCATACATACAATATTTATTATATTAGGCTAATCATATACTCTTGAGACGCTAATTGCTATTTCTCCTTCCCAGAAATTAAGGTTGGAATTATTTAATTAACTTGAGGCTTACGGCTTTTGCTGTCCGTATAAATGACTTTGTATCTTGGGGGTAATATTAAATTATTACTACATTAAATTTGAGTATAGTTTATTCACGTATTATTTATCTTTTCTATGCTTATTCCTTGCGTATTCTCTACTCACTGTCAAAATATACGTATGATTTGGTCAAATAAAAGATTATGTATAAATTGCATTTTGATCAAAATTCATGAATTTTATTTGCAATTATGATTTTATATGAAGTTCTAAGGAAAACTGTTCAAACTTCCATTATTAACGCGTCATTAATGAGTTTGGTATTATGACAACCCACAATTAATCAAAATTGTTACATCACGTATGTAAACAAATAGATTCATTTAAATAAAATGAATTTCTAAAATTTGAATATTGTGCGCACACACGCGTATCCATCTACATGGTTCATCAATCAAGTAATGTCACGTATATTTTAATTTTAAAAAAAATATAAATCAGTATGTAGCTATTAATATGTAACTTAATAATAAAAAAAATCTCAAAATACACATGGCATTATTTAATTAGTGTGCCATGTAGTATGGTTGGAAAAGTGGGATAAAAGATACTTATTGGAATTTTATTATGCTCAACTACCACTAGTCTCTACGTTTATTCAGGGCGACATATATATAAAATTTATTGTGTATGGTACTCATGCATAGTTGCCATATTCTGTTACTTTATTTTCTTATTCAATGTATTATTTCATTAAGATATATGGTAGTTACGGTTTCATTCAGAGTCAAAGCCAGATTAATCCTTGCCTCACATTCTTGACAATTTCGTGTACGAATAGCACTATAGCAAGGTGAGGAGCATGTGTAATTAATGGACGTGGGGTAGTCACGCTTCCTTAATTTATTATTTTGGGAAAATGACCATTTAGGTCTACAAATTATATTATGTCGATCAAGTAAATATTTCCTTATTGCGTTCAATTATATATATTTGGGATTTTCCGTAATATATATGTATTTGAGTTTTCGAATTAGAAATGTTGGTGATGTTTGAACCCGATTAACAATGATTCCTTTTGTGGATTTATGCATACAAGTTTGTAGAAAAAAATTTATCTACTTCAACAGAGTATATGACTCGTGGAACCACACGTGTGGTTTGGCCACTATACTTGCGTTACAAACACTAGGAATTCTACATCGTAGTTCCGTTTGCGTCTACGGTTTACTAATTTAAATTAAGTATTTATTTATTTATTTAATATAAATACGTTGGGAATTCACCATTAGTCGGTAATTCTCATCTTGGGATATTTACACGCGCGCACGTGTACACACACATTGACATAATGAGATTTGATGTTCAATTCTTTCATGTTCAATTTGTGTCTATCAATGAAATAATGATATGCTCCTATTTAACTCATTTTTATAGGGTTAACAAATCGAAATTGTAATATATACTTGTTAAATTAAGACATATATCACTATTTCATCAATGAAATAAATTTGACTTCAATTGAACATGAAAAAAAGTAAACAACAGATCCATACCATACATTGACATATATATAAAATTTATTGTGTATGGTACTCATTATTCATTCACAAGAAAGAAGAAAAGTACGATACATCTAGTATTGGATCTAGAATTTAGAATTATAGAAAGGAAAATGCCGGCTTGTCGATTTGTTAAATGCGACTATGCTACTAACGCAAGTAAGGAGAAGCTATGTATAGCTGAGCCGATGAGTGAAGTCGAAGCTTAAAGCTGTAACACGGCAATGATTGTGTAGGAGCCGTGGACTGAAAATGATCGGCGCGTATTGAGCGGCTCATGCGGCGCCATAAACGGGTCCCAACTTCTAGAGGTCCCACCAAATAATTAGCCACACCCCTTATGAAGTAAATGACAGGGACACGCAATCATATGTCGACACGTATATAGTTTGACAATAACAGAACAGAGAGAATCTAATCCATCCAGCTGTGTAGCCACGTGTACCCTACCATTGTACTTTTCCCGCGGTTAGTTAAACAAATTTTATCTCCCGTTTTGTAATGTATTAAGCTGTAGTAGAAGTGTTTGGAATATTCAGCTTTGAGTAGAATTTTTTTATTAAATATAGTCAAGATATAGAAGCTGCTTAAGTTTTTATGATCCAGCTTTCAGCGACAACTTATAATTTATCTAATTTATTGGACTATTTTATCATTTAAATATTTAATTATAAATTTAATTATAATTATATTTTAATATATTAGTTAGTAATTTAATAAAAATGATTTTGTATTTATAATTTATAAATTCTTCAAGTTTAATGAAATATTTATTATTAAAATTAAATATAAATTAATTAAAATAGTGGGTTCTGAAAATTTTGAATTTTGAATTAATATTTTTCTATTTTCATTTAATGATAATTATTTATTAGTTACATAATCATTAAAATTCTATAAAAATATAATTACTATGAATTTATGCAAATAAGTAATATTTAAAATAAAATAGTACGATATGTTTATGCTAATATGATATATTATGAATTTATATAATATAAAAATTAATTTAATTTAATATTTTGTAATACTGAAATCAAAATTATAATGCATATTTTTTTCAATTTTATTTATTTATTATAAATTATAAGTATTTAATAACATTGAAGGTAAGCCGGACGTTTTATTTAAAAATTAAAATAAGCTACTAATATCAGCAGTTTTCAAACACTATTTTTCCCACTTTTAGCAGTTCTCAACACTTATTTTCAAACACCTACATATTCTCAAATCAGCAGTTTTCAGCACTTATCAATAAACTTCAGCTACTCCAAACACCCACTAAATTTAATGTGCCTTATCCTGTTCCATTTCAATTGCTTAATTTCCTTTTAATACGAGAATTAAAAAAAATTATTAATTGTGTGAAAAATAGTTGAGGTATATTAGATTATATTAAAATATTAAAAGAAATTAAATAATTAGAGTGAAGAAATTAAAAAGAAAAATAGAACAAATGAAATGAGAGGGGGAGATTATTTATGGTTTATTTGATACTAGAGGTGGATTTTGTCCTCCCACCAAAAATGCGATTAATAAAACTACGTTGTTTTAGACTAATATTGTTGAGCCTTTAATGTTATTTGTCTCATTTCATTTGTCTATTTTTTGGCGCGGTTGTTTAGGTGTGTTGGTTTTATATAATAAAAAATATGGTATTCTAATTGTTTAGAATTAATTTATGTGGTAAATGTGTGAGACCCATATAATTATTTGATTTGTTTATAATTGATTTGAGTTGGTAAAATTGTGAGACCTGTTTTCTTATTTATAAACCGAACAAGTAAATGAAACGGTTCGAAAAAGAATATTAACAAGTGTAATGAGGCGGAGGAGTATTATTTTATTGTTTTTCATTCAATAATTTTGAGTCCACAACGACATACGTTTATTAGAGACACAATTAAACATAGACTTTAAGGATTTGTGATTCAATGACGTATTTTAGGGAAATATCTAAAAAACTACAAAACCCAACACCGTTTAACTTCTCATTCGTTTTCAAGAATAATTTGTTTTCAAATTATTTGTTGATTTGGAGTATGTGATTAAGAAGTATAATAAAAGTTTTTGACGCAAATTGAGATATTTGAATCATCAATTAATGAAAGTTCAGTATACGAATCAATTCACGAAATATAGCAACCATAGCAATAATAATTAAACTAAAACATGACTTTTAAGACGCGTTCGTACATCAACCTTTTTCTTTTCTTTCTTTCAATTGCTACATATCCATTTTTCGACAAAGCTTGTCTTAAGATTAAAAAGAACTAACAAAAAACTAAATTCAATAATATGAATTAAACATAAACAATAAAATAAACAATGCAAGAAAAGGAATCTTGAAGTGTGGTGAATGGAGGAGTCCCAACTGGAGACGGTATGATTTGTGAGTGGGCGTGAGTTGACGTACGAATTTTGCTTTTGGAGGAAAACGACATCGCATAACGAGTCACATCATGGCCTTGTATTTTAGCCATTATCTGCATGAATTTGTGTTATTAAAAATTAAAGTGTGTATAAATGTAGCGACAATAAAATCAAATGTTAGTATAAATACTATAACAACATAAAAAACAACATATGAAAAATTGAATAGCGAAAATAACGAAATGCAAACTGAGGCAAGAGTTAGACTCTTTATCCGCAAGACGATAATGCTCCGCTACTCGGTGCAAGCGGTCTATAGCATTCGTCTCCAAGATACAACGGTTTCTCAATTACGAGTAGTTGCACTACTTCTCGTAATTCCGGCGAACTACTTGATATCTCGGGACTAAGGAGATACTAATTAATTTATATGTATGAAGTGAAACAATAGGGATAAATGAAAGAGTTCATGTTTTTGTGATTGTTTTTCCTTTACTACAAATCGTCCTATTTATAGCTTTGAAGCACCCATTTATAAAAGACATAACTCTTCACAAACACATATGTAGCAAAAGACACAACTCTTCGTAATGGACACAACTCTTCGTATTGGACACAACTCTCTTCACAATAAGATGAATTGTGAATGGTTGCATTTGTTCAACTTCCAAGTACCTCTTGGCATGAACCAACATATCCCTTCATGAATCAACACATTCATTCATCATTTAATTTATGAAACAATGTGTCCATTCCATGAAGTAACATGTCCATTCATCTAGGAACCAACGCATCATTTCAATTATTTATATATTAATTAATTTAATAATCTATTTTCCAATTAAAAATTCTAGCAATTTGAACAACGGATATTTCATATTTCATGTTCGTCTTCTTATCAACGAGCTATTATTCAACTCTGTGCTTGCTCAGTTAACAATACTTTCAAACGAGATGCTACTTGTGCATTTTTGTACTCTTACAATACGATTGACGATTCTGGCTAGAAATACGATTCATAATCAACGGTCAATAATCCGCTTCCCAATTCTAACATTCAATTTAGTTTAAAATGACAGCGCTCAGTTTGGATATAGTGATAATTATTAACAATTGAAATAAACAGTAGATCTATATTCCCATAATATTATTAAGAATCGAATTTGTATGTTTAGTACTTAGAAGTTACTCCATAAATATTTCTCAAACTTAAAGCATTATTCAGAAGAATTTAATGGAAAGGTTACGTGATCATATCAAACATATTATTCAAATATCCACTAAGAGATAAGGTAAGACTTTAGATACCCGGCCGTGACTTATATACATGAAAAATGCTATTTTCCCAAAGACATAAGAAAATAGATTTTTGTCTTTTCCATTTTCCCTATTTTTTTCTTCTTCTTCTTCTATTTTTTTGACTTTTATTGAAAAAGAAATTGATAGTTGTGTGCACTACAAAATGTATGAAAGATGTAAACTGCACAAAAATACGTGACAAACTCAATCTAAAAATGTTGATGAGATCTGAACTAGATTGTAAGATGGAATAATGTAAGAGGACTATCAGTAATATATATGCAAATAAACAAAATGAATATTGGTCAAATGATTTATTATAATTGAAAATGGATTTTTTTTCTTGAAGAAGCATAAGTGCCTACGAAGTTTTTTACCCCAAAAAAAATTTCAAAACGAAACGCTATTATTAATGATAATGACTTCAATCTCATCCTCAGGACCCCAGCTACAATATTTCATCAATTCCTATATGGAAGAGAATAATTATACATAATGTGGGAATAATTTTTTTTCCAAATTTAAAATGAAATTTCACTATTCAAAGTGCACATTGAAAAACCTGCTAAACGGAATATTATTCAAACACCCCCTAACCCTATCCAACCTACTACATTTGTATTTGGGCCTTTTCGGGCTCAGAATAACAAAAGGGCTGTTTAAAAGCTCGTTACGAAACGAAAACTGTGACCCATATAAACTATATCTAGGTTGTAAACGAATCAAGTAATTTTTTATTTGATTCGGTATTCATATTCGAATTATGATGTTCGTATTCTAAATTTTGATATTCGAGTTCGAATATAGATATTCGAGTCTATTAGTATTAAAATATGAATACAAAATCATGATATTTGGTTCGATATTCAAAAATATTCAATTAAATATATAAATATATAACACATTTATTAAAATTTTATATATTTAATAATTTTTTTAAAACTTATTACAAATTTTGTTAGGATCTTCGGACCCTCCAAAGTGTGACGAACGAGTTCTTGAAATTCAACGGAGACAATAACAAATAATAATATGAAGAGAAAAGAATAAGACACAGAGAATTTAATATGGTTCGGTCAATTGATTTACATCCATGGGCGACAGAAAAATGATCTACTAATAAATAGGATAATACAAAATGGGCATCCGGAATATGGTCCTATATGGTCAATTAGTTCAACTAACTAATCTCATAATATGTGGACCATAATGCGTAGAAACACACTTAAAATAATTAGAAAACCTATCTATTTATAGGTGAAATTAATGATAGTCGTCATCAATTCTTCGATGTGGGATATAACTCAATTTCCTTAAAGGATTAGGATTTGAGCCACCAAGATAACAAATTTGTTTCTTAAATATATGTATAATTATGAATCGAATAGTTTCGAATCGAATCGATGTGGGATAGAACTCAATTTTCTTAAAGGATTAGGATTTGAACCACCAAGATAAATTTTTTTTTTGTTTATTAAATATATATAATTCTGAATCGAATAGTTTCGAATCGAATCGAACAGTATTAAATACGTACTGAATTCAAACCGAATATTCGAATACAAATACTCAATTAAAAACGAATCGAATTGAATAATTCGAATATCATAACGAATCGAATACGAATCAACTTTAATATTTGAAAACAAATCGAATACGAATACAAATCGAATATTGTGTTATTTGATTCGATTCAATTTATTTACAACCCTATCTATATCTATATCTATAGCTACTATAATATAGCTTATTCTAAATAATTGCCTTTCTATGGACAAATCTTTTTATCCACCAATCTATTCAACGTGATCTGTTTTACCGAGAAGGTCTACGGTTCGAGTCCGTCAGCCCTTCCCGTAAGTTATTTTCTCAACTAATGCCGATAAGGATAAGATTCAATCAAATACGGGTTTCCTATACCTATAGGTAAGAAAAAAAAGATTTTACTTGTATGACTTATATGTCTCGTATTTCTTGAAAAAATACATAACCGAAGAATAGAAAAGATTCTTCCAGTGTTTTGGCACCTCGATGTCGGCTCTTCACCACCTGGGGCTGTAGTATGTTCTAAGGGTTGGGTTGTATCCTACTTTCACGCAATTCACAGGGTTCAACAAACAATTCGAATATATAAATTGTGCTACGGATTCAAAATGAATCAACAGAAGCTGCTTAATTTGAGATTAAATATTACATGATTGTAGTTTAATTATGAAATTTGAGACGATACGCAATAATTTTCATTTATTGATGTTTATAATTCATCTTTATAAAAAAATACTAACAAATTCTTATACATAAATTAATTATTAATAATATCCCATTTGCCATTCGTTGATTATGCCGCGGTTACTGCAACAACGCTGGTCACTTGATGAGTCCTATCGCTCCAAACAATCGAGCCGAAGCTATACACCTTCTTCTTAGCAGCGGCGCCGGCTTCCACCGTAACCTTAAAGCTCTGCTTCTCCCCCGCCGCACTAAAATTGATAAAGAGAAATATGAAAAATGAGTGAATATTATGTATTCGATTATGTTTCCTCTGTCCTATTACAAAGTAATCCAACGCCTATATATACATACTAAGAAACCTTAAAAAAGGAAAATATCAATTACAAATAAATAGTGAGATAAATCAGGGATATCGGAATCATGACCAAATCACATCAAATATATCAGAATCATGACCAAATCACATCAAATATATCGGAATCATGACCAAATCACATCAAATATATCGAAATATATCGGCATGAATAATACCCCCCCTCAAGCTGGAGCATGCAGATCGCGAATGCCCAGCTTGCATAATACAGAATCAAACGAAGACCGTCTGAGAGCCTTCGTAAAAATGTCAGCCAATTGAATCGAAGTGGAAACATGTGATGGACAGACCAAACCATCATTCACGGCATCACGTACAAAATGGCAATCTGCTTCAATATGTTTTGTTCGTTCATGAAAGACTGGATTTTGTGCGATGTGTAATGCAGATTGACTATCACAATAAAGCGGGATACGTGTAGAATGAGACACTCCCAAATCGAACAAAAGTTGCTTTAACCACTTCAACTCACAAACTACAGCAGCCATCGCCCGATACTCGGCTTCGGCCGAGGAACGAGAAACCGTATGTTGCTTCTTTGTTTTCCACGAGATAAGGGAAGTTCCAAGCTTTACTAACCATCCCGTTACAGAACGACGGGTAAGTGGACAACTTGCCCAATCTGAATCACACCAACCCTCAAGGACGAGGGATGCATTGCGGCGTAGAAAAATACCTTGACCAGGAGTTTGTTTTAAGTAACGCACAACTCGAAGTGCAGCAAGCCAATGTTCCTTACACGGCGATTGCATGAATTGAGATAAAATATGAACAGCAAACGCAAGATCAGGACGTGTTACTGAGAGGTAAATTAGACGACCAACCAAACGGTGATAAGGAGTCGGGTCCTCAAGTGTCAGAGTATGATGTTGCTCCAATGGGGTGTCCGCGGGTTTCGCACCAAGTAGTCCACATTTGGCAATAATCTCTAGAGCGTATTTTCGTTGACAAAGAGAGAATCCTTCGTGACTTCGAGCTACCTCCAAGCCCAAAAAATATTTGAGAACCCCTAAATCTTTCATATGGAAACACGAGGATATATATTGCTTAAATGACTCCAGTTCCTGCGTATGTATTATTCCTTGCGATGATCATATCATCAACATATACTAAGACATATATCTGAACGGAGTCTTTCCGGAATATAAACAACGAATAATCAAATACGGACTGCACAAACCCATAATTTTTGAGTGATCCCGATAATTTAGCAAACCAACATCGAGGAGCCTGCTTCAAGCCATACAATGATTTCTTTAATTTGCACACTTTGGACTTATCATCATTGTGAAACCCCGGAGGAACTTTCATATATACTTCTTCGGAAAGATCTCCGTGAAGAAAAGCATTGTGAATATCCATTTGATGCACCTCCCAATCTTTAGCCGCTGCTACAGTGAGAAAAGTTCGAACGGTGACCATCTTGGCGACCGGGGCGAACGTTTCCGTGTAATCAATGCCTTCCTCTTGTCGATGTCCAAAGATCACGAGGCGCGCCTTAAGGCGTTCGATACTCCCATCAGCCTTATATTTAATTTTGTATATCCATTGGCTGCCGAGTGCCTTTTTGCCGCGAGGAAGAGTGGCAAGTTCCCAAGTACCATTCTCCTCTAGTGCTCGGATCTCATTTTGCATGGCTGCACGCCAACCAGGGTCCTGCATTGCTTCGTTAAAATTTTTGGGTTCACGTCCCAAAGTTATAGCCGCAATAAATGAACGTTGTGAATCAGAAAAACGAGCACAATTGATGAATTTATCAATAGGATAAAGAGTACCTGACGAGGAAGGAGGTGATGATGATGAGGTGAGAGAGGAAGGACTTATTTTCCGTACGGTGTGAGTGATGAAATCTTGATACCTTCGATTGGGTATCTTATGTCGTTTCCCACGGCCTAAATCCTCAACCAATGCTTCGTGTGTGATAGTTGGAGTGGGGTTAGTCTCATTTTTATCCACGTCAGCACTATTCTCAATGGAAGTTGAATTGGTCACATTTTCATCCTCAACCAACTCCTCATTTGAGGTGGTCACGTGTTCATCCTCAACCAATTTCTCATTTATACTATTGGGATGTGTTATGTCTTCTGCCGACATATCAACCTCGAGAAAAAGTGAATCATTATCTGTTATACCACCTTCGTTCATATTAATTTGTTTCGCCTGCAAGTGACGTGAAGATGAATAAGATCCAAAAGGAAATTCCCGCTCAAAGAATTTAACGTCACGTGACACAAAGAATTCTTGATTTTCTAAATCGTACACCGTCCATCCTTTCTTCCCAAATGGATAGCCCATAAAAACACACTTCCTGCTTCGACTTGCGAATTTATCACCATGGTGTCGAATATTGTGTGCATAACACAAACATCCAAAAACGCGTATTTCATCATATGAAGGTGGTTTTCCAAACAATAATTCGAACGGAGTTTTGCCAGAAAGGACAACAGATGGAGTTCGATTTATGAGATGACAAGCAACAAGAATACATTTGTACCAAAAACGAATAGGCAAGCTTCCTTGAAAACGCAAGGCCCGAGCCACATTCAAAATGTGGCGATGTTTTCGTTCAACCCTTCCATTTTGTTGTGTCGTCGCAACACACGAAGTCTCAAAAAAAATCCCTTGTTGTCGAAAATAATCAAGCAAACACCGAAATTCAGTACCATTATCACTACGCACTCGTTTAATTACTTGATTAAATTGTCGTCCAACCATTGCCACAAAATCGAGAAACACACATTTCACATCCAATTTACTTTTCAACAAAGACACCCAAATAGCACGAGAGAAATCATCCACAATAGTCAGAAAATAGATAGCCCCACTCGACGATGATTGTCGGTAAGGCCCCCACAAATCCACATGAATAAGTTCAAAAATACGACTAGCACGACTCATACTAATAGGAAAGCTAGAACGAGAGTGTTGTGCACGTTGACAAACGTCACATGCAGAAATAGTTTTCTTATACAAACCACTGATACCCGACAACATCTTCAAAACCCTCTCTGAAGCATGTCCCAAGCGCTCAAGCCACAACTCAAATGACGAACCACCAGCCACTTTGTGCAGCGTCGCTTGTGGAACACCGCGGAAAAAATAAAGCCCGTCTTTCCTCTCACCCGCTCCAATCACCTTCCTCGTCAGTAGGTCCTGTATAAGACAGAGATATTTAGCAAACTGTAAAACGCAACTCGTGTCATCAATCAACTGTGTGACAGAAATTAAGTTGCAAGATAGACGTGGAACGCATAACACATTCTTAAGAATTAGCCCTCCAGGCAGCTCAACATCTCCTTCGAGATCCGCCTCAACAACAGAACCGTCTGGTAATTCCACAGGACAACGTGGAACAGAATGCTTATTTGTGAACAAAGATACATCGCAAATCAGGCGCCAGTATCAATTATCCAGCTATACTTGTCTTTCTTACCGTAAAATCGGTCATGAGCTTGAGACTTTGTTTGATTCAAAACCTCAAGCAATTGTTTGATTTGCGCCGCTAAAATCCCCGCAAGTCCTGTGGTAGTATCAACACCGTTCGTCGATCCTTGCTGAGCAGCAGAGGGCTGCCCAACCACGGTGTTGTGTGCCTTAATCAAATGTTCTCCAGCTCGTCCACGCCCAGTACGGCCACCTCCTCTACTAGAACGTACTCTGCCGCCACGGCCAGATCCTCTACTCCCCTTTGGCCGATCACCCCACCAATCGGAAACCCTGTAACTGAAAACACGTGGAGATATCATGGCCTTCTCGACTGCAATTGGTACAAAACTTATCAGCACTTGTAGTCATGTGCGACTTCCCACGAGTATTGGCGGTAACGGCAAATGCTACCACATCGTCTCTAGAATCTGGAGTTGGTGACTCTACATTACGAAGGCGTTCTCCTTGTATTACCTGCTGATACGCTCGATCAAGTGTTGTAATGGATCTTGACCAAGTAAATTGGTAGCGTCAAGACCAAGCAAAAAATGATGCAAGTAATCTTCAGCCTTTAGGCTTTCTACCTGCTTAGGAATGTTACAAGTACACAGCCCACAACTACGTTTGGGTTGTGCTACATAAGTAGTTAACTCTTCCCAAATTTTTGACAACCGACCAAAGTAAGTAGAAACTGATTCGGACGTACCTTGGCGACATTCTCCAAGTGCAGTTTTTAGTTGACAAATACGCGTGCCATTAACCACACAGTAACGACTCTTAAGATTATTCCACAAAAGTTGAACATCATCGTACTCACCTAGCGTCGATCGGATCGACGATTCGATAGTGTTGGTTACCCAGGAAATAAGAGTGGATTGCACAGCAATCCAGTCCTCCAACTTCTCCTCTGTAGTAGGTTTCTTGACCGTCCCATTGATGAAACCAAATTTACGCTTTGCCTTGAGCGAAATTTTGATCGCCTGTGCCCACTCGTCGTAGTTATCACCCCTAAGCTGGATAGGAGTGATGATATTCCCCGGACCATCGCTGGAACCAAGGTAGTAAGTCATATCGACCTTCTTTGCATCGTCGCTCGCCATGACCTCTCACGGCTATAGCGAAAAAGAAACTTTGTATGTGAATCTCACGGCTCTGATACCATGATAAAGAGAAACATGAAAAATGAGTGAATATTATATATTCAATTATGTTTTCTCAGTCCTATTACAAAGTAATCCAACGCCTATATATACATACTAACAAACCTTAAAAAAAGAAAATATCATTTACAAATAAATAGTGAGATAAATCAGGGATATCAGAATCATGACCAAATCACATCAAATATATCAGAATCATGACCAAATCACATCAAATATATCGGAATCATGACCAAATCACATCAAATATATCGGAATATATCGGCATGAATAATAAAAATCCAACGCCGCCGGCTCAATTACAACCGTGTAACCCTCCGGCTCAGTAATCATCATATTATAAGACGCTTTCCCCGCCCCCACGTTAGTAACGGTTCTATCCACCGTCAAAGGCCCCTTCATCCCCGCGACCGCAAGCGAAGGATAGTTGAGATTACTCTGCGGCGGCAGCTTCGCCGGCAGGAGAACGACGGTTCGAGCTGGTTGCCGCTGCTGCTACAGAGGAAGAGGAGATAGTCTTCGTATGTGGCGTCGTAGCTAGATGAGGCCCGGGTCGGCGGCTAAGGAGGGTTGGATGTGACCCAACCCGAACTCGAACGTAGTTGAGGGGTTTCCCTTTGCGTCCGTTATGGTGTTGCCATCGTTGTTGGTTAGCTTTGCTGCACTAGTTACAAGTTTAATTAGAACACGTATATAATGTGATGATATAGTGGAATAAAGAGATCTAGGTTTCACAGGCATGTGAAACGTGACACAATCCAAATAGGGTGATTAAACACGTTAATTGGAGTATAAATAAATTAGTTTTAAGAAAATTAATTATATACTCCCTCTGTTTCACTCCATTAGTCCACTTTTCCTTTTTGGGTTGTTCCACTCCATTAGTCCACTTTCCCTTTTTAACTTAAAATAATACTCTAATATATTCAAGTGGAGCCCACTACTTTATCTATTTTACACACAACAAACAACTTTCTTAATCTCCGTGCCGAAAAGAAAGTGGACTAATGAAGTTGAACGAAGGGAGTATCTTTTTATTATAATTAGATGCACAGTGCTGAATTGTATTAGATGTGGCAATTAGAGTATCATGTCATCTTCGGATGCCAGACATGTTATGTTGAGATTTTCTAAGAATAAGTGCAAAATACGTACTAGATGTCATAAGCGCAGATCTAACGGTATATGGCCTTGAGAAGAACGGCGACGCCGGAAACGTGAGGGCACGACAATGATGTGCTGGAGTCGAGGTGGTACTTAACGACTCTTGTATCGGAAGGCAACATTAGAGGAGAAGAAGCTTCGCTCCAAGCTGCAAGAATGTTGAGTCCGGGAGCAGTAATATCCGGCTGCAAAATATAATAAATTAAATAATGGGTTAATATTTTGAATAATTTTTGCGGTGTTTAATTTTAATTAAGAACCTCGAGGATATTGGGTTCGACAGCGCTGGGGCCTCTGGAGGTGGAAGCGGCCATAAAGGGAGCCGGCTTGGTGTCGGCCAAAGTCTGGACCGGCGTTAGTCCGGCCGTGGCCGCCGCTGTATAGGGTTCCACAACAATGCATTTTAGCTACTACACATGTTAATAAACAGTATCTATGAGCATTTTTTTACTAGTCATATAATTAGGGTCATCAATTCGTTTAAATTGAATAAAATAAAAAATTCAATTCAATATTTTTTTTAAGAAAAAGAAACCAATCCTAATTTCAATTCAATTCGTAACTGAATGTTTTCGGTTAAATTACAATTTTAATTGAAATTCCATGAAAAGACCTAAAATTGAAAGATTTTTCAAATTTATCTTGAATTTTTGTATAAGGTCGGTTAACCGACAATAAGAAAGTCTAGAGCCTATTTCAGTTTTTTATTAGGTTGGGTATGAACTCAAAAACTCGATTTTGATTACGTATCCAATGGTGTCATTTGTTGTAGAGCCTGGGATTTCCACATCTGCTACATAAACAATAGGATACGTCTCTACCTTATCGATCGGAGTAATTGATTGTCCCTATTTTCATCAAGCAAATGCAAAACAAGAACACAAATTAATTAGTTCCTTAATCCAAATCAATTCCTACAATCCCTAATAAGAAATACAAATACAAATATAAACCGACCCCCAATGCGACGCCGTTTCCAAGAGTGACCGGCGACCAAAACACGCGATCAATACTACTCGCCGCGACAGTGATCAGCCACGGCACTACGTTCGTCACCGTTCCGGCGCCCGGACCGGAATTCCCCGCACTGCACAACACCACAATATTCTTCTTTATTGTTGGGCTTAGGTGGGTCAGCCTATTTGTTTTTCTTGACCCACCAACCAATATATAATATAAAATGATTGTTTTGATTTTCTTTGAAACGTGAGAAGAAACGTTTCGGCGGCGACGTGGTGGGATTTTTTGGTCAACTTTTCGTCTCGTCAAACAGCGTCCACACGTTTTGTCTTTGCGGCTGTGGATTTTGGTTGAAATTCTTATTCGTGTGTTCGTCTTGGTGAATTCTACTTATTTACCGGCTCAATTTGGGATTTTCAATTAGTAAAGTATTTCCAATTCTATAAATTGTAGGTTGGATATACTTGTGGTGTTTTGGTTGGTAGATTGATTGATGCTTGTATCGTCCGGACTCATCGGATTGATTTGTGTAACTCTTTATCATCGTAGTGGAGTTATTTTGTCTGGACTAGGTGCCGTGGTTTTTTCCAATTGGATTTTCCACGTAAAAATTCTTGGTGTTCTGGTGCATTTAATTTCCGCAAGCTATTATTATTTGTGAATTGGTTCATCCTGTTTTAATCGGTGGCTTGGGAAAATTGGATTGTTTCTGGTAACATTTACTGCATGCAGAGCTCCGATCGAAATTCCATTCTTAGCAAATTCCGTACTGTTCGTCTTCCCGACCGAGAGACTCATCACTTGAACGCCGTCGGCGATGGCGTCGTCCATGGCAGCGAGCAGGACGTCGTCGAAGCAGACGTTCCCTTCCGCCACCGTCTTGTTCGGAATCGGCCAGCACGCTTTGTAGATAGCCAGACGCACCAGCGGGGCGCCGGCGCCGCTAGCAACGCCGCTGCCTAATCCACCGATCGCGGTGGCGTTGCGCACTCTCCGGCCACCAACCGTTGACGCCGTGTGGGTCCCGTGACCGTTGCTGTCCCTCGGCGATTTAAAGTCCAGTTTTGAATCCAAAGGCCCGTAGTACGCCTCGTATCCCTTCAGATAGTAGCGAGCACCCACTATTTTCCTATTAATTAAATAAAAAAAATCAATTTTCTCAATTCATGAATTCCATATTATATAATGAAATAATATATAATAATAATAATAATAATAATAATAATAATAATAATAATAATAATAATAATAATAATAATAATAATATTACTTGTTACAATTAGAAGTAGTAAATTCATCTCCAGTTTGGCATGTTCCTTTCCAGTATTCTGGAACATGCTCCATATCTGTGTCACTGAAACTCTCAGACTCCGGCCATACGCCTGCAAATTGACATTTCCGAATTAGGTCAATTTTTTTTTTTAAAATTATGATATTACATACTTCTAATTTTATATTTGATTTGTTGAAAGTCGAATCCGTGTAATTAAGCATTTAAACATTACTACTGTCAACTACGCCTACAGTGACATCCTGACCATAACCAGCTTTCTTCAATAGATCTTCTCCGTTAGCCTTCGACTCGTCCCAGTTAGCTTCGAGTAAGCTAATGAAATCCCATGATCTTGTCGTGTGGAGCATCGAAGGCTGGCTAACAAACACTGAAATAACTCCATCCATCTCTGCCCAATACAATTCATGCATGAATTTAAAAAAATCAACTCAATAAATTTGATATGGGATTATTAATTGAAAATAAAAGACATATACCTGATATGGTTTGAGCTTCTTGAGGGGTAAGCATCGGAGAAGCCATTTATCGCGTTCTTGAAGCTGTAAACAATTGAATCTCTAGCTTCCTCATTTGAGAGCTTCACAGAATGCAGATAAGAACGATGGACGTCTTCGATTTGCTGAGAAGCTGCCCTCCCAGGTACACTAAGTAGACCTGCATGTACAAGATCATAATAAATAAAATCAGAAATCATGATCAGCGGATAAAACTGGGGCCCAGGGAACAAGTACAAGAAAGAGACATAATGTTGTGCGGTTATTCATTCTATTTGAGAGACTTTTGTGGAGCTAATGATCTTTGTCTTCGGCTTATATAGAAGTAGACTGAACGATTGATAAATTGGGTCATATTCCTCGTAAAAGCCTTACAAGTCAGGGTCTTGTGGGATAATAATAGGCTGGGCTCTAACAGCAGTGCTGTTCTATTATAAGTTAATTATTAGTTCAAATAGAGTGGAAAAGCTTACTGTTCCATTTTTTCAATGGGAGGTGGAGGGTACTGTTTCTTGTACGCCATATTGATTTACTTCTTCTTTATAGAACAAACACGACGATGGATGAAGGAATTAGTCCGATTTTCCTCGAAAATTAATGCAACGATCTATCAACTCATCTCTCTCTATATTTGATTCAACAGAATAGAGCTTTAGATCTTCTTTTATAGAGTCATGGAACATTGACGAACAAGTGAATCTCGTGCACGTTTTGAAATTATTCTTTGGTTATGGGCGATTCGATACCATTCTCCTTGAAAAAATCTGTTATTTGGGGTGTGTCGAAATGACGGTTACAATGTTAGCCGAGGCAAGAGTTGAACTCTTACTCCGCAAGACGATAATGATCCGCTACTCGGTGCAACTGGTCTATAGCACTCGTCTCCAAGATACAACGGCTTCTCAATTACGAGTAGTTGCACTACTTCTCGTAATTCCGGCGAACTACTTGATATCTCGGGACTAAGGAAATATAAGCTAATTTATATGTATGTAATGGAAGGGACATAAAAGAAATTGGAAGATGAATCATGTTTTGTTCTCAGTTGGGAATTGTCTATTTATAGGCATGAGATGCCTTTTCGTAATCATCACAATGTTTGACAAAGGAGGTTAATTTCAGCATGCATGCAATGTTACATGCTTTAACATAGCAACGTTTCATGCTTTAACAAGCCACGCATGCATGCAACATTTCATTCTTTAATACATGAAACCTTGTGTCCATTCACCACTTCACCACCAACCAACCGACATATCTCTTCCACGAACCAATGCATCTTTATGTTGCAACGTTTTAATTTTTAATTATGTATTAAACAATTTAATAATCTAATTTTCATGATTAAATTAACAAAATCTCCATGGGATCAAGTCTTTGATTTGTTCTTCCTTATTTTGGTCGATATGATTTGTAAAATTCGGAATAGGATCTACTGTCTTGCGATTGTTATTTGGGGTGTGTCGAAATGACGGTTACAATGTTAGCCGAGGCAAGAGTTGGAATCTTTTTCCGCAAGACGATAATGCTCTGCTGCTCGGTGCAAGCGGTCTATATCACTCGTCTCCAAGATACAACGGCTTCTCAATTACGAGTAGTTGCACTACTTCTCGTAATTCCGGCGAACTACTTGATATCTCGGGACTAAGGAAATGTAAGCTAATTTATATGTATGTAATGGAAGGGACATAAAAGTATTTGGAAGATGAATCATGTTTTGTTCTCGGTTGGGAATTGTCTATTTATAGGCATGAGATGCCTTTTTGTAATCATCACAATGTTTGACAAATGCGGTTAATTTCAGCATGCATGCAACGTTACATGCTTTAACATAGCAACGCTTCATGCTTTAACAAGCCACACATGCATGTAACATTTCATTCTTTAATACATGAAACCTTGTGTCCATTCACCACTTCACCACCAACCAACCGACATATCTCTTTGTTGGGTGATGATTCTATCCTCAACAGTATTAGATGTAGTGGGAAATGATTCTATCTTCTGTACTGACCGATACTCAGTAGCATTGTGCTCTGAATTAGTCTGAAGATTTGAAGATCCCAAAACCCTATCTTGATCGGCGAACCTTTAAGTTGTAACCTGTTTTTGTCTTTGAGGTTTCAGACTCAGTAGACCCTCTGCTCTGGTTCAGGAATTCAGTTGCTTATCCGCCTCAGCACCAGAAGTAGAAGACTCAGTAAATACTGGACTCAGGCGGGAGCAAGATATGCGAAAGGAGTCAATGGAACTGAACTCAGCAGGAGTAGTTCACTGTACTCAGAGTTGATCTTCAGTAAAGCAGACTCAACAGGAGTTCACTACTGAATCAAAGATCAGACTCAGCAACGGCCAGACAGTCGTCTGAACTGTCAAATCTTTCAAAGACAATCAACATAGTCAAGTACGAGGAAGAGAGAAGTCAGCTTCAAATCTCCTTGAAGTCTGTTCTGTCTCAACCACTTTCTGAACCTCGACCAATGACAAGCAGACACCTGTCCTACACCTACTAAAGCTGCAAGTCAACAACTTTCCGGAAAAGAGGGAAAAGAGTCTCGCAAATGCTACAAAAGAGCCGTTAGCTACCCAAAAGAGAGAGACAAAGGATCATCGTCTCCAACGGATCTTTCCTAGTCTCTTCTCTATAAATAGAGGGATAAATCAAATTTGAAGCTCACGACGACGCGAGAAAGAAAAAGAAAAACCGCATACACAGAGCATTCAAACGAGCAAACTCGAAAAGCCTAAGTTCTCCGCAAGAAGTTTGAAGAATTCATCTCTGGCGAAGAACTATATTCTAGCTCTTAGGGAACCAAGCTGAACTGTTAAATACAGCCTCCAGTATCCAAACGACGATACACGAACCCAAAGTCATACTCTGCTGTTCGTCGTTCTAGAAGCCACTTCATTGTTCCCTATCCCTCTAACCTAAGCTCAATAGAATATATCCATAGCTTAGACGAAGGAGTTCATCTTTGAACTGTTCTTTATTGTAAAGAACTCCTTCATAGTTGGAGAGTTTTTTCAAACACTCAGTTTGATAACCTTGTAAACTGAGACTTGCTCAGTATAAATCTCAAGACCAGAGTTTGTCCAACGTACAAACCAACTGAGACTACCTCAGTATAATAAATAGCTTCCTGATCATTCGGGATAGTGGACGTATGATTTTTGTGTCCGACCCACTTTAAAAATATCTGTGTCTTGTGTCTCGTATTCTTTTTCACTGTTGCATTGATGTAACTGTTCATACTGAAAAGCCTTCTTAAATCATTCAATTGAGTTTCAGCGAACTTAACTGATTGCACTAATCTACTGAAACTGTTTTATTAAAAACGTTTTCCAACTCAACTGAATTGGGCCTACACTATTCCGCACCACTGAACTTTATCTGCAAGTTACTGAATTCTGACTCTCAGTCAGCTAGCAGATCTCAGTAGAGTGAGTCACTCTGCCAACACGATTCAGAACAGCTTATCTGGTCTGTAGAACCTGTTCAGCACGACACTATCCTGAAAAAGGACTGTTCGTGTTTAAGTTGAGAAATCGGTTTTCAGGTGTATTCACCCCCCCCCTCCTCTACACCTGAACGTGCTCTCGGGACCAACACTCTTCCACGAACCAGTGCATCTTTATGTTATAATAACCATGATTCACATGCAACGTTTCAATTTTTAATTATGTATTAAACAATTTAATAATCTAATTTTCATGATTAAATCTAACAATCCCCCACATTAGATTATTAAATGCAAATGCAAAATGTTATGCAAACCAAAGTCCCAATGACCTATTATTGCATCAGGATATGTAGTTTTTTGCTTTGAACCTTCCTTAGAATAATGTTATCGGATTTACTCGCTGCTCGGTGAACGCGATGTCTTGAACTGGTCAGCTTTCGTGTAAACCAAGACAATAACATATACACAATAATAGATACAATATCTTTCGTTCTCACGTTGTGCCCATTTTGGCCTTGGACCATATCTTGGATTCATAAGTGTTTTTCTATTTGAAGCGGCCACACTTCTCACTTATATAGGTGATCTCCTATAAAGAGTATCCAGCCATACTCCACCATTAAGGCTATAGGAATCATTAAAAGCTCATAAGCTTACCCTTTTACCACAAGCTACAGGTTTGCACTTGGGGCAGCTTCGAGAATGGATTTTAGTTGTGTTTCCAAGTGCACAACTTGAACATTCTTAACTTAGTTGTCTCTTTGAACCATGTTCATGGGATCTCCAATTATCATGGTAGAGTTACCATTAAGAGCGTTCTTTTAGTGTGGATTTTAATCCCATTCCACTTACTGCATTGTATAATTGATCACGATTAATACCTTTAGTAAACGGATCCGCAATATTGTCTTTTGACTTCACATAGTCAATACATATTATTCCACTAGTGATCAATTGTCTAACGATATTGTGTCTTCGACGAATATGTCGAGACTTACCATTATACATACTAGTTTGTGCTCTCCCTATTGCAGACATACTATGACAATGTATTAAGATGGGAGGCACGAGTTTTTCCCAACACGGGATATCATCTAAGAAGTTTCGTAGCCATTCGGCTTCTTCGCCCGCTTTGTCTAGAGCAATGAACTCCGATTTCATTGTAGACCGAGCTATACATGTTTGTTTAGAGGATTTCCATGAAACTGCTCCTCCACCTATGGTAAACACAAAACCACTTATGGACTTGGAATCTTTTGTGTCGGATATCCAATTTTCATCACTATATCCTTCTAACACAACGGGATACCTTGTGTAATGCAGACTATGAGTTAAAGTATGCTTTAAATACCTTAGAACTCTAGTTAGTGCGGTCCAATGATCCTTTCCGGGATTACTTGTGAACCGACTTAGCTTGCTTATAGAATACGCTATGTCGGGCCTTGTACAATTTGCTAAGTACATTAGGCTTCCAATGACCCTAGCCTAGTCCAATTGGTAAATTGGATCTCCTCGATTTTTGGCTAAGTGTAGGCTTAAGTCTACAGGAGTCTTATCCGGAGGTAGATCAAAAGCATTGAATTTCTTAAGCACATTCTCTACATAGTGAGATTGTGATAAAGTAATTCCTTTGGATGTTCTAGAGATTTTAATCCCTAGAATTACATCAGCTATTCCCATATCTTTCATGTCGAACATTCTTTTCAATATTGCTTTAGTATTCATAATTATGTTATGATCACTTCCCATAATAAGCATGTCATCAACATACAAACATATAATGTCAAAGTTGTTAGGTGTGCCTTTAATGTACACACACTTGTCATACTCGTTTATTTTAAAACCATTTGATAACATAACATGATCAAATTTCTCATGCCATTGTTTGGGAGCTTGTTTAAGTCCATATAATGACTTAACAAGTTTACAAACTTTCTTTTCTTGTCCCGGAATAACAAACCCTTCAGGTTGTTCCATATAAATTTCATGTTCTAAATCTCCATTTAGAAATACCGTTTTAACATCCATTTGATGTATCTCAAGGTTATGTAAAGCAACAATTGCAATTAGCGTTCTTATAGAGGCTATCCTCGTTACGGGAGAGTATGTATCAAAATAATCATACCCTTCCTTTTGCTTGTAACTCTTGGCTACTAGTCATGCTTTATACTTGTCAATAGATCCATCGACCTTATATTTCTTCTTTAGAATCCATTCACATCCTAAAGGTTTACACCCGGGAGGAAGGTCAACAATCTCCCAAGTGTGTGTTCATAATTGACTCGATTTCACTATTAATCGCTTCTCTCCATAGAGGAGCATCGGGACTTGACAATGAAGCCTTGATTGTTTGCGGTTCATCTTCTAATGAATAGACTACAAAGTCTGGACCAAAAGACTTTGCTATTTTCGCTCGTTTTCCCCGTCTTGGTTTTGGTATTGACCTATCACTTTGGTCAATCTTTTCTAGTGAGCTTTCTTCATGAGTTCGTTTCTTAGAACTTACGTCATTCTTTTCTTTCTTAGGGAATATAGACTCAAAAAAGACAGCGTTTCTTGATTCTATAATCATTTCCTCATTTATGTCGGGTATTTCCGACTTATGTACCAAAAACCTATATGCACTACTATTGTTTGTATATCCTATGAAGATGCAATCTATAGTTTTAGGTCGTAGCTTTACTTGTTTTGGTTTATGTACTTCAACTTTTGCCAGGCACCCCCACACTTTAGTGTATTTGTAGGATGATTTCCATAGTTCGTATGGAGTTTGATCTTGTTTCTTTGAAGACAACTTATTTAAAATTTTATTTGCCGAAAGAATAGCTTCCCCCCACATGTTATGTGGTAAGCCCGAGCTTATCAGCATCGCATTCATCATTTCTTTTAATGTTCTATTCTTTCGTTCAGCAACACCATTTGATTTTGGAGAATAAGGTGCAGTTGTTTGATGGATAATGCCGTTTTCACGACAAAAGTCCGCAAAAGGTGCAACATACTCACCGCCTCGATCACTTCGGATCATTTTGATCTTGGTGTTAAGTTGATTTTCAACTTCATTTTTATAGCTTTTGAAAGCATCGAAGGCTTCGTCTTTGCTTCTCAAAAGATATACATAACAAAATCTTGTGCAATCATCTATAAATGTTATGAAATAATTCTTACCACCTCTAGTTTGCACAATTTTTAAGTCGCATAGATCGGTGTGAATTAATTAAAGAGGTGTAGTCGATCTTTCCACCGAATGGAAAGGATGTTTAGCCATTTTTGCTTCAACACAAATTTCACATTTTGAATGTTTGTCAAATGACATTTTCGGCAACAACTCTAAATTCACTAATTTTCTTAGTGTATTTAGATTTACATGTCCTAATAATCTATCATGCCATAAATTAGGAGACTTAGTCAAGTAAACAATGGGGGTCTTTTATTATCACGGATAGCATTTACATTGATACAATTCATCTTGAAAAGGTCGCTATCTACATAGCCTTTTCCTATAAATTGTCCATTCTTGGACAGTACAACCTTATCCCCCTCAAAAACTATTCTAAATCCGGCCTTGCTAAGAATAGAGCCGGAGATCAAATTCTTGCGAATGTCGGGAACATGGATCACGTTTTGGAGAGTCAAATTGAATCCCGACGTCATCTTGAGTACAACTTTTCCAATTCCATAGACCTTGGAAGTAGAGGAATTTCCCATATATAACATTTTCTCCTCCTTGACAACTTCATAAGTTGAAAACATTGATTTATCCACACATACGTGCTTAGTAGCGCCGGTATCGATCCACCATCCTATCGGATTACCGACCATGTTTACTTCATCTATGACCGCAGATAGGTCGAGTTCAGACATATTGACGGGCACGTAATTTTCTTCGGCTATATTTGCTTGTGGACGCCTTTGTATTCATTCTTTGGCTTGCAGCAATCCTTTGCCATGTGGCCGGTTTTTCCACAATTGTAGCAATTCCTTTGATCTTTTTCTTCCTTTTTGAATCTTGCTTCTTTTCATAGAACTTGCGTTTCTTTGGGTTAGTGCTAGTGCTGCACTCGGCTTGATTAGCCCTTGCCTCTATAGACGGCTTGTTAGTCTTTCGATCTGCCTTGCGATTGTCCTCTTCAATTCTGAGACGGACTATCAGATCTTTGAGACTCATCTCTTTACGTTTGTGCTTGAGATAGTTCTTGAAATCCTTCCACATCGGTGGTAGTTTCTCGATCACAGTTGCAACTTGAAATGATTCAGAAATGACCATACCCTCGGCAAGGATATCATGTATGATCAATTGAATCTCTTGCACTTGTTCGACTATAGTTTTGGTATCCACCATCTTGTAGTCTAAGAATCGTCCAACAACGAACTTCTTTAGACCGGCATCTTCGGTCTTGTATTTGATCTCCAAAGAATCCCACTATTCTTTCAACGTCTTTGCAGTCGAGTAGACACTATAGAGAGTTTCGTCAAGTCCATTTAGGACATAGTTGCGACATTTAGTCCATTTAGACGCTATGCGTTTTTGCTCATCAGTTTTATTTTCCCCACAATTGGAGGTGATTCTTTCAAGAATTGAGATAAATTTAAAGTAGTTAAATAAAACAACATTTTAGATTGCCAACGCTTAAATTCAGAACCTGAAAACTTTTCCGGCCTTTTCGCATGAACAGGGGCGCTTGGAATTTGGTTGTTCGTTGCTGTTGTAAAGTTCGGCGGCATGTTACTACTGCTTGTCATTACTTGAACAAGGGGATCGGGTACATCACTGCTACTTGTCGTCATTTCTTCAACACAATTATCGTCTTGCGATTGTTATTTAGGGTGTGTCGAAATGACGGTTACAATGTTAGCCGAGGCAAGAGTTGGAATCTTTTTCCGCAAGATGATAATGCTCTGCTGCTCGGTGCAAGCGGTCTATAGCACTCGTCTCCAAGATACAACGGCTTCTCAATTACGAGTAGTTGCACTACTTCTCGTAATTCCGGCGAACTACTTGATATCTCGGGACTAAGGAAATATAAGCTAATTTATATGTATGTAATGGAAGGGACATAAAAGAAATTGGAAGATGAATCATGTTTTGTTCTCGGTTGGGAATTGTCTATTTATAGGCATGAGATGCCTTTTCGTAATCATCACAATGTTTGACAAAGGAGGTTAATTTCAGCATGCATGCAATGTTACATGCTTTAACATAGCAACGTTTCATGCTTTAACAAGCCACGCATGCATGCAACATTTCATTCTTTAATACATGAAACCTTGTGTCCATTCACCACTTCACCACCAACCAACCGACATATCTCTTCCACGAACCAATGCATCTTTATGTTGCAACGTTTTAATTTTTAATTATGTATTAAACAATTTAATAATCTAATTTTCATGATTAAATTAACAAAATCTCCATGGGATTAAGTCTTTGATTTGTTCTTCCTTATTTTGGTCGATATGATTTGTAAAATTCGGAATAGGATCTACTGTCCTGATTCTCTATGTCCAATTTGTATCTTGTACCATTAACGTTAATTCATATGCATGGGTATATTTTTGTTAAATGAAGATACATGTTACCGTTTTATTTGAAAACAAAAATTGAAGAGGAAAATTAGGCATGTGATCTGCTCCCGTAAGATATATTTACATAAAATACATTTTCCATGTATTGATTGTATCCGCAACCAAAAAATAAAAATAATAACAACAACAAGAAGAAATAACCAAAAATAAAACAAACTCCCACGTATTTCTTCTCAAATAACAAGAACATTGTATTTTAGTAAGAGAAAACAATTTATGCATTAAAATCGTAATCTTGGATCCAGAATTGATAAAAAGATGTTATCAGAATCGGCCCATAACCAAAAAAGTTGTTGATGTTTTCTTTAATTCATACCAAGACTAGCTGCACGATCTTTCATGATTTAAGGTTGGTTTCTCATATTTAGAAAGAGTTCCTTTTTCTTTTGGAGCTGCATCTTTTATTCTGTGTGAATTGCTTCTCCAGTTTCACTCATACACCAAAGCAATTAAAAATTCTTAAATTTAAGAAGAGTTAATTGTGTGTATTATATTTTGGGTTCCACACAAAAATTATATATAATAATTTATCTAAAAGGAAAAGTTAACAATGTGAAATGATATAGCGAACAATATCTTTGGGACGAAGCATGTAGTTAACCTTAAATGGGCCTTACTAGCCCACATGACATCATGTGCTCGGCTTAACTGCTCTGTGTAACTAGCAAAGCCCAACAGCTTCCGAGTCCTCAAAATTTTTGTTTTCTAACTGAATTCTCTCCTTTCTCTGGCATGCACCGATGCACGCTGCATAATTGCTGATACACACTCTCAAGATATACACAAGCATGAGGCCATGAATTATTTGCAATTAATTTGTACCCTTCTCGCTTCTACCTCTTTTGCCCTAATTTTCGCTGTTCCTAATTTGGGACTTTTGACAATTTTCAGGTTTTATGCGTTAGAGTAGATTTTCCAGTATTCAATTGGTCGCATAAATGCAGTATTTCGTCTCTAGTTAAGGCATCAAACTCCAGTATTCCAGGGCAGAAGGCAAGCAATAGTTAAATTCATTCAATTAGTAAATTCTTCTGGTCTTCCGTTATTGGATTTTACATTTTCCCCTTTGTTTGCCATTGCTTAATCGAAGATCATAGCTGCTCCGCAGCACTACCGTGACGGACAAAAGGATCAAACGTTGGCGACATCCGGTGCTGGTGAGAAGTAGGAGTTTTTATTTTCATGATGTTAACCTCTGTTTTGATTTGCCAATGCATCGAATTCAGTGTATTTAAGTGGCCTGAGAATCCTGTTTAATTGAATTTATATTGTAGAGGAAGCTTGTTTGGAAGTCGGGAAAGAAGGAACACCACTTATGGCAAAAGAGGGAACAAGCTGGTTCCGGACAAAAGGCACTGAATCTTGTCCGAACTGTATGTATGATTTGCCTTTGATGTTAAATTATATTCAACTGTTGTTATGCTGTAGTCTGTTGAAATTCATGAATCTGAAACTTTGAGCAGAAAGAGTATCTCTTTGGTAATCTCAAACTACATAAAATGCAGTGTTTCGAGAACACGAAAGAATGTAGACACAATCCAGAATATCATGGATTGTGGTACAAAAGTCATGTAAATACCTACTATACCAAGCTAGAACGGTAGAACATAAATACCAACATGTTTAGAAACTTCGCATTAATGCACTTACTTTCTGCCTACTTTGATGTTAAATAACCAGCTGCATATCCCACTATAAAATCAGTGACATACTAACATATCAGCTGCATTGCCACGATCATTGCAACTCACTAGGCAGCAGAAAACAATCGGCACACTGAAACTGAGCCTGTGCAGAACTCACTATCTTGAACTCTTCTTTGATTTTCTGTGCTGTCACGACAATGAGAACATGTAGAATATAGCATATTAGTAATAGGTTCCATTTTTTTAATACTTCAACATATAAATGAATTCGTGTTAATTTGGCAGATTTGTGGACTTCCAAATGAGAAAGAGGCTGTTTATAGTGCCCTAGATGAATGGATAGCCTGGGAGACTGAATTTCCGGTAATTGCTGCAGCAAAGGCTTTAAGAATCTTAAGGAAGAGGAATCAGTGGAAACGCATTATTCAAGTATGAGGCTTTTGATACACTTACTTGATCTGCTGAGGCGTAATATGGTTATAAGTTCTCCCATATTAAAGTAGCAGTTGACTATTTCTTATCATCTTCGAAATGGATTGATTTAGATTCATCATCTGTTTAATTATGGTAGCCTTTTTACAGGCAGTAGGCTTCAACTGATATCTTTACGTGTTGTGGTGCAGGTGGCCACGTGGATGTTGAGCAAAGGTCAAGGAGCAACAATGGCGACATATGATCTCCTTTTGCTGGCATTTGACATGGATAGAAGGCCAGACGACGCAAAAGGGTTGTGAGAGATGATTTTATGTAACCCCCCAAATTTTTCGATATAAAATGCATTGCATATCTATTCATGCATGTTATCAAGTGTTTCAGTTCTGTAAGTCGCGCCTTAGAAATTTAAATGAAAATTAAAGCATTTATCTTATTTGTCATTAAATCATTTTAGTTATTTAAATTTATTTTGAACTTTGAATGTGTTTATTTATATCATATTATGATTATATTGTTTATTATTGAGATAGAAATAATGTTAGAATTATGAGGCAAAATAATATTTATTTACTTAGGATTTCCTAAACCTGCTAGGAATATTTATTTACTTAGAATTTCCTAAACCTGCTAGAATTGAATATTTTATATTTGTGTGAAATAATTAGAAAATAATTTTATATTATCTTTTATGATTAAAATAGATATTTTATGTGTGATATTTATGTTTAGATCAATTTTAATTGTATCTATATCCTAATCCAACTATGACTGAATCTCTTAAATGGTTGGTGATAGACTAAATTCTATCTAAATTATATAAGTACGAAAATAATTATGGTTAAAATATATTTGATACCTTATATGATTAGGTATCTTTAGATAATGATTTCTATGCCTATAAATACCGCTCATAATATAGCATCCATAAAATTTTCGAAAATATGCCAGCATATCTTCGAACTATTTCAAGAATTATTTACACATCTTCCCGTAGTCATATCGTCGTGAAAATTTAGGATCATCTTCCTCGGTATGTCTAGTATACTCTATTATTTATTTAGAATTTTTAAAGCATGATAACTATATGTTAAAAATTTGTTATTCGTAACCTGCCAGTTTTTGACAGCATGTCCATGAGCTTGATAGACAAATTGATTTTCATATTTTCTTTATGTTATTTTCGACCATGCTGAATTTTAATGGTATATAATACATGTTAGGTCATTCATGTTAAAATTATAGAATTTTTAGGATACGTTTACTATTTATTTGTTAATTTGTTTCTTTGCGTGCCAGATTCTTTTGCCAACATGCATGTAGATTGAAAAAATAAAAGTTTCCATGTTACTATTAAATGAACTTTTGATCATGATAAGTTTTATTGTGATGGAATATGTATTATGTTGTTCATGTTAGAGATATATAATTTTTAGGACAAAACTTTTGTAATTTCATTGATTTATTTCGTGAATTGCTGAATTACTCAATGCATGAATGAATTTTCAATAGAAGTAAGATTGTGGTTAATATACTTACGTTTATTAATGAAATAAATTCATGAAATAAATTAATGAAATCATAAAAATATTGTCCTAAAATTATAGATCTCTAAAATTAACAATATATTACCTATTGCATCACAATAAAACTTATCATGATCAAAAATTCATTTAATAGTAACATGAAACCTTTTGTTTTTGAATCTACATGCATGTTAGAAAAAGATTCTGACACATCAAGAATACAAATTAACAAATAAATAGTAAACGTATCCTAAAAATTCTATTATTTTAACCTAAATAACCTAACATGTATTATATCCCATTAAAATTCAACCTGGTCGAAAACAATGTAATGAAAATATGAAAAACAATTTTCCTTTCAAGCTCATGAACATGCTGTCAAAAACTGGCAGGTTACGAAGAACAATTTTTAACAAATGCTTATCATGCTTGTAAAATTCTATAAAATTAATAAAGTATACTAGACATACCTAAGAAGATAATCCTAAATTTTCACGGTGATATGATGATGGGAAGATGTGTAAATACTTCTTGAAACAGTTCGTATGTATGCTAACAGAATTTTGAAAATTTTATGGAATTCTATATTATATTATGAGCGACTAAGGGGTATTTATAGGCCTAGAAATCATTATATAAAGATCCCTAATCATATAAGATATCAAATATATTTTATCCATAATTATTTTCGTACTTAAATAATTTAGATAGAATTTAGTCTATCACCTACCATATAAGAGATTCAATCATAGTTGGATTAAGGTATAGACAAAATTAAAATTGGAGATGGACTAGGGTGCATCATGTTGCACATGCAACATGATCCAATTTATTAATTTCTACCCAATTTGATCCGGATTTGACCTGGTCCAATATTTAATTAAAAAAAAATTAAAAATTAAACCCTACCGTCCCCCCTCCTTCTCCCTGCCGCCTCTCTCTCCACTCTAATGTGCGCCATATGCTTCGGCGAGCCGCCGAGTTTGCCGGAGGGGACGTCGGAGAATTTTAAAAACTTCATTGATTGCTGTTTGCAGAAGGAGTCGAGCAAGCGATGGAGCGCCACCCAACTACTAGCCCACCCCTTTCTCAGCAGCGTTGACTTGCAGTCCGCGTGAACTCGCCGGAAATTTTGAGGTCTCACGGCGGCAGAGAACATTCTAGACTTTTCTGTAGACTGTACATAGCGAATCAGTCATCTTTCTTATGAAATCTTAGAAGAATTTCTGGTGTATATTCTTTCTTAGTTGTGAATCTCGATCCATTTCAAACAGTGAAAATGAAAAGTTGTAGAAACTTGGGGGAAATTAATCCAAATTGCTTTGTAATTACAAAATTCATCAACTCGTCAACAAAATTAATTGCACTAATCATTGGTAAAAATCATGATCCGGTTCAGTTAATGTTTGTTCTTACGAAGCTTCTGACACAACATATGAACATAGTATTCAAAAAGTAAGGCGGTTTCCAAGTAAATTCATGATTGATGAGTATCAGTAACTTGCCAAAGGGCATGGTTTTAATTATGGCTTAAACAGACACTATGCTCATCATTGACACATTTTTTTATTGATTGACACTCACAACAGAGACAATTGACACTCTGCTATCTACTGTGAATTATGGCTTAAACAGACACTCTGCTCATCGTTTACACGTTCTTTTATCATGATTGACACTCACATAAGAGACAATTGACACTCTATGAATTATGGCTTAACCAGACACTCTGGTTACCATTGACACGTTCTTTTGTCATGAGTGACACGCACAACAGTGACAATTGACACTCTACTCTCTATTATGAATTATGACCTAAACATACACTCTACTCATCATTGCCACGTTCTTTTGTCATGATTGACACAAACAACGTAGACAATTGATACTTTTTTCATACACAATTGACACTTTTTTTCGAAACAAAAGCATTTTTTTCAAAAATAATTGATAGTTAATAAATGATACTTTATTCAAATACAAATGATATTTTTGTTTGTTATGATTGACACTTTGGATAAAAAACAAATGACACATTTATTCATTACAAATGACACGCCTTACTTATCAAAAAAATCGAAAAAAATAAAAAAATTTGTTTGTTACGATTGACACTTTTGTTTGTTACAATTGATACTTTCGTATGCAAAGAGTGACACGTCCGTCCTTAAAATAAATGGGAAAAAACGTTAAAAAAACGAAAAAAAAGGAAAAAAAAATTTAAATTTTAAAAAAATTTGTTTGTTGCGATTGACACTTTTGTTTGTTACGATTGACACTCCCGTATGCAAAGAGTGACACGTCCGTCCTTAAAATAAAGAGGAAAAAAATGTAAAAAATAAAAAAGAATAAAAAAAATAAACAATTTAAAAATTTAAATAAAAAATTAAAAAAAAGGATTAATGATGTCATGCTGACATCATTGGGTCAACACGGGTCAAAGCTAGTCAACGGATCAAATACGGGTCAAAGCGGGTCAAAATTGGGTAATTGGATCATGTTGTATGTGCAGCATGGTGCACACAAGTTTTTGCCTTAAAATTGATCCTAAACATGAATATCACACATAAAATATCTATTTTAATAATAAAACATAATATAAAATTATCTCCTAATTATTTCACACAAATATAAACTATTCAATCATTTCATGAATCTCAGCAGGTTTAAGAAATCCTAAGTAAATAAATATTATTTTGCCTCATAATTCTAACATTATCTCTATCTCAATAATAAACAATATAATCATAATAAGATATAAACAAACACATTCAAAGTTCAAAATAAATTTACATAATAAAAATAATTTTATAACAAATAAGATAGATGCTTTAATTTTCATTTAAATTTCTAAGGAGACTCAAAGAACTAAAACACTTGATAACATGCATGAATAGATATGCAATCCTTTATATCGAAAATTTTGGGGCGTTACAAATCTATCCCACTTAAAGAATTTTCGTCTTCGAAAATTGATTAGCTTAAAAACATGAATACATGCAATTTCATGAAAAACCATGCCTTTTTTAGAATCGTGCAATATATGAATTTTGAAAACTTTGCATGACTTGAAAACTTTACTTACCTCGTCGGCGCGATGCAATGATAGTGATGATGGTCAATTTCCTGCATAATATGAAGCAAGTCTACAGGAAAGTAAACATACTCTGATACCTGCTAGGATTTATGGGATGCTATATTATGAGCGACTAAGAGTATTTATAGGCATAAAAATCATTATCTAAAGATCCCTAATCATATAAGGTATCAAATATATTTTATCCATAATTATTTTCGTACTTATATAATTTAGATAGAATTTAGTCTATCACCTACCATATAAGAGATTCAATCATAGTTGGATTAGGATATAGATACAATTAAAATTGATCTTAAACATTAATATCACACGTAAAATATCTATTTTAATCATAAAATATAATATAAAATTATTTTCTAATTATTTCACATAAATATAAAATATTCAATCCTTTCATGAATCCTAGCAGGTTTAAGAAATTCTAAGTAAATAAATATTATTTTGCCTCATAATTCTAACATTATTTCTATCTCAATAATAAACAATATAATCATAATATGATATAAATAAACACATTCAAAGTTCAAAATAAATTTACATAACTAAAATGATTTAATGACAAATAAGATAAATGCTTTAATTTTTATTTAAATTTCTAAGGCGCGACTTACAGAACTAAAACACTTGATAATATGCATGAATATATATGCAATGCATTATATATCGAAAATTTTGAGGCGTTACATTTTACATGCACATGATCGCTCTGTTTCAAAGAGGCTGTTTTCTAGGATGATATCCTTGTACGACCATCAAAATCTGCCAAATAATGTTAGAGAGGTGATTGCTCCTATTTTGCACCAGTTATAGCATATTTGATTGGAACAAACACAAGTCTCCTTTTAAAAAAAGCTAATCATCTTCTAGATGTCTTCGTTCTTTTTTTAATGAGTATATTTTTCACAATCAATCTTGTGCTTACTTTTTTTTTTTTTCCTAATTTCTTTTCTGGTTACAAATTATCAGGTGTTTGCTGACATGGAGGAGTTGGGAGTAAAACCAGATGAAGATACTGTTAGAAGAATTGCACGAGCCTTTGAAGTGTTAGGTGAAGAGGATAAACAGAAACAGTTTTTGATGAAATATCAAGCAAAATGGAAATACATTCACTTCAAGGGGGAAAGAGTTCGAGTACGAACACGATTCATGGGATGAACCAGCTTGAAAAGCTTGTATTCATGGTGTAGAGGGATGACAGGTTAGCTTATTGTTTTTGACTTTCTGAATCTATCTTATTATCCCAAAAACAGAGAGAAAAGTTGTTTGTATTTTCGAAATTGTGAAAGGATAAACACCAACACATTGAAATACTGTAGTTGACTCCTCTTATTAGTTCTTAAATGGTGCTAAAAGTCAAATTAGTTCTTAAGCTACTGACACAGCCATGGGACTCCGAACATTGTGGATTCCATCGGACCACGTATACCATCCAAATCCGTACTTCCCTTTCTCTACATCACCTGTAGTGTCACTACCTACTTTTACTGTGATGGTGAAGCTTCTCTTCTCTCCGACGTGCTTGAAGTATAGTATGGGAGGCTGTATTTTCACCGAGATCCCAACTGGAGGCTTTACACTAACAAAATATATACTCTTACTGCTGCCCACATTCGTCACTGTTCTTACTGCAGTAACAGGGCTACGAAGATTGGGTATTGCCAGCGATGGATAATTCAGATCTGCTGGAGCTTGTGAATGATTTGAGCAGTTGAAGGTATGATCGATGTTCTTAACTCCGATGCTGCATAGGTAGAGAAGGTAGTCGGTGTAGGAGACGTCGTAGACAAGTCCGGGATCCGCTGCTTTTGCCGGTCTAAAATGGCCACCGCCAAATTGGAAAGGGTCTGCTGGAGTGCCGGAGGAATCCGTAATCATTTTGCCTTGATTGTTGTTCACTCCAGCTGCAAGGTAAACATGTTTCTTTGTTTGTTAATTAATAGATCATATAAATGAATATAATTGAAGAGGTTTATAGGATAAGTTTATGAAC
Organism: Lavandula angustifolia; assembly: GCA_028984105.1. Lineage (NCBI taxonomy): Eukaryota > Viridiplantae > Streptophyta > Magnoliopsida > Lamiales > Lamiaceae > Lavandula > Lavandula angustifolia. The sequence continues at coordinate 22,824,620 of CM054810.1, read as the reverse complement.
CAGTAGTTATTAGAGCAGATCTTATAGCGGCACTGCTCCAATGAGGATGTATCGCCTTGAGGAGAGCCGAAGCCCCGCCTATATGAGGACACGACATGGAGGTTCCCCACAGAATGTTGTACTTCACGACACGTTTGTCTGAATCAAGTTTTGTTGGAGATGATGCTTCGCTCCATGCTGCTAATATGTTGAGCCCGGGAGCTGTTATATCTGGCTGTTGAGATGGTAATTGATAAACACATGATTAGTATTTTTGAGTGGTGGAAATGGATATTTGGATTGATGGTGTAAACTGGTAATTAATTACCTTGAGGATGTTGGGTGTGATTGTGTTGGGGCCTCTGCTGGAGAAGGCAGCCATGAAAGGTGCTGGTTTGGTGTCTATTACTGTCTTTCCCGGTACGATGTATGCCGTCGGGGCTTTCGTAGACCGGATGTATGCGATGATTTTTTGAGCGTTTTGATAAGTGACGGCGGTTGCCGGAAGGAAATGAGCATCGACTTCTAACTCTTCTCCGTTGGCTAAACTGTTGCCTAAGATGAAACCAATTCCTCCTGCTCTTTTGACCTCCACGCCCTTGCCTAATTTCGTACCGTTCCCTCTCAAGCACATTACGATTTTACCCTTAGCCTTGTTGGGATTGAGAGAACCTGGTAAGCATTGCCTGCAGAATTCAAGAAGAGTGAAAAATTGGTTTTCTGGTCATTTTTTGAACACAAGAAAACAAGTTGAAATTCTGACCCGGATTCGTTTTGGGGCACATCCGGGTTGATTACTTGATCCGCGTAGACTAATGGGTAGAGCTTGTTTGGCAACTTGTATGGAGTAACTGTTTGTCCCTGCAGAGAAGAATGAATTAATTTCTTGATTTTAACATTTTGTTTGAAAATTAGTTAGTTATTACCGTTATGTTAACACCGTTTCCGAGGACGACGGGAGATGAGAAAATCCGGTCGACGCTGCTGGCGGCGACGGTTATAATCCACGGAGCCGTATTAGACAGCGTCGCCGGCGCGGGGCCGGAGTTGCCGGCGCTGCATGCGACAACGACGTTTCTCTTAACGGCGTGAAGCGCGCCTAAGGCTATGGCGTCCTGGGTGAAGGGCAGTTGCTGTTTCAAACCGATCGAAAGGCTCAGCACGTTGACGCCGTCGCCTATGGCGTCGTCGATGGCAGCGAGCATGTCTTCTCCGAAGCAAGTGTTGCCTTCTTCCTTGCCGTGTCCCGGAACCGGCCAGCAGGCCTTGTAAATGGCCAGGCGAGCCAACGGCGCCCCGCCTGATGCCGTGCCGTAACCGAAGCCGCCCAGGGCGGATATGCCGTTAACTCTCCGTCCGGCTGCCGTCGAGGCCGTGTGGGTCCCATGCCCGTCTTTGTCTCGCGGGGAGTGGTAATCTAACGTTCTGTTAAGTGGGCCGTAGTATGCTTCGTAGCCGTTGAGGTAATACCGAGCCCCGATTATTTTCCTAAACAAAAAATTGCAATCATGCAAAAAAATAGCTTAGTTTTTTAATTATTATTTTTAATTAAAAAACAGTTCTCTCTCTCTTTCATCTTATAGAAATAATTTAGCAGTTGGATATGATTGGATTGGTTTTGGCATTAGGTATTCGTTAAAAGACACGAGACTGAGTGGTCGACGCTAGAAGCCAAAATGTAATTACTTCAAGTCAGATGATTTTTCTTGTTTGATCGAAACAGACAACATGGGAAATTATGAAAAACTTACAAATTAAGAGAACACCATAGGGCAACTGATTCTTTTTATCTTTCTTCCTTTTTCTCAGATTTTTTCTGGCAAAAGTTATTCTTTCAATGGTGGATAAAGTGAAATAATATCTAAAGAGTTGACTCACTTATTGCAGTGTGACGAGTTGAACTCAACGCCGGTTTGGCAAATTCCCTTCCATGATTTTGGAATCGGACCCATTCCTTCGTCGTTGAAGCTTTTCGACTCGGGCCAGATACCTGGTCAACAGCAAACTAACTCGTCTGAGTACGATGTACAAACTCGCACGTGTGGTCAACGTATGTAGAAAAACTCATCACATGCAAAAATTAAGTTTAGACTTAAATATTAATTTGGAAAATTACCGTTATCTATCACGCCAATGATAACATCTTTTCCATATCTTGATTTGAACCATATATCATCCCTTTCCATATTTTCCGGTTTGATTTCCTCTTCTACCCCTGCAAATTCCCATGACCTAGTTGTGTGCATTAAGTATTTCCTCGGATAGCTCCGAATTACCGACACCACTTCCTCCCTCTCTGCTCAATTCAATTCAAAGAGTAAAAGTGTAAAATTATTATGCATAGAAAAATATAAGAATTATGCATACTTCTATTTTCTACTATAACTCTGTCTTCATAAATAGAATATATACATATATATATATAGAGAGAGAGAGAGACCGGATAACTTGGAAGCTTCGTCGGGAGAGAGAAGAGCAGCGAAGCCATTGATGGTTCTCTTGTAACTATAAACAAGAGAGGATTTTGCATCTTCCTCAGTTTCCTTGACTGAGAGAAGATAAGAATGGTGGTTTTCTTGAATTTCTTCGAGGGTTTTATCTCCACTATGCTCGCCAAAGTATACTATATATACCTGCAAACAATAATTTAAAACATAACATGTGTGATTTAATCAATGAGATTAATTGTAGTTAAAATTATTTTTCCAACATAGTAGAAAAGAACAATGAACCTGTCTCTCGGCGCATGAAACCAGAATTAGAGAGAGAAGTAGAAGAAGAAAAAATGTGGAATGGAAATTCTCCATGTCTAAAGCTACTAGGTACGAATATAGAACTGATACGCTGAATATTTATAGGGATAAATGGAATCTTTAATATTATTCCTTTTATTAACTAACTAGTAGAATTTATTTGGACCCTCGACCTTCAATGCGAAAATTACGATTTTAAAATATTATTTCGGATGATAGTGATATGCATTATTATTATTATTATTATTATTATTATTATTATTATTATTATTATTATTATTATTATTATTATGATGATGATGATGATGATGATGATGATGATGATGATGATGATGATGATGATGGTTATAGGCATCTATATTTTATATAAAAAAATAATAATAATATTGATGTATCAGACTCAAAGGTAACAAAAAGTAGCTAGTGAGCGGAGGATCTAAAATTATATATTGTGTTTCCCGTGGTTTTTACCAAAAAATAAAATAAAAAATACTGTGTTTCAAGTCCCGTGATTCTATTTATCAATCATATCATAAAAATAAGTTGTAAAATAGAAGTGTAACACGTATCAAAAGTTTGAACATTTTCCCTATTCTAAAAAAGAAAAAAGTCGAGAAATCACCCAAAACTTTGCACTTTGAAAGAATGAGATTTTCATTTTTTCTTTTAATTTTTGGTAATGCTAAAAAATCATAAAATATAATGCAAAATTATTAGGGGATTGAGTTTTTTGAGAAACAAAAAGATAAAAAAATTATACAGTTAATAATGATGAGTTATAGGGTGGGTAGGCGGACAGACAAGAGTTAACCGATCCATGATTTTAAAATTTAATTATTAATATGTTAAATCTAGTAACTAGTAATGAAAGTTTTAAATACAACTATATCCTGATGGATTATTTATAAGTGTGAAATCTGCCGGCTGTCGCACTGGTTATTACTAAAATGCGGTCACAATTTTGAACTTTTTTAATTATGTTATTTTACGTGAGATTTTATATTCTCCGGACGAAAAAGCAGTATATAATATGAGATATTGACTTCTACAAATTATATTTTTAACTTTATTTGCTAATATAATTAAAACATTACAATAATTAATTACTGTTGAATATGATTGGTATCTAAAGAAGGAAACAAAATCCTTTCTCTACTAGTATTTAGTTTCTTGTCCAGAGTAGGATCTCAATTATTTTATTTCCATCTATGTAAATCTAGAAAGTTACCTTCCAATTTTATGAATATTAAATAATGTTCCAGGTAAGCAATTTATAAATCTTATTTCAAGAAATCACGTGATGATATTGACATATTGTTACCTTTCCAATCTTTATGAATATCAAATTCCAAGAATATGTAACACAACCAATAATTTTTGAGTAAGTAATTGGAGCACAATGGTCAGTGTACCGTGTTTATATATTCTCGTGTGTAATACATTATTAAAGTATTAACATTTGGCAAATAGTTTTTCAATGAAAACGTCACATGCTAATAGAAATTACACAAGAGTATACAAGTGTAGTACATTCAAACCACTATGTAATTGGAGATATTTATAAAATGAGTATATTTTGAGTGTGAGGGGTTTTAGTTCGGAATCTCGAGTTTCTTAGGCTCAATTTTTAATTTTTTCCTAATATTTTAGTTCAACTCAATCCATATTTTGAATCGGACCGGTTTTGCAAGCTTTAAACATGATAAATAATACCCCTTTGTCCCGCTAATATTATCTTAGTTTTTTTTGGCTATTTCATTTTCTCATCTTCATTTAAAAAAGAAAATTATTTGTAGATCACAATCAATCTAAATAATGGATCCACCACTTTAACACACTTCCGTCCACTTTAACGCAATTCCACGCACATTCTTAGTAGTATTGATTTTATATGAAATTAAATCGGACCAATAACCGTGACGTAGGGGAAAGAGAGAGAGATAGAGAGTTGATTCAGTTGAATGGTAAGCGATTAGGATTCAAGGAAAAGGACCACCAATCAAGATTTCATATTCCAAAGGCGTGCATTTTGGCTTTGGATATTTTCTCTCCTGTCAAGTCTCTCTCCTCTCTCAAAAGTAAAATATGTACGTGACTAGAATCCCGTTTAAGCCCAATTGCATCGTTAGTGTGTATCATGTCACAATCTTATCACATACAATTATTATAAATATATATGTAAAAAAAATATGTATATATATATACATCATAAAAAATCTTTTGATTATATAATTCTCAACACATGTTTTCGTCACACTAGTTGTTGGTCTCGAGTCAAACATTTAGGTATGGGGTGTGGGTGTGGGTGTGTGTGTGTGGGGGGGGGGGATTTAAATACACCTGAAAACCTTTTTCTCAAACTTGAACGCGAACAGTCTGATAACAGAGATTGTCTACTAAATGAGTTCAGCAGACCAGATAAACTGTTTTAGATTGCGTGGACAGAGTGACTGAAGGCGCTGAGCTCTGCTAGCTGACTGATGTCAAAATTCAGACGCGTTTAGCTGTGTTCAGTAGAGTGCAGAAAGTGTAGGCCCAATTCAGTTTGGTTTGAAAACGTTTGTTTATAAAACTGTTTCAGTAGATTAGTGCAGTCAGTTAAGCTTGTTACTGAAACTCAGTTGAATGATTTTCTAAACTGATTTTCAGTATGAAAAGTTAAATCAATGCAACAATTATGAACACAGAGACTTTTAAAGTGGTTCGGATACGCAAGATCCTACGTCCACTGTCCTGAATAAAGCAGGAGGCTATTTTATTATACTGAGTTAGTCTCAGTTTACAAGGTCAAACAAAATTATGTTTGAATGTATCTCCAACGATGAAGGAGTTCTTAACATTAAGAACGGTTTAATAAATTGAACTCCTTCGGTCTAAGCTATAGAGGTTAGAGGGAAAGGGAACAAGAAAGGCTTCTAGAGTGAAGAACAGTGAGGAATAATCTCTCTGGGTTCGTGTTCTTCACTTGGATGCTAGAGGCTTGAGTTTTATGTAAGCTTGTGTTCCCTGAGAGCAGATGAATGTTTTTCACGCTAAGGATTAGCTCTAAACTTCGTCGTGTATAACTTGTGTTCTTGTTAGCTTGATGCTCTGTTCGTATGTCGTGTATTTCTTCATATTCGACAATTTGATTTTCCCTCTATTTATAGACGTGAGCTATGGATGGATCCGTTGGAGACGAACTGTCCATGTGTCACTCTATTTGGTAGCTAACGGCTCTTTTGAATTTCCGCAGAGTCCACTATCTTTTTCAGGAAAGTGGTTGACTTGCAGCTTTTGGCAGATACTTTTACAACTAGCTGCTTGTCATTGGTCGAGCTACAGAAAGTGGTTTAGACACTTGCAGACTTCAAGGTTGATACTGAAGCTGACTTCTCTCAGTTGTACGACCTCAGACCATTCTACTGAAATGACATTGAAGTCTTCTGCCAGTTAAAGAAACTGAAGGCCGTTGCTGAGTCTGACCTATAGGTTCAGTAGTATACTCCTGCTGAGTTCAACTCTACTGAATGTCAGGACTCTGAGTTCAGTAAACTGCTCATGCTGAGTCCAGTTCTACCGACTCCTGAACACCTTTTAGTATGCTGCTCCTGCTGAGTCTAGCACTACTGAATTTGCACTCCATGGTGCTGCGGCGGATAGTCTACTGAAGGACAGCAGACAAAACTTCTGAGCCGGAACCATGCTGAAGGCTAGTCTACTGAGTCTGAAACACTCAGAGACAGAGGTGTATAACTTTTACAAGTGAATGGTTCACTAATCAACAAGGGTTTTGGGATCAGTCAAATCAACTACTGAATCACATCCCATTAATTTCCCCCTATTTGATGATGCCAAAACCTATCACTATTAGCTATCTAACACAATCTAAGAATCTAAAGAATATGCAGATACAAACTCCTTACAAGTATTATAATGAGAACCAGTGGAGAGTATCTTCAAGTCTTCTAAACTAAGCAGAATACTGAATACACAAATAATCAGTGAGTGTGTGAGTCAGTAATCACTTAGGTGATTCTGAGGGTTAAAAATAAGACGAAACAGGCCATGGAGACAACAAGAGATTGTCAGGCCAAGTAACAGATGATGTATTGATAGATATGAGAATTTCAGTACATTTACATCACTTGCTACACTAGGAGTTATAGAGACATCTATCAAGACTACTACCTAGTAGATCTGAAGCGCTGAATCCTTGCCTTAAAATCTTTCAATTTGTCTTCGGGCAGAGGAAGTCCATACATCTTGAAGGTATCTCTTCTCATCTTCTGGATCTTTGGAATATCTTCAGGATCATCAAGTCGAAGATTGAGAGCTAAGGATACACTCCTGACTTCGCCTTCTATCACGCATGTGTAAAGAGATCCGTCTAATTTCTGAGGTGGAGGCAGAGTCCTGAAAGCCGGAGTTCTTACATCAATATCAGCTTCAATGGCTTTCTCGACTATAGTGTAGATCTCGTTATCACATTTCTGAATCCATTCAGCAAACATTTCGTTCTTCGGAGAGTCAGGCCAAAACTGCCAGACATAGTATTGCTTGATAAATTCTGCTTTGATAGTCTCCCACGCCTGAGTCCTCTCCTAGGGCATCCACTGATCGATACGAGGCCATCTATGGATCTTCTGATCATTGGGTCTGCGGCCTCTTCTGAAGAATTTTGAGTGGTTGGGATGTCCCTATCCTTTGGTGGAGGTGGCCTAGGCTTTAGTCTTTCAGCTTCTCTAGCCTTCTCAGCCGCGTTCTCCTTGGCTAGAGCTTCTTACCTCCTGAACTCTTCTAAGTGATGAAATTCAGCTCTCTTATCAAGGGCAATGATGTTGAAGTTTATCATCTCTTCGATTATAGGCTCAACTCTCTTCTTCAGAGTTTGCTGGGATTGTTCAGTCTTTTTCTACTTCCCTCTCCTTTTCTTGTTCTTTGTCTGCATCATCACGGAGGGTAAGCTTTCTGGCGACCGGCCTCTGAGTGGACTTCTGTTGGTCCCGAGAGCACGTTCGGGTGTAGAGGGGGGGGGGTGTGAATACACCTGAAACCGATTTCTCAACTTGAAACACGAACAGTCCTATTCAGGATGGTGTCGTACTGAATGAATTCAGCAGACCAGACAGATGTTCTGAATCGTGTTAGGCAAAGAGATACTGACTCTACTGAGACCCGGCTAACGGACGGAGTCGAATTCAGTATCTTCACTTGGAGTTCAGTGGTGCGGAAATGTGTAGGCCCAAAACAGTTGAGTGGAAAACATTTTATCAAAACAGTTTCAGTTTAGAAGAATAAGCAGTTAAGATTGCTGAAACTTAGTTGAATGATTTTAAAGGATAATTTTCAGTATGAACAGTTAAAATCAATGCAACAGTAAATAAGAGAGCAAGCGAGAGACACAGAGATTTTTAAAGTGGTTCGGATACACAGGATCCTACGTCCACTGTCCCGAAAGATCAGGAGGCTATTTATTATACTGAGTTAGTCTCAGTCAGCTTGTACACAGGACAAAGCCGCATCTTGAAATTTATACTGAGCAAGTCTCAGTTTACAAAGGTATCAAACTGAAGCGTTTGACTAACTCTCCAACTATGAAGGAGTCCTTTTACAATAAGGATCAGGTTCAAGGATGAACTCCTTCGTCTAAGCTATGGATATAATCGGTTGAGCTTAGGGTTAGAGGGATAGGGAACGAGAGTGTTGCTTCTAGAACGACGAACAACTGAGTTAAGCTTTAAGTTCGTGTAACGTCGTTTGGATACTAGAGGCTTTGTATATCGGTTCAGCTTGGTTCCCTAAGAGCTAGATTGTAGTCTTTCGCCGGAGAAGTGTTCTTCGAGTTCTTGCGGAAGACTTAGGGCTTTTCGGTTTTGCTCATTTGAATGCTCGTGTGTTCTCTTTTTTTTTTATGTGTTCTCGTGTTTTCGTTGTGAGCTTCAAATCTTGAATCTCCCTCTATTTATAGAGAAGAGATTAGGAAAGATCCGTTGGAGACGATGATCCCTTTATCTCACTCTTTTGGTAGCTAACGGCTCTTTTGAAGTAGAGTGATAGTGTCCTTTCCCTCCTTTTCTGGAAAGTTGTTGACTTGCAGCTTTAGTAGGTATAGGATAGGTGTCTGCTTGTTATTCGTCGAGGTTTACAAAGCAGTTGAGATAGAACAAACTTCGAGGCATACTGAAGTTGACTTCTCTCTTCCTCGTATTTGATTATGCTGATTGTCATTCAAAAGATTTGACAATTCAGAAGACTGTCTGGCCGTTGCTGAGTCTGATATTCGATTCAGCAGCAAATATGCTGAGATGGCTTTATTGAAGATCAGCTCTGAGTACAGTGAACTACTCTGCCGGAGTTCGGTTCTGCGACTCTATTCGATATCTTGCTCTCGCTGAGTCCAGTATCTACTGAGTCTTCTACATCTGGTGCTGAGGCTGATAATCTACTAAACGCCTGAACCAGAGCAGAGTGTCTACTGAGTCTGAACTCTCAGATACATACAATTACAATGAAATGGTTCACCAATCAAGATAAGGTTTTGGGATCTTCAAATCTTCTTAGATTCACTCAGAGCATAAGCCTACTGAGCGCGTATCAGTACGGAAGATAGAATCATTTCCCACTAAGTATTACAGTGCTGAGGATAGAATCATCACCCAACAATTTCCCCCTATTTGATGATGCCAAAACCTAATACCATCTATGCTAACTAACACTAAACTACTCAGAAACAGAGCTCCTTACAATTTTACAAGTAGGTTCAGCGGAGTTGTTCTTCAAGTTCTAGACTACTGAAGGGAGCAGAGCAGGGAGTCAGAATATAGAGACTAAGCATATCCCTATCTTAACAATTTCCCTTATTACAAGGAAGCAATTTCCCTTTATATCACAATAACTAGTCTATCAGAATCTCAGGAGCTACTGACAAAGAATATACAAAGTGAGTGTGTGAGTCAGTAATCACTTCAGTGATTCTGAGTGTTAAGTATAAAATAGAACATGGCTTATATAGACAATAAGATATTGTCGAAGCCAAAAGATATATATATATATATATATATATATATATATATATATATATATATAATGTGAGAAAGTTTAGTACATTACATCTCTTTCTAAGCTAGGAAAGTTAAAGAAGAATCTAAGATCTAGGAGCGCTTGTACTGCTCGATCCTATCCTTGAAATCTTGCGATTGAGTCCCGGGAAGGGGCAGTCCATACATCCTGTAGGTAAACTTCCTTAGCTTCAGAAATTCAGCAAAGTCTGCTGGCTCGTCTTCTTCGAGAGATCTGGCTCTGGCAGCATCCTTTATTTCTTTTTCAATCACACCATAGTGAATAGAATCATCAAGTCTTCTCGGTGGTGGCAGAATTCAGGGTTCAGGGACTCGGACTTCAATATTCTCTTTCACAGCATTCTGCATGTAGACATACAAGTCAGGTTCAGTCCTCATCATCCATTCAACATAGTCATCAGCCTTTGCCTTGTCTGACCAGAATCTCCAGAAATAATTCCTCTTGATGAACTCTATCTTTAGTGACTCCCATCTCTGAGTGTACAGAGCTGGCATCCACTCATCAGTCCTTGGCCATCTATGTATCTTCAAATCTGTTGGTTTCCTGAACTTTCTATATCTGTATGGAATGTCAGCTTTGGAAGGAACCCTTAGTCTGGCTTCTTGTTCAGGTCGGACTCTGAGTGCTTCTAAGTCTGCCATATGGATTCTCTCTCTAGCAGCTTCAATCTGTCTCGCCTCTTCTCCTCTGTACAGGTACCGATCCATCTGAGCAAAAATGGCTTCTATCTCAGCATCGTGTTCTTTTGAAGTTGTGTAGGAGGGCTTTTGAGGCGACTGATCTTCTGAGTCAGCAGGGGTACTTGATTTTTCTTTGGACGTACCCTGTTTCTCAGTGTCCTTCTGCTGTTGTTGCTGCTCCCTATCATCATCATCTTGAAGTGTCAGCTGTCTGAGAGGCAACCTAGTGGTTGTTGACTTCTTTCCGCCGCGAGCTGGCCTTTGTCTTTCCTTTTACAGTTTTCGCTTTAGGCTTGTTGGCTGCTTCAACTTCGGCTATCTCCCTAGCCAACCTTTTATCGGCTGCTATCTGAGCCTCCTCCTCCTTACTGATATACCTCTTAGTCTTCTTGGAGGGAGGGGTGGGGAGTTTTAAGATCTTCTTACCTTTTCCTTCAACTGGAAGTGGGAGAGGTGCCTCTTCCTCTTCAGAATCCTCCTCCTGAGCATACTCAGCAACCTCTTTGATTATGTTTAGAGGAGTTTGGGTTGCCTGAGTTGCTTGTTCCCTGGATCCTGAGCCACTTGGGCCGATCCTCGCTTGAGATTCCAGTGAGACACCACGGGCCTCACCAATCGGTTCGGTAGGAGCGGTTATGCGAACCGAGCTTGCTCCTTCTACGACCTTGTCTTCGTCACTGCTCCTTGGTCTTTTGAGCTTTCTCTTCCCCCCTTAGATTTATCCTCCCCGGGACTTAGGTACGGTTATGCGGGACTTCTTTTCCCCCCTTTTTGGCATCGGCAATTCCAACCGGGGTAGGAGCTAGTACCTTGGTGTTCGGGCTTTTGTACGAGGCCGATGCTCATTAAGTGCGGAGTGGATTTTATTCGGCGCCTAGTGCAGCTCATTCTTCTCGATGATCAGTTCATCCTTGTATAATTTGTGAGAATGGTCAGTGCGGCGGCCTTGAACTCGTTCGGCTTGGCCTCAACCTTATCTTCCAAGGCCGTGCGGATAGAGTTGAGTCCGAGCTCATGGGCACGGGATATGGTTGTGACAGATTCGGTATGAGAGTTTTGGGTGGCCTTGAATTTGTCAAATAGTTGATTCGGCCTTCCCGAATCTGTCTTAGGCGAACCTCGAATTCGGTTCTGCGCTTAGCCGGCTTCGGATATAATGGTGGAGATATCGGGGGCGGGCGATGATGTCATCGAGGTCCTCGGCCCACGAATCTCTGCGCAAGTGGCTTGGGTAGTCTCTTTCCACACTTTGTGGACTGCTTTGGCAAGGGCATGGTTCTATGTCCCTTGGCTTCTAAGAGCCTTCGCCATTGCCTTGGATCGTCGGCCTTTGGGGCTAGGCGCTACTTCGAACTTAGATTTAAGCAAGAGTTGTTCAGAAGTACCAGCCGCAGACTTCTCAGGAGCAAGGATTGTGAGAGGAAGCTCAGTCTGAGTAGAGGTATCCTTGTCCTGGTGAGTTCCCTCATCAGGCTTCTCAGGGCCTGAATCACGGGGTGGGTCCTGACCATCAGGGTCAGACCCATCTGAAGGAGCTGAGCCAGCGACCTGCTGACGGTCATTCAGCAGCGCCAGTATTGCTGCCCTTAGGTCCTCCAGAGTGCCAAGGTCAGCAGGCTGTGAGTAGCCTATCTGCCGCCTTATGATCAGCTCCTCTTCATGCAGTTGCTCGCAGGTGTAGTGAAGAATGAGGCGTAGGCGATTGGGCCACTCACGGAACCTCGAAGCATATGGAGTCCGGCCTTGTTTGGCAATAGTCACCAGATCAGGGTGGCCAGAAATCTCCGGTATATGCTCAATAATCTCTCGGAATGCTTGAGATAGGATAGCTAAAGCTTCCATTCCTACAGATTCCTGTTCAGACGCCGTCTCCGAATCTTCAATGTCTATCGGAGACGTCTGTTTCTCAGCAGAAGGCAGACTGCTGAGTGGTGGAACGTCAAGGGGGCTGTCCAGGGTTTCTAGGTCACCACTCTGGACTGCTTCAGTTGGAACCCCTTGGTCCACTTCTATCGCTGTTCGGTGGAGACGGCCCTCTCCACCGACCGAGTCTTTTCGAGGACTCGACTCATCAACCAGTGCATTGGCCGTCGAGTCTGCGTTCGAGCGGTGGCCTGCGGGACTTCAGCAGTGGCCTCCGGTACTGCCTCTGTTTCAGTAGGCACGACGGGAATAGATTTCCTCAGTCGCTTCGGTGGTGCCTTAGGAATTTTGCCTTGAGGAGACCGCTTCTTAGTTGGCGTGGTTTTCTAAGGCGTCGTCTGCTGAGCCGAGGGCCCTGTCCCTATCTGCTGAAGGGCTGCTGCCCTATTTTGGAACCTGACCTTCTTCACGTTAAAATAAGCCTTGTCGCTGTACGTGATTTGGTCATCTCCGCAGAAGTCCTCAATCATTACTGACAGCTTCAGACCATACAGAAGCTTGCCTTTCGCGCTCAGTCTGTAGGAGGCTTTGTCAAATTTCGCAGCCTGGACCATGAATTCACAGAGAAAGAATTCAGTCCAGTTTATCTTGACTTGGTCATAAATTGCCATCATCAGCTGTATCTTGGGCCTCGAGACTTGATCGAATGAGCCAACTTGGGTCGTCAGCAGCTGCGTAACAATGTACGCTAGAGCGCGGTACTGAGGCAACATTACGTTCTTAGGGAAGGCAGCTCTGAACGCAGTGGGCTTCCCGCAGAATATCGATAGGTAGTCGTCCACCATATCATCGTTGTACCCAATGGTGCTGACACCTTCAGACGGTAGGTTGAAGCTTATCCTCAGAGCTTCTTTAACTGACATCTGCTTTATCTGCAAAGCAGCTTCGCCGATTGTATGGACACTGAATCTCCCAATGACATCGCCAGCTACTGAGTCGGAGTTTAGGTAGATCTCAGCAACTTGTCTAGGAAGGAAGAACGTCGGCTTCTTGGAGAGAAATCCCTCCAGTCCAGATGCCCGAAGAGCGTCGAAGATCTCTTCCATGTAGTCCATATCACACGCACCGAACTCCATGACTGGTTCGCACCAGACACGGTCTTTTTCAAGAATCTCCTTCATGTTTGAGGGAGCGGTTACTGAGACGTTTGAACTCGCTATTATATCTATCACAAGAAGAATTTATCAGTATCGAGTTTAATAAAACAGTTAGTATACCGATGCTGAAAAAAAAGGTTATTGTGACAGATCTAATAATCATACCAATGAAAAATTGAGCATTTAAGAAATATGCAATTAGGGTTTGCTAGAAAGATCTCAGATTTTTCGGAGTAAAGTATGCTAATGGCGGTTTCTAAGATATAATCAAAAATATATATCTACGTGAAGATGAAGAGTTATCGATCAATGGCCGAGTTTAAACTTGCTTTAAGAGATGAACGGTCAAGATTAAATAGCATATTATAGGTAATGATCACAAAGCCGCCTAAGTCAAAAGCCAGTTGTAACTTGCCTAAGTAGTAACTATGATACGGCATGCATTAAATGCGTGGCAGAGTTCAGCATACTTATGCATGGAATGTCGTGCATTAAATGTAAGTAGTTAATATCAAATGACAATCCTTGAGATATTAAATACGATGCTGATTGTGAGCAATAAATGCATATTACAGTTCTATTAGTTACTACTGAGTAGAGATACGCAAACCTGTCAGCTGAACATCGTAGTCAGCTGATACCTCGTGTAGATGGTTGCTGAGTCTCTACGTACTGAATTTACTCGATCGCGAGTGAACATTCCCCCTTACTGAATGCTCCTCTCCTGAAACCTCTTACTGACTGGAGTCAGTAGGGTCCAGCAGACCTAGCTCTACTGAAAGTTCTCTGAATCTGGATTCAGCTAGAGGCTTGGTCAGTATATCAGCCCTTTGATGGTCAGTATGGATCTTTTCCATCCTGATATCCTTCTTTTCGACATGGTCACGAATGAAGTGATGTCTGATGTCCATGTGCTTGCATCTTGTGTGAAGTACAGGGGTTCTGAGTGATTGCAATGGCACTGGTACTGTCGCAGAAGATTGGCACTTCATTCTGAATGACGTCATAGTCTCATAGCTGCTGTCTCAGCTAAAGGATTTGGGCGCAGCAACTTCCGGCAGCCATGTATTCGGCTTCGGTAGTTGACGTGGCTGCCGAGTGCTTGTTTCTTTGAAAACCATGAGATCGGCTTACGCCAAGGAACCGACACGTTCACGAAGTTGACTTTCGGTCAATTCTACACCTGCGCATAGTCGGCATCGAGTAACCGATTAGTTCTATGTTATCATCATTTGGATACCATAAACCCAAGTCGGGTGTTCCTCCGAGATAGCGGAGAATCTTCTTTGCTTGAGTCCATGTGACTTTGCTTTGGATTCGCTCCGAAATTGAGCACGAGACACCTACAACATAAGTTATGTCGGGACGAGTAGCACGTTAAATATAATAAAGAACCAATTATAGCACGAAATTCAGTTTGGTCTACTGATACTCCCTCCTTATCAAGATCAATTTTCATGTTTGTGTTCATCGGGATCTTGATAGATTTGTCGGATGTGCAACCGAATCTTTTGATGAGGTCTCGAGTGTATTTGCCTTGATTAATGAACGTCCCTTTTTCAGATTGTTTGACTTGGAAACCGAGGAAGTAGTTCATTTCTCCCATCATTGACATCTCGAATTTGTCCTTCATCATCTTTTCAAATTGTTGGCACATGATGACATTCTTAGATCCAAATATAAAGTCATCTACATAGATCTGCACAAGTAGTAGATCGTCTTCCAGTCGAATGTTGAATAGTGTGCGGTCTACTGTGCCTTTCTGAAAACCTTTCTGAAGAAGAAACTAAGATAGGGTATCGTACCAAGCCACGGGTGCTTGTTTTAACCCATACTGAGCCTTTCTCGAGTCTTTAAACTTGATGTCCCTGGCCGAAAGCCGGGCGGTTGTTCCACGTAGACTTCTTCTTTCGATGCGCCGTTCACGAACGCAAACTTCACATCCATTTGATAGACTCCGAATCTTTGATGTGTTGCGTAGGCCGGGGAATAGTCTAATTGCCTCCAATCTTGCAACTAAAGCGAAAGTCTCATCGAAATCTATTCCCTCAGCTTGACAGTAGCCTTTTGCCACGAGTCTTGCTTTGTTCCTTACTATGACGTTGTTTTCATCCCGCTTGTTCTTGAAGACCCATTTTGTTCCAATAACATGTTGATGCCGGGGTCTATCAACAAGCTCCCAAACGTCGTTTCTCATGAACCGATTCAGCTCCTCTCGCATAGCTATGATCCGATCGGCATCTTTCGGTGCATCCTCAATCGTCCGAGGTTCGTCGGTAGACAAGAAGCGAGGAATATAAGGCGCTTTCTCCTTGACGAATCTGGATCTTGTCTTTACTCTTCTTTGAGGGATCTCCAATAATCGGATCGGCGGTGTGAGCGTCCGGCCACGATCTATGATGTTTCGAGTTCTTCATCCGAAATTTGTTCAACACGAGATAGTAGGCGAGTTAGGCATTTTAGTTGTACTATTCTGAGATTGAAGCATTTCAGTAATGAGAGTGTGATCTACTGAGTCACCAGGTTCAGGGGCATTCAGCTCAGGAACATTAATAGATGTTCCCCCTGAGATGTTATTCTCAGTTGTGGTCTCAGTTACCTCTGGGGTTTCTTCATCGACCTGAGTTACCTGGGATTGATTATGTTTAGGAGAATCAATCGGCTCAGCTACATTCTTCTTCGGTTGAGATTCAGTAGATTTGTCTTCAGTTTCCTCATCTGAATCATCATCCCAACAAAGCTGGATCTTTTCGACTTTGTCTTTTAGGCTTAGATCCTGTAGCTGCTTACTGATGTCCTCAGATTCAGAATTAGAGTTATTGCTCATGTCTTCAGTAGCAAACTTATTAAAAATAACATGAGGGCTTTCCTCCACGCAAAGGGTTCGATAGTTGAATACTCTGAAAGCTTTGCTGACCCGAGAGTATCCTAAGAATACTCCCTGATCTGACTTGCTATCAAAAGTTTTCAGCTGATCTTTCCCATTATTGTGGATAAAACACGAGCACCCAAAAATATGGAAATAGGATAGAGAAGGTTTCCTGCCGTTCCATAGTTCATATGGTGTTCTCTTATGTTGCTTTGTCAGTAGAGATCGGTTCTGAGTGTAACAAGCAGTATCAGTGGCTTCAGCCCAGAATTTGGCTGGGAGTCCCGAGTGCGCGCAAGTAGAGTTCTAGCTGCTTCTTTGAGAGTTCTGTTCTTTCGTTCAACAACTCCATTTTGCTGAGATGTGCGAGCAGCCGATGTCTCATGCTCTATTCCTTCTGCTTTGCAGAACTCCTCCATCATAGAATTAAGGAACTCAGTTCCTCCATCTAAGTCAGAATGTCGTAATAATGTAGCAAAGGGAGTCCAATGACCGTCTGGCAGTGCCCTCATTATTTTGAGATTTATTTCTCGGTTGGAGAATGTCTTTCCCAGCCCGTTGATGGAGTTCATCAGATTCGTGAATCTGACGCTGAGATCTTCTATGGTGTCTCCGGGCATGAGAGACAAACTCTCCAGCTTTTGGAGTTCCAGCGCAAGTTTGTTGGCTTTGATCTTCTGAGTCCCCCGACTCAGTAGCGCTAGAGCATCCCAGAGTTCCTTAGCTGACTTGCATTCCTGAACCCTGCCGAGATAAGAATCACTTAAGGTGGTTAGTATGGCATTCCTGGCGACTCGGTCTAAGTTATGAAGTTTCTTCTCCTCAGGGGTGAAGAGACTTCTGTCCTTAGGAATCTTATTTCCGGTCACCATTCCTCCTCCAGCTATTTGATCCTGAGTTACGACACTATCTATCATAGGAACGATAGGTCCTTCCTCAACTACTTCGGTCATGCTGTCGTGAAGGGAGGTCAGATGAGCCTCCATTCTGACCCGCCATACACCATAGTTCTCTACTGAGAACATAGGTACCATCCTTATACCTGAAATATCAGTCATGATGAATAATGATACGAGTGTAGAATGATATGCAGTGAAAACGTTTTTTCGGATCCGTTCAAGTAGACCAGTTTCAAGATAACAAGAGTCTTATAGAACTCCTGCTCTGATACCAATTGTTGGTCCCGAGAGCACGTTCAGGTGTAGAGGGGGGGGTGAATACACACGAAATCGATTTCTCAACTTGAAACACTAACGGTCTTGTTCGAGGATGGTGTCGTCTTGAATGAATTCAACGCAGACTGCATACTGTTCTAAATCGTGTTAGGCAAAGAGATACGGCTCTCTGCGAGACACGCTAACCGACCGAGTCGAATTCGGTATCTTTGGTTGGAGTTCGGTGGTGCGGAAATGTGTAGGCCCAAAACAGGTTGAGAGGAAAACATTTTATCAAAATAGTTTCGGGTTCGGAAGAATAAGCGATTAAGATTGCTTTGAAACTTAGTTGAATGATTTTAAAAGATAATTTTCAGTATGAACAGTTAAAATCAATGCAACAGTAAATAAGAGAGCAAGCGAGAGACACAGAGATTTTTAAAGTGGTTCGGATACACATGATCCTACGTCCACTGTCCCGAAAGATCAGGAGGCTATTTATTATACTGAGTTAGTCTCAGTCAGCTTGTACACAGGACAAAGCCGCGTCTTGAAATTTATACTGAGCAAGTCTCGGTTTACAAAGGTATCAAGCGAAGCGTTTGACTAACTCTCCAACTATGAAGGAGTCCTTTTACAATAAGGATCAGGTTCAAGGATGAACTCCTTCGTCTAAGCTATGGATATAATCGGTTGAGCTTAGGGTTAGAGGGATAGGGAACGAGAGTGTTGCTTCTAGAACGACGAACAGCTGAGTTAAGCTTTAAGTTCGTGTAACGTCATTTGGATACTAGAGGCTTTGTATATCGGTTCGGCTTGGTTCCCTAAGAGCTAGATTGTAGTCTTTCGCCGGAGAAGTGTTCTTCGAGTTCTTGCGGAAGACTTAGGGCTTTTCGGTTTTGCTTGTTTGAATGCTCGTGTGTTCTCTTTTTTTTTGTGTGTTCTCGTGTTTTCGTTGTGAGCTTCAAATCTTGAATCATCCCTCTATTTATAGAGAAGAGATTAGGAAAGATCCGTTGGAGACGATGATCCCTTTATCTCACTCTTTTGGTAGCTAACGGCTCTTTTGAAGTAGAGTGATAGTGTCCTTTCCCTCCTTTTCTGGAAAGTTGTTGACTTGCAGCTTTAGTAGGTATAGGACAGGTGTCTGCTTGTCATTCGTCGAGGTTTACAAAGCAGTTGAGACAGAACAAACTTCGAGGCATACTGAAGTTGACTTCTCTCTTCCTCGTATTTGACTATGCTGATTGTCATTCAAAAGATCTGACAATTCAGAAGACTGTCGGCCGTTGCTGAGTCCGATCTTCGATTCGATAGCAAATATCTTTGAGGCGGCTTTACTAAAGATCAACTCGAGTACAGTGAACTACTCCTGCCGAGTTCGGTTCTGCGACTCTATTCGATATCTTTGCTCTGCTGAGTCCGATATCTGCCGAGTCTTCTACATCAGTGCCGAGGCCGATAATCTGCGAGCCCGCTGAACCGGAGCGAGTGTCTGCCGAGTCCGAACCCTCGGAGACATACAATTACAACGAAATGGTTCACCAATCAAGATAGTGTTTTGGGATCTTCAAATCTTCATAGATTCACTCGGAGCATAAGCTGCGAGCGCGTATCGATGCGGAAGATAGAATCCTTTCCCACTAAGTATTACGGTCTTTGAAGATAGAATCATCACCCAACAATTTCCCCCTTATTTGATGATGCCAAATCCTAATATCATCTATGCTAACTAACACTAAACTACTCGAAAACGAGCTCCTTACAATTTTACAAGTAGGTTCGGCGGAGTTGTTCTTCAATTTCTAGACTACTTGAAGGGGAGCGGAGCGGGGAGTCGAGAATATAGAGACTAAGCATATCCCCTTGTCTTAACAATTTCCCTTATTACAAGGAAGCAATTTCCCTTTATATCACAATAACTAGTCTATCGGAATCACGGCGACTACTGACAAAGAATATACATAGTGAGTGTGTGAGTCAGTAATCACTTCAGTGATTCTAAGAGTTAAGTATAAAATAGAACATGGCTTATATAGACAATAAGATATTGTCGAAGCCAAAAGATATATATATATATATATATATATATATATATATATATATATATATATATATATATATATATATATATATAATGTGAGAAAGTTTAGTACATTACATCTCTTTCTAAGCTAGGAAAGTTAAAGAAGAATCTAAGATTTAGGAGCGCTTGTCTTGCTCGATCCTATCCTTGAAATCTTGCGATTGAGTCCGGGAAGGGGCGATCCATACATCCTGTAGGTAAACTTCCTTAGCTTCGAAATTCGGCAAGAAAGTCTGCTGGCTCGTCTTCTTCGAGAGATCTGGCTCTGGCAGCATCCTTTATTTCTTTTTCAATCACACCATAGTGAATAGAATCATCAAGTCTTCTTGGTGGTGGCAGAATTCAGGGTTCACGGACTCGGACTTCAATATTCTCTTTCACAGCATTCTGCATGTAGACATACAAGTCAAGTTCAGTCCTCATCATCCATTCAACATAGTCATCAGCCTTTGCCTTGTCTGACCAGAATCTCCAGAAATAATTCCTCTTGATGAACTCTATCTTTAGTGACTCCCATCTCTGAGTGTACAGAGCTGGCATCCACTCATCAGTCCTTGGCCATCTATGTATCTTCAAATCTGTTGGTTTCCTGAACTTTCTATATCTGTATGGAATGTCATCTTTGGAAGGAACCCTCAGTCTGGCTTCTTGTTCAGTTCGGACTCTGAGTGCTTCTAAGTCTGCCATATGGATTCTCTCTCTATCAGCTTCAATCTGTCGCGTATTTGACTATGCTGAAGTTGACTTCTCTCTTCCTCGTATTTGACTATGAAGTTGACTTCTCTCTTCCTCGTATTTGACTATGCTGATTATCATTCAAAAGATTTGACAGTTCAGAAGACTGTCTGGCCGTTGTTGAGTCTGATCTTCGATTGAGTAGCAAATATGCTGAGATGGCTTTATTGAAGATCAGCTCTGAGTACAGTGAACTACTCTGCCGAGTTCGGTTCTACGACTCTATTCAGATATCTTTGCTCCTACTGAGTCCAGTAACTACTGAGTCTTCTACATCTGGTGCTGAGGCTGATAATCTACTGAACGCCTGAACCAGAGCAGAGTGTCTACTGAGTTTGAACCCTCAGAGACATACAATTACAACGAAATGGTTCACCAATCAAGATAGGGTTTTGGGATCTTCAAATCTTTATAGATTCACTCAGAGCATAAGCCTACTGAGCGCGTATCAGTACGGAAGATATAATTATTTCCCACTAAGTATTACAGTGCTGAGGATAGAATCATCACCCAACAGCTTCCTTGCAGGAACCTTGGTTCTTGCCTTGGTCGGTGCCTTCTTAGGTTTATTGGCTGCCTCAGCCTCAGCGAGCTCTCTAGCAAGTTTTTCATCTGCGTCGATCTGTGCCTGCTCAGCTGGGCTGATGTATATTTTCAGGGACTTGGGTTTAGAAGTAAGAACTTTCAACACTTTCTTCCCTTTCCCAGATACTGTCGGAGGTAGGGGAGGCGAGTCATCATCGTCGACTCTTCGAGAAACTTGGTCACATCCTCTATAATTTTCTGAGAGGGTTCAGACGTGCCAGTTTCTGCTCCCGTCTTGGGTTCTGAGCCACTTGGGTCTATCTCGGCCTCTACATCTCCTGCTGAGACACCCTGGGCTATAACCCTTATTCCTTGAGATTCCCCCTTAGGCTGATCAGTTAGAATGATTTGCTTCTGAGCCTTTCCCTCCTTTTTGGCATCATCTAATATGTGTGGGGTGGGAATCGGAACTACCTTGGAGTTGAGCGAATGGAAAGAACTTCTGAGCTCCTCCAATGTCTTCTGAAGACCGTCAAAATTTGAGGTGTAGATCATTCCTCTTAGTAATGAGATCATCACCATACTTGCGGTGAGAGGAATCTACAGTATCTTCTATTTTCTTTGGACGACAAGATATAAACAATTATCACAGCTGAGACAACTTAAGGATAAGTTGTCGGTTTAAGCTGCAGTTTAGATAAGAAGTGGCTTGTCTTGGCTGCTTGTCTTTACTGGTACACGTAAGGTGGTGTATTGATGGATCACATTGAGATGTGTTCTCCTAACTGACCTTAGTGGAGAACCAAGATCTCGGTGACTTAGCTGGTCTTAAACTTGGTAAGACTTCAGCTGAGCGCATTTGGCTATCTATCACTTTGACCTACTATGGTGAACGTCATCGCGACCGGATCTACGTATCTTGGGTGTTAGTAGTTATTTGTGGCTCAGGCTGGTTGTTTGTATCTTGCAACCGTATCCTAGTAAAATAGGTTGATAATATCCCCTGAGGAACTCATAAGGATTAGCACACTAAACCCGACCGGTTGATTAAGTTCAGGTGTGTTAATAAGATCGAGTGGTACTACCAGGAATATAAGATGTTAATTAATTTAAGCTGTCAGTGAGCTTAATTAATTAACGGATATATCTATCTTAAATACGGAGATCGATTAAGTCTAAAATACAAGCCCATGCTCAAGTTGGGATAAATGGGTAAGTCGAACGGATTCTCTAGTGGAAAGAATCTATGTTTATTAATTAATTTTGCTGCGGGTGAGTATAGATAATTAATTAATTTGTGGCCCTACTTTATTTCTTGTATTAGATCCATGATCTGATCCAATTAGTTGCCCAATATTTATTCTGCTATCTCAGAAATTATTATTAATATATTAATGTATTTATATATTATTTAATAATATAAAAAATATTTATACGAAATTAATTGGTCCGGACCAATTAATTGATAAATATGTGACCTAGTTATTATTAATTATATTATGGGCTGAATATTAATTTATTATCAGAAGCCCATTAGCATTATAATTACTAATGGGCCACGATTATAATATAATATTTTCTACATTATATATATGATAAAAAAATCATAACGCATAACGTGAAAACGAGAGTTGCAGAAAAATAACTCCTCTCAGATCTCTATCAACACGGAGGAGCGGAAGGGCTGGGACACAGATCAGAAGATCTGACACACGAGCAACAATCAGAGCTGCGACAACATACGAAGGAGGAAGGTATTGATTCTTCACCTCCTATTTCCTTCAATTGGTATCAGAGCTTGGTTTAGGCTCTAATTGTTGTTCTTAGGAGAATGATTAGGGTTTATTTCCGTCGTTATCGAGTTATTTTTCGTGTTTTGGTGGCCTGCGAGCCAATGTTTTGACCCCTTTGTACCGTTTTTTCTTGTGAGAAAATCCACGAGTAGATAATAGGGCCAATGTGATTTACTTGTACTGTAATTGGTTCGACGGGCATGAAAAACGAGACGGAGAAGAAAGCTCTATTTTTGCTGGTAAACCCTAATTTTCTAGGGTTCAACCGCACTTTGCGGCTGTGATTCCCGGTGCGTCCGGTGTCCGATCGGCGATCGTCTTGCATCGTTAGATTCCTCGTCTCACCAGATTCGCGTCGATAGGTTGTATGGGATCATCCAATCCCGGATGCGGCTGGAATATGCGTCTGAATCTGACTGCCCGGATTTGATTTTTCCGACGATATTGCCCAAAATTGAGGGAAATTGCTGGAATTTTTTGTCCGGAATCCGTTCATGGTAGCCTAAAATCGTCCAACGAATGTTTCCCATGAATCAATTGAACAAATCGCTGCTCGGAATGGCATCAATTTCGAACGACGGAGGTCGCCGACTAGGAGCTGCGGAATTGCGCAACTCCAGGACGTAACGTTGGCGATTGGTGGCTGTTCTTCACAGCCCAGACATCTGTGAGACGTCTGGAACGGACGGGGACGACGGAGGAAGCCGAACGTGGCGGCGGGAGGCGGCGGCTGCCGCGTGCAGGCGCAGAAATGCGCAACCGCGCACGCTCCCAGCGCGATTCCGGTGACTGCGCTGGCTGGGGACGGGCGGCGAGGCTGCGACAGACCCCCCCTATTGACGGCAGGCTGCGGCACGGCCAGGCGGGGCGGCGGCGGCTCGCTGTCTTGAGGAAGAAGGAGGCTGACATCATCCCTTCCGTTGCTGACGTCAGCTCTAGCTGACGTGGCCCTAGAGCCGACTCAGCAGCTGACGTGGCTTACACGTGGATTCCCAGTCTGATGGCATGGCGCTGATGCATTATTCGAGGCAGTTTTTCGAAGTAATTCTGACGCAAGCAACTCCAGATTCAAAGATTTTGAAGATCGAAGAATTGTATTTTGATCGGACAATGTAATAGTTAGGAATTACGTCTTTTTAAGCTCGATAACGACGTTTTCAATTTCCTATTTTCGCATTTATTTATTCTTATGCTTTAGCATGCGATTATTTGATTAATTGTGTTTAGAAAAGCATGAAAATATGATTTACGTCGTATTGAAGCATGTTTGATTTATTGCGAGCACGTTTTATTATGTGCGCTTAGAAATTGCATGCTTTAGGAATTATGTGGATATGCATGATTCAAAACGAACATTTTGAAGAAAAAGACTAAGCAAATAATAAATTAAATATTTAATTGGATTCCATTTAAATTGGAAATTAAATATTTAACCAGACCTCTATTAATTGGGCCTACTGCACAAAAGTGGAACAATTATATAAGTAAACGTCCACTTGAGTGGCTTGCTTGTATTTTTGAACCACGAGTTTCGTGCGATGAGTTTTCTAATGTAATATTTAATTACTATTGAGTAGTGGGAGCGAAGCCATAAACGTCCATCTGAGTGGCTTGCGTGCCTAGAAAACACGAGTATTTTAGCATATAATAATTAAATAATATGACCAATTAAATCAAATTGAATGTGGTATGGTTCGCGTAAGTATGCAAATTTCAAGAATTTGAAGTTAATTCGATGAAATTAATTGTCAAAGCTTAGATGTCACCGCGGGTACAACTTCCCGAGAAGTCCCTTCCGCCGTTTTAATATTAATACGACATGATCCGGAAATATCGGATTATTAATTCCATTTGTCTTAAGAACTAGGCGTGGATTGGAGTTAAAGAGCTAGGTATATAGCTTGGTCCAGGGGTACATGAGTAAACGTCCACGTGGCGGCTTGCGAGTGTGATCTCTGAGGGCTATTCGAGTATTTAACATAATTGATTTTACAAAAGGTTATAATGATGGTTGATTACGAATTATGTGCAAATATAACTTTCTTACATGTTTTTTATTATATTTTTCAGATGTGTTTGTTCAAATAATTTTCGAGTTTCTAAACAGTCTCACCAACCAAGTCCTAACGGGTTTAAATAATTTCACAAAGTGGAAGAGATATCTTACAGTCCCAATAAATGTTCTTACAAGGTCCTATAAGAACTTCTGTTTTATGACCACTATGTCTAAGATTGAGATTACTTCGAGTAAGTTACTCAATTATTTGGTAGTGGTTAAAGAGTTTATAGGAAAGGGTAAGGGTGCTCAAGTCTTGAACATCACCAGTAGCTCAAGGAATCCTCCGAAAGGCGGAAACCATAAAAAGAGCGTAAAGGGTGGATATTTTAAGAAGAGTAGTGGGAGTAAGAAGACGATCCTTACCGACGACATGTGAATGTCAAAGGAGAAAGGAAAGTTCTTCAAGAGTGGTAAGAAAGGACACTGGAAGAATTATAATCTAGATGTCAAGGCAAAACAGAAAAGAGACGCCGGTCGCTCTTATGGCGAAAGCTTACGGTTTCTTCTTCTACCACGAATGGGTAGTGGATTCGGGGCAACCGATCATGTTTGTTACACCTTGCAAGGTTTCTTGCAGAAAAGACAATTGAGCGATGACGAGGTGGTAGTCTCAATGGGCAATGGTAGTCTCAATGATCATGTTTTTTACATCTATCTTTTGATAGTTCTGTTTTAGTACTTAAAGATGTTTTATATGTGCCTGAGTTTTAGTACTTAAAGATGTTTTATATGTGTCCGACAGATGAACAAGATACCGTTGATCCCTGGACCTACAACGAAGCAGTGGGAGATATAGATGCAGATTCCCGGCGAATCGCCATAGACTCAGAATTTAAGTCCATAACTGATATGGATGTATACGAGATCACTGAACTACATGAGGGCTACAAGGCTATTGGTAGTAAGTGGGCATACAAGAGAAAGAGAGGACCGAATGGAGAGATCATAGCGTTTAAGACCAGGCTAGTGGTGAAGGATTTTACCCAGAAAGAAGGTATCGATTATGAAGAGACCTTATCGCCCATAGCAATGATCAAGTCTATTAGGATTCTTCTTGCCATAGCAGCTCACATGAACCTAGAGATCTGACAAATGGATGTTAAGACCGCATTCCTAAACGGTCACCTTGAAAAAGGTAGATACATCTATATGAAACAACCAGAAGGTTATGTGAAGGAGGGCGAAGAACATCTAGTTTGGAAGCTTAAGAAGTCTATTTATGGACTTAGGCAAGCTTCCCGGTTATGGCACCAGCGTTTTGACGAGGTAGTCAAATTATATGGATTTGTATCATATCCTAACGAGGTGTGTGTGTACCGTATCTATGTTAACAGATCAGTGGTGTTTCTTGCACTTTACGTAGATGACATCCTTCTCATTGACAACAATGTTGAAGTGTTATCAGACGTAAAGATGGGGGTATCCAAGCACTTTCAAATGAAGGACTTAGGTGAAGTTGCTTATATCCTTGGGATCAAGGTTATCCGAGATCACCGAGAAAGGATGTTAAGTTTGTCACAAGCGTCCTACATTGATCTTTTATTATTGCTCGTTTTAGCATGAAAAATGCCAAGAGAGGTTCGGTACCCTTCGAGACATGGCATTTTTCTATCAAAGAATCGATGCCTAAAACGCCCGAAGTGATAGAAAGTATGAGGCTAGTACCATATGCTTCTGCGCGTCGGTAGCCTCATGTATGCAATGCTTTGTACGAGACCGAGATATCTCATATGTTGTAGGCTTGGTCTCAAGATATCGGTCTAACCACGGATAGGAGCATTTGGGATGCGGTAAAGCACATTCTTAAGTACCTTGAAAGGACTAGAGATTATAGGCTTGTTTACCTGGTCGGACGATCAGTGCACTATGGGTTATACGGACTCGAATTTCCGGATCGATAGAGACGAGAAGAAGTCTACCTCGGGTTATGTGTTTACCTTGGGATGTGGAGCCATCTCATGGAGGAGTGCAGCGGAAATGCATTGCGGACTCGACCATTGAAGCGAGTATGCGGTACGCTTGAAGCCTCTAAAGAGGCGATTTGGCTCACGAATTTCCTTCTGGATCTTGATATTGTTCCGAATTTTCCTAAGGCAATCACAATTTATTGTGATAATGCGGGTGCAGTGGCAAATTCAAAGGAACCCAGATCCTACAATGCGTCTAAACACATAGATAGGAAGTACCATTTCATATGAGAATTCGTACATCGAGGAGACGTGGTGATTGAAAAAATTGGAACTGAAGACAACCTAGTTGATCCTTTCACGAAGAGATTACCAGCTCGGGCTTAGGAAAAGCATGTTCGTGGCCTAGGAGTGGTAGAGATGCCCCCCCACTTAGGACTACAGAAACTTTTGTATAAGTGGGAGAAGATGTAGTGATAGATAGGATAGATAGCTGAGTACTACTTTGTACCTAGAACTGACACATTGTATACTAAAAGTTTACTTTAGTATAAGTGGGAGAATTGTTGGGATTTTGTATACTGGATGCAAATTTTATGCTTGTATACAATGTGTTTTATCCTTACCACTATTTTATTCTCCTATCTGATAAATATATATATTTGCACATGTTATCATTTATCTTGTATAAAAGTTAGATTTGTGTAGTGTGTCGGGTATCACAAGAAGACTACACAAATTGGTTGAACTAATAAGATATAAACAGATTATCACACTTGAGACAAATTAAGGATAAGTTGTCGGTTTA